>NC_069415.1:68022277-68158468 GCF_026875155.1 Cherax quadricarinatus | reverse complement strand
ACTTCTTTAAAGGAAACATTTCAGTGAATAACCCTCATCTGAAATCAACAACATCGATGTTAATCTTAAAATTCATCCGACATCAACAATATCATGTTAAACTGAATACAGTCAACTTGATATCAACATCAAGGCAGAACTGGTAAATTAGCTGGCATCAACAACACAAACTGAACAGTCAGCTGACGTTAACTACAACAGAATTAAACTGAACACAATCAGCTGACAACACCACCAGTTACCTGGCATCAACTTGCCATGGCAGGCTGATGCCAGACTTCAACCCATGTCAAGCATCAGCTTGTCATGAGTTCGATGAGTAAGATGTACAATAATTTTGCATTTTTATTGATGAAACGTTTCGTCTACCCTGTAGCCTTCTTTAGTCAAATAGAGAGAAGAACAAACAGCAGCAGTAGTGGCGAAGTAAGATGATGTAATCATTCCATCAACCTTGGAGAAAGTTTTTGAGGTGGTCAGTCCCTCACTGTTATCCTACTATTGTAGGTGTCAGTTCATCAATGACAGAGCTGGAATGCTAAATGACCTCATGTAAAAATAAGATCTCTTAGCTTGTAAAAGAACTGATGCGCCATAATATGTGTGTGTCTGTGATTTCGGAGGTTCGAACAAAACTTACACTAGAAGGGCAGATTGTATTTTGGTTCCATACGAAAAACGCATCTGATTACTTCAAGGCTTAAGATGAACTAAATGTATTTTGGTGTATTTTGCGGTTTAAATTAATTTGCAGTTAAATATTAATGTTGATCTGCAAGAAATCTGAACAGGCATTCACTAGTCATCACATGGAAACAATTACCAAATTTTCTTCAGTAAAAATGGTAAATTAAGATGTTGACAAACCAAATCAAATTCGGACCTATTTAAAGAAACCAGAGACAATACACAAGCACTTTATGCTTGAAGTCACTCAGAAGTTACATTTTCAAGTTATCAACATGGAAGAATTGAAACTAATCAGATGAGACACTCAGAAATTATCGCATGAAATGCATTATTTCATGGTTTCCAATTTCCCACCAGAATCAGTCCAAACTTATCTATCAGTAAGAATGACGAGTCTTTAAGAAAGTAATTACAGAAAGTACGTAAGGAAATAAGTTGCTTGTAACCTTATTGCATATAACATACATTTTTTTTATCAGTAGTATTATGCATAAATAACCCGTGTACCATTAACAGGTAATGGTACACGTCATGGGTTTCAGTCTGTTATCTGCGGGTTATTTATGTATTGTTCCAGTCAGGGTATTGTGCTTTTTTTTATTTTTTGGCAATATCGTTGAGAGCACGTAGATAAAATAATCATTTAGTTTATTAAATCTAAGATATCAAAATAAGTTCGCACACTGTGACTTATTTCTGATCACAAGAAATATTCTCTTATTATTTCACCGAAACAAATTTGATTAATAACACTGACACATGATAACTTATTCAACTTAAAATGAAGAGATTCTTTCGTTTGAGGGAAAAACGCTTCATCGTTAAACGTTTAAACCTGACAGGAAAATGTATTTTACGATTTGTGCACAGAATCCAACAGAATTTGTGCCTGCACAGGCTAAACCCATGACACGTTTCGCCCATTTGTTACGATGCATCATTCATTAACAATTGATGACATTCACAATTTAAGTTAATCAGAGGCAAGAACTAAACCTGTAGGGGTTTTGGTGGAATGGGAGGAACTCAGATTCGATTCAAGAAAGAGGAAAATCAGTTCAATTCCTTGGATCAAGAGCTCCTCACCAGCATAAAGGGAAATTAATGCAATAAGGTAAAACACTGTTATAGCCGGTCAGAGGAGCCTATCTCCGCCTATCTGACGAAAGCAAAATTTGGGAATGACTTACGTAGTAGAGATGTATCGGACATCCGCATCCATATTTCTCTGCAAACAGATATCCGCATATGCATCCGCATCCGCAAAATAAGTAAGACATCCTCACACACATCTGCATACGCGGATATCTAAGTTTTCACATCTGATACATCTCTATTACGCAGCATTGTGCATAGGTGCTCACGTATGTAAATAGACCCATAAATCTTATCCAAAATACATGGCTTAAATGTTTAACTTTTAAAGCCGATCGAATTAGGCTATCTCGAGTAATAAATGAAAATTTATGACATAAGCAGTACAGTACAGTTATTCAGGCTAAAATGTTGTGTAGTTTTAAAAATAGGTTAGATAAATACATGAGTGAGTGTGTGGGTGGGTGTGAGTTGGACCTGACTAGCTTGTGCTGCTGGGTCTGGTGCAGTGCTCCATCCTTGAGTGGAGATGATCAGACTGGGGGGGGGGTCATTGGTCTAATCCAGGGGGGACATGGACCTGCTCTGCATGGGTCAGTAGGCCTGTTGCAGTGTTCCTTATTTCTTATGTTCTTAAGCAATAATGTTACTAAAAATATTTTGAAAAATAGAAACGTCTCTCCTCGTTAAATTTAAACAAATGATGAAATATCGGGTTTTTATTTCATTCAAATTTTCTTATTAGCATTCTATATAAAATTCTTTACATTCCTGTATAAAAAAAATGATTTTGATTTCCATAAAAATCTAATTAGATGAAACTAGCAAAAACAGATTGATATATTTTTACCCATACATTAAAAATTTAATGCAAAAAAAATATTAATAATAAAGATAAACCAGTATTTAATTTCAAGATAAATAATAAAAAAATACATTCTCTAGTTATTTAATTGGAAACTGCCAAATAAAAGTGGCAAATTGAAATTTATACAGTTCAAAGAGTGTGACAATCTGCGTATTAATAATGTCCACCAGTGGCAAAAGTTTGAAGCCGAAAAGCATTGTGGGATATCAGAGAAGTCTACTGACATCCCATATCCATTTGGGGAAGTAGAGGGATGCTTTAGATTATGACAGTCTGGGGATAGGCTGTAACATGATCCATATTTCTATACCTCGACGTTCCCATATTTCTTTATACATTCTTAATTTATAGGACTAATTTAGTGATAAAGCCTCTATGGGCTAACTTTTCATACAACTACTTAAAAGTATTTATGCTAAGCTAGAGTTAGACTACAGTAATTTAATTTAGTATCTACAATTACCTTTTATAACCTACCCAAAAATCAAAACAGTGGGCATTTGATCAGGCACCCACGAGGACACACCTACCCACGCCGGGTACCCACACTTCTGTCATGAAATACATAGGGAGTGAAGAGGCGGGTATACAGACTACCTAATTATGCCGATCGAACACAGGTAAGAATGGCCTGTGACCTGGTCATAATGGGTGGCCTGTGACCTGGTCATAATGGGTTTGCAGCAAAACAAACTCAGCAGTAATATTTAACTTGCATTTCCGCCACCAGATATATACAGTTATGTACACTTATGTATACAATGTACAGAAGTTGAATATAAGTGTACAACACGGTGAGAAAGAATGATATATAGGAGCCAGAGAGCATATTCAACCAGCTAGAGGCAAGTCTGACAAATGCTGACTTTGAGTGAACCACATCACTTCAGCATTTGGCAGATTCGTCTGTGATTGGTCAATGAACTAAGGTACTGATTTAACGAAGGGTACCCTAAATCGTTAAACCCTTAGCACCTGGTTTGCTGGTTGGGAGGCAGCCTATATGGGAGTGTGCACATACATCAAATAAATTGTAACATACTCTTTGCATGCCACACCCCCACCCTAAAAGGGCTCTAATAACCAGGACTAGGCTTCCACCTGCATGGGTAGCATGCTGCCATGGCACTGAACAATACTGGAACTGCCTTACCTCTCAACCATCCAACTCATTAGAGAAGGCTCAACTTTTCTCGACACTTAAAGCGAGACTCTATCCTAGAGCGTAACAGTGGACAGTAGGGTTAACGTTGGTTCAAGACACCTGTGGACAGAAGCAGAATGTCTCCTCATCGACCCCCTCCCCCACCAACAACATTAAAACGCATTTTATTTAAACAAAAGGTGGGAAAGAGCTAGGCTACTCATATAGTCCCTAACGCATCCTAACCTAAATTTATGTATGGGAAAGGGAATCGGCCAGCTTATTATCCTTGCTGGCAATAAGTATAATGCGAATATTGTAGGGTTGCACCCTGAGACTCCATCTCATCAGACGTGTGTTGTGGTTTTTTTCATGGAGTTGAGGCAGACTAATGGATTGTGATTGCTGTAGACTGACCACTTGGGATGACTACCCCACGTAGAACTTGAATTGTTCTAATGCCAATATCAGAGTGAGGACTTTTTCAATTGTGCTGTAGACCCTCTGATGATCTAGGGAATTGGATCTGTGCTCCGGTTCCCTGAATTGAACCTGAATACCTTCCATCCCCCCCACATGCGCTGTATAATCCTACGGGTTTAGCGCTCCCCATGATTATAATTATAATAATGTAGACCCTCTGATGAGATTGATACTTGACCGAGAAGTAAGCAACAGGCTGCAAGCACTCTTTCCAATATTTTTGTAGAAGTACTGTCCCTACCCCTGACTCACATGCATCAACCTGTAATGCAAAGGGTTTTGAAAAATCAGGAGACAGGAGAATGGGTGAAGTACAAAGTAGCTGTTAGGCTTCAATAAAAGTCGTCCACTGAAATTTGGTTTATGACTGGTAAGTGAGGTTAGGGGGGCTATATTCTGAAAAGTTCTTACAGAATCGTCTGTAGAAGCCACCATCCCTATGATTCTCAGACAGTTCCATCGTTAAAGGGCTAGGTTCTTGAGGAGGACAGAATTGGGAAGCTTTATTTGAATTTCGAGAATAGGGCGCAAGGATTCAGGGTCTTCTACAGAGGCAAAGGACAGAGTCATTACTGGGACTTTATTTGGACCATTAAAAAATTTAATCTGATTTATGTGGTATGTTTTACTCTTTGAGGGTTTATCAAGGGGAGCTACCACATAATTTACATCAGATAGTTTACTTATAATTTGCATAGGTCCCATAAATCTAGCTTTTAAGATGTGGCCAGGTATAGGCTCCTGCAATAGCACCTTGTCTCCTGGATTAAAGGAACGATACTTAGTTTCTGTCATACCTTTGTTTCAGTGTTTTGAGCAAGGTTTAAATTATCCTTAGCCAACTGACAAGCCACCTGCAACCTTGAAGAATTGTTGTAAAGTCTTATGCAGGTGTCTTCTCTCATCCATCCTTCCACGAGCACTCGCAGAAGACCTTGCACGTTGTGCCAAAGATCAGCTCAAACGGACTGTACCCTGTGGACTCCTGCACAAGTTCTCTCATTGCGAACAGCAACAGAGGAAGTGATTCATTCCAGTCTGTAGGGAAATGCATACAATAAGTCCTCATCATGGTTTGTAATGTTTAATGAAATCTTTCCTTGAGACTGAGGATGATAGGCAGTGGATAATTTATGAATCATTCCTAGCCTAGTTAATGCTTCTCTGAAAGCTTTGGCAGTAAAATTAGTACCCTGGTCACTCTGAATAGACTTAGGAATGCCAAAATAGGATATAAATTTAGTTACTACTTTGAGAATGGCTTTGGTCATATAACGCATTGGGGCTGCTTTTGGATGCCTAGTAGCTTTGTCCATAATAATGAACAAGTACTGGTTTCCGGACTTGGACTTGGGTAAGACCCACACAGTCAAAAATTAACTCTGCAAACGGTTCTCTGTCTGCAGGTATTTACCTGGAGTTTACCTGGAGAGAGTTCCGGGGGTCAACGCCCCCGTGGCCCGGTCTGTGACCAGGCCTACTGGTGGATCAGAGCCTGATCAACCAGGCTGTTACTGCTGGCTGCACGCAAACCAACGTACGAGCCACAGCCCGGCTGGTCAGGTACCGACTTTAGGTGCTTGTACAGTGCCAGTTTGAAGACTGCCAGGGGTCTATTGGTAATCCCCTTATGTATGCTGGGAGGCAGTTGAACAGTCTCGGGCCCCTGACACTTATTGTATGGTCTCTTAACGTGCTAGTGACACCCCTGCTTTTCATTGGGGAGATGTTGCATCGCCTGCCAAGTCTTGTGCTTTCGTAGTGAGTGATTTTCGTGTGCAAGTTCGGTACTAGTCCCTCTAGGATTTTCCAGGTGTATATAATCATGTATCTCTCCCGCCTGCGTTCCAGGGAACACAGGTTCAGGAACCTCAAGCGCTCCCAGTAATTGAGGTGTTTTATCCCCGTTATGCGCGCCGTGAAGGTTCTCTGTACATTTTCTAGGTCAGCAATTTCACATGCCTTGAAAGGTGCTATTAGTGTGCAGCAATATTTCAGCCTAGATAGAACAAGTGACCTGAAGAGTGTCATCATGGGCTTGGCATCACTAGTTTTGAAGGTTCTCATTATCCATCCTGTCATTTTACTAGCAGCTGCGATTGATACAATGTTATGGGATGGAGTGCTGCAGATTTAATGGGGTGTCCAGGCTTTCCTACTTGCTAACATTCCCTACAACATCGGATGTGATTCTTCACATCTTGCCTTATGAGGCCTGGTCCCAGACTGGGATGCGAGGCCGTTTACCCCTGAAAACCTGAACATTAAAATGGTATAAAATACCGACAGGTTGTTAGGTAAGACACATATGCAACAGTTAGGTATCTTTATTTCGAAACGTTTCGCCTACACAGTAGGCTTCTTCAGTCGAGTACAGAAAAGTTGATAGAAGCAGAAGAGACTTGAAGACGATGTAATCAGTCCATCACCCTTAAAGTTTTGAGGTGGTCAGTCCCTCAGTCTGGAGAAGAGCATTGTTCCAAAGTCTGAAACAATATGGAGTTGAAGTGACAGGATGGAGCCTTATATAGCGCCAGGAGGTGAGATGTAGTAGAACGCAGATGTTGGGAGGACAGGTCCCTCTCAAGTCCAGCCGTTCTCACTAGTAGAGGTTGTCGAAGATGATTTCAGGTCTGTACCAAGATACCCTTGTGTTGCAGTGTCTGACAGGTTGAACATTAAAATGGTATAAAATACCGACAGGTTGTTAGGTAAGACACATATGCAACAGTTAGGTATCTTTATTTCGAAACGTTTCGCCTAAACAGGCAAAACTGATTACATCGTCTTCAAGTCTCTTCTGCTTCTATCAACTTTTCTGTACTCGACTGAAGAAGCCTACTGTGTAGGCGAAACGTTTCGAAATAAAGATACCTAACTGTTGCATATGTGTCTTACCTAACAACCCTGAAAACCTCTCCAGGTGTACAAGGTTTTGTTAATTCCTAAGTGTCCGTCTAATGAAGGATTGTGGGCTTAGTGTTAAATTTGTGATCTAAACTTTTTATGAACTACTAGTCTGTCTTTTGACTTCCCTCTACCTTATAACCAGTCGTTTTTTATTTTATATTTGACTGGGTGATCTGAGTGGGATTCATCCATGGCTGCCTGAAAAGCGAAATTCAAGGAAGGGTCTTCTCGCTGTTCCCGAAAGGACAGTCCCTCAGGCATGGAAACAGATATCCGGCAATCCTGCAACCCCAGAATAGGAAGGCTTGATCTGGGTCTGTTCAATAAATTTACGAGGCTCTGGCCAGTTTTATTCGTAAAACAAACTGTCTAGTCCTCGATCAAAGTCGTCCATGGATAGGTCTACATTCTCAACGGACATCCTTTGGGATTTTACATGAGTTATGGCCAACATCGGAGAAGAATTAGTCATTATAAGTTCTGGACACTTTGTGGAATTAAGAATGTTATTACCCAGTAATAGCACGGCATCTTTCATAGGAAATCCTCCAGTTACACCCGCTAGTGTAATATTTACCCTGCACGTTTATTCTGTGTAAAGGGACAAAAAATACTGCTCCTCCAACTGCTTCTAAAAGAACTGATGAGTGAAATGATGTGTTTTTCAGAGAGGGAAAGTACTCCCTCTCTTACAAGGGAAGAATAAGCCCCGGTATCCCTAAATGTTCGTACATCAGTTTTCTTTGAATTCTCCTGAAGGGAAATATGGCAAGTACTGTAGTGTGGGGTCATACCACACACTACTACTTCCTAGTTCATCTCAGAAGGGAGGATAATTATTTTACCTAATGGTTGGGGTTTAGCTGGGCAGTTAGACTTTACGTGGCCGGGTTTAAAACAACGAAAGCAGGTCACCTCAGTTTTCACTTTGGCTTCTTCTTGAATTAAAACAACGAAAGCAGGTCACCTCAGTTTTCACTTTGGCTTCCTCTTGAATTTGTGGCTGGCGTCATTCTGTGTAAAGGCGTCGTGGTTCACCATGTTGACCACGAGTTTGAAGTCGCTCACTAGGTTGGCAGCGAGATTGATATCGTGGCTCACCAGATGACTTAGTTGTCGTCTTTGTTCATTTTCGTCTTGCCACTTCGTCCTCCAGTCAGGAACTTGTTTCTGACGATATCTACTCATGCCAGGCTGTTGCGAAGAAAGATTAAACAGCTCGGACAAGGAACGGTTAGTCTCAAAAGTGTCAGCCAGTATGGCGGCTTCCAATGCAGTGATCAATGAATGATCTTCAAGAAAGACTAACCTCTGCTCCAACAGATTCCAACAGGTTACCCACGCAAAGTAGCTGAACTAAGTCGCTGAAGTTGGCGACATCACTCGCCTTGTACAAAATCGCCTTACAAAATCTACATGAGACTGACCCAGCTGACGCTTGCACAGTTTGAATTCCCTCCTGTACTTGGCAGGAATACACTGATGTGCTCCAAGAACCATTGGTTTAACCTCCCTATAGTCAACAAACTCTTCATTACTCAATACAGTTATGAACTCTTGTGCCTTACCGTACAATGCTGTAAGCACCCATGCTGCCCAATGCTCCTCAGGCCACGAGTCTGGTTTTCAAATGCCTCGAAAAACTGCTCAGGCTCGGCTTCAGCAAAATGAGGAACTAGCTGCGCTGCATTTTGCACGCTAAAGTAGCCATCCACACACTTCTTAAATTGCCACTTCCCCTTCTCTGTATCAAACTCCTCCTTAGCAAATGCTCGCTGCTCCCTGGTTGTTTCAAGACTGAGTTTAGCTTACTCAAGCGCCAATGATGCAGACTCACCCTGAGACAAGCCCAGTACACCACCTGCTTCACGAGACTTCTGGTCTGATTGCTCTGGTGATATCCCTCCCACATTACGAAGAAAGCTACGGGGAGATCGGCGATTAACAGCTCCTGTACAGGGAGATACTTCAGTCTGGTGCGCCAGGATTGCTTCAGCACTTAACTTTGTACGATTCTGTTAGCTTTATTGCGAACACTTATGCACTGTTGTGATGGTTTCAGAGTTCTGATTAGCAGTAATCTGAAACCAAGACAAGAATGTATAAGTGTTCGCAATTAAGCTAACAGAATTCTTGGCTTTATATCAAGAAGAATAGATAATAGAAGTCCTCAGGTTGTCCAACTCTATATATCCATGGTTAGGCCTCACGTAGATTATGCTGTACAGTTTTGGTCACCGTATTGCAGAATGGATACAAATGCTCTGGAGAGCGTACAAAGGAGGGTAACCAAGTTGATCCCATGTATCAGAAACCTTCCCTATGAGGATAGACTGAGGGCCCTAAATCTTCACTCTCTAGAAAGTTGTAGAATAAGGGGGGATATGACTGAGGTGTACAAATGGAAAACAGGAATAAATAAAGGGGATGTAAATAGTATGTTAAAAATCTAGCCAAGACAGGACTCGCAGCAATGGATTTAAATTAGAAAAAATCAGATTCAGGAAGGATATAAGAAAGCACTGGTTTGGTAATAGAGTTGTGGATGAGTGGAACAAACTCCCAAGTACAGTTATAGAGGCTAAAATGTTGAATACTTTTAAAAATAGGTTAGATAAATACATGAGTGGATGTGGGTGAGTTGGACCTGACTAGCTTGTGCTACTAGGTCAGATGCCATGCTCCTTCCTTAAGTGTATGTGACCTGACCTGACTAGATTAGGGCATTGTCTTAAACCGGTAGGACACTTGGACCTGCCTCGCTTGGGCCAGTAGGCCTGCAGCAGTATTCTCCCTTCTTATGTTCTTAATAATGTCACGAAGCTGCGCAGCAGTGAGAGTTCGTTGATATTCTATGCCAATAGAACGAGCAATTCGCCTGCAACGCTGTGGAGACAGTTTGGACAGATTTAGGAGTATATATTCACACACCAAACGCCTGACCCGTGTAGGTGGCATTAACCCAACGTAGCAAGCTGCTTGCAATGCACTCAAAAAGCAGCAATAACACTGTACGACTTGTGAGATGCAGAGTAGCAAGACTGACAGGCAATACCAGAAGTGATAGTGATACCAAGACCAAGTTTAGCTCTAGCTCCTGGACAGAGCTTCCCATGTTATAAACACAGGTGAGAATGACCTGTGACCTGGTCGTAATGGGTTTGCAGGAAAACAAGCTTATCATTAATATTTAACTTGTATTTCTTTCACCAGATATATGTACACTTATGTACACTATGTACAGAAGTTGAATATAAGTGTACCACACGGTAACAAAGAATGGCAAAGACAGAAGCCAGAGAGAGAGAGCACTGTACTCAACCAGCTAGAGGCAATTTCGGCAAATGCTGACCACAAGTGAACCACGTCGCTTCAGCATTTGGGGGGTTCGCCTGTGATTTGACAATGAACCAAGGTACTAATTTAACCACGGGTACCCTCAAAAAATCGTTAAAGCTGGTTCTATGGATGGGAGGCAGCCTGTATAGGAATGTGTACATACACTGAATAAATGAAACATACTCTTTGCATGCCTCAAACAGTATAGTCAAAGGACGACTTATCCTACAATAGGCCTACTGCCACTGGAGAAAGTTGGATCTTCGCTCCCACAAAGCTAGTTGCAGATCACTGACTTATACACATGTCTCAGGTACCCCTACGGGAGCAACATAGACACCCACACAACACCACGGTAAGTACTGAGTATCATTAAATGCGCATTTATTATTTTTTAAGGGGGGGACGTTGATGGGGCTGACTAGTGAGAAAGGTCTTCTACCAGCCTTTAGCTCACTAGAGATACATCTACTACTGGCTTACACTGCCCTGGTCTACATATCGAGATAAGATTCAGCTTCAGAAGAGGGATGCCAGGTTTCTTAAGCTGAATTCCGTGAATTTAAGTTTCCGGTACCAGTATCAGACACTACAGAAAGATATAACAACACCAACAACAACGACGGTACAACACCAACACAACTTTGTGTTGCAGCTTGAAGTGGGAATCAATACAAAGAATCACTAACAGTGGTCACTAGAAGAATGACTAACAGGATCGATAACAGAGATCAATAGTAGGGATCAATAAGAGGGATCACTAACAGGATCAATAACAGAGCCCTAACATGAACCACTAACAAGGATCACTAACAGAAAAACTAACAGGATCAATAACAGAGCCCTAACATGAACCACTAACAAGGATCACTAACAGAAAAACTAACAGGATCAATAACAGGGATCACTAGGAGCATCACTGATATGATAACTAATAGGAATCACTAACAAGGATCACTACCAGGGAACACTAACAAATAACTATGAATGATCACTAACACTGATGACTAACAGGGATCACTAACAAGGTCAATAACAGGGATCACTAGCAGAGATCACTAACAGGGATCACTAACAAGGTCATTAGCAGGATAACTAACAGGGTCATTAACAGGATAACTAACAGGATCAATAAGAGGATCACTAACAGCATCACTAGTAGGACCACTAACAGGAATCACTAACGATGATCACTAACAGAGATCACTAACAAGGATCGCTAACAGGGATCACTAACAGATCACAAATATGGATCATTAACAGGGATCACTAATAAGGATCACTAACAGGAAGACTCGGCAGGAGATCCATCATTCCCCCAATGAAAAGCAGGGACGCCACGAGTACACTGAGACATAACACAATAAGTGTCAGGAGCCCTAGACTGTTCAACTGCCTCCCAGCATTCATAAGGGGGATTACAAGTAGACCCCTGGCTGTCCTCAAGACCCCTGGCTGTCCTCAAGACCCCTGGCTGTCCTCAAGACCCCTGGCTGTCCTCAAGACCCCTGGCTGTCCTCAAGACCCCTGGCTGTCCTCAAGACCCCTGGCTGTCCTCAAAACCCCTGGCTGTCCTCAAGACCCTTGGCTGTCCTCAAGACCCCTGACTGTCCTCAAGACCCTTGGCTGTCCTCAAGACCCCTGACTGTCCTCAAGACCCCTGGCTGTCAAGGCCCCTGGCTGTCCTCAAGACCCCTGGCTGTCCTCAAGATCCCTTTGCTGTCCTCAAGATCCCTGGCTGCCCTCAAGACCCCTGGCTGTCCTTAAGACCCCTGGCTGTCCTCAAGACCCCTGGCTGTCCTCAAGACCCCTGGCTGTCCTCAAGACCCCTGGCTGTCCTCAAGACCCCTGGCTGTCCTCAATACCCCTGGCTGTCCTCAAGACCCCTGGCTGTCCTCAAGACCCCTGACTGTCCTCAAGACCCCTGGTTGTCTTCAAGAAAGCCCTGGACAGGCACCTAAAGTCAGTACCTGACCAGCCAAGCTGTGGTTCGTACGTCATTTTGCGTGCGGCCAGCAATAACAGCCTGGTTGATCAAACCCTGATCCACCACGAGGCCTGTTCTCAGACAGAGTCACGGGGACGTTGTCTCCCGATACCCTCTACAGGTATCACTGAGATCACAAATATGAATAACTAACAGGGATCACTAACAGGGATCAGTAAGAGGGATCACTAACAGAGATCACTAACAGAGATCACTAGCAGAGATCACTAGCAGAGATCACTAGCAGAGATCACTAACAGAGATCACTAACAGCACTAACAGAGATCACTAACAGAGAACACTAACAAGGATTACTAGCAAGGATCACTAACAGTGTTCACTAACAGGAATCACTAACAGGGATCACTTACAGAGATTACTGATATCAATCAGTAATAAGGATCACTACCAGGGATCACTAACAGGGATTAATAATAATGATCAATGGCATGGATCACTAACGGAGATCACTAACAAAGATCACTACCAGAAATTACTAATATGGATCACTAACAGGGATCAATAAGAGGGATCACTAGCAAGGATCACTTAGAAGGAACAACAGGGTTCACTAACAAAGTCACCAACATGGATCAATAACAGGATCACTAATAGGGGTCACTAACAAGGATCACTAACAAGGATCACTAACAGGGATCACTAACAGGGATCACTAACACGGATCACTAACAGGAATCACTAACAAGGATCACTAACAAGGATCACTAACTAGTTTCACTAACTAGTTTCACTAACTAGTTTCACTAACATGAATAACTAACACGGATCACAAACGGTGATTGCTAACGGCGATCACAAACATTATCACTAAATGGGATCATTAGGACTGATCACTAAGAGAATCATTAACTGGGATCACTACCACTACTCATCAGGGATCCCTAGTTACCCTGATGAGCCTTTTTCCCATGGTACCTAACAGGATTATTAACAAGGAACAATAAAAGGAATTACTAACAGGGACCATTAACATGGATCAATAAACAGTTCAGTAATGGATCACTAACAGGGATCACAAACAGGTGATCAATGATCAAGAATCAGGAGTAAGTTGCTAAACCTCTTCAATATGTAATTAACATGCAACCCGACGAATCTGACAGTCCACTGACGATGCTAAATATACATAAAAGCTCTGCAGATACTCTGAAACATGTTCGTTGTCAATTTATGTCTAATTACAAACTTAGTTCGAGGGTCTGGTATAACTTAGACGTAAACTTACCATCGTGATAGCACACCAAATATCATATTTTGCATCTCTGAGCAAATGCAGGAAATTAAGCCAAAGTTTGCAGACTCACTTCGCCCAGCGCCACAAGTTATGCACATTTGTGAAGTAATATAAGTCACACACGGAAAATTTCTTGCCATTTCGTCTTCACGAAGTTTATTCAAATTTCTGGATAAATTCTCCAGTTAGAATAGAAGAGAAATACTAGAACTCTGGCATATAAATCATGCTGAGATTATTTATGAAGCTGTAAGTCTGGCATATATGTGATGCTCGGAGTCTGGTATATGCTGAAGGTGATACTGGATGGTCTCTTTACTAAGTGGCGAATCATCAGTATGTTCCAGGAGGGTTCATATATAACTCAGAGCCACGTCTAATCCTACAGATGGCATATTTATATGATATATGATTATATATATATATATAATTATGGGACCCATAGCCTCGGAGAAGTGGATAAAAAGGCTTCAAGGAAGAATATTTGCATTTCTTCCTGAAGCCGTTTGAATAATCCACTTCCCCTACCACCCCATCTTTTCGTAATTTTTTTTTTACCAATAGGAATATTTTATTACATAATATGGTACAGAAGATTTAAGAGATACATTGTTGATATAAAGGTGGCATATACGGTACATGTTGTTACGTGTGTATCACCAATTATAAGGCGAAAATCTCATGCAGCTCCTCAGAGCTGGAGCGTGTGCCCAAAATACAGCAGGCATTACCCCTTTGAACAGCCGCAATGAGCCGCTGGAACAGAAAACTGGCTGCCCTGGGATCCCTAGTTACCCTGATGAGTCTTTTTCCCAGCTCCTTAAGGAATTTAGATGCACTCTTTCCCGATGATCCAAGGGTCTCCGAGCCTATGGGAACAAACATATAGTGATGGGCAAGTTCTCCATATTTTCTAGATTTTTGGGACTCCCTGAAGCTGGCAGCCGCCCCTCCTTCCTCCCTGGTGTATTGGAGATAGGTATCAGCCAAGGTAGATGCACATGTATAGTCCCACACCACCTGCTTCCCGTCTGTCCAGGCTTGAAGGGTGATACGATCTGGACGCTTCTGGCTGCCATCAGATCTGCATAGCTGGGGTGGCTCCCTTACTGCTGGGCATCCGGCTGTTGTGAGGCTCCTCTTGATAATGTTATTAACCTCCTCATGTCTTGCAATCTTTCCCTCGAATTTTCGGCACATAAGACCATGGTACCCGAACCATACCACGGGCGGGATTTGAACCCGCGGTCAGAGACTCTCAGAACTCCAGACAGTCGCGTTAGCCATGGTACCCGAATCGGTCTGCTGCTTCACTGCCACAAATACACCTGTGTTCGGCGAGAATAGGGGCGGCAAGTCGAAGGGCAACACGGATGCGGATGGTCTTTGGGTCGAGGCGTGTGCCAAGGCTGGAGTTGGGAACAGCCAACAGAAAATCCCCTGCATGAGGGGCTCTCACTGCCAGGAGGCGGGCTCTATCCTTCCCTGGCACACTCTGAAGCATTTTTGAGGCTATATTTTCCACTACTGGACCATCACAGTGCGATTGTTTGTAGTTGTTGGGGGGAGCAGGTCTGGTTTCAGAGCCCATCAGATTATCCCAGATCATGGCTCTGTCAATGAACTTTTGGTCCTGGGTTCCAATCTTGTCCCTAAGATGTTCAGGGAGAATCGCTGCTACAAGCCCTCTGGATGCAATACATGAGGACAGAAAAGCAGGTAGCGCAATCTGTGATGACTTGCGGAAACCAATGCCTCCTAGTCTGACTGGAAGTGTAGCTTGGTTCCACTGCCCGTCTTCAAGAGTAAGGTTAAGTACTTTCGTAAGAAATCTGCCTCAGGATACTGTCATATTCGTGCAGTATAGGGTTATATGAAGGTGCACATTTTAAGAAATATGTCAACCTAGGCAGACTCAAGCACTTTGTGAGAAGGTACAAGGCATCGTGGGTGTCCAGATTGCCTATTCGTTGTTCCATTCTCCTTAACACTTCTAATTTCTTCCTGAGAATTGTGTCAATGGCATTGCTTCCCAGAGGTGCTCCTAGCAAGACACTATTTTTGGGGGTAATGATTGCTGCTCCTGGTAGTTTTGATCTCACTGCATTTATCACTTGTTGACTGACTGAGATGATTTCGCATTTGGATGGATTCAGGATGAGACCCATTTCCTGTCCCCATGTCATTACCTGTGTAAGATCATCTAGGAGGGACTCCTTTGTACCTGCTAGTGTGTCATCATCTAGAAACCAGATGTTTAGCTATACCCACCTGAAACAAAAGGAAAGAGACCAGGGAAATGTCAAAATGTTCCAAGGACACCACAAAAGCTAGAGCCTCTTCCTCAATAGTGGCATAATTTTTCTGGTGTCGTTTGAGCTTAGACGAATAGTAACATATAGGATGGATTAATGTCAGTGGATGTTGACTGTTGGAGCAGCACAGCACCCACTGCATAACCACTCAAAATTATATGTAAAAAGAAGGGAAGATTGAAATTAGGACTCCTCAATACAGGCGCAAAGGAAAGCAGATGCTTCAACCTTGTAAATGAGTCTGAACAATCTCTAGTCCAGATTGAACTGAACTTTGTTACTTGTAATCAGTGAGAGGACAACAATCTGAGAAAAGTTTGGCAGAAATCGATAATATCCGCCATGCCCCGGAATCTCTGTATCCCTATCCTGTGGCACTGGAAATGCAGAAATAGCATGAACCTTAGCCTCAATAGGAGCAACCTCACCTTGGGCCAAAACTGAAACCTAGTAGGTATTTGGGTTTTACAAAACTACATTTAGCTAAGTTAACAGTGAAGTTATAGTTGTCAGTCTCTCAAACAATGGCTGAGATGTCAAGTGTTGTTCCCCGCACTGTACACCCCAAGTCTCAGGTAGGCTTGTAGGTCAACTCGTTCATTGCAAGTTTTGGAATGAAAAGCCGGTTACATAGGAAGGGGGGGACGAGGGGTTAAACAATCCATCTTGCATAAAAAGATATTTTTGAGCCGTTCAAAAAGCGGACTTGATAATAGCCTCGTAAGGCTAAAACGGGGTCCTACACAGGTCAATAAGGTGTCAATGCGAGGTAGAGGATAACCATCAGGCAAGGTGACAGAGTTCACTTTCCGGTAATCAGTGCACATCCTGAAACTACCGTCAGGTTTAGGCACTAAAATACATGGAGATGCCCATGGACTTTTACTGCGCTCAATAAGTCCGTGAGATAACAGAAAATCAACCTCTTCTCTCAATGCTTTATGATTCGTTGGGCTCATCCTATATGGCGATTGCTTAATGGGTGATGCTCCCTGTACATCAACGTCATGTACACACAGAGTACAACGTTTAGGAACATCACTGAACAATTCAGGGTACTGCAAAATCATATTTTTAATATCACCAGCTTTATCAATCCCAAGGTTACTAAGAAAATTGTCTAGTGATTGTAGAGTCACTGAATTTTCTAAATGCACCTCTATACCTCTAGAGATGTCAGGCAGACTGACGTTTTCTTCCTCTGTCCTAGGAAGAATAGATGTAGTAGGTAGAGGACTAGCGTAGTATTTCTTGAGCTGGTTAACATGGTACACATGATTGGATTTCTTCTTCCCAGGAGTACGTACTAAATAATTTACGTCGCTAAGCTATTTCACTACTTCCAGGGAACCAGTTACCTGGCTTGTAGAGCATATCCTGGTACTAATTTCTGAGCCATCACATTATCTTCTGCTTTAAAAGAGCGAGAGACAGCAAATTGCAAAGGTTAGTGGATGAGTTTGAGAATGTGTGTAAAGGTAGAAAGTTGAAAGTGAACTTAGAAAAGAGTAAGGTGATGAGGGTGTCAAATGATTTAGATAAAGAAAAATTGGATATCAAATTGGGAAGGAGGAGTATGGAAGAAGTGAATGTTTTCAGATACTTGGGAGTTGACGTGTCGGCGGATGGATTTATGAAGGATGAGGTTAATCATAGAATTGATGAGGGAAAAAAGATGAGTGGTGCATTGAGGTAAATGTGGAGACAAAGAACGTTATCTATGGAGGCAAAGAAGGGAATGTATGAAAGTATAGTAGTACCAACACTCTTATATGGGTGTGAAGCTTGGGTTGTGAATACAGCAGCGAGGAGGCGGTTGGAGGCAGTGGAGATGTCCTGTCTAAGGGCAATGTGTGGTGTAAATATTATGCAGAAAATTCGGAGTGTGGAAATTAGGAGGTGTGGAGTTAATAAAAGTATTAGTCAGAGGGCTGAAGAGGGGTTGAGGTGGATTGGTCATTTAGAGAGAATGGATCAAAGTAGATTGACATGGAGAGCATTTAAATCGGCAGGAGAAGGAAGACAGGGTAGGGGTCATCCTCGAAAAGGTTGGAAGGAAGGGGTAAGGGAGGCTTTATGGGCGAGGGGCTTTGACTTCCAGCAGGCGTGCATAAGCGTGTTCGATAGGAGTGAATGGAGACGAATGGTATTTGGGACCTGACTATCTGTTGGAGTGTGAGCAGGGTAATATTTAGTGAAGGGATTCAGGGAAACCGGTTATTTTTATATAGCCGGACTTGAGTCCTGGAAATGGGAAGTACAATGCCTGCACTCTAAAGGAGGGGTTCAGGATATTAGCAGTTTGGAGGGATATGTTGTGTATCTTTATACGTATATGCTTCTAAACTGTTGTGTTCTGAGCACCTCTGCAAAAACAGTGATTATGTGTGAGTGAGGTGAAAGTGTTGAATGATGAAAGTATTTTCTTTTTGCAGATTTTCTTTCTTTTTGGGTCACCCTGCCTCGGTTGGAGACGGCCGACTTGTTGAAAAAAAAATATATAAATATATATATATATATATATATATATAAATATATATATATATATTATATATATATATATATATATATATATATATATAATGTCGTGCCTAATAGGCAGAACTTGCGATCTTGGCTTAAATAGCAACGCTTATCTTGCCATATAGGACAAGCGAAAATTTGTGTATGCAATAATTTCGCCAAAATCATTCTGAACCTAACGAAAAAAATATATTTCACTGTGTTTGTTTAGTATTAAATTATTGTAAACAAATCTAAAATATATTTAGTTGGGTTACGCTAAAATAAATTGTTCTTGTCATAATAAGGTTAGGTAAGTTTTCTAAGATTCTTTTGGTGCAAAATTATAAATTTTTACATCAACATTAATGAAAAAAATATATCTTTAAACGTATAAGAGAAATTTTCAGAAAGGACTTAATTTTAAATGAGTTCTTGCTAATTGACCAGTTTTACATATTCGGCACGACATGTATATATATATATATATATATATATATATATATATATATATATATATATATATATATATATATATATATATATATATATTATATATATATATATATATATATATATATATATATATATATATATATATATATATATATATATATATTCATTGACAATAGGGGATAATGATCTATTTTTGGACCAAAGTACGAGTACCGAGTTCGAGTACCGAACGAATTTTTCCCAAATGGAATTATGTAAATTTAATTAATCCGTTTCAGACTCCCAAAAATACACTTACAGCGGCTTTGCAGTGTATTTTCGTATGGTCTTCTAGTTTTCTTGGTCTCATTTGACAGAATGAAAGATACATTGCAGAAATAAAGATGATTTTGAATAATTTACATACAAAAAGTACCTTGAAATTGAGCTCAAAGTAGCAGAAATGTTCGACTTTTGCTGATGTTCAAGAGCAAACAAATGTCACGCGTCCAATACACGTCAACTTGGCACTGTAATATGCTTTCACAAATGCGCTGATATTATTTATACCATTTTTTTCAATACTGCAATAGTCTGCGTAACAGTAAATCTTCTATTTTTTGTGTGAATAAAAAATCAAAATGGAAAACAAGCGTAATAAAGAGCCGCCCCGAAGTGGGAGGAGCTACAGGAGAGAGAGGAAGGGGCCAGCAGGAGGAGCATTCAGTATCTGATGAGTCGTCTTGATAGTTGGATACTAGCGGAGGCACGAATACAATGTTGTGTAACTACGCTAATATTTATTCCAGTTTGATATCAGAGACACGATAGATAACCTAGAATCACGATAAAGACACCGAAATTAATAAAAGGCATATTATATGGAGAGGCAGAGGCGGTGTTTACATTAGGGCAAACACACACTAACCAATTTTCTTTTTGATTGACTGTTATCACTAATCTTCTAAGGCCCCATGGTGACTTATACAAATATAAAAAGAACATCTAAAAATGTGAAAAAAACACGAAATAGTTTACAGCAGAGTTCAACAGAGTTCTGGGTTGAGCGACAGCTGCAGGGAAACTGACACACCTGTTCTGGCAGGTCGCGTTTGTTTGGTCGAGTGCCGAGCAAACGGTCGACTACCGAGCGATATTTTTTTTACCAAACAAAGCATTCGATTACCGAATCGTTCGAGTACAGAGCTGTTCGAGCACCGAGGTTCCACTGTATATCTTTTCTCTTTTATTATGCATATTGTAGCCTATAAAACTCATTCTGATCTTGAAAATGTTTTAATTTGCTACCTATTAGTTTTAATAAGTAAATATGAAGGAGGCTGGATAATTTCACTTAACATGTGACGTAGATTTCTGTGGTATATGGAGTCAGTGAATGAAAATGTAATAGGAAATATGCCGTTAAGTGCCAATATACGAAATTCTTTTTGTTTCATAGAATCTTAATTTATAATTTCAGTGCTTTTTACTGTGAACTAAGAAATGAAAATGAATAGTAAAACTCTAGAATTAGGAAAAATTTGATAAATTAAAATAATGAGAACGGGTATAAATGCCATTGTATGATAATGTTCTGCTGTATAGTCCTTGTGGCTTAGCGCTTCTTTTTGATTATAATAATAATAATAATAATGATAATGTTCTACAGGATGAAGCCAGAAATAAATATTGAGGAACAAGCCATTGAGACATTGTTTCATTTTTTGATGCATTTATCAAGTAGTTACTCAAAATGACTTAGTGAACCATACTTTACAGAGAGTCTGATACCACAGGAATAACTGAAAGATACATGAAATATTTGGGTTTATATTCAGTATTGCGTAGGAGTTTACACCATTCTTGGTTCCGTTAAGTGATGCCTACCTCGGGATTACTCTTCATCACTAGGTCTGATGAAGCTGAAGATTTAAAAAAATCATAGTGTCATGAACTGCTGAAGTTCCGGTCTTGCTAGTGATGCTAATAGAACAAAAATATCTGAAGAGGTAGGTACAGTTTCTGAAGTCGACCAATAACCACAATAATCACAAGTTGACGAATAAGACACATGTAACACCTGGGTGTTACATGTGTTTTATTTATCGCTACTTTTAAGTCTACGGCATTCTCCTGTATTTGACTAAAAAAGCCTGTAGTACAGGCGAAATATTTCGACAATAAGGATACCCAAATGTTACATACAAGTCTTATTTATCAACATAAATCAAAGTTGCCTCTTATTAATAACTACAGGCCACAGCCATGTCAGAGGCTAGAATTAATGCGTGGACTGCTAGGATTGGGACCTCTGGATCAAAGACTACTCCAAAGCTTGCCACTCTACCTCAGCTATAGAGGCATTCTCATTTGCAGATTTAACATTGTGAAGAATGCATTTCAGTTATATCTGTTACGACTAACATCCACAAACAATGACGGCTAAAAGCAACGAAGATCGAAGTCCACCTAGCACCTGAGAGAAGTCCAAGGACCTTGCTTGTGCATTTCTACCAAACAGCTGTTATCATTCTAGAAGAGCTCAGGGCCAGGAGCTTGGACTCAACCCCTGCAACCTCAACTAGTTGAGTACATGCCAAAGTGAAATCCCTGGAAGACTTCAAGGTGAAGAGACACTTGTACCAAACTGACACACGCAATGTTTTGCTCTTGTGATGCGTCGTTTAAATTTGTAGTGTCTAAAAAAGATCAACATGACATTTCGATGATTAAAAAAAATATACATTACGTTAGTGTACTTCAGACAGTTTTCAATTATAAGAGAAAAAACATGAGATTTTTTTTTTCTATTTCGGCTGATGAAGTGCAATCAGAGGGAACCTTTATGCTGTTTATTACGGATTACAGAAGAAACTTTACTACAGCAATTTTCTGCTTAGTTGTAATGTATTTTTACTCTACATATTAGAAAAAATGTTATTTTAGTGGCAATAAAGGAATAAAAGGAACCTCTTTAAGCTCAGCTAAATTAGGCATCTGTTAGGGACTTAATCAAATCCTCATTACTAGTTTAATAGCATATTTAGCTTATTAAATATTTCCTAACAGCTATTTGCCACTCTTTAAGAAAGCATTAGTAATTATTTTTCTCTATATTTCCGACGGATTTCCCTTTACCTGTTTAGAAGATTCTTGCTCTTTTTTGGTACACTCGCTGACATAGTTTTGTTCCTTCTGGTTTGTGCTTGAATTGACGTTATCTTATCATATTGGAAAGTTATGGAATCTTAGTTTTCCTGACGCTGTTACACGTGTTTATTATGGCACGTGGATCAATGTTTATTTTTCAGTTTATCTTCAGTCAACTGTAGTGTGGTATCTGGGAATATTCTTCAGAAATAGCTGCTGGGAATTCTTAACATTTTATTACAACCGCTTCAGATAGTTGGTGTTATTATTAAGTCGGAGAACTGCACATGACTGAGTATTTTTCAGTCTGTTGGGTTTTTATCGAGTTCGTCATTAAATTAATGAAGTAGTTTGTCTATAGTAATTATTTTTCTCATTACTTTAACTTGAAATTCTATGTTGAGAGAAATTTTTTCTTCCAGTTAACTCTTATACTTTATCGTCGGTCAGTTTTCCCTGGGAGACGCAGGATACCTCCAGCATTCTGTAGGCTTCTCATAAGGTTTTATTAATTTTCGGTAGACAGTATAATTTCTGAGTCTGGTCATTGCGAGTTCGTCTATGGACGCGAAGCAACCAGTCAAGACCCTTGAAGAGACTGGAGGAGGATTCGTTCAGACCGCCATGTTATTGTTCTGTAAGGTAGTTCAACAATGAGGGGCGCAGCCCCCAAACACAAATACTTAAGCAGAGTTGGTAGCGAGAAGCATTTCTTACCTTGTTCTTCTGCGTCCTGTTAAACTATTTAGTGCTGGTTTTCCAACTTCCTCTGACCATGGGCAGTTTTTGTGGTTAAGTTGGTAAATGGATAAACATTAAGTATGTTACTGTTAATGCAGCCCGCCTAATAGCAGGGTTAATGATCAGCGTTGGTTGGGTCGAGCAGTGACTCTAGTGATGATCTGAGGCACTGGTCAGGTTATCACAGTTTTTAGGTCAGTCTTGGTGTCGACGTACTTTGAAGTTCAATGAATTGGAGTTATTCTATTCTGGAAGTGAAATGAACCAGGCAACTCATACCATGATGGGGTGCAAAGCGCTTGTTGCCGCTACTCCGCCGCCAAGTGAAGGTGGGTGGAGGGTGGACTGCTGGTGGGGGTTTTGTCATGGGTTGGGGAGGGTGATTGGAGTTGGGTTAAAGAGTGAGTGTTATTGCTTGGGACAATGCCAGGAGACAAGGAAAACAGACATGAACAGGACATCCAGACAGGGACAGCATGCTGTGGAGGGCTAGCAGACAGAACCAGCAGACAGGAACAAGGTCAGCAAAACCAATGAAAAGACCTGGTGACAGGGACAGGACCAGCAGACAGCAGCACACCCCAGTACCTGCAGAAGTCAATACACAGCTCAGTGGGCGAGTGTGAGAGCGATCCTTGCTGTCAGGTGTCAGGTTTAAGCTCCCAAAGTTTTTCAATTAGGGGAACTAACGACAAATCCTCTGATATCTGATTACTATTGCAAAACTAAAAGAAAGTGATACCTGGAAACACAGCAGATGTGTACTCGCCGACTGATTTGTGCGGTGGGTCGACACTCAGCTCCTGGACCCCCACCTAGATTATTTTATCAGGGATCACTCTCTAAACTCTTGTAGCCATACCATATCTACCCTTGAAGTTTTATACTGAATTAACCTCCCGTACTTCCTCATCAAATTCATTCCACTTTTCAACCTCCCTGAGACAAAAACACATCGTCCACAACCGTGTGGTTTATCTGTGTCATCAACTGCTGTATCCCCTTCATCCTGGCCTTCTTAATTCGAACAGTATGCCTCAATCTGTCTAATAATTTTTTTTTGCTCCGCATATTGTTATTGTTCCTGATAAGGTCGTAAACGTCTATTCCTTCAACCTCTCCTCACTGAATTTTTATCGTCTGTTCTTTTTCAGCATCGGCTTGATTTACATGCATCCATACATATACACAAACATATTAATACTCTTATACATGCACACGCATACATATATATATAAATACATGTATCCTAGGTAGTAGGTTGGTAGACAGCAGTCACCAAGGGAGGTACTACCGTTCTGCCAAGTGAGTGTGAAACGGAGACCTGTTCTGTTTTACATTATGGTAGGATTGCTGGTGTCTTCTGTCTCATAAGCATGGAAAATTTCACGTAAGTCTTGCCATTTCTCCGTACACTTAAGTCACACTACACATGCAGGTACAAGCATATATATACACACCCCTCTGGGTTTCCTTCTATTTTCTTACTATTTCTTGTTCTTGTTTATTTCCTCTTATCTCCATGTTGTAAGAAGTGACTAAAATGCCGCGAGGGAGGGGCTTGTAACCCTTTCTTCTGTATACGTTACTAAATTTAAAAAAGAAATTTGTTTTTATTTTTAAGTCACCCAGCTTCAGTGGGATATGGCCGGTTTGATGAAAAAAATCATTCATACATACTTCTTTTCAATGCACTGGCCGCATCCCACCGAGGCAGGGAGGTCCAAAAAGAAAAGCAAAAGTTTAACTTTGTAATTTAGTAATGTATACAGGAGAAGGGGTAACTAGCCCCTTGCTACTGGCATTTTAGTCGTTTCTGCCGACACGCATGGCATACGTAGGAAGAATTCTGTCTCACTTCCTCAAGGAGATAAGAGAAAATAAACAAGAACAAGAATCAGAAAATAAAAGAAAACCCAGAGAGATGTGTATATATATGCTTGTACATGCATGTGTAGTGTGACCTAAGTGTAAGCAGAAGTAGCAAGACGTACCTGAAATCTTGCATGTTTGAGAGACACCACCAATCCTATTATCATGTAGAACAATTACACCCCTCTGCTTTACACTCACTCGCATGCATATTCATTATATATATATATATATATATATATATATATATATATATATATATATATATATATATATATATATATATATATATATATATATAATGCAATAAGATCACAGTAAACAGGTGATTTCAAAATATGCAAAACAACCACTCTGAAAGAATAGAGAAATTCCAAGCGCTTTCGTGACTACTCACATTATCAAGGAACTATGAAAGTAAAGTATCCAAGGAAGCTATATAAGGGGTCCGGCCAGTACCTCACTATCAGATCCCACAACGGTTAAACACGTGACGCGCGGCGACCCAACTTGGATAGGTCCCTTGCACAACTCGCAGTGAAAAAACTTTTGATAAAGAATTCCCCCCAAAATGCTGATGGATGTGTCTATAAGATTCCTTGTAAAATTTGCGATAAAGTTTATTACGGTCAAACTGGTAAAAATCTCGAACTAAGATTAAAACAACATAAATATAGCATTAGAACTGGACAAGATTCCAATGCTCTATTTATTCATGTAAGAGATTTTAACCATCCAATTGATTTTCAAAAAGTTGAGAAAGTAGTATCAAGCAAGTCCATGGTCGACAGGAATATAATTGAATCTTGTTTCATAAAAAGCAGTTTTGACAATAATATGAATATTTCCTTTGGTTTATATAAATTAGATCCATTTATAATTAATAGAATTTGGGAAGAATTTAATAATACACTGGACAAATAATAATTTTTAAATTTTCTTTGGTAGAATAGCTTGGGGGTGAGTTGTGCAAAGGACCTATCCAAGTTGGGTCGCCGCGCGTCACGTGTTTAACCGTTGTGGGATCTGATAGTGAGGTGCTGGCCGGACCCCTTATATAGCTTCCTTGGATGCTTTACTTTCATAGTTCCTTGATAATGTGAGTAGTCACGAAAGCGCTTGGAATTTCTCTATTCTTTCAGAGTGGTTGTTTTGCATATATAATATATATATATATATATATATATATATATATATATATATATATATATATATATATATATATATATATACACTTTCATACAAACACACACACACAGACAAATACATAGAGGCCAGGAGCTGTGACTCGACCGCTGCAACCACAAGTAGGTAAGTACCCAGACAGGTAGACAGTTATATTGACAGACACCCAGACAGACAGACAGCCAGAGAAAGGAAAGGCGGTTCATAGGTAAATATAAAATATGTTTGATGATATTGAACCTAAGGTGCATAATGACAAGTGGAGGAGAAATCATCAAATACAAAGGAGACAAACATCTCTTCACGAAGATTTGATGAGCAAAGGCTTTATGTCTGAGCCTTTGTTGATCTAGTATGCAAACCGAAGGTGAAACAGAAACAGGTCAACTGTTTCTGTTTCTGTATATTTTAATTAAGAGACACTGGCCTACCCCGGCAAAAGAAAAAAAATGGCACAGAATCACTGTGGTAATGAAATCAACATAATCCAATTACCGCAAAAATCCAACTTAGCTGTTACAAAGACAGTTTCACAGTTGTAAAGATACAGTCCCACTGCTGCAAAGGCAGTTTCAGGGATGCAAAGCAGACACACAACCCCACTGCTACAAACGCATAATACCACTACAGCTATTTTTTTTCTTTTGGTCAGCGAGTAACAAATGAGAAGTTGAACTGTCCCGCAGACCAAGTGTTTGGTAGTGCTGGAAACGAAACAGTTCCATGATTTGGCTAAACTACATCAATTGCCATCTTCGTTGTAACAAGATTGTCTTGATTATGGTTAAAGTCTTTAAAAATGTTCAAAGCGAGAGAAACTGAACAGCTAAATATAACCAGAAAATTTACAAAGTGCTATGAAACGCAAGAGGAATGATGAGCTTCATGAGAAATTTGGAAAATATACACGCCATAAGTCGATGAAGTCAGATACCACAACTTTCTTCTCCTGTAATAATCCAGGCACAAAAGTCAACCCTCTTCGCGCTGCATCAACTTTATATTTAGAGACAAAAGTGCACTCAACATGCAGGATCAACATTTATTAGCGATGTTGAGCAGAGTTGATGTTATGGCTATAGAAATGAAATACCATTCAGTATGTTTGGCAACCCTCCAAAAGAACGTTATTAGCCAGACACACCAGTACGTTGCACCGAGGCACAGCTGAGAACACAGTTTTTACAGTTATTCTCTTAAATTCAAACGTTTCTAGATGGCTAGGACGAGGCTTTGCCAGTACAGCGTTGAACTCTGGAAAGCCCATTAGGAAAACTTATCATCATGAAGGTGAGACTGAGACTGGTCTTATGTTCTGCGCTGCTAATACCAAACGTCGTGACATGTTCAACAAACAATTTCCACTATTTGATGGAACCTTCACCAGTGATTACTAGCAGAAATATGTGCCTACATTTTTACTCTTGTGATTATGATACTTTATTATACTAGCATCAACAGTGAAGCTAACTATCAGTCACCAGCTGCACCTTTTGTCTCAGTTTTATAGGACTTATCACTGCTGCTCATCTACTGAAAGTGAAACAGTGAGATACCAGACACTGTCGAAAAGGTGTACCTGACTGTCTCTGTATCTTGCATTCTAAGAAAAGATCCAAGGAATTAATTCATACTTTACACAAATGGGGGTTTCTGTAGCATACGAATGTGTTGTATGTATGCGGAACTTGCCAATTCCGTGATCACTCCTAAAATGTTGACTCTGTACACAATATCTAAAAGTTGATGTCTTCAAGATTTCAGAGGCAGATAACATTGGTCATGACCCTCAACTAGCTCTCAATCCATAACAAGCAGGAATTGAAGAGCTTACGAGAGACTTTAATCAGTGTAACTAACGATGGTGAGAATTCCTGGATGCACAGGTAATTAGGGATGCAAAAGCTGAAATAAACATAACTGAGGATTACAGATACTATTTATAGGCAATTGGGTAGGACGTCCACTTGCCCATGCAGTATTTTAGATAACTAATTTACCAAAGTGCATCTACTGTTAACTTGTGGCTACGGACATAGTTATATGTTTTTCTGTTTCTACTCTACCAACAACAATTCCTATTTAAATTTTTGTCTAACCGCTTTTAAAGCTGCTCTGGGTGACAGCCTCAATGATGCCATGGTTAAGCTTATTTCGTTTATGTTCAACTCTACCAATAAATTAATACTTTCCTGTATTCATTCTAAATTAGAATTTGTTAAACTTTATGATGTTGTTACGACTTTTCTTTTGGTTATTTATTCCCAACAAACTTATATCATCTATATTTATTCTTGAATTTTACACGCATATTTCTATCATAATTATTCTCTAATTCTACAACATTTATGACGGAAGATTAAGGAATCTCAGTCTGAGTAGGAAATATTACTAATATAGTGGCATAATCTTGTCGTTCTTCTTCCTCTGCTATCAAATGCACTCATAAGATAAGATAAGATTTCGTTCGGATTTTTAACCCCGGAAGGTTAGCTACCCAGGATAACCCAAGAAAGTCAGTGCGTCATCGAGGACTGTCTAACTTATTTCCATTGGGGTCCTTAATCTTGTCCCCCAGGATGCGACCCACACCAGTCGACTAACACCCAGGTACCTATTTGCTGCTAGGTGAACAGGACAACAGGTGTGAGGAAACGTGTCGAAATGTTTCCACCCGCCGGGAATCGAACCCGGGCCCTCCGTGTGTGAAGCGGGAGCTTTAGCCACCAGACCACCGGGCCACTCATATACATTCTATATTATGAAGCTCACACACACACACACACACACACACACACACACACACACACACACACACTGTATATATATATATATATATATATATATATATATATATATATATATATATATATATATATATATATATATATTGAAAACTTCCACACATTGTTGAACAAATCACAGAGCATACACACTGTGTAGTAGTAGCAGAGTAGTCAAAAACACACAAGGAGTCAGGGTACACAGAGTGGTCACAGACAGTGAGTCAAACACACGGTGTACACACAGACACTTGGTCGAAGTACCTACCACTCACACACACACTAAACAAACGTCAAGTTCATATAGCTGATTAAACAAAGCAGAAAACGAAGAAAATAATAGTAAATGTGAAGGAGAAAAAAATGTGTGTGTGTGTGTGTGTGTGTGTACTCAACTTATTGTACACACGTAATTGTGCCTGCGGAGATCGATTCACAGCTCCTGGCCCCACCACTTCACTGGACGCTATTAGGTCCTCTGCCTCCCTGCTCCATGAGTTTTATCGTACCTGCTCTTAAATTTGTGTATGGTACCTGCCTCCACTATCTCACTTTCCAGTCTCTTCCACTTCCTGACAAATCTATGACTGAAGAAATGCTTCCTAGTATCTATGTGGCTCATCTGAGTGCTCAAATTCTAAATGTGAGCCCTTGTTGCTGTGTCCCATCTCTGGAACATCCTGTCTCTGGCCACCTTGTCGATTCTTCACAATATTTTACATGTCGTTATCATGTCCCCCTGTCCCTCCTGTCGTCCAATGTCGTCAGGTCGAGATTCCTTAACCTCTCCTCGTAATACATGTCCCTTAGCTCCGGGAATAGTCTCCATGCAAACCTTTGCACTTCTTCTAGTTTCCTGACTTTCTTACCCAGAAGAAGGTTCCAAACTGCAGCTGCATACTCCAATATGGGTCTGACGTACACGGGGTGCAGGGTCAGGAGCGACTCCTTACTGAGATACCGAAATGCTATTCCTAGGTTCGACAGTTATCCATATGCTGCAACAGTTATTTGGTTGATGTGTGCCTCGTGAGATGTGCTCGGTATAATACACACTGCCAGATTTTTTCCTTAATTATTAAGTGAGGTTTGTAGTGTTTGGCCCCCTAAACTCTACTCTGTCATCTTTGACCTCCGATGTTCATGACTCTGAACTTGGTGGGATTAAACTCCAGGAGCCATTTCCTTCCTTGTCCTCCTCTGAATGAATTCTCATTAACTTCACAACACATCGTCTGCAAACAGAGACACTTTTGAGTCTATTCCTTCCGTCATGTCATTCGCATGTACCAGAAACAGCACTGGTGCCAGGACTGACCTCTGTGGAACCCCACTCGTCACAGGCTCACATTCTGATGCCTCATCGCGTACCGTAACTCGTTGATGACTTCCCGTCAGTTATTCTCTGATCTACTATAGCGCCTTCCCTGTTATCCCTGCCTGGTCCTCCAGCTTTTACACTCGTCTCTTGTGTGGAACTGTGTCAAAAGCCTTCTTACATTCCAAGAAAATACAGTCAACCCACCCCTCTCTCTCTTGTCTCACTGCTGTCACCTTGTTATAGAACTCGAGTAGGTTCGTGGCACAGGATTTCCCGTCTCTGAATCCGTGTTGGTTGTGGACCACCTTTCTAGGTGGTCCACCACTCTTCTAATAATCTTCTCTATGACTTTGCAAACAATACATGTCAGTGACACTGGTCTGTTTAATTCTGTGTGTCTGTCTCCTCTTTTAAAAATTGGAACTACATTTGCTGTCTTCCATAACTTATATAGTCGCCATGTTTCGAGAGATGTATTGAAAATTGTTGTTAGTGGTATACAGACCGCCTCAGCTTCCTCTTTCAGGACCCAGGGAGATATGTTATCCGGCCCCATCGCCTTTGAGACATCTAGTTCGCTTAGCAGCCTCTTCAACCCTTCCTCTGTTGTATGTATCGTGTCCCTTACTTGTTGGTGTACCCCACCTCTCCGTCTTTCCAGGGTCCTTTCTGTCTCAGCTGTGAATACTTCTTTAAATCTCATGTTAAGCTCCTCACACACTTCAAGGTCGTTTCTTGTACACTCCCCACCTTGCTTCCTCAGCCTTATTATCTGGTCTTCTTTATGTATATGTGTGTGTGCTGTCGTCTGGTGAAGGACTTAGGCAGAGACGTCTGCAAACTAAGTGATTTATCAGTGTTTCGTTTATCCTTTATTTCTGTTTTCTTTATTCAGAACACAAGGACAAAAAGACAGTTTTGTCAGAATAGCGCATGAGAGTTTTTTTTTTTACTCGGAAGAGAAGTCATGACGATGATCAAAGGTTTCAATAATAATAATGTTTTTAATAATTTTTTTTTTCAACAAGTCGGCCGTCTCCCACCGAGGCAGGGTGACCCAAAGAGAAAGAAAATCCCCAAAAAGAAAATACTTTCATCATCATTCAACACTTTCACCTCACTCACACATTATCACTGTTTTTGCAGCGGTGCTCAGAATACAACAGTTTAGAAGCATATACGTATAAAGATACACAACATATCCCTCCAAACTGCCAATATCCTAAACCCCTCCTTTAAAGTGCAGGCATTGTACTTCCCATTTCCAGGACTCAAGTCCGGCTATATAAAAATAACAGGTTTCCCTGAATTCCTTCACTAAATATTATCCTGCTCACACTCCAACAGATCGTCAGGTCCCAAATAACATTTGTCTCCATTCACTCCTATCTAACACGCTCACGCACGCTTGCTGGAAGTCCTAACCCCTCGCCCACAACACCTCCTTCACCCTCTCCCTCCAGCCTTTTCGAGGACGACCCCTACCCCTCCTTCCTTCCCCTACAGATTTATACGCTCTCCATGTCATTCTACTTTGATCCATTCTCTCTAAATGACCAAACCACCTCAAACCCTCTTCAGCCTTCTGACTTATACTTTTATTAACTCCACACCTCCTAATTTCCACACTCCGAATTTTCTGCATAATATTTACACCACACATTGCTCTTAGACAGGACATCTCCACTGCCTCCAACCGTCTCCTCGCTGCAGCATTTACAACCCAAGCTTCACACCCATACAAGAGTGTTGGTACCACTATACTTTCATACATTCCCTTCTTTGCCTCCATAGATAAAATTTTTGCCTCCACATATACTTCAATGCACCACTCACCTTTTTTCCTTCATCAATTCTATGATTAACCTCATCCTTCATATATCCATCCGCTGACACGTCAACCCCCAAATATCTGAAAACATTCACTTCTTCCATACTCTTCCTCCCCAATTTGATATCCGATTTTTCTTTATCTAAATCATTTGATACTCTCATCACCTTACTCTTTTCTATGTTCACTTTCAACTTTCTACCTTTGCACACATTCCCAAATTCGTTCGTTTCTTTAGAATCTCCCATAAGCACAGAATCATAAGCAAAAAGTAACTGTGTCACTTCCCATTTTGTATTTAATTCCCCATAATTTAATCCCACCCCTCTCCCGAACACCCTAGCATTTACTTCTTTTACAACCCATCTATAAATATATTAACCATGGTGACATTACACATCCCTGTCTAAGACCTACTTTTACCGGGAAGTAGTCTCCCTCTCTTCTACACACCCTAACCTGAGCCTCACTATCCTCATAAAAACTCTTTACAGCATTTAGTAACTTACCACCTATTCCATATACTTGCAACATCTGCCACATTGCTCCTCTATCCACTCAATCATATGCCTTTTCTAAATCCATAAATGCAATAAAAACTTCCCTTCCTTTATCTAAATACTGCTCACATGTATGCTTCAATGTAAACACTTGATCTACACATCTACACATAATATCAATAATAACGATAATGATAGTGATACTGACAATACTACTACTACTACTACTAATAATAATAATAATAATTATAATTTAATGAGATACCCACAGCCTATAAAAAAATTTTTAAGTCACTTGAAAAAACTGTTATGAGAGAAAGAACACTCTTTAGAAAGTAATGTTTCTTGAGAGAGAGAGAGAGAGAGAGAGAGAGAGAGAGAGAGAGAGAGAGAGAGAGAGAGAGAGAGAGAAAGAAGTCTTATGAGAGAGTCAATTCTTCCTCTCCAAGAATCTCTGCAAAGAGATGTCTCCTAGGAGAATAACTCTCCTGAGAGAAATAACTCTCCTGAGTCGTTGCCAGAGTCAAAACACATTTACTAGATGGCAATTTTGAATAACGTGAAACTAGATTTACATTCATCTAAAAAATGCACCCACTGAAAGGAATGCTTCAAAAAACATGCCTTACATTAAATTCATTAAGCTCATTCCTCAAATTACTCACTGATATATATATATATATATATATATATATATATATATATATATATCAACAACATGTCCGATGAAAAAACTTTGATCAAATTGGACTTAGACAATGCTTTCAACTCAGCCAAAAGGGATGCTGCTTTTCAAGAAGTTTCTAGACACATCCCTTCATAGAATCGTGTTATAGTGTGACTTCTAAACTATTGTTTGGGGGCCATGAAATTGACTCATGTGAGGGTGTGCAACAGGGCGACCCTCTCGCCCCTTTTCTGTTCTGTCTAGCCATCAAGAAAGTCACAGAAACACTCTCCAGTGAGCTCAATATCTGGTACTTGGATGATGGTACCCTGGCTGGCACAACAAAATCTCTCCTAGAAGACATCAGAAAAATTAAAGACATGGGAGAAAGCCTGGGCCTATCTTTAAACCCCACCAAATGTGAAATAGTTTCTACCAATCAACAGATGATCCAGAATATTAGCGCTGTTTTACCAGGAGCACGAGCCATTGATCCAGCCAATAGCACTCTCCTTGGTGCTCCTCTTGGGTCCAATGCCATCGATCTGATCCTAGAAAAAAAAGTCTCAGACCTCCGGACGATGGAAAGCAGGATGAAAGACACTGATACACATGATGCCTTCTACCTACTCACCAGATGCCTGTCAATCCCAAAACTTACCTACTTTCTGAGATGCTCCCCAGCGTTCAGCAGTCCCAAACTCGAGGAATGACTCTCTCCTTAAAGCCATGCTAGTGTGTATTGAATCTTTCCCTGGAAGATGGACAGTGGTTGCGAGCCTCACTTCCGGTCAGGCTTGGGGGGCTGGGAGTACGCAGATCCTCCCAGATAGCCCTACCAGCTTTCCTATCCTCTTCCATAGCATCAAACGAGTTAATAAGACATATTCTTCCTAACAACCTCATTGACTCAACAGGAATACAGGACCAGTGCCAGTGCCATCACTGAATGGGAGACTCTTGCTGCTCCAGCACCAAACCCTAGTGCAGCACTGGCTTACAAACAGTCAAGCTGAAATGGCCTCATCGCTAAAAACGTGCTAGCCATTATGCTCAGGGCTGCAACATCAGACAGGGAGATTGCCAGTCTCCTAGCTGTGAGTGCACGTCACTCCGGGGACTTCCTCCAAACAGTTCCCATATCGGCAATTGGAACGTGTCTCGACCCTAAGACCCTCCGTATTGCAGTGGCTCTGCGTCTTGCTGCCCCAATTCACACGGAATATACGTGTATTTGCGGCGATGCGCAAGCCGACCAATATGGTCTACATTGTCTTAACTGTTCCAAAACCAAGGGCTGGCATGCAAGACACAATGAGGACAACGACATCATAAAGAGAACCCTTGCTACAGCTGAATGCCCAGCTGAGAGGGAGCCCCGATCACTAGCAGCCAACAATATCCACAACCCAGCAAACCACCCCAACGGGATAACCATCTATCCTTGGAAGAATAGCAAGCTCTTAGCATGGGACTATACCTGTGTGTCCACACTGGCAGACACCTACATCCATCACAGTGTCGGGCGAAAGGGAGGAGCTGCTGACCACAAGGAGGAGTACAAGATCAGCAAGTACAGGGACAAAAGCCAACAGTATCAGTTTGTCCCAGTGGGATCAGAGACCTTGGGATCATGGGGAAAACATGCCACACGTTTCCTTAAAGAATTGCGTTCCAGACTCATCGACACTACCAGGGACCCAAGGGCAGCCGCTTTCATGTTCCAGCGCCTCAGCGTAGCCATCCAGAGGGGAAATGCATGCTGCATACTGGGCTAGCGTCCAGCTTCGGAAGAGCTGGAGGATATTCATAACCTTTGATATATTGTACGAATGTATTCATGTTTGTGTTTTCTATCATTGTACTCTGTCAATAAAGTTCACATGTAGCTTAAAAATATAGGGGGTGGTAGGAGAAGAAAATATTCAAACAGTTTAGGGGAGAACCTTGAGTTTTCCCTGAGGTACGTTTATTGTCTTCTCTGAGGATGAGGCTCCCCAGTCCAAATCCAGAGGTGGTACATATATATATATTATTATTATTATTATTATTATTATTATTATTATTATCACACTGGCCGTGCCGAATAGGTAAAACTGGTCAATTAGCGAGAACTCATTTAAAATTAAGTCCTTTCTGAAATTTTCTCTTATACGTTTAAAGATATATTTTTTTCATTAATGTTGATGTAAAAATTAATAATTTTGCACCAAAAGGAACTTAGAAAACTTACCTAACCTTATTATAACAAGAACAATTTATATTAGCCTAACCCAACTAAATATATTTTAGATTTGTTTACAATAATTTAATTCTAAACAAACACAGTGAAATATATTTTTTTTTCGTTAGGTTCAGAATAATTTTGGCGAAATTATTGCATACACAAATTTTCACTTGTCCTATATGGCAAGATGAGCGTTGCTATTTAAGCCTAGATCGCAAGTTCTGCCTATTCGGCACGACATATATACACATATAATGTCGTGCTGAATAGGTAAAACTTGCGATTTTGCCTTAAAAATAACAACACACTTCTTGCCGAATAAGGAAAGCGAAAATCTGTGTATGCAATAATTTTGCAAAAATCATTCTGAACGTAACGAAAAAAAAAATTAAATTTCTTTGTTTTTTGTCGGAGGAGGCGCTAGTTGCAGGGAGACCAAGAAGATCCTTTGCTATAACTTCATCCCAGTAGGGTGAGAGACCCTAGGATCATGTTTCAAGTGTGCTCTAAACTTCCTCGGAGAGATGGGTGAAAAACTAATCACAGAAACCAAATATCACAGAGCGGCCACTTCCTCTTTCAGAGACTCAGTGTTGTGATCCGGAACGGAAATGCTCGCGGTACTTGAGACACGCAGCTCACTCCCGGGGAGAGGGATGAAGTATTTAAGATGAATGATCTACACTTTGTTATTGATTAATGCCACTTGTTCGTGGTTACAGTAGTGTATGTACTGCTTGTGGAGGTTAGTAATCCAAACAAGGAGTAGAATGAAATTAGCTCTGAGGCAACCACATCATCGTATGTCCTCGCAACATGAAACAAGCATAGTTTGCTAGGATCATGTTGTTTGTAGGATTGTCAGGTCCAGTGGTTTAGAGCGTCCTGAATTTTTGCTAGCCATTAGGTGGGCCAAAACAACACGGGTTCTATCTCCCGGCTAGCAGCAGTTTGGTATTGATTAAACACCACTCGTTCGTTACAGTAATATATATATATATATATATATATATATATATATATATTATATATATATATATATATATATTATATATATATGCATGCAAAACAACCACTCTGAAAGAATAGAGAAATTCCAAGCGCTTTTGTGACTACTCACATTATCAATCATTATTGATAATGTGAGTAGTCACGAAAGCGCTTGGAATTTCTCTATTCTTTCAGAGTGGTTGTTTTGCATATTCTGAAATCACCTGTTTACTGTGATCTTATTGTATATATATATATATATATATATATATATATATATATATATATAATATATATATATATATATATTATATATATTATATATATTTATTTCATAAATTTTTTGGGGACATGATACACAGTTATACAATGAATTATAATAGTTGGTGAGCATGCGAAAAGCCCCTTGTATGCATAGCATTATATAATACACTCAAAAATTATTTATATTTTTGCGAATAACTTATCAATAACTTTTGTTGAGGTCAGTAAACAGACGTCATGACCCTAGAGTTATATTCACCCATAAATAACTCATGACTCGACCCACCCTTCTCGTTCCTCAGTAATAAATTATATAAAATACGTTCACAGCTTTCGATATAATACTTTATGGTCTAATTAGCATTTAAATCGCTAGAATAAGTGTCTATTAGACCCTGTTTAACACTGTAAGTTACTTATGGATTTCTCGTTAAATTCTTTTTAAGAGAGGAGAGACAGCGTATATATGATGCTGTACACAGGTATATATGATGCTGTACACTGGTATATATGATGCTGTACACTGGTATATATGATGCTGTACACTGGTATATATGATGCTGTACACTGGTATATATGATGCTGTACACTGGTATATATGATGCTGTACACTGGTATATATGATGCTGTACACTGGTATATATGATGCTGCACACTGGTATATATGATGCTGTACACTGGTATATATGATGCTGTACACTGGTATATATGATGTACACTGGTATATATGATGTACACTGGTATATATGATGCTGTACACTGATATATATGATGTACACTGGTATACATGATGCTGTACACTGGTATATATGATGCTGTACACTGGTATATATGATGCTGTACACTGGTATATATGATGCTGCACACTGGTATATATGATGTACACTGGTATATATGATGCTGTACACTGGTATATATGATGCTGCACACTGGTATATATGATGCTGCACACTGGTATATATGATGCTGTACACTGGTATATATGATGCTGCACACTGGTATATATGATGTACACTGGTATATATGATGCTGTACACTGATATATATGATGCTGCACACTGGTATATATGATGCTGCACACTGGTATATATGATGCTGCACACTGGTATATATGATGCTGCACACTGGTATATATGATGCTGTACACTGGTATATATGATGCTGCACACTGGTATATATGATGCTGCACACGGGTATATATGATGCTGCACACTGGTATATATGATGCTGTACACTGGTATATAAGATGCTGTACACTGGTATTTATGATGCTGCACACTGGTATATATGATGCTGTACACTGGTATATATGATGCTGCACGCTGGTATTTATGATGCTGCACACTGGTATATATGATGCTGCACAGGTATATATGATGCTGTACACTGGTATATATGATGCTGTACACTGGTATATATGATGCTGTACACTGGTATATATGATGCTGTACACTGGTATATATGCTGTACACTGGTATATATGATGCTGCACACTGGTATATATGATGCTGTACACTGGTATATATGATGCTGTACTCTGGTATATATGATGCTGTACACTGGTATATATGATGCTGCACACTGGTATATATGATGCTGTACACTGGTATATATGCTGTACACTGGTATATATGATGCTGTACACTGGTATATATGATGCTGTACACTGGTATATATGCTGTACACTGGTATATATGATGCTGCACACTGGTATATATGATGCTGTACACTGGTATATATGATGCTGCACACTGGTATATATGATGCTGTACACTGGTATATATGATGCTGTACACTGGTATATATGATGCTGTACACTGGTATATATGATGCTGTACACTGGTATATATGATGCTGTACACTGGTATATATGATGCTGTACACTGGTATATATGATGCTGCACACTGGTATATATGATGCTGCACACTGGTATATATGATGCTGTACACTGGTATATATGATGCTGCACACTGGTATATATGATGCTGTACACTGGTATATATGATGCTGTACACTGGTATATATGATGCTGTACACTGGTATATATGATGCTGCACACTGGTATATATGATGCTGTACACTGGTATATATGATGCTGTACACTGGTATATATGATGCTGTACACTGGTATATATGATGCTGTACACTGGTATATATGATGCTGTACACTGGTATATATGATGCTGCACACTGGTATATATGATGCTGTACACTGGTATATATGATGCTGTACACTGGTATATATGATGCTGTACACTGGTATATATGATGCTGTACACTGGTATATATGATGCTGTACACTGGTATATATGATGCTGCACACTGGTATATATGATGCTGCACACTGGTATATATGATGCTGTACACTGGTATATATGATGCTGTACACTGGTATATATGATGCTGTACACTGGTATATATGATGCTGCACACTGGTATATATGATGCTGTACACTGGTATATATGATGCTGTACACTGGTATATATGATGCTGTACACTGGTATATATGATGCTGCACACTGGTATATATGATGCTGTACACTGGTATATATGATGCTGTACACTGGTATATATGATGCTGTACACTGGTATATATGATGCTGTACACTGGTGTATATGATGCTGTACACTGGTGTATATGATGCTGCACACTGGTGTATATGATGCTGTACACTGGTGTATATGATGCTGTACACTGGTATATATGATGCTGTACACTGGTATATATGATGCTGTACACTGGTATATATGATGCTGTACACTGGTATATATGATGCTGCACACTGGTATATATGATGCTGTACACTGGTATATATGATGCTGTACACTGGTATATATGATGCTGCACACTGGTATATATGATGCTGCACACTGGTATATATGATGCTGTACACTGGTATATATGATGCTGTACACTGGTATATATGATGCTGTACACTGGTATATATGATGTTGTACACTGGTATATATGATGCTGTACACTGGTATATATGATGCTGTACACTGGTATATATGATGCTGTACACTGGTATATATGATGCTGTACACTGGTATATATATGATGCTGCACACTGGTATATATGATGCTGTACACTGGTATATATGATGCTGTACACTGGTATATATGATGCTGTACACTGGTATATATGATGCTGTACACTGGTATATATGATGCTGTACACTGGTATATATGGTGCTGTACACTGGTATATATGATGCTGCACACTGGTATATATGATGCTGTACACTGGTATATATGATGTACACTGGTATATATGATGCTGTACACTGGTATATATGATGCTGTACACTGGTATATATGATGCTGTACACTGGTATATATGATGCTGTACACTGGTATATATGGTGCTGTACACTGGTATATATGATGCTGTACACTGGTATATATGATGCTGCACACTGGTATATATGATGCTGTACACTGGTATATATGATGATGTACACTGGTATATATGATGCTGTACACTGGTATATATGATGCTGTACACTGGTATATATGATGCTGTACACTGGTATCAGAACTTAGAAGATGAAAGTTCTTAATTGTGGTTTATATTATGTGGGAAGGAATTTTTTTTGCGTTGGCTTCATTGCTGTTGTAATTTAAGGTTTTAAATTGCGGTAATGATTATGTAACTTGGGACTGAACCTAATACATGCACGGGCGTGTGTGTGTGTGTGTGTGTGTGTGTGTGTGTGTGCGCGCACACACACACACACACACACACAGACAGGATGTTCCAGAGATTGGACACAGTAACAATTGGACACAGTTGGAAGCTGAAGACACAGATGAATCACAGGGATGTTAGGAAGTATTTCTTCAGCCACAGAGTAGTCAGTAAGTGGAATAGTTTGGGAAGCGATGTAGTGGAGGCAGGATCCATACATAGCTTTAAGCAGAGGTATGATAAAGCTCACGGCTCAGGGAGAGTGACCTAGTAGCGATCAGTGAAGAGGCAGGGCCAGGAGCTCGGACTCGACCCCCGCAACCTCAACTAGGTGAGTACACACATATACACACGACAGATAAAGTGAAATAAATGTGTGACCAGTGAAAGAAATACAGTGAATACGTCATATATATCGACAAGAAACGGAAGTGGGTATACACCAGTTCATCGCATCGAGCTGGATAATCTACAGGCTACCACAGGCTGCTACAGGCTGTACAGGCTGGTGCAAGATGCATCGCAAGTATCTCACCTTTGCGTGGTTTTCAGGGAGTCAGGTGTGTGTTGGTTAGCAGCAAAGCTGTTTGTGAACGGTCCAACTCTCCTAGAATGATAAAGAATAGGATATCAAATACTCAATAACGAATAGCAATAGGTAACTTATAGTAGAACAGGGCGAGCAGACAGGTGTCTATTAGACTAGGAAGAAGTACATGCATAGATGACATAATCTAGTAGCTGGGTGAGAGTCAGGTCAGGGAGGGAAGCACTATAGACTACGTGTCACACGCAGACTCCACACTTCACTTCTTCTGAACAGAATCTTTGGTAAGATGGGTAAGGAAGAAGGATGGGTAAGGAAAAAGGATGGGTAAGGAAGGAGGATGGGTAAGGATAGAAATATTTAAAAAGGGTGGGAGGGGGAGTGAGGTAGGATATATAAGAGAAGTGGCCCAACCACTTTGGTGTAATTTAAAAAGTGTATGTGTAATAATAAAAAAATTCTTGAAGGGGTATAATACTAACCCATCAGTCACATAGATATAACAGATATATAGGTGCATGACTCTGAATTATTGCTAGTAGATATACAAGTTGCAATTGCTTTTTTGCGATTGCATAACGAATATTTAAACGTCAAGACAAGGCGGTAATTGTCTACAGAACTGATGAAGAATTACTTGACACGTTAGCTTCTTTCAAGGTGGTGTCCCGCCATAGTAACTGTAGCCAGTTTATGTCAGATGTAAAAATAGAAATGTTATACAAGATATCTCCCGAATTAGGGGCGATAATTTTCTTAGTAGACATAGAAGGGTTCTTGTGTAAGCCAATCATCTTCATTCATCTGCAGGAAGGTTGCTCAAGATCATTGGTCGATGGTTTTCGTCTTTATGGATGAAGCGACGCAGCCTCTGTGGAAGAGTCATTCTTTGGGTCCTAGACTCCACATACACTCATACACCATAAAACAATCCCACCTTGTACTCTTTATAAAAAACCGATAAGTTTTCAGGAACTGGAAGGCATGGACGAGATTGGAGAAAGGGACTACATAGTAGGTACACTTCAGTCTGGGGAACATAAGGTAGTTATTGCAGAGATGTATAACTCACCACAGAACTGCCGGAGGCGAAGAGAGGAATATGAAGAGAACAACAGAGCGATGGTGGACACACTGGCTGAGGTGGCACGAAGAGCTCAATCGTGCAGAGCAAAGTTACTGGTTATCGGTGATTTCAACCACAGGGAGATTGATTGGGAAAAGCTGGAGCCTCATGGGGGTCCCGAAAAATGGAGAGCCAAAATGATGGATGTGTTACTGGACAACCTCATGCATCAACACGTCAGGGACACTACAAGAGAGAGAGGGGAGGATGAACCACCAAGACTGGCTGGACCTTGTGTTCACCCTGAGCAGTTCAGACATTGAGGACATCACATATGAGAGGCCCCTTGGAGCTAGTGATCTCATAGTTCAGAGTTTTGATTACATAGCAGAGTTAAAAGTGGAGAGGGTAACAGGAGTCGAATGGGAAAAGCCAAACTATACAAGGGGAGACTAGACAGGTATGAGGAACTTCATGCAGGAGGTTCAGTGGGTCAGAGAACTGGTAGGAAAGTCAGTAAACGAAATGATGGAATATGTAACATGAAAATGCAAGGAGGCAGAGGAAAGGTTTGTTCCCAAGGGCAACAGAATTAATGGGAAGACCAAAGCGAGTCCTTGGTTTACCCGAAGGTGTAGGGAGGCAAAAACTAAGTGCATTAGAGAATGGAAGAGGTTCAGAAGGCAAAGGACCCAGGAAAATAAGGAGATCAGTCGAAGAGCCAGAAACGAGTATGCACAGATAAGGAGGGAGGCCCAGCGACAGTACGAAAACGACATAGCCTCGAAAGTCAAGTCTGACCCGAAACTGGTGTATAGCCACATTAGGAGAAAGACAACAGTCAAAGACCAGGTGATCAGGCTGAGGAAAGAAGGTGTGGTACTCACAAGAAACGATCATGAGTTAGGCGAGGAGCTCAATACGAGATTTAAGTATTCACAGTGGAGACAGGAAGGACTCTGGGAAGACAGTTCAGAGGGACCCCCCAACAGGGAATACACCAAGTGCTGGATGACATACACACAACTGAAGAGGAGGTGAAGAAGCTACTAAGTGACCTCAAAGGCAATAGGACCGGACAACATCTCCCTGTGGGTCCTTAGAGAGGGAGCAGAAATGTTGTGTGTGCCATTACCCACAATCTTCAACACATCCCTTGAAACTGGGCAACTACCCGAGATACGGAAAAAGGCAAATGTAGTTCTCATTTTTAAATAAAGAGACAGAAAAGAGGCACTAAACTACAGACCAGTGTCACTGACGTGCATAGTATGCAAAGTCATGGAGAAGATTATCAGGAGGAGAGTGGTGGAGCACCTGGAACGGAACAAGAGTATAAATGACAACCAGCACGGATTCATGGAAGGCAAATCCTGTGCCACAAACCTTTTAGAGTTTTATGACAATGTTACAGAAGTAAGTCACGAAAGAGAAGGGTGGGTTGATTGCATTTTTTTGGACTGCAAGAAGGCCTTCCACACAGTTCCTCACAAGAGGTTAGTGAAGAAACTAGAGGATCAGGCGTGTATCACCGGAAGGGCGCTGCAGTGGATCAGAGAATACCTGACAAGGAGGCAACGAAGAGTCATGGTACGTGATGAGGTATCACAGTGGGCAAGTGTGACGAGCGGGGTCCCGCAGGGGTCGGTCCTAGGACCAGTGCTATTTTTGGTACAAAGGTGTCCCTGTTCGCAGATGTGAAGTTAATGAGAATTAAATCAGATGAGGATCAGGCAGGCCTTCAAAGAGACCTGGACAGGTTGGACACCTGGTCCAGCAACTAGCATCTCGAATTCAACCCTGCCAAATGCAAAATCATGAAGATCGGAGAAGGGCAAAGAAGACCGCAGACAGAGTATAAGCTAGGTGACCAAAGATTGCAAACCTCGCTCATGGAGAAAGATCTTGGGGTGAGTATAACACCGAGCAAGTCTCCGGAAGCACACATTAACCAGATAACTGCTGCAGCATATGGGTGCCTGACTAACCTGACAGGCCTGGTGGCCTGGTGGCTAACGCTCTCGTTTCACACGGCGAGGGCCTGGGTTCGATTCCCAGCCAGAGTAGAAACATTGGGCGTGTTTCTTTCCACCCGTTGTCTATGTTACCCATCAGCAAAATGGGTACCTGGGTGTCAGTCGACTGGTGTGGGTCGCATCCTGGGACAGTGACCTAATTTGCCCGACATGAGGAGCATAACAAGGGGCTTTCTATGTAGTAGTATGTCATTGTTGTCAGCTAGGCCTGTATACTTTGTACATGTACTTGTAGTAATTAAATATATTATTATTATTATTATTATTATTATTATTATTATTAAGAAACCTTCCAAGACACTGTACACCGGGTACGCCAGGCTCATACTGGAGTTTGCAGCATCAGTTTGGAACCCGCACCGGGTCAAGCATGTCAAGAAATTAGAGAAAGTGCAAAGGTTTGCGACAAGGTTAGTTCCAGAGCTAAGGGGAATGTCCTACGAAGAAAGGTTAAGGGAAATCGGCCTGAGGACATTGGAGGACAGGAGGGTTAGGGGAGACATGATAACGACATACAAAATACTGCGTGGAATAGACAAGGTGGACAGAGACAGGATGTTCCAGAGGGGGGACACAGAAACGAGGGGTCACTCTTGGAAGACGAAGACCCAGATGAGTTAAATGGATGTTAGGAAGTATTTATTCAGTCATAGAGTAGTCAGAAAGTGGAATAGCCTAGCAAGTGAGGTAGTGGAAGCAAGAACCATACATAGCTTTAGGATGAGATATGATAAAGCTCATGGAGCAGGGAGAGTGAGAACCTAGTAGCACTCAGTGAAGAGGCGGGGCCAGGAGCTGAGTCTCGACCCCTGCAACCACAATTAGGTGAATACATACACACACATGTGACGGTATGTCGAATATGTGACAATATACAAAGAAGCTGAGGAGAGGTTTGTATCCAAGGATAACAGGAATAATGAAAAAGTCAGGGTGAGACAATGGTTCACCAAAAGGAGCAAAGAGACCAAAACCAAGTGTGCTAGGGAATGGAAGAGGTAAAGAAGGCAAAGGACCCAGAAGAATAAGGAGACCAGTCATAGAGCCAGAAATGAATATGTACAGGTAAGAAGGGAGGCCCAGTGACAATATGAAAATGACATAGCAGCGAAAGTCAAATCTGACCCGAAGCTGTTATACAGCCACATCAGGAGGAAAACAACAGTCAAGGACCAGGTAATCAGGCTAAGGACGGAAAGAAGAGAGATCACAAGAAACTACCGCGAAGTATGTGAGGAACTCAACATGAGATTCAAAGAAGTGTTCACAGAGGAGACAGAAAGGACTCCAGAAAGACGGAGAGGTGGGGTACACCAAGTGTTGGACACAAAATATACAAGGGAGGAAGAAGTGAAGAGGCTGCTGAGTGAGCTAGACACCTCAAAAGCGATGGGGCCGGATATTTCTCAATGAGTCCTGAGAGAGGGAGCAGAGACGCTATGTGTACCCCTAACAACAATATTCAACACATCTGTCGAAACAGGGAGATTACCAGAGGTATGGAAGACAGCAAATGTTCTCCCAATTTTTAAAAAAGGAGACAGACAAAAAGCACTAAACTATAGACCATTGTCACTGATATGTATAGTATGCAAAGTCATGGAGAAGATTATCAGAAGAATGGTGGAACATCTAGAAAAGAATGAGCATAACAATTGCCAACACGATTTCAAGGACGGGAAATCCTGTGTCACATACCTACTGGAGTTCTATGACAGGGTGACAAGAGAGAGAGAGGGGTGGATAGATTGCTTCGACTCTAAGAAGGCATTTGACACAGTTCCACAGAACAGATTAGTTCAGAAGCTAGAGGACCAGGCGGGGTTAACAGGGAGGGCACTACAATGGATCAGGGAATACCAGTCAGGAAGACAACAGCGAGTCATGTGAAGAGTGGAGTTCCACAGGGGTCATTCCTATGACCCATGCTGTTTCTGGTATTTGTGAACGACATGACAGAAGGAGTAGACTCCAAAGTGTCCCTGTTTACAGATGATGTGAAGTTGATTAGAAGAATTCAATCGGACGAGAACCAGGCAGAACTACAAAGGGATTTAAGAACATAAGAACATAAGAACGAAGGAACACTGCAGAAGGCCTACTGGCCCATGCGAGGCAGGTCCAAGTCTCCTACCGGCTTAAGCCAATGCACCCAACCTAGTCAGGTCAGGTCACATTGACTTAAGGGAGGAACACGGCAACCGACCTGGTAGCACAAGCTATCAGGTCCAACTCACACCCACCCACATCCACTCATGTATTTATCCAACCTATTTTTAAAGCTACACAACGTTCTGGCCTCTATAACGGTACTTGGGAGTTTGTTCCACTCATCCACAACTCTATTACCAAACCAGTACTTTCCTATATCCTTCCTGAATCTGAATTTTTCCAACTTAAAACCATTGCTGCGAGTCCTGTCTAGGCTAGATATTTTCAGCACACTATTTACATCCCCTTTATTTATTCCTGTCTTCCATTTATACACCTCAATCATATCCCCCCTAATTCTACGTCTTTCTAGAGAGTGCAGATTCAGGGCCCTTAGTCTATCCTCATAGGGAAGGTTTCTGATACATGGGATCAACTTTGTCATCCTCCTTTGTACATTTTCCAGAGAATTTATATCCATTCTGTAATAAGGTGACCAAAACTGTGCAGCATAATCTAAATGAGGCCTAACCAAGGATGTATAGAGTTGAAGAACAACCTGAGGACTCCTATTATTTATGCTTCTTGATATGAAGCCAAGGATTCTATTAGCTTTATTGCGAACACTTATGCACTGTTGTCTTGGTTTCAGATTACTGCTAACCAGAACTCCTAAATCTTTTTCGCAATCCGTAATATTAAGATCTACATTATTTAGTTTATATGTGGCATGATTATTGTCCTGTCCAACATTTAGAACTTTGCATTTGTCTATATTAAACTGCATCTGCCACTTCTCCGACCACTGCATCAGTCTATTCAAATCTTCCTGGAGTGCTCGAATGTCCTCGTCAGAATGAATTCGACGGCCTATTTTGGTGTCATCGGCAAACTTGCCGATGTCGCTCTTTATGCTCTCATCTATGTCGTTTATGTAGATTGTGAACAGCAGGGGGCCCAACACTGACCCCTGTGGAACACCGCTCGTGACACTTCCCCACTCTGATTTCTCCCCATTTATGCAAACTCTCTGCTGCCTATTTGTCAACCATGCCTCTATCCAGGAAAAAATTTCTCCTCCTATTCCATGTGCTTTAATTTTCCTCAATAGTCTCTGATGTGGGACCCTGTCAAAAGCCTTACTGAAGTCCATATACACAATATCATATTCATTACCATGATCTACCTCCTCAAATACCTTAGTGAAAAAAGTTAATAAATTCGTAAGGCAGGAACGCCCCTTTGTAAAACCATGCTGAGATTCGTTGATTAATTTATGCTTTTCAAGGTGGCTACGAACTGCCTCGGCAATTATTGATTCCATAAATTTTCCCACTATGGAGGTTAGGCTTATTGGTCTATAGTTCGAAGCTAAGGACCTGTCACCTGTTTTGAAAATAGGTATCACATTTGCCATTTTCCACTTATCTGGCACCATGCCAGTTTGTAGTGATATGTTGAAAAGATTAGCCAAAGGTGTGCTAAGCTCCTCTTTACATTCCTTTAGAACCCTTGCATACAGTTCATCAGGGCCTGGGGATTTGTTAGGTTTTAATTTATCTATTTGCCTAAGGACCATGTCACTTGTGACCCTAATAGTACACAGTTTATTATCGTCCTGTTCTACATAATTTATCATTACTGGAATATCGCTGGTATCCTCCTGTGTAAAAACTGAGAGGAAGTATGTGTTAAAAATTCTACACATTTCCTTATCACTGTCAGTGAGCTGACCCGAGGAACTTTTGAGTGGGCCTATCTTGTCCCTGATCTTACTTCTGTATACCTGAAAGAATCCTTTTGGGTTAGTCTTCGATTCTCTTGCAACTTTAACCTCATAATCTCTTTTTGCTTTTCTAATTCCCTTTTTTATTTCTCTCTTTAACTGAATATATCGATTTCTCAATTGCCCCTCTCCTCTTTTGATTTGCCTATATATGCCTCTCTTTTGACCAATCAGATATTTTAATCTATTGTTCATCCATTTAGGATCATTTTTGTTTGATCTGATTTCCCTATTTGGAACATAATTTGACTGAGCAGCTAGAACTATGCCCTGGAAAGCATCATATCGGCAACCATCACCACCTACCTGACCCTTAGTCAGGTCATTCCAGTTCAGCCCACCTAAGTAATTTTTCAGTCCTATGAAATCAGCCAAGCGAAAGTCAGGGACGGAGACTTGATTGCCATTATTAGGGGAATTCCATGATATATTAAAACTGAGTGATTTGTGATCACTTTCCCCAAGCTCATCATTAACCTCAAGATTATTAATTAGTGTTTCCCTACTGGCAAGAACCAAGTCAAGGAGGTTATTTCCCCTAGTTGGCTCTGTCACAAACTGTTTTAAAAAACAATCCTGGATCGTATCAAGAAAGTCACCTGACTCTAAATTTCCTGTCAAATTGCTCCAGTCAATCTGTCTATAGTTGAAATCTCCCATTAGCACAACATTTTCGTATGTAGATGCCTTACGAATTTCGTCCCATAGAAGTTTACTGCACTCCCTATCAAGATTTGGGGCCCTGTAAATCACACCCAAAATTAGTTTTTCTCGGCCCTCGAGAAGCTGTAACCAAACAGATTCAGTGGCTGACGCTTCTAATTTAATATCTTGTCTAACACAACAATTTAAATTGTCTCTGACATACATCGCTACTCCACCACCTTTCCTGTTGACCCTGTCAGTGTGGAATAATTTATAGCCTTGTATGTGACATTCAGAGGGCATCTCTCTATCTTTCAGATTGAGCAGGCGTTGTCAAGCAACTGGCTCCTGGAGTTCAACCCCACCAAGTGCAAAGTCATGAAGATTGGGGAAGGGCAAAGAAGACCGTTGACGGAGTACAATCTAGGGGGCCACAGACTACAAACCTCATTCAAGGAAAAAGATCTTGGGGTGAGTATAACACCAGGCATATCTCCTGAGGTGCACATCAACCAAATAACTGCTGCAGCATATGAGCGCCTAGCAAACCTAAGAACAACATTTCGACATCTCAATAAGGAATTGTTCAGGACCCTGTACACTGCGTGCGTTAGACCCATATTGGAGTATGCGGCACCAGTTTGGAACCCACACCTAGCAAAGCACGTGAAGAAACTAGAGAAAGTGCAAATGTTTGCAACAAGACTAGTCCCAGAGCTAAGAGGCATATCCTACGAGGACAGGTTAAGGGAAATCGACCTGACAACACTGGAGGACAGGAGAGATAGGGGACACATGATAACGACATGTAAAATACCGAGAGGAATTGAAAAGGTGGACATAGACAGAATGTTCCAGAGATGGGACACAGTTGGAAGTTGAAGACTCAGTTGTATCACAGGGATGTTATGAAGTATTTCTTCAGTCACAGAGTAGTCAGGAAGTGGAATAGTTTGGGAAACGATGTAGTGGAGGCAGGATCCATACATAGCTTTAAGAAGAGGTATAATAGAGCTCATGGAGGGGGAAGATTGACCCAGTAGCGTCCAGTGAAGAGGCGGGGCCAGGAGCTGTGACTCGACCCTTACAACAACAACTAGGTGAGTACACTCACACGTAAACTCTCACACACGTCAGAAGCTTTACATTTTGTGGTAACTAACGTATGAAAATAATGGGACCCCAGAGATGAGGACGAAGAGCCTAAGAAACTGACGAAAAATGATCTGGACGACAGAACTCAAGAGAAGGATAGAACAAGAGTGGGAAAGGAAGCTAGATCAATTTATGAAAATTGAGGGGAGCAAGAAATGGGAGCTACAAGACGAAAATTGAAGAAAGGATGGAGATAAGTCCTATCCAAGGCCCCTGGAGGCCCACGATATGTCGAGGAATGATAGTGGATTGCCGGTGAGTACATGAACAGTGGTCGGTGAGGGGACTGAAGATAGGGAAAGTGATAGGCACCCTGCAGAGACGCTATTACAGCAAACTATGCTCTTGTCTTAACGAACTGACCACATATGTAGCAGAATGCATCTGGAGAATGATTGCAGCCTCTTGATGCCATTTCACTTCTGATGTGTCATCTCAGGTAGACAGAGCTGAACTGAATGCTGGTTTGTGAACCCCTGTTTTTATATTTGCCAAGCAAAACCCTAGAACATAATTGTTTTATATTAGTCTTTCTTAAAAGTGTTCCAGAATTCTCCTGACCACAAAAACAAAGTTCTGAGATCAAAATTACTTTTTAAAAGTTTCTTTAGCTATAAAGAATTGGAAAATGATGCTTATTTCCCAAGAACGCTTCGAAGGTGAAATTATGTTACATAGTGTTATTCCACTCCACATCTCACATCTCTAAAAAGGTGAACTCTGGTAAATCCCACCTCAGCAATCTATACAGATTTAATCAAGCCCCTTCCCACATCAAAAAACACCTGTACAAAAAACCTATGCTAGAATATCCTTGTGTACTCATGTCGTTAACAACTAAACCCAACATGCTACAGCTACAGAGTCCAGAATAAAGCACGTCCTCACAGGCACCAGGAGGAGAGAGAGAATCAGGATGGAAGATTTACACATCCAACGTGAGATAGATGCAATAAATGTAAGGCTTGATAAACTAAAGAATAAACAGCTATACGACATGCAAGAACTCTATATACCAGACAGAGAAAATCCTCCCCAACCACCGACTACATTATTAACACATTTCCCCGAAAAACCCAAAGAATAAACCTCCAACAAAGAGTACGACGTATCATCCACAAGAATAATTTCCAGAGACCAATGATCCTGATACGTCCCACAAAATATCGATGAATTGGTAACGCCGAAACCCATTTATGTCCAATAAGGATAAAACCTCCCCAATTTATAGAGACTTCAATTTTAACTTATTAACTATTACATCTAACAGGACACCACCTCTGAAGCATCTAAGCTGGCCAGAATCTGTGGGTAGCAATCGACCTACATTAAACGCCTTTCCAGCCTACGCCCTGCAATCGCAAGAAAAAAATATAATTGCAAAACGTATACTCCCTGCCACCTCAGCGTCATGCAGTTATATAACTGTGTGAAGCTGATGGGTATTATACACCATTCAATGAAATTTATTTCATTAATGACACACACACACACACACACACTTGTATTACAATGCACCAACGTGGTTTGGCCACTTAAATTTGTTACTCCATTTCCACTACCCCTACCCACCCATTTCCCATATTTCCATCTTTTCCTGTCCCTCTTCCTTCCCGATCTTACCAAAGCAGGCGACGATGCCACATGTCACCCATGATAGATATTAATTAAAGTGAAATCAGTGTGTGACCAGTGAACGCTGCACAGTAAATAGGAATATATTATACAGAGGAAAGAAACGGAGGTGGAGATTGGCCAGGACATCACAACGAGTTGGACAATCTACCGGCTGCATCATCAAGCTGTTTGTGAACGATCCCACTCTCCTAGTATGATAAAGAATAGGCTAATAGGTGCTCAATAACGATAAGTAATTGGTTATTTAAAACAGAACTAGGGCTGGCAGACAGGTGTCTATTCGTCTCTAAAAAGAAGGGTAAGCATAGAAGGCACACACTAGTAGGGATGTGTGTGTAAGGTTAAGTCAGAGGTGCAGAGCAGACCACGTGTAACATGCAAACTCCACATACATACTCATACTAATACACACACCCACTATTTTTCATACACTCAATCATATAGATCTAGACACACATTCCCAGCCACACACACACACACAGAAACAAAACTCACCAGAATGATAACAGATTCAATCTTTCCATCCGGATATCAAATCCTCAGGAAAGACAGAGGGAGGAGAGGGGGAGGAGGAGTTGCACTGCTCATTAAAAACCAGTGGGGTATTGACAAAATGGAAGGAATGGATGGCACGGGCGAAAGGGACTACTTAGTAGGAACAATCTAGTCTGAGGGACATAAGGTGATAATTGCAGTAATGTACAACCCACCACAGAACTGCAGGAGGCCAAGAGAAGAATACGATGAGAGCAACATAGCAATGATCGACACACTAGCCGAGGTGGCCAGGAGAGCACATATGGGGGGAGCAAAGTTACTAGTTATGGGTGATTTCAATCACAAGGAGATTAACTGGGAAAACCTGGAGCCCCATGGGGGTCCCGAAACATGGAGAGGCAAGATGATGGATGTGGTACTGGAAAACCTTATGCATCAACATGTTAGAGACACTACCAGAGAGAGAGGAGAGGATGAACCAGCAAGGCTGGACCTTGTATTCACCATGAGTAGTTCTGACATCGAGGGTATCATGTATGAAAGGCCCCTGGGAGCTAGTGATCATGTGATTCTGTGCTTCGACTACATAGTTGAGCTCCAAGTGGAGAGAGTAGCAGGAATAGGCTGGGAAAAAACCAAACTACAAAAGGGGAACTACTCAGGCATGAGGAACTTCCTTCAAGGGCATTCAGTGGGAGAGGGAACTGACAGGAAAACCAGTACAAGAAATGGATATGTAGCAACAAATGCAAGGAGGGAGAGGAGAGGTTTGTTCCCAAGGGAAACAGAATAATGGGAAGAACAGAACGAGTCCTTGGTTCACCCAAAGGTGTAGGGAGGCAAAAACTAGGTGTACTAGAGAATGGAAAAGATACAGAAGACAGAGAACTCAGGAAAATAAAGAAATCAGCCGAAGAGCCAGAAACGAATATGCACAGATAAGAAGGGAGGCTCAGAGACAATATGAAAATGACATATCATCAAAAGTAAAGACTGACCACAAGCTGTTGTACAGCCACATCAGGAGGAAAACAACAGTCAAGGACCAGGTAATCAGACTGAGGAAGGGTGATGGGGAATTCACAAGAAACGACCAAGAGGTATGTCAGGAGCTCAACACAAGATTTAAAGAGGTATTTACAGTGGAAACCAGTAGGACTCCAGGAAATCAGAACAGGGGGGCACACCAGCAAGTGCTGGATGAGGTACATATAACCAAGGAGGAGGTGAAGAAGCTGCTATGCGAACTTGACACCTCAAAGGCGGTGGGACCAGACAACATCTCTCCATGGGTCCTTAAAGAGGGAGCAGAGATATTGTGTGAGCCATTAACAAAGATCTTCAACACATCATTTGAAAACTGGGCAACTCCCTGAGGTATGGAAAATGGCAAATGTAGTCCCAATTTTTAAAAAGGGAGACAGACATGAGGCACTAAACTACAGACCTGTATCACTAACGTGTATAGTATGCAAGGTCATGGAGAAGATCATCAGGAGGAGAGTGGTGGGGCACCTGGAAAGAAACAAGTGTATAATTGACAACCAGCACGGTTTCAGGGAAGGAAAATCCTGTGTCACAAACCTACTAGAGTTTTATGACAAGGTGACAGAAGTAAGACAAGAGAGAGAGGGGTGGATCGACTGCATATTTTTGGACTGCAAGAAGGCCTTCGACACAGTTCCTCACAAGAGGTTACTGCAAAAGCTAGAGGACCAGGCACACATAACAGGAAAGGCACTGCAATGGATCAGAGAATATCTGACAGGGAGGCAACAACGAGTCATGGTACGCGACGAGGTATCAGAGTGGGCGCCTGTGACAAGCGGGGTTCCACAGGGGTCAGTCCTAGGACCTGTGCTGTTCTTGGTATATGTGAACGACATAACAGAAGGGATAGACTCAGAAGAGTCCTTGTTTGCAGATGATGCGAAGTTAATGAGAAGAATCAAATCGGATGAGGATCAGGCAGGACTACAAAGAGACCTGGACAGGCTACAAGCCTGGTCCAGCAACTGGCTCCTTGAATTTAACCCTGCCAAATGCAAAGTCATGAAGATTGGGGAAGGGCAAAGAAGACTGCAGACACAATATAGTTTAGATGGCCAAAGACTGCAAACCTCACTCAAGGAAAAAGATCTGGGGGTGAGTATAACACTGAGCATATCTCCTGAGGCGCACATCAATCAGATAACTGCTGCAGCATACGGGCGCCTGGCAAACCTACGGATAGCGTTCCGATACCTCAGTAAGGATTCGTTTAAGACTCTATACCATTTACGTCAGGCCCATACTGGAGTATGCAGCACCAGTTTGGAATCCACACCTAGTCAAGCACGTCAAGAAATTAGAGAAAGTGCAAAGGTTTGCAACAAGACTAGTCCCAGAGCTACGGGGATTGTCCTACGAAGAAAGGTTGAGAGAAATCGGCCTGACGACACTGGAGGACAGGAGGGTCAGGGGAGACATGATAACGACATATAAAATACTGCGTGGAATAGACAAGGTGGACAAAGACGGGATGTTCCAGAGAAGGGACACAGACACAAGAGGTCACAATTGGAAGTTGAAGACCCAGATGAATCAAAGGGATGTTAGGAAGTATTTCTTCAGTCATAGAGTAGTCAGGCCGTGGAATAGCCTAGAAAGTGACATAGTGGAGGCGGGAACCATACATAGTTTTAAGGCGAGGTATGATAGAGCTCATGGGGCAGGGAGAGAGAGGACCTAGTAGCAATCAGCGAAGAGGCGGGGCCAGGAGCTGTGAATCGACCCCTGCAACCACAAATAGGTGAGCACAAATAGGTAAGTACACACACACACACACACACACACACACACACACACACACACACACACACACACACACACACACACATCCCCACCCACACATAGACTCATCCCTCCCCCCACACACACATTCCCACAGTTTTTGGCTAGGCGGCCAAAGACAGCAAACCTCACTCAAGAATAAGGATCTTGGGGTGAGTATAATTCCGAGCACATCTCCTGAGACGCACATCAACCAAATAACTGCTGCAGTATATGGGCGCCTGGCAAATCTAAAAATAGCGTTCCATCACCTCAGTAAGCAATCTTTCAAGTCTCTGTACACCGTGTATTTCAGGCCCAGATTGGAATACGCAGCAAAAGTTTGGAACCCACACATGGCCAAGCAAATCACTAATTTAGAGAAAATGCAAAGGTTTGCAACGAGACTAGTCCCAGAGCTAAGGCACATGTCCTTCGAGGAGAGATTAAAGGTAATTGACCTGACGACACTGGAAGACAGGAGGGAGGAGAGGGGAATGACATAATAAACACCGCTGGGGACGAAATTTTTAAGATGCCTAGATATGATAATGTTGTGTTAATGCGAGATTTTAGCTTTAGATAAATTGATTGGAACAATGTGACAAGAAATCTGGAGTTTAGTGACTTGATACAGATCAGGATTGCTTTTTAAAGCAGTTTGTAACCGAACCAACTACAGGAAACCACCTGCTTGACTTGGTTCTTGCCAACAAAGAATCACTAATTAAAAATCTTGAGATTAATGATGAGCTTGGGGAAAGCGATCGAAAATCACTTAGTTTCAATATATCATGGAATTGCCCTGATTACTGCAATCAAGTCTCTTTCTCAGACTTCCACTTGGCCAACTTCATGGGACCGAGAAGTTACCTGGGTGGGCTAAATTGGGATGTCCTGACTATGGGTCAGGTAGCTGGTGGTGTTTGCCAATATGACGTTTTTCAGAGCATAGTTCTAGCCGCCCAGAAAACTTTTGTTGTCCGTGTAGGGAAATTAGATCTAGCAAAAATGATCCCAAATGGATGAACAATAGATTAAAACATCTCATCGGTCAAAAGAGAGACATATATGGGCGTATCAAAAGAGGAAAAGTGCAGTTAAAAAATCAATATATTCAATTAAAGAGATATAAAAAAAGAATAAGAAAAGCAAAAAGAGATTATGAGGCTAAGGTCGCAAGGGATTCAAAGACTAACCCAAAAGGGTTCTTTCAGGTATACAGAAGTAAGATTAGGGACAAGATTGGCCCACTTAAGAGTAACTCTGGTCAGATCACTTAGAGTGATAAGAAAATTTGTAAACTTTTCAATACCTACTTCCTCTTAGTTTTTACTCAGGAAGATACTAGCGATATTCCAGAAATAATAAATTATGTAGAACAGGACGATGATAAACTATGCACGATTGCGGTAACTAGTGACATGGTCCTCAGACAAATGGAGAAATTAAAACCTAACAAATCCCCAGGCCCTGATGAACTGTTTGCAAGGGTGTTAAAGGAATGTAAACAGGAACATAGCATACCTCTGGCCAATCTTTTCAATATATTACTACAAACTGGCATAGTGTCAGATAAATGGAAAATGGCAAATGTAATACCTATTTACAAGACAGGTGACAGGTCCTTAGCTTCGAACTATACTGGGAAAATTTATGGAATCGGTAATTGCCGAGGCAATTCGTAGCCATCTTGAAAGGCATAAACTGATAAATGAATCTCAGCACGGTTTTACAAAGGGGCGTTCCTGTCTTACGAATTTACTTTCTTCACTAAGGTATTTGAGGAGGTAGATCATGGTATTGAATATGATAGTGTATGTGGACTTCAGTAAGGCTTTCGACAGAGTTCCACATCAGAGACTGAGGAAACTTAAGGCACACGGAATAGGAGGAGAAATTTTTTCCTGGGTAGAGGCAAGTCTGACAAATAGACAGCAGAGTTTGCATAAATGTGGAGAAATCAGAATGAGGGCACATCACAAGCGGTGTTCCTCAGGGGTCATTGTTGGGCCCGTTGTTGTTCACAATTTACATAAACGACATTGATGAGGGAATAGAAAGCGACATAAGCAAATTTGCTGATGACACCAAAATAGGCCATCAAATTCATTCTAATGAGGACACTAGAGCACTCCAGGATGATTTGAATAGACTGATGCAATAGTCGGAAAAGTGGCAGATGCAGTTTAATATAGACAAATGCAAAGGTCTATATGTTGGACAGGAAAATAACCATGCCACACATAAACCAAATAATGTTAGCAGTGATCAGAAACCAAGATAACAGTGCATAAATGTTCGCAATAAAGCGAACAGAATTCTTGGCTTCTTATCAAGAAGAATTAATGGGCATTCTCAAGTTCTTCACCTCTATTCATCTGTGGTTAGGCCTCATTTAGATTATGCTGCTCAGTTCTGGTCACCGTATTACAGAATGGATATAAATGCACTGGAAAACGTACAAAGGAGGATGACAAAGTTGATCCCATGTATCAAAAATCTTCCCTATGAGGATAGACTGAGGGCCCTGAATCTGTACTCTCTAGAAAGGCTTAGAATTAGTGGGGATATGATTGAGGAGTATAAATGGAAAACAGGAATTAATAAAGAAGATGTAAATAGCGTGCTAAAAATATCTAGCCTAGACAGGCCCTCGCAGCAATGGTTTTAAGTTGGAAAAATTCAGATTCAGGAAGGATATAGGAAAGCACTGGTTTGGTTATAGAGTTGTGGATGAGTGGAACAAACTCCCAAATACATTCATAGAAGCTAAAACTTTGTGTAGTTTTAAAAATAGGTTAGATAAATGCACGAGTGAGTGTGAGTGGATGTGAGTTGGACATGACTAGCTTGTGCTACCAAGCCAGACGCCGTGCTCCTTCCATAAGTGAATGTGACCTGACCTGAGTAGGTTAGGGCGTTGGCTTAAACCGGTACGAGAATTGGACCTGCCTCACATGGACCAGTAGGACTGCTACAGTGTTCCTTCTTACTTATGTTCTTAAATAAAATGCCAAGAGGAACTGACAAGGTGGAACAGGACAGGTTGTTTCAGATGTGGGACCCAGTAACAAGATGTCGCATTTGGAAGTCGAACACTCAGATGAGTCACTGGGATGTTTGGAAGTGGAAAAATCTGGAGAATGATATAGTGGACGTATGATGCATCCATTTAAGAAGAGGTACGATAAAGCTCATGGAGCAGGAAAACAATGGACCTAGTAACGACCAGCATAGAGGCGAGGACATGAGCTGTTACTGTATCTCTGCAACCACAGGTAGTTCAGTTCAAATAGGTAAGTTCACACACACACACACACACACACACACACACACACACACACACAAGAAGGCCTTCGACACAGTTCCTCACAAGAGGTTACTGCAAAAGCTAGAGGATCAGGCACACATAACAGGAAAGGCACTGCAATGGATCAGAGAATACCTGACAGGGAGGCAGCAACGAGTCATGGTACGCGACGAGGTGTCAGAGAGGGCGCCTGTGACAAGCGGGGTTCCACAGGGGTCAGTCTTAGGACCTGTGCTGCTTTTGGTATATGTGAATGACATAACGGAAGGGATAGACTCAGAAGTGCTCTTGTTTGCAGATGATGTGAAGTTAATGAGAAGAATCAAATCGGACGAGGATCAGGCAGGACTACAAAGAGACCTGGACAGGCTACAAGCCTGGTCCAGCAACTGGCTCCTTGAGTTTAACCCTGCCAAATGCAAAGTCATGAAGATTGGGGAAGGGCAAAGAAGACTGCAGACACAATATAGTCTAGATGGCCAAAGACTGCAAACCTTACTCATTGAAAAAGATCTGGGGGTGAGTATAACACCGAGCACATCTCCTGAGGTGCACATCAATCAGATAACTGCTGCAGCTTACGGGCGTCTGGCAAAACTACGGATAGCATTCAGATACCTCAGTAAGGAATCGTTCAAGACTCTGTATACCTTTTACGTTAGGCCCATACTGGAGTATGCAGCACCAGTTAGGAATCCACACCTGGTCAAGCACGTCAAGAAATTAGAGAAAGTGCAAAGGTTTGCAACAAGACTAGTCCCAGAGCTAAGGGGATTGTCCTACAAAGAAAGGTTGAGGGAAATAGGCCTGACGACACTGGAGAACAGGAGGGTCAGGGGAGACATGATATCGACATACTGCGCGGAATAGACAAGGTAGACAAAGACAGGATGTTCCAGAGAAGGGACACAGAAACAAGAGGTCACAATTGGAATTTGAAGACTCAGATGAATCAAAGGGATGTTAGGAAGTATTTCTTCAGTCATAGAGTAGTCAGGCAGTGGAATAGCCTAGAAAGTGACGTAGTGGAGGCGGGAACCATACATAGTTTTAAGGTGAGGTTTGATAAAGCTCATGGAGCAGGGGGAGAGAGGACCTAGTAGCAATCAGTAAAGAGGCGGGGCCAGGAGCTATGACTCGACCCCTGCAACCACAAATAGGTGAGTACAAATAGGTGAGTACACACACACACAAACACACACACACAAACCCCCACACACACACATACACACATAGAGTTGTCAGCAAGTGGAATAGCCTAGCAAGTGAAGTAGTGGAGGCAGGAACCATACATAGTTTTAAGAAGAGGTATGACAAAGCTCAGGAAGCAGAGAGAGAGAGGATCCAGTAGCGATCAGTGAAGAGGCGGGGCCAGGAGCTGAGTCTCGACCCCTGCAACCACAATTAGGTGAATACAATTAGGTGAGTACACACACATACACATATACACTCATACAACACACACACCACCACGCACATACACACACATACACACAATACACACATACACTCAAACACACGCACACACACACACACACACACACACACACACACACACACACCCCACACACCACACGCGCACCCAAACACACACACACACACACAACACATACACACCCACACACACACACACGCGCACCCAAACACACACACACACACACACACACACACACAACACACCCACACACACACACACGCGCACCAAAAAACACACACACACACACGCACACACACACACACACGCGCACCCAAACACACACACACACACACACACACACACACACACACACACACACACACACACACACGCCGGAGGATACATATATTTTTGGATACATTCTTCTTATTTTTCAGATGGAATTTTAAATCTTTCGTTGAATGCCTCATGAATTGGCAATGATTGTGATATTGTCCCTATGCAACCCTCCCTGAATATACCGAATATACCAGCACATACAGACGAAGAATGCAGCAAGTCTGCCTGAGATAAATCCCTGCAGCGCTCTGGGAGCAGCCAGGGTCAGAGTATATTTTCTTATCAGTGACATGGGCACATAACTGTTCAAGCGGATAACAATTGAGAAATATTAACAGTTTTGATCCAAGTAATAAATTTAATTATTGACACATTTGTTTCTTTTCCTGTGCTTTCTCCTATGATCTCCTTACATATTTATATGTCCAATGTATTTGGGTTTGTGTCCACTATGTGTTGAAGTGTGTTCCGTGTTTGTGAGTGTAGTGTCCACAGTGTTGGTGTTATTGTGTATGTATTAACCCACCAATTGAGAGCTATGGTTCAAGTCCTCACTCCTGGTCAGCTCCAAGGTTCACTTTCCTCCTAGCATTCGAGAGCCCTAATGTACCTCTTCTTAAAGCTTATGGAGATTACTCTAACACCTCATTTGCAGGCCGACATATTTCTGACTATGACTGACACTGCTGAACCTGACTTTCCCTTCTGTTACGAACTATCCTTATTGCAAACATTGCCTCTTCCTCCTCCGATTTCCCACATACAATTTGTACTAAATTAACTGGGGAAACAGACATTGGTTGACATCAAGAGGTTGAGTCCCAATTTTGAAGCGGAGGAGTGTTGGTGAATTGGAGAGTCACAGTGTGGAAAGTAAGAAGTGAAGTGATGGAGAAGCAACTCCAGTGACTTGGTGTGGAAACTTATCTCCTGATTTTCCAGAAGCCGTTACATACCATCACCCAGAGGGGGAGTTAAGGGGAAGACCCTAGAGAGTGTTACCCCACCCTCTCTGTCTAAGATATTGCATCGTACTCCTTAGTCTATATATGCACTACAACTACTACTACTACTACACTTATTTAGGCTATGTTCAGTCGTTTAGCTTAACATAATACACTTTCAATCACACCATTAACTAGACCACTAGGCATCCACTCTTCCCACCAAGTAAGTTCCTAAGGGGAGCTGAGCCGCTCCTAGAGGCAGTCATACTATCACCTGTTACCACCCGGGAAATTACCCTCAGTGGATACTGCGGATCCCCTTTACACCCGCCACACCCCGAATATCACTCGATAGTCACTTACAGACGACATCGTGGCCCCTGACACCAGAAACTGGTTATCGTCTCAGGGGCACCTACACTACCTCCTGCTTGAAGTTACCAGTTGTACGCGCACTTTTCACTTGGGTTTACTCAAGACCAGCTAACTCCCACTACCAACAGATACCTGGAAAAGCACGGTCTGTCACTGTTGCACTGCCTCCTTGCACGAGAGGTGTGGTCTCCCATACCTACCTTGATTTTATTCTGGTGGGACGCAGCCCCTGGAGGATTTCAAGACTGAAACAGGGACCACTAACGTCACACTCAGCCCTCTATTCTACACGTTGGAGATTAAACCACAGTGTTGGAAAGTAGAGAAATCACAGTGCTGGATAGTAAGAATCACAGTGATGGGAGTGAGAAACCCCAGTATTGGAGACTAGAGAAACCACATGTTGGAGTTAGACAAACCCCAGTGTTGGAAAGTAGAAATCACATGCTGCAGTATGAGAATCACTATGATGGCATAAGAAACTCACAGTATTGGAGAGTAGAGAAACCACAGTGATTGGAGATCTAGTAACCACAGTGTTGGTAGTAAGAAACCATCAGTGTTGGAGTTAAGAAACCACAGTTTGGAGATAAGAAACCACATGTTGAGAGTAGAGAAACACAGTGTTGAGATCAGCAATCAACAACTTGGAGACCACAGAAACCACATGTAGGAGTCTAGAGAAACCACGTTGGAGTTACAGAAACCACAGTGTTGGATATACTGGAGAAACCACTGTGATCTTGAGAGCACGAAACCACCAGTGTTGAGAGTTAGCAACCACAGATTGGAAATTAGAAACCACTAGTGATGCGAGTAGAGAAACCACAGTGTTGGAGCAGGCTAACCACATGTTGGGAGCAGAAACCACAGTTTGGAGTAACGAAACCCACAGTGTTGGAGCTAAAAACCCAGATTGGCCATTAAAAACCACAGTGTGGGAGAAAGAAACCTCATGGTTGGAGAGTAGAGAAACCACAGTGTTGAGAGTAAGAACCACATGTTCGCCAGAGTAGAGAAACCACATGTTGGAGAGTAGAGAAACCACAGTGTTGGAAGTAGAGAAACCACAGTGTTGGAGATGCAACCACATGTTGGAGATAGAGAAACCACAGTGTTGGACATAGAGAAACCACAGTGTTGGATGAGTATAAGTCCACATGTTGAGAGTATCAAAACCACAGTGACTGGAAAGTAAAACAGCCACATGTTGGAGAATCAATAACCACAGTGTGGAAGCAGAAACCACAGTGTTGCAGATTAGAGAAACCACAGTGTCTGAAGAGTATAGAATCCCTCAGTTGAAGATTACAGAATCCTCACTTGGTTGAGATCTCATAACGCCCACTACTCTCCATCACTCTGGCTCCTCCACTATCCATCACTCTGGTTCCTCCACTATCCATCACTCTGGCTTCACCATTCTCCATCACTCTGGCTCCACCATTCTCCATCACTCTGGCTCCACCATTCTCCATCACTCTGGCTCCACCATTCTCCATCACTCTGGCTCACTCACTCTCCATCACTCTGGCTCCTAAATTCTCCATCACTCTGGCTCCGCCACTCTCCATCACTCTGGTTCCACCACTCTCCATCAATCTGGCTCCACTACTCTCCATCACTCTGGCTCCTCCACTCTCCATAACTCTGGTTCCTCCACTCTAGCTCCTCCACTCTCCATCACTCTAGCTCCTTCACTCTCCAATGCTCTGGTTCCTCAACTCTAGCTCCTCCACTCTCCATCACTCTGGCTCCTCCACTCTCCATCACTCTGCCTCCTCCACTCTCCATCACTCTAGCTCCTCCACTCTCCATCACTCTAGCTCCTCCACTCTCCATCACCCTGGTTCCTCCACTCTCCATCACCCTGGTTCCTCCACTCTCCATCACTCTAGCTCCTCCACTCTCCATCACTCTAGCTCCTCCACTCTCCATCACCCTGGTTCCTCCACTCTCCATCACTCTAGCTCCTCCACTCTCCATCACTCTGGCTCCTCCACTCTCCATCACTCTGGCTCCTCTACTCTCCATCACTCTGGCTCCTCCACTCTCCATCACTCTGGCTCCTCTACTCTCCATCACTCTGGCTCCTCCACTCTCCATCACTCTAGCTCCTCCACCCTCCATCACTCTGGCTCCTCCACTCTCCATCACTCAGGCTCCTCTACTCTCCATCACTTTGGTTCCTCCACTCTCCATCACTCTAGCTCCTCCACTCTCCATCACTCTAGCTCCTCCACTCTCCACCACTCTGGCTCCTTTACTCTCCATCACCGTGGCTCCTCCATCACTCTGGCTCCTCCACTCTGGCTCCTCCATTCTCCCTCACTCTGGCTCCTACCCACTCTGGCTCCTCCACTCTCCATTACTCTGGCTCCTCTACTCTCCATCACTCTGCTCCTCCTTCCATCACTCTGGCTCCACCCACTCTGGATCCTCCACTCTCTATTACTCTGGCTCCTCTACTCTCCATCACTCTGCTCCTCCATCACTCCTGGCTCCCATTCCATCACTTTGGATCCTCCACTCTCTATTACTCTGCTCCTCACTCTCCATCACTCTTGCTCCTCCATCACTCTGGCTCCACCACTCTGGATCCTCCACTCTCCATTACTCTGGTTCCTCTACTCTCCATCACTCTTGCTCCTCCATCACTCTGGCTCCACCACTCTGGATCCTCCACTCTCCATTACTCTGGTTCCTCTACTCTCCATCACTCTTGCTCCTCCATCACTCTGGCTCCACCACTCTGGATCCTCCACTCTCCATTACTCTGGTTCCTCTACTCTCCATCACTCTTGCTCCTCCATCACTCTGGCTCCACCACTCTGGATCCTCCACTCTCTATTACTCTGGCTCCTCTACTCTCCATCACTCTTGCTCCTCCATCACTCTGGCTCCACCACTCTGGTTACCTCCCACTCTCTCCTCCATTACTTTCTGGTTCCTCTACTCTCCATCACTCTTGCTCATCCATCACTCTGGCTCCACCACTCTGGATCCTCCACTCTCCATTACTCTGGTTCCTCTACTCCTCCATCACTCTCTTGCTCCTTTCCCATCACTCTGGCTCCACCAGTTTCTCCTCTGCTCCATCACTCTGGCTCCACCACTCTGGCTCCATCACTCTGGCTCCATCACTCTGGCTCCACCACTCTGGCTCCACCACTCTGGCTCCATCACTCTGGCTCCATCGACTCCTCTTTGGCTCCACCACTCTGGCTCCATCACTCTGGCTCCATCACCCCCCCATCCTGGCTCCACCACTCTGGCTCCATCACTCTGGCTCCACCACTCTGGCTCCTCTTCATTACCACTCTTCCTCTTCCAACTTCTCTCATTAAACACTTGGTTGATTTAATCCTCATTCTTTCAAGTCTTTATCCGCTTACACTCTGTGCTCCTCCCTTTTTTTATCTCTTCTCTCTTCCCTCATCTCTCTGCTACCTTTCCTTCGCTTCTCTTCTTTTGTTACCTTTTTTTCTTTGTCTTCCCGTCTTCCTCCTGTCTAACTTTTCTTCCTTATCTCCTCTACTCCTCCTGTTCTTTCTTGTGGTCCTCCTGCTCCTCCTATTACTTCTACTCCTCTTCATTATCCTCCTCCTCTCCCTCCTCATCCTCTCCTCCTATCTCCCATTCTTCCCTCATCCTCTCTCCTTTATTCACTTTCCCCTTCTATCATTTTTCTCTGCCTCCTCCCCTGCGTAATTGTACACAACAATAAACACGGACACTCGTCAAATAACTGAGAGAAGCAGAGTTGTTTACATGATAATCTGGCTCACAACCCGCGCCTCTTTCTCTTATAACACTCCTGGCTCAACACTTTTCTCTTTTATTCTCTGCTGGTTTTCTTTATGCTTTCATACTCAAATTATAATATTTTTCTCTAAAAAAAATTGCGTTGTGCGATGCAGTTATGGTAAATCAAGCTTTAGGATAAACGATGGTCAATGTGATTTTTTTTTTTTGGGGGGGGGGGTCATTCTTTAGTGGTTGGCGGTGGACGAGGGTAAACACGGTCAGGAATTTATATTTTTCATATATGTTTTAGGAAATATTATAAATTTGGAAAAAAAATAAGGCTGGGTAAATGTTTATTCATGTTTTTTAATGTTCATTACTATTTTTTTAGCTCATTTTGTTCCTGGCCTCACCGGGAAAAAATATTATTCTCTTTTCATTTATATAATTTCCAGCTTTTTATTTTTTTTCTACTGTGTTTAGCAATAAGAAAATGGTTTCAGTAAGTTGTTTTCAGTGTCCAGGCCTCGGTAATTACCTAGATACTGCGAAGGCACCATAATAGTCTTGGTTTCTCCAATAAGAACTCACTACCAACTGACTTTCAGTCGTAGGATACCTCAGCTGACAGAAGATACCAACACATACAGTGTAAGATACCATGACACCACACCAGAGTGTAGGATACCTTATGGCAAACTTTGTGGACTTCACAACTCATGTCTAAGGCTCCTCGCCTAACCCAGCTGTGAGCGATTGACGTGAAGGCATAGATGCTTGACAGCCTCTTAGTTACGTTAATTCATCTGATCACAATACTGAAGGATATAACGAAATATTTCGCTCAACCTGGCTGTGGGATGAAGTTAACTGGCCATCCTGTGTTTCGGAGTCAGCCACCGTTCATAAAGTGAACGCCTTCACTAAGCAAATCCTTAATCTCCATCATAAATACGTCCCTCACAGGCTGCATGTAACCCCAATCATAGTTTGGCTATCGCTGCCGAGTGACTGCTACTGCTAGATAAAAGGCCTGGAGAAAGTATAAGAGGTACGTTACTACCTATACTAGGAACCTCTATAGGTAAATTAAGTCCAAATCTGGCCATCTCTAGATGGAGGGCTGACGCAAAATGAAAATTAGCATCAGGAAGAATGGGCTCCACAACTTGATGGTCCATGGAAAAGGACCGAAGATGATATTCACCTGACGACATTTTGCTGCCACAGTGAAAATCTCTGATTCCGTTAGGGAACCTTCAATGCTAGTTGAAATTACTCTACAAAAATTGACGGATTTGACAATAAGTGGAGGTAAATCTCGTTAAATTCTGCATTTGTTATGCGTGAATTAAGCATCATCCATATAATTGATGAGAGTAGTGATCACGCACCAGTGTAAGCGCATAAAGGAAATCCTGTGAGGCCTAATTAAGGCGAGCCTATGGCTAATGAGTAGATGTGATGCATCTAGGAACTCTTCTCAGCAAAACTTAGATCATGCTCTTCGTGGTAAAAGGCAAACGCTGTTGTTGGTCACATATCAGAAGAACCGTGTGCTAATCAGCAACTACAGATCAGAGTCACACGCGGTAATAAGTGGCCAAAGTCTGGAGACGATATTCTTATGTTATTTGTTTCCTTGAACTGTCACTGACTTTTTGTTAAACCTCTTCACTATGTTGTACTTGCCGGTGCCTTCGACCGAGTACATAACCAGGATCTTGTGGCAAAACCTAACTGTTTGAAATGTCTGTCTCAGCACTACACTTTCTTAGTGCTTATATCCTACTGTAATTAACAATGAATTAGAGTCTAAAAGTCACTTTGTAGGTACAAGTGTTCCTCAGGAAAGTGTGCTGGCTTTAGTTACTTATATGAGCAGTTACTTATAAAATCATCATGGAAGAACTATAGTAATCCGTGAAAACGATGGCAGGCTGCATTTGTTTCTCAGAAACACCAAAAAATTATTTGTAGACTACATGATGTTAACACTGGAGCTGTGGTAATCATGCTGGAGCCTGGGAATGAGATGCTTATCATAAGCGTGACAATTCGATTCGAAAAGCCCTATAACCAAGTAAGGCAAACAAAACATTAATAGCACTAAGGTGAGTCTAGTATTTGTTTGACAGCAGTGACAGCATAACTCTGTAGCAGGTATACATGAAAATACTCTCTCTCTCTCTCTCTCTCTCTCTCTCTCTCTCTCTCTCTCTCTCTCTCTCTCTCTCTCTCTCTCTCTCTCTCTCTCTCTCTCTCTCTCTCTCTCTCTACACTAACAAATTAATTGGACATGCTCATTATAATACCAGCTAAACTAACTATACTTACTGCCACACTATAACTTTGTGCAATAAATGGGAAGTACCTAAAATGGGAGAACAGTGTATGTCAGGGAGGATTGTCGCTTTTATGGGACGGACATGCAGTAGTCGCGCTTTTTATTGCATCTGGATATGTTGAGAGCCTCACGTTATAGTGTTTGATCCCCAGGCGCTTATGTGGGTGAAAACGGTGCTCTTTGTGCGGATACACTGTATGTTACCCCATTTATGTGTAGCTGAACAGTGTAATTGATATTATTTCTGCTTGGTTTTATTATTATTATTATTATTAAATTATTATTACTATTCCTCTTATTTATTTTTATTGTTTTTCTTTTTCATGTTCATTTTTTCGTTTTTTTCTTATTCTATTATTTTTAATATTACTATTATCAAAATTATTATAAATTTGTTCATTATAACTGCATATCAATATATTGGCAGCCCTAATGCATATTAGAAGTCATAATACAGTATTAAATATAACCCTTTTAAAATTTAAACATTTTACGTAATGATTTATAGATTTAGAATAATCAACAAATTCATCCTGACTCATCACATTATCTTAATTATTTGATCTAATATTTTCACGAAATTCCCTCCATTTTCATATACCTGCGATAATTTAGAAATTTTTAAATTACATTTTTTCACCCAATCTGAAAGATCATTTGTATCAGCCAAGTGGAAATGACATCTTACTTCCACAGAGACTTTCTTTAGTAACTTCAACAAGGGGGAGGTTACCACCTTGTCTCACATTCTTGTAAATCACATAATATTACAACCCAGGATTCAAATGGCCTGTTACCCCGGGTGTAATGGGAGCAAATAAACAGTAGAAAAGTTTAGACTTATATTATCCTTCACCAATTTATAACAGCAATATGTACACTATGTACAGTGATAAGTATAGTGCACTCCACGGTAAGCAAGGCAGAAATAGAAGCCACAAGATAGCAGACCGTGCTTCAACCAGCTCTAGAATGGGAATGACAAGGGCAGACAGGAGAGCGGGACCCACATAACCTCTGCGATTGCCAAAACCATCTTCTTATTGGCTAGAACCTGGTCACTAGTTGAACGACTGGGCCCCATCACCAACTCTTAGCAACCTGGTTAGCTGGTTGGGGGAGATAGCCTGTAAATGAGGGTGTGTACGTGCGCCGAATAAAGGTTACGTACTCTTTGCATGCATGATGATATTTCCTTGTCATTCCTCTCAATTCTTGCCTCCTTTTTTCTTATATATGAATATACAGTATCAGGAGGGATACCTTTATAAGTACGTATATCCCCTGGAATGAATAATTCTCTCTTAACACTTGGGAAGGTTCATGCAAGAATCTCCCTTTTCTATGAGTCATAAGTTTCTTCCAGCTCTAAACATGAATTATTAATCGATAATCCCTTATTGAACTCGAATTATCTACAAACAAAATGCATGAATCTTTCTAATATATCTAATAATTGAATTTCAAATAATTTAAAAAAAAATATAAGCGATCTATAATTATATATGTCAGTAGCGTTACCTTTTATGTCATTCGGTATTTGTATATCACCTTTAAGTACATTATTAGGAAATTAAAGAATGTAACAGGTATTTATTAAATATTTATTATATAGCAACAAATCACAGGATCTATTTTTCAAGAACTGAATAAATCCCGTTATGATAATCTTCATTGCTAAAATTATTAATATGTTGTAATCTCTCTGGAAATAATATTCAATTAAACTTGTGTTCCCTATTTAAATATCGTCTAATTTTAACGAAAAAAACTATTTCCATCATATCTCCATTAATTCTTCAAAGCAACTGTCAAAATAAAATGTGTAACATCTTTTGAACTTAAGTCTTAAATACCATAACATACGAATTCTTAATTTTATTCCTTGCCTGATTTACTGCCTCCAAGAAGGAACTCCCATCTTCATGGTCAATGGTCCAAGTCGGACCGAAACGTCGTCGTAAGCTTCTCTCTTTTATGTGCGGGTTATTTGTGTATCGTTCAAGTCACGGTATTGTGACTTTTTTGTTATTCATTTTTATATTTATCGTCAAGAAATGATCTTTCATTGATGTCATTATTTCTTCAGAAAGCCAGAGCAGCTCTGCAAGTTTTTCTGGTAATAGTGTCTGTAGTCGTAGTTTTTTAATTAGCGAAAGCATTAGAAGTAGTTGTAGTAGTACTAGTAGTAGTTATTGTGCTTGTAGTTGATGAATTGATAGTAGTAAAGTTGTGGTAGTAACAGTTGTAGCAGGAGAATTAGTTCTACTACTGCTGCTGCTGTTGCTGCTGTTGCTGCTGCTACTGCTGCTGCTGTTGCTGCTGTTGCTGTTGCTACTGCTGCTGCTGTTGCTGCTGCTACTGCTGCTACTGCTGCTATTACTGCTGCTGCTGCTGCTACTGCTGCTGCTGTTGCTGCTGTTGCTGCTGCTGCTGCTGCTGCTGCTGCTGCTGCTGCTGCTGCTGCTGCTGCTGCTGCTGCTTCTACTACTACTACTACTACTACTACTACTACTACTACTACTACTACTACTACATTTGTTAAGGCCTGGAAAGACATTCACAGAAAACCCACTGAAATTTTGGATGCGTTTTCTCAACCACATTTTCACAATATAAGTAAAGCTCGGAGAGCCTACTATAATAATGGTAAAAGTAGAAGATAGTAGTAGTAATAGCAGAAGTGGTAGTAGTAGTAGTAGTAGTAGTCATAGTAGCAGCAGTTAAAAGTGAAGTAGACATTGCATATAGAATACAAGATAAAATATTCATTATTATTTAATTTTTCCAGCAACAGGAGAATGTTATACTAGAACTTACACGAAAAAAAAAAAAAAAAAATTGGCAGTAGAGTTGGACAGTATTGTATCTCACCATTTTAGTGAAATGACAAAAATTGCTCTCCGCGATAAGCTAAACTGATATGCCTGTTACGGATCCATCGTTACATCAATATATTTCCCTCAAGTTTCTCGGTCGTTTTTCCCAGGGAGTTGCGATCATTGCTTCCAATCTTGGCTGATATCGTGGATTATAGCACTGATAATGCTCCCTGACGAGCCGACGAGGGAAAGAACGGCTAGTGCCAGTGGGGAGAGATGCAACAGTCTGCGAAATTAAGGTGGAAGTGTGTGAAGAGAGAGAGGGGAAAAGTGTAGTAGAGTAATGGCCTCTGTGTGTTGAGAGAGAGAGAGAGAGAGAGAGAGAGAGAGAGAGAGAGAGAGAGAGAGAGAGAGAGAGAGAGAGAATGCGGTGGAGAAGTTCCTGCACAGGAGAGGAAGATTAGGGAATCGTTCATAATAGCCAAAGTTCCAAATTTCAGTATTATAAATAAGACTGCCGAACACCTATTGAATGTTTTTCTTCATAAATCTGTAAAACACTTGAAGAAAATAAGTGAACAACAACAACAGAGTCCGAGGCCACCGTAAACGTTGTAATGTTGCTGAATAAAAGCGTAGCAGATCTGAAGGTAATCAGAAGAGGCATCCTCAGTCGTATACTAATATCCCAGATTCTTCAGAAAAATCCCCTCAAGGAAGGTTCCTTGATGTTGGTGAGGGGCTCTTGATTTAGGGAATTGGATCTGTGCTCTAGTTCCCCGAAGCCTGAATGCCTTCCACATCCTTCCCCCCCCACAGGCGCTGTATAATCCTCCGGGTTTAGCGCTTCCCCCTTGATTATAATAATAATAATCTTCAGAAAAATCACATGGAAAGTTAGGAAATACAGTGCCCCAATCTCGTGCAAGTCTTCTCATAAGAAACAGCAGTTCTGAAACTAAACTGGACAATTATTTTCTTATTATCTCAGGCCTGTGTTTCAAAATACATGATAGGCCTGTGTTTCAAAATACAAAAGCATATTAAGGTTAAAGCCGTTCATATGATTCATTATGATGTCAGATTTCAAGGGTTAAGGATAATTAGATGCTATATAGAAATTATCACACAAATAGTTGTATTTCAGTTTTCCAAATATTCTCCTCCCCCCATCCCCCACAAACACAAAAAAAATCTAATATGGATCTACACAGAAAAAAATCAATTTAAATTTTTCGTTAAAAATGATTAGCTTTTAAATAGGAAGTAATTAAGAAAAAGAAAGGCTTTCTAAAAGTCTCTCGTGGAAACCAGTTTTAGGAATGGTCTATATAAAAGTGTGCAAAGGGCACCTGTAATTGTTAATTGATCATTACACTTCATCTCATAATAACTGACCAAGGTTGAACATCTGCAGCAGATCAGATAAGACGATCAGAAGTTATAGGAGATTAGCGGGAGAACAGAACAATACTTGTCAATGTGGTATCTCTGTTTCAAACTTGTTAAGGGTTCACGAAACTCGTGAAAATTTTTTCAATTTTCTTCTTTGAAATTCAGTTCTGTATAAATTTCTTTTCAATACTCTAACAAGAACATGTTAATTTTTTGTAATAAGAAAGTTAATTTTTATAATACAAATCTTGACATTGTCAAAATAACACAAGGCCTAAATTTAATATAAATAAACTTCCAATTAAAATTAACCATTGCTTAAGACTTTGAAGAAAACCATAAGAAACATTCTGTATTTATTACACATAAACCAATTTTTTAAAAAATTGGCAATTTACAGTCTGCGTTTCTTGAATATTTTGAACCCGATAAGATTCCATAGATATTTAATGGAAGTTAGTTTCACTATTTTAAATTAAAATATGAGACTCATTACGGAAAACGCACCAGGGTTGAAGGTTTGAAGCCGGTCGGAAGAACCATTCTAGGTTTAATACACATATTCCAATAATTACAGATTTTATCAACTAAATTAGTAACTTAAAAAAATTTCCGGCTTTCACTAAGAAAGAAAGAAACAAACGAATAAACTAAGAAAGAATGACATAAAGAAAGAAATATGAAAGAAAGATTGACAGTAAGTAGGTAAGTAATAAGAGTAATTAAGTATCATTGATATTATAGTTACCCAACGTTCAAAATATTTACAAAGGTCACTAGGTCACAGAGATTGCAAAGGCATTTAATATTAATGAAGATTTGACCTTGAACGATGATTCTTAAGTTGTTAAATTAGACACATGTGCAGCTCTTGGGTATCTTTATTGAGGAAACGTTTCGCCACACAGTGGCTTCATCAGTCCATACATACGATAAACTTGAAGAACAGATTGATGGACTGACCACATCGACTCAAGGCTGAGGGACTGATTACCTCATTCTCCTGTTCTTCAAGTTTATCCTTTGTATGGACTGATGAAGCCACTGTGTGGCGAAACATTTCCTCAATGAAGATACCCAAGAGTTGCACATGTGTCTAATTTAACAACATGTCGGTTCTTTGAACCATTCATCTACGGTTCTTAAGTTGTTTCAGTCCAAAAACCTTCACTTCACTCTAACAGATTTTTTGAATTCTTTTCCCATTGTTTAGCTTCCCAACCTTGAGAGAACACCACCTTCCTTCTTGATGGTTAATAAAAAATTGAAGAAAGCTAACATCATTGTGTAAAAATAAAATCCATTTACTGATTTGTTATTCACTTGACACTGATAAGCTTTTCAATGTTTGTAATGATGTTTAATAATGCACGAAGAAAATTGATTTATACTGCATGTCGAGGGTATTGAAAGCTGCCCACTAATCTGCCAGTTTCGCTTTTGCTGCTGAAGTTATCTGAGAGAAATGCTTGTGATTATGCTCACTCCGAGGTCCTTTCCATTCACTGTTGCTAGTCGGATTTCTCCTCCGATTTTCATAACATTCCTTTTTCTGGGAGTTAAATTCTAATTGTCACTTCTCAGACCAATCAAGTAGCTTCACCAGGTACATCTGTTCTCTTTTCTGGTGTACTCCTGTTTGTATCCTCCTCATGAGATTCACATCATCCACGAACAGCGACACTTCTGAATCGTCCTCTGTCATGTTTACATACACAAGAAACAGTACCGGTAAAAGTTGACTCTAGTGGAGCCCTACTCGTCACACTCGCCCATTACAACACATTCTCTTTTATGTGCGGATTATTTGTGTAACATTCTTCCTGACAATAACTCGCTGTTATAGTTCCATTTAAGATCTCTTTCAGCCAATGTAATGCTTTCTCTTTAACTCATGCCTCTTTCTTTAGGCTTTCTCTCAATCTCTTTTTGGAGATTGAGGGGTATTGTACACTCATCTACAGTTCATGCGTGTGTACCCACCTATCTGTGGTTGCAGTGGTTGAGTCATAGGTCCTGGCCCCGCCTTTTTCACTTGTCGCTACTAGGTCCTCTCTCTCCCTGCTCCGTAAGCTTTATGAAACCTCGTCTTAAAACTACGTATGGGTCGTGCCTCCACTACGTCACTTTCCAGACTATTCCACTTCCTGACAACTCTATGACTATAATACTTCCTAACATCTCTTAGACTCATTTGAGTCTTCAACTTCCAATTGTGACCCCTTATTTCTGTGTCCCATCTCTGGAACGTCCTGTCTCTGTCCACCGTGTCAATTCCTCGCAGTATTTTGCATGTCGTTAGTACAGCTCCCCTAACCCTCCTGTCCCCCAGTGTCGTCAGGCCGATTTCTCGTAACCTTTCATCGTAGGGCATTCCTCTTATCTCTGGAACTAGCCTTGGTGCAAACCTTGACACTTTCTCTAATTTCTTGATGTGCTTACGAGGTATGGACCTGACGTACACCGTGTACGTATGGGCCTGACGTACACCGTGTACGTATGGGCCTGACGTACACCGTGTACGTATGGGCCTGACGTGCACGGTGTGCAGAGTCTTAAACGATTCCTTATCGAGGTATCGGAATGCTGTGTGTGTGTGTGTGTGTGTGTGTGTGTGTGTGTGTGTGCGTGCTACTAGGTCCTCTCTCTCCCTGCTCCATAAGCTTTACCATACCTCGTCTGAAAGCTATGTATGGTTCCTGCCTCCACTACATCACTTACCAGACTGTTCCACTGCCTGACAACTCTATGACTGAAGAAATACTTCCTAACATCCCTTTGATCTTCACCTTCCAATTGTGAACCCTTGTTTCTGTACTCCCCTAGTTGAGGTTGCAGGGATCGAGTCCAAGCTCCTGGCCCCGCCTCTTCACTGGTCGCTATTAGGCCACTCTCCCTGAACCGTGAGCATTATCATACCTCTGCTTAAAGCTATGTATGGATCCTGCCTCCACTACATCGCTTCCTAAACTATTCCACTTCCTGACTACTCTGTGGCTGAAGAAATACTTCCTAACATCCCTGTGATTCATCTGTGTCTTCAACTTCCAACTGTTTCCCCTTGTTGCTGTGTCCCATCTCTGGAACATCCTGTCTTTGTTCACCTTGTCAATTCCTCTCAGTATTTTGTATGTCATTATCATTTCCCCCCTATCTCTCCTGTCCTCCAGTGTCGTCAGGTTGATTTCCCTTAACCTCTCCTCGTAGGACATACTCTCTTAGCTCTGGGACTAGTTGCAAACCTTTGCACTTTCTCTAGTTTCTTTACGTGCTTGGCTAGGTGTGGGTTCCAAACTGGTGCCGCATACTCCAATATGGGCCTAACGTACACGGTGTACAGGGTCCTGAACGATTCCTTATTAAGATGTCGGAATGCTGTTCTGAGGTTTGCTAGGCGCCCATATGCTGCAGCAGTTATTTGGTTGATGTGCGCTTCAGGAGATATGCCTGGTGTTATACTAACCCCAAGATCTTTTTTCTTGAGTGAGGTTTGTAGTCTCTGGCCCCTAGACTGTACTCCGTCTGCGGTCTTCTTTGCCCTTCACCAATCTTCATGACTTTGCACTTGGTGGGGTTGAACTCCACCAGCCAATTGCTGGACCAGGTCTGCAGGCTGTGTGTGTACTCACCTAGATGTACTCACCTAGTTGAGGTTGCGGGGGTCGAGTCCGAGCTCCTGGCCCCGCCTCTTCACTGATCGCTACTAGGTCACTCTCCCTGAGCCGTGAGCTTTATCATACCTCTGCTTAAAGCTATGTATGGATCCTGCCTCCACTACATCGCTTCCCAAACTATTCCACTTACTGACTACTCTGTGGCTGAAGAAATACTTCCTAACATCCCTGTGATTCATCTGTGTCTTCAGCTTCCAACTGTGCCCCCTTGTTACTGTGTCCAATCTCTGGAACATCCTGTCTTTGTCCACCTTGTCAATTCCTCTCAGTATTTTGTATGTCGTTATCATGTCCCCCCTATCTCTCCTGTCCTCCAGTGTCGTCAGGTTGATTTCCCTTAACCTCTCCTCGTAGGACATACCTCTTAGCTCTGGGACTAGTCTTGTTGCAAACCTTTGCACTTTCTCTAGTTTCTTCACGTGCTTGGCTAGGTGTGGGTTCCAAACTGGTGCCGCATACTCCAATATGGGCCTAACGTACACGGTGTACAGGGTCCTGAATGATTCCTTATTAAGATGTCGGAATGCTGTTCTGAGGTTTGCTAGGCGCCCATATGCTGCAGCAGTTGTGCGTGTGTATGTGTGTGTGTATGTGTGTGTGTGTGTGTGTTTGTATGTGTGTGTGTGTGTGTGTGTGTGTGTGTGTGTGTGTGTGTGTGTGAGTGTATGTGTGTGTGTGTGTGTGTGTGTGTGTGTGTGTGTGTGTGTGTGTGTGTGTGTGTGTACTCACCTAATTGCTCACCTAATTGTGGTTGCAGGGGTCGAGACTCAGCTCCTGGCCCCGCCTCTTCACTGATCGCTACTGGATCCTCTCTCTCTCTGCTTCCTGAGCTTTGTCATACCTCTTCTTAAAACTATGTATGGTTCCTGCCTCCACTACTTCACTTGCTAGGCTATTCCACTTGCTGACAACTCTATGACTGAAGAAATACTTCCTAACGTCCCTGTGACTCGTCTGAGTCTTCAGCTTCCAGTTGTGACCCCTTGTCCCTGTGTCCCCTCTCTGGAACATCCTATCTCTGTCCACCTTGTCTATTCCCCGCAGTATCTTGTATGTCGTTATCATGTCTCCCCTGACCCTTCTGTCCTCCAGTGTCGTCAGTCCGATTTCCCTTAACCTTTCCTCGTACGACATTCCCTTGAGCTCTGGGACTAGCCTTGTTGCAAACCTTTGTACTTTCTCTAACTTCTTGACGTGCTTGACCAGGTGTGGGTTCCAGACTGGTGCTGCATACTCCAGTATGGGCCTAACATACACAGTGTACAGTGTCTTGAACGATTCCTTATTGAGGTATCGGAACGCTATTCTCAGGTTTGCCAGGCGCCCGTATGCTGCAGCGGTTATTTGGTTGATGTGTGCCTCCGGTGATGTACTCGGTGTTATGGTCACCCCAAGGTCTTTCTCCTGAGTGAGGTCTGTAGTCTTTGTCCACCTAGCCTATATTCTGTCTGCGGTCTTCTTTGCCCCTCCCCAATCTTCATGACTTTGCATTTGGCTGGATTGAATTCGAGGAGCCAGTTACTGGACCACATGTCCAGCCTCTCCAGGTCTCTTTGCAGTCCTGCCTCATCCTCGTCCGATTTAATTCTTCTCATCAACTTCACGTCATCTGCGAACAGGGACACTTCAGAGTCTATTCCTTCCATCATGTCGTTCACATATATCAAAAATAGCACTGGTCCTAGAACTGACCCCTGTGGGACCCCGCTCGTAACAGGCGCCCACTGTGATACCTCTTCACGTACCATGACTCGTTGCTGCCTCCCTGTCAGGTATTCCCTTATCCATTGCAGTGCCCTTCCTTTTATGTGTGCCTGATCCTCCAGCTTCTGCACTAATCTCTTGTGGGGAACTGTGTCAAAGGCCTTCCTGCAGTCTAGGAAAACGCAATCTACCCAACCCTCTCTCTCGTGTCTTACTTCTGTTACCTTGTCATAAAACTCCAGGAGGTTTGTGATACAAGATTTGCCTTCCATGAACCCATGCTGGTTTTCATTTATAATCTTGTTCCTTTCAGGTGTTCGACCACTCTCCTCCTGATAATCTTCTCCATGACTTTGCACACAATACATGTCAGAGACACAGGTCTGTAGTTTTAGTGCCTCGTTTCTGTTTCCTTTCTTAAATATGGGGACTACATTAGCTGTCTTCCATTTCTCAGGTAGTTGCCCAGTTTCAAGGGATGTGTTGAAGATTGTGGTTAGAGGCACACACAGCATCTCTGCTCCTTCTCTAAGGACCCATGGGGAGATGTTGTCCGGTCCCATCGCCTTTGAGGTGTCAAGGTCACTTAAGAGCTTCTTCACCTCCTCCTCAGTTGTTCGTATGTCATCCAACACTTGTTGGTATATTCCCTCTTGATGTTCCCTTCTGTGCTGTCTTCCCACAGCCCTTCCTGTCTCTACTGTAAAAACTTCCTTAAATCTCCTGTTCAGCTCCTCACATACCTCCTGATCATTTCTTGTGAGTTCTCCACCTTCTGTCCTTAATCTGATCACCTGGTCTTTGACTGTTGTCTTCCTCCTGATGTGGCTATACAACAGTTTCGGGTCAGTCTTGATTCTCGATGCTATGTCATTTTCATACTGTCGCTGGGCCTCCCTCCTTACCTGTGCGTACTCATTCCTGGCTCTGCGACTGATCTCCCTATTTTCGTGTGTTCTCTGCCTTCTGTACTTTTTCCATTCTCTATTGCACTTTGTTTTTGCCTCCTTACACCGTCGGGTAAACCAGGGGCTTGTTCTGGTCTTCCCGTTGTTACTGTTGCCCTTGGGAATGAACCTTTCCACTGCCTCCTTGCATTTTGTTGCTACATATTCCATCATTTCATTTACTGGCTTTCCTGCCAGTTCTCTGTCCCACTGGACCTCCCGCATGAAGTTCTTCAACCTTATGTAGTCCCCTCTTTTATAGTCAGGCTTTTCCCATTCTACTCCTGTTATTCTCTCCACTTGCAGCTCTACTATGTATTCAAAGCACAGAACCACGTGGTCGCTAGCTCCTAGGGGACTCTCATACTTGATATCCTCAATGTCTGAGCTGCCCAGGGTGAACACAAGGTCCAATCTTGCTGGTTCATCCTCCCCTCTCACTCTGGTAGTGTCCTTAACATGTTGGTGCATGAGGTTTTTCCAGCACCACGTCCAACATCCTGGCTCTCCATGTTTCGGGACCCCCATGTGGCTCCAGGTTTTCCCAGTCAATCTCCCTGTGGTTGAAATCCCCCATAACCAGCAACTTTGCTCTGCTGGAGTGAGCTCTTCTTGCCACCTCAGCAAGTGTGTCCACCATTGCTCTGTTGCTCTCTTCATATTCCTCTCTTGGCCTCCTGCAGTTTCTGTGGTGGATTATACATCACTGCAATGACCACTTTGTGTTCCCCAGACTGAAGTGTACCTGCTATGTAGTCTCTTTCTCCTGTCTCATCTATTCCTTCCATTTTCTCGAATTTCCATCTGTTTTTTACGAGCAGAGCAACCCCACCTCCCCCCCTACCCCTTCTATCTTTCCTCATGATCTGGTATCCTTGTGGGAAGATTGCATCTGTTATTGTCTCCATGAGTTTTGTTTCTGTAACTGCTATGATGTCTGGGGACTTCTCATTGATTCTTTCTTGCCATTCCTCATGTTTATTCGTTAATCCATCTGCATTTGTGTACCAAACCTTCAACTTCTGTTCTAATACTGTAACTGTGGTGCGGGGGGTGGAAACAGAGGGATCGGTGTGTGATGGTTGGTTTGGAATGTTCAGTTGCCTTGGGGGTGTCGTGGCTGGAGTCCTTCTGCAGGTGTTTCTGGGGGTGCGCTTGTCCTTCCATTTGATCCTGGGTTATTCTGCTCTCCTTTTTCATTTCCTCCCATTTCTCCTTTCGTTTTTGAACTCTCTCTTTCATTGTCTTCCTTTCGTCCTGTGTTCTGTCTCGGTCGAGTACACACTCCGGAACCCTGCTTGCCTCTCAGCCGTGCTTTCTCCTGCAGGATCATGGTTCGGGTTGATTCTGCCTTGAAAATTACTTTGAGAGGCCGATTCCTTTTCTTTGTGAACCACCCAATTCTCCGAAAATTTGCCACCTGGGTCATGTCCCCATCGCCTATCACCTTCATGATGTTTCAATCGCTTTTTTCTCTCCTGCTTTCTTTCATCATAAGTTTCCCTTTAGCTTCGTCTAGCCCATAGACAAACACGGATCTCTCCCTTTCCCCCCTCCCACTGTGACCCCCCATTGCATCCTCTGATGTGTTTTAGTTCCTTCCCGTGGAGTGTTCCTTCCTTCAGTCCCTTCCCTCGTTATGGCCCCTATGCTTCTTGGTTTATCCTTTCCCTGCTCACTTGCTCCTGGCCCCCACAGGTATCTGGTAAGGTCCTTGCACATGTCCTGTTCCATCAATGTCTTCCAACCTCTCTTTCTGTCCTAGAGTGCTCCCTGTCTTTGTTTTGGCCCCCCATGTGGTTGACAGGACCTCTGCATACAGTTTAGTTTCCAAATGCTTCCTTGGGAAACCTGTTGCCCTGTGTTCGATGTAGCCATTGCCGATGCACTTCGTAATATCTTTGTCTCTGTGCTGTTTCAGATGTCTCAGTCCTCTTCTAATCTCTCTATCTTGATTTCTGCTGCTGTGGCCTGTTGCTTCCACCTTCTGCATTCTGCTGCTAACCTCTCTTCCATCTTCCTTTCCAGCTCATCTAGTCTCCTTCCCCAGTCTTCCTCCCTTTTTTTGAGCTCTATCTCCCATTCCTCCTCTCAGATTCGTCCTTGGAGCCCCTTGTCCTCATCCTGGTTAGGGGGAGGGGAATAGACGGTTAGGAGAGGGGATGGTTTGGTTGGTGGGAGGGGGGGGATGGTTATTGGAGGGGCAGAATAGTTGGGGGAGGGAGTTAGATGGTTGGGGGGGGGTTAGAGGTTTGGGGAGAGGGGGAGGATGGTTTGGGGAGGGGGAGGATGGTTATTGGGGGAGGGAGGTTGTTGGGCGGGGGTTGGGACGGTTTGGGGAGGGTTTAGGTGGTTGGGGGAGGGGTAGGTGGCTAAGGCTAAGGTGTCAAGTGGCGGAGGGTGTGTGTGTGTGTGTGGTGGTTTTGTGTGTGTGTGTTTTGTGTGTTGTGTGTGTTTTGTGTGTGTGTATTTTGTGTGTGTGTGTATGTGTGGTGTGTGGAATGTGTGTGTGTGAATGTTTTGTGTGTGTGTGTTTTTGTGTGTTGCTTTGTGTGTGTGTGTGTGTATGGGGTAGGGTGTATAGGTGTGTTTTGTGTTTGGTGTTTACGTTGTGTTGTTGTGTGTGTGTGTGTATGGTGTATGTGTGTTTGTTGTGTGTGGGTGTGATGTCTCCCTTGTGTGTGTGTTTTGTTGTGAGGGAGGGGGGTTAGGGGGGGGGGTTGAGAGGCCCGTCGTGTAGGCCAAATTTAGTCTCATTTATCTTTCCCAATTATGCTAACTCTCTCCACTTATTGCCCTTTCTGGATTTACGTGTTAATTGTTGGCTGGTTATTATCATTTTCCTTGTTCACATTGAGAGAGGATTTTCCTAGCTTCTAAGTATTCTTACTGCTAATAACTACCGGTAGTAACACGGGCCTGTGTGCGTGTGTGCGTGTGTGTGTGTGTGTGTGTGTGTGTGGGGTGTGTGTGGTGTGTGTGTGTGTGTGTGAGAGTCTTGTGCGGTGAAATGACTGGCCGCAACTTTTTGTGACCGGGACTAAAACCCTCCTGGGACCCCCTAGCACCGTCTTACCATGTTGCCCTTAAAAGCTTGTCCCACCTACCTTCTCACACTCGTCAACACTATATTCTCTATGTCTATGCTATTTCTATTCTAATTCTGGTAATAGCTTGCAGGAGTGAGTGACCAGTATCAAACAGTATACAAGGCCAGCCAGGGCCGTCAACATGCAAACCACAACTAGGCGAATAAACTTGCGGTGACGTTGCCAGCTGTGATGGACGTAGTCGTACGTAGGCCTTAAATCCCTATTTTTGGAGATCCTTCACCCGTGATGATTATAACCATATATTCCGCTTCACATTATATACACTTCACTTCATATGTATAATGGCACACAACTTGTCGTGACGTCACTTCATCAGGCCTACCGCTGCCAATGTGGCAACAGCGCCTAAGACCCCCAACGGTTTGCGCTTTGAAATATTATGATTTCAGCTTTCCTCTCACTTTCTTTAACTAATAACTTTAATTATCACTCGTAGTATTGTTCACTGACGTTCCACTACCACTGATTACTTCTAGTTGATATTACGCGTCTTTCAACGCTAAGGTTCTCGGAGCCTTGTTACCCACGTCTTCACCCCACGGACCCACGTGTGTGTGTGTGTGTGTGTGTGTGTGTTTGTGTGTGTGTGTGTTTGTGTGTGTGTGGTGTGTGGTGTGTGTGTGTGTGTGTGTGTGTGTGTGTGTGTGTGTGTGTGTGTGTGTGTACACTAACCTTTTTGTACTCGCCAAACTGATCGCTGCTAGGTCCTCTTTCTCCCTGCTCCATAAGCTTTATCATACCTCGTCTTAAAGCTATGTATGGTTCTTGCCTCCACTACATCACTTGCCAGACTGTTCCTCTGCCTGACAACTCTATGACTGAAGAAATACTTCCTACCATCCCTTTGACCTTCACCTTCCAATTGTGAACCCTTGTTTGTGTGTTACATCTGTGTGTGTGTGTGGGGGGTTGTGTATGTGTCAACTACCCAACATGTCACCGAAATTAGCTCATTAACAAGAATATGATACCATCTAAGCCTGGTAAAGACATTCTCCTGCTAAAACAACCTGTTAATCCTCAATGAGGCCACATCCTCTGTGTCACTCATCCTATAAGCGCCTGAAGTTACTCTCTTGTCTTTGTGTTTCGCCTTTTCAATGTTTTCTTCTCCCTTTTTGTGCAAAAATACACGAGAAGTAGTATATATTGCTTATTACGAACCCTCGCTTCTTGTCCTTGAAATTATTAATTTGTAAATTTTTTCGTTTGTTTCTGTTCTTTTAAATGATCTTTCCTTTAGTATTGATAAATTTTTATTATTATTATTAATTATTATATTATTAATTTTTTAATTATTTTTCATTTTCGTCTCTTTTTCTAATTATTATTAACTATTATTATTGTCGATTTTTGTTTGTTGTAACACCCCCCCGCGCTTATTTTTACATCGAATAAATAAATTAATTGGGTTACGCTGTTTGTGCTCGGTTTAGTGTCCTTGCCTAGCTTGGAGTGTCCTGTGACTAATTGGGATGTTCCGTGTTTTAGCTTGGAGTGTCCCGTGTCTAGCTTGGGGTGTCCCGTGACTAGATTGAGATGTCCCGTGTCTAGCTTGGAGTGTCCCGTGTCTAGCTTGGGGTGTCCCGTGACTAGCTTGGGGTGTCCCGTGGTAAGAACCTGAGTGTTAGTCACCTTGAACCTGCTGTCTCTGTTCACCCAGCAGTAAATAGAAACCTGGGTGTTAGTTGACTGTTAGGGGTGGCATCCTGGGGGACAAGATATTAAGACGACAATGGAAATAAGACAGTTCTGGATGGGTTAAAAAATCTGAACAAATCTTGCATCCAATTAATTATTTGCGGTATATTTAGAGGCAACAATACTTTCAGGCCAGCCTCAAGAGAATGACAGCAATTAGGACTAAGCACTGTCAGCTTAGGGGAGGCAGAGATACGTTTTCATCTATAGTCAGTTCGAGCGTTGCCGTCACAACGCTCCACCAGCTTTCAGTTTACTGGTTCTTCCGCGTAATAGTAATTTGGTGACTTCAAATCTACCGTAATCAACGCCTAGTCTGTCACATGGTGAGAAACGCAAGCGTTATAAAAGACAAAGTATATTTCATAAACAGTGCCTCATCCCACTTCTATATGCAGCTTCAGTCGACCGTCCTTCTTTTGAAGATTAATTGATAGGCTGCAGCCAGTCCTTAGCTAAATTCATACCTCACAGGTGTTTCCTACAGAGACAGATGCTGTGTCGCTCGGCCAAACACTTGCAGGAGTCCCGCAGCCTAACCTACAATATACAATCTTGACAAACCTTATGTCAGCCTTGTGATTTGTTAAAACTGATTTCGAGAAGTGTTAGTTACGTGAAAACCGTGTGTGAAACAGTGCTGATGGATTGATAAGTCTGGGATATGTGGGAAGTGTCTGTTGGGCACGGGAAGTCTGGGATATGTGGGAAGTGTCTGTTGGGCACGGGAAATTCATCTCAGTTTTTCATATTGTGTCAAAAATTCCCATTTTGTTATTTGTACCCATCATAGTGCCACACTTGTGGCAGTTCAGTAAAGAGGTACTGATAGTTTTGGCGACATTAGAAATACTAGTAAACAGTTCATCAGCAATTTTGACGAGATATGCTAGTGATACTGCAGTGTAAGTGTTTGAGATCTTACTGGTGCCTAGCTAACCTCACTCAGTGTTGCAGTGCAAGTATTTGAGCACTCACCCCAGATCACCTCACCCAATGTTGCAGTGAAAGAGTGTTTGCTCTCACCCCAGCTCATTTCACTCAGTGTTGCAGCGCAAGAGTGAGCATTCACTCACCCCAGCTCACCTCACTCTGTGTTGCCCACTCCATCCAAGCCGAGACCTGGTGTATCCAATTCCGCCATCCTGCTGAGTAGTACATTGCTAAAGTAATCAAATTAGCATCTTCTCAGTCTACGCTTATATAAAGTTTTCATTCTTCTTATGGAATGCATCTGTCTTAATATTTAGTTGTTAATAATAAGAGACATTCTTGACACACTGAATGGAATTCATTATCACAACTTAAAAAATAAATGAGAAAGTGGGACTTATTCATCTCAGTAACAGCACATCCAGTGCTTTCTGGAAAATACGTTTGGACTGAAAATTTGAAGCCGATCTGAAGAAGCATTCTCCAGTTATTGTATGGAATTCCGTTGATGCCAATTTTTAAAATTAAATTTAGCATATTGACAAATTTGTTTGCACCCAAACTAAACTTAAGGTGTACTAACCTCTTAACAAGATATATTGGATCTTTTAACTCGAAGACTCTCAGGAAGTCTCAAATATATTTAGCATGATTTAAATAAAATAAAAATATTGAGTTATATTACAAATAAGAACGCAGATGAGCACCTACATACATGAATTTCGACCTTCGCTGTTCCCAAAATAAGAAACACTTCTTTTTGATTGGATGAAGCCAAGCAGAAGAGGGTTTGGAAGGTGTACGTGAATGGTATATAGTTCTATCTTCAAGTTACGTCCTAGAATCTGTATTGATCAAGCCACTGGATAGTGAAACGTCTACAATCAAGATACCCAAATGTTGCACATGTGTCTAATTTTCATCCGGGTTGGAAGGTACTAACAACTACACACTCCACTTCTTCAATGAATCTTGGCTCACCACTGAAGATTTGAAGCCATTGTGATGAGACCTTGATGTGTAATGAGCGAAATAAAAACTAAAATTTGGATTATTATTATTATTATAATCAAAAAGAAGCGCTAAGCCACAAGGACTATACAGCACTAAAATTTGGAGAAGAGAAAAAAAAAAAAAAAAAAAAAAAAAAAAAAAAAAAAAAAAAATCAGGTAACCACTTAAACATTATTTTTTAGAGATACCTAATTACCATGTCACTGAACATTTCTCAATAAAAATTTTTTTAGTTTTAATTTAGTTTCTAGGTTATTTTTGAAGTACTATCCTCCAGTGACTTAAAAAGATTCAAACTGAGATTATACTTTTTCAGTAAAAATTTGCAAATAAACATCTTTGGGAAACGTATGCTATATAATTAATGTTCAGTGATTTCAGCTCTACGACTCAGTGTATTCCAGGTAAACAAACTGTAACTGGGGATGTGTTGTCAAGGAAATATTCTTAATTGTGGATTATCAGAAAGCCAAGCGTAGAGAACTGACTTGATCACCAGGCGCTGGTTAATTTTCCCATGGTACCTGCAGCCATCAAATTTATTCGTTAAGTTTCATTGTGTAACTCAACAAGTCAAAATTGTAGTGTTAGATTCGCAAGAATAAAGTTTTTTTTTTTTTTTTTTTTTTTTTTTTTTTTTTTTTGGTCCTAAAATGACTAAGTATTTTAAGAGGGCCCTATCATATTTTACAGAATGCTGTCACAGGAATCTGATGACCAGACTATATACCTTTACTAGTATCTGAGAATAATTCTTCAGTTTATTTCAATCTCACTCAAATTCCTGACAAAAGCTACTGCGACATTTGACATATACATAAACAAACACACACAAACACACCACACACACACACACACACACACACACACACACCACCCCACACACAAACAAACACACACACACAGAGTATAGTCTAAGGGGCCAAAGACTACAAACCTCACTTAAGGAAAACGATCTTGGAGTGAGTTTAACACAAAACATATCTCCTGAGGCGCACATCAACCAAATAACTGCTGCAACATATAGGAGCTTAGAAAACCTAAGAATTGTATTCCGACATCTCAATAAGGAATCGTTCAAGACTCTGTACACTGTATACGTTAGACAAATATTGGAGTATGCAGCACAAGTTTGGAACTTATACTTGGCCAAGCACTTCAGGAAATTAGAGAAATGGCGAAGGTTTGCAATGAGATTAGTTCTTGAGCTAAGGGGCATGTCCTACGACGAGAAATTAAGAGAAATCGACCTGACGACACTGGAGGACAGGAGAGACATGGGGGATATGATAACGACATATAAAATACACAGAAGAATCGACAAGGTGGACAGAGACAGGATGTTTCAGGGTGGGACACTGAAAGAAGGGGTCATAATCTGAAGTTGAAGAATCTGATGAGTCACAGGCATGTTAGGAGGTCTTCAGTCATAGAGTTATCAGAAAGCGGAATAGTCTGGAAAGTGATGTACTGGAGGTAGGATCCATACATAGCTTTAAGAAGAGGTATGATAAAGCTCATGGAGCAGGAGAGAGAGGACCTAGTAGCGACTTGTGAAAAGGCGGAGCCAGGAGCTGTGAATCGACCCCAGCAATCACAATTAGGTGAGCAAATACACACATACAGACACACCTTAGTAAGGAATCGTTCAAGACACTGTACACCGTGTACGTCAGGCCCATACTGGAGTATGCAACTTCTGTTTGGAACCCACACTTGATCAAGCACGTCAAGAAATTAGAGAAAGTGCAAAGGTTTGCGACAGGGTTACTTCCAGAGCTAAGGGGAATGTCCTACGAAGAAAGGTTAAGGGAAATCGGCCTGACGACACGGGAGGACAGGAGGGTTAGGGGAGACATGATAACGACATGCAAAACACTGCTTGGAATAGACAAAGTGGACAGAGACAGGTTGTTTCAGAGAGGGGACACAGAAACAAGGAGTCACAATTGGAAGTTGAAGACCCAGATGAATCAAAGAGATGTTAGGAAGTATTTCTTCAGTCGTTGAGTAGTCAGGAAGTGAAATAGTCTAGCAAGTGACGTAGTGGAGGCAGGACCCATACATAGCTTTAAGAGAGAGAGGACCTAGTAGCTCTCAGTGAAGAGGCAGGGCCAGGAGCTGAGTCTCGACCCCTGCAACCGCAATTAGGTGATTGCAATCAGGTGAGTACCTGCACACACACACACACACACACACACACACACACACACACACACACACACACACAACACACACACACACACAAAAAAAAAAAAAAAAAAAAAAAAAAAAAAAAAAAAATTGTGGCTCCCAGGGGAAGTCTAAGGCTCAGAGGATCAGAGGACGATGGTCCTGGTAAGGAAGAATGGATGGAAGAGCAATGTAAAATGATGGAACAAAAGTGGGAGAGCAAACTAGGTGAGCTTTCTGTAAAAATGGAGAAGAGGATTGAGGCAGTGAAGAAGATATGAGAGTCACAAGCTGAAGCTGCAGAAGCAAAGATACTCGCCTGGAATATGAGAAAAATATGCTGAAGCGAGTTACAGGGCTAATGCCCAAAAGAGATATGGCATCTGAAGCAGGAACACCTTTATTAAATGAGGAGCGCAGTGGAATGGAAGGAGACAAGACTTATGCTAAGGCCCTATCGATCCACCAAGCAAGGCCGAGGAATGTAGGGGGAGAGAAGTTAAGAGCAGGAATAGCCGTAAATGAGGGGGAGAATGTGATAAGTCCAATGGGAGGAAGAGAGGGAGAATTCAGTGTTCATGGGCTTCAGGAGAGCGAAGGGATGATACATAATGAGAGACAGCAGAAAGAAAAACAGGAGATTGAAAGCATCAAAGAAATAGGCGAGGAGGACATGACTGAGATACTAAATTTTCAGAGAATAGGAGGATACTTGAAGGGAAGAAATAGGCCTGTCAAACTGATTTTCAAGACAGAAATGGTGTGAAACCAGGGTCCTGCAAGAAAAATTATGGCTGAGGGAATCATCAACTTACAAGAAGGTGTTCCTAGACTGTGACAGAACAAGAACAGAATGACAGCAGCTGTGGGAGAAGAGACAGAAACGAAAGTGGCTGGGAAGAGAGAGAAGGACAGAGCCAGCAGAGGACAACCAGAGCTGGGTAGAGCAACAAGCGCAAATACACACAGAACCACTCTCAGAACCCCATAGGCAAACATGCTATCCCAACACAAACCACAATCCAAACCTACAGCCTCCAAAGCAGACTGCCAGGTATGGAAACTGCAGGTATGGTACACCAATACTGATGGAATAATAAGTGGGAGGAGTGGCACAAGAGAATCAAAGAGACATCACCGGAAACCATAGCTCTCATCAGAACCATGCTCACAGGAGCAATAACATGTTATTTTTCCAAAGGATATATCTTGAGGAAAGACAGAAGGTAGAGTAGGGGTAAAGGAGTGGCACTGCTCATCAAAAACCAATAGGATTTTGACGAGCTGGAGAGAGGAGACAGAGGAGATGCAAGTGGTAATTGCAGTGATGTATAACCCACCACAGAACAGCAGGAGGCTAAAGCAAGAATATGACGAGAGTAACAGAGAGATGGTTGATGCACTGGCTGAAGTGGACAGAAGGGCTCATGCGAGCAGGGCAAAGCTGCTGAATGTGGGTGACTTCAGTCACAAAAAAATTGAAAGAACCTGGAGCCACATGGGAGCCCAGAAACGTGGAGGGCTAAGATGATGGAGGTGGTACTGGAAAACCTCATGTACCAACACGTAAGGGACGCTACCAGAGAGAAAGGGGAGGACGAACCAGCGAGACTGGGCCTAGTATTCTCCTTGAGTAGTGCAGATATTGAGGATACTACCAGAGAGAGAGAGAGGGGAGGAAGAACCGACGAGACTGGACCTAGTATTCTCCTTCGGTAGTGCAGATATTGAGGATATCACATGTGAAAGACACCTCGAGGGCAATGACCACGTAGTTCTGAGCTTCGACTGCATAGTAGAGTTACAAGTGGAGAGGGAAGCAGGAAGTGCAGGACGAATGAAGCCAAACTACAAGAGAAGGGACTACACAGGCATGAAGAATTTCCTGCACGAGGTTCAGTGGGACAGAGCACTGGCAGGGTAGTCAGTAAATCTGATGATGGAATACGTGACAACAATATGCAAGGAAAATGAGGAGAGGTTTGTACCTAAGTATAACAGAAATAATGAGAAGGCCAGGATGAGCCCTTGGTTCGCTCAAAGGTGAAGAGAGGGCAAAACCAAGTGCACTAGAGAATGGAAGAAGTAAAGTAGGCAAAGAACCCAAGAGAATAAGGTGAGCAGTCTAGATCCAGAAATGCACAGGTAAAAAGGCGACAATACGAAAATGATATAACAGTATAAGTCAAATGTGACCCGAAGCTGTTGTACAGCCACATCAGGAGAAAAACAACAGTCAAGGGCCAGGTAATCATGCTGAGGAAGGAAGGAGGGGAGATCTCAAGAAACGACCGAGAAGTATGCGATGAGCTCAACATGTGATTCAAAGAAGTATTGACAGAGGAGACAGACGGGGCCCCAAAAGGATGGAGAGATGGGGTCCACCATCAAGTGTTAGACACAATACATGCAACCGAGGAAAAAGTGAAGAGGCTGCTGAACGAGCTAGATACCTCAGTGGCGATGGGGCCGGATAACGCAGAGGCGTTATGTGTGCCACTAACAAATCACACAGAGTGATGGCTCTCATAAAGAAATTGGAGCACGCATCAGTAACTGGGCCTCTACCCTTCAAACAGAACTGTTTGCCATACTCCTTGCACTCAAATGTGTCCATGTATCTAAGGTTGACACTTTAATTGTAACTGATTCTCTGTCATCCATAAATGCTCTCAACTCATTAAGTATAAATTGTGGCATGCTTTTGTCAGAAGCCAGACACAGGTATGGTAAGATTGTGGACAGTGGAGTCAGAGTGCACATGCTGTGGATTCCATCTCACATTGGTCTTCAGATGCATGATAGAACTGATAAATTGGCTAAGCTGCATGCTTTCAAAGAGGGAGTAGATTACAATCTTGGCTTGTCAGGTAGTAGTTTGAGAACAATAATACGAAAAGAACTTCAGCTGAATTTTATGGACTTAAGGCTCAGGGAGATTGACACCAGTGAGTCCATCTATCATCATTCTATCATGCAGGAGGAGCCACATGTCTATGGTGCATCCAACAAGATAAGTAGACTCTTGGATGTCACTACCGCCCGGCTCCGGCTGGGTTACAAGTATCTGTGGCAGGTTAAATCACCACCACCAGATGTAGACCAAACGAAATGTAAACTTTGCCAGATGGACTATTGTCACACATTGCGTCATTATGTACTGGAGTGTGATAAAATTAATGAATTTAGAAACAACTCACTCAGAAGTGTTCAAGAAATGGCTAAGTATTTTATCCACAGTGGTATATTGCAGACCATTCTGGAGAAATACCCTGACTTTGCTAGCTGTAAATAAAGCATTACCACATGTGTGCATGTGTGTGTGTGTGTGTGTGTGTGTGTGTGTGTGGGTGTGTGTGAGGGTGTGTGTGTGTGTGTGTGTGTGTGTGTGTGTGTGTGTGTGTGTGTGTGTGGTGCGTGTGTGTGGGTGTGTGTGCGGGTGTGTGTGAGGGTGTGTGTGTGTGTGTGCGTGTGTGCGTGTGTGTGTGTGTGTGCGTGTGTGGGTGTGTGTGTGCGTGTGTGGGTGTGTGTGTGCGTGTGTGGGTGTGTGTGTGTGTGTGTGGGTGTGTGTGTGTGGTGTGTGTGTTTGTGTGTGTGAGGGTGTGTGTGTGTGTGTGGGTGTGTGTGTGTGGGTGTGCGTCCTTGTGTGTATGCATATATTTGTACGCTCGTGTGCACATGTCCGTGCGTGCGCCCTCGTGTGTGTATGTGCGCGCGCGCACTAGTGTGGGTGTATGATCCACTTAATATTTGTATTTATAACTCATTACAATTGTGACCAGGTGTGGACGTATCAGTGGTTCATTACTTTGTAATTTGTTCATGACTGTAACCATGTATAGGAGTGAAGCTGATTCATTACCTCTGTAACTTGCCATGATTAGTGACCAGATCTACCTGGAGTTCATTACCTTTGTGACTAGTTCAGCTATCATAACTTTGGGTCCAGTCACTGGACCCATTATGTACCTTTGTAATCTTTTGACTACCGCCCACAGGATGGGTATGGGGTGCATAAAGATATTAAACTAAAGTGTGTGTGTGTGTGTGTGTGTGTGTGTGTGTGTGTGTGTGTGTGTGTGGTGTGTGTGACTCAACAATCAATATTTGCACCAATAACTCATTACAGTTTGTGACCGGGTGTGGAAGTGTGAATTGCTCATTACTCTATAATTTGTTCATGATTGTAGCCAAAGTATAAACGTAAGTAACCATTCTACAGAATTCATTACCTTTGTAACTTGTGAGCTCATTACCTTTGTACCTAGTTCAGCTATCAAAACTTTGGGGGCCCAGTCCCTGGACCCATTACGTACCTCTGTAATCTGTAAATACCTTTGTAACTTGTCATGATTGTGACCAGACTTACCTGGAGTTCATTACCTTTGTAAATTTTGAGTTCATTACCTTTGTAAATTGTGAGTTCATTACCTCTGTAACTTGCTCAGCTGTCAAAACTTTGGAGTCCAGTCCCTGGACCAATTATGTACCTCTGTAATCTTTTGACTACCGCCCACAGGATGGGTATGGGGTGCATAATAAACATATTAAACTAACTAACAACACTCTTCAACACACCTATCGAAACAGGGCGACTATCTAAGATATAAAAGACAGCAAATGTAGTCCCAATTTTTTAAAAGGAGACAGACACGAAGGATCAAACTACAGACCAGTGTCATTGACCTGTATAGTATACAAAGTCATAGAGAAGATTTTTAGAGTGGTGAAGCACCTAGAAACGAATGAGCTCATCAACGACAACCAGCACGGTTTCAGGGACGGGAAATCCTGTTTCACAAACCTACTGGAGCTCTATGACAGGGTAACAGTAGTAAGACAAGAGAGGGGGGGGGCTAGTTTGCGTTTTCTTGGACTGTAAGAAGGCGTTTCATACAGTTCCACACAGATTATTGCAAAATCTGGTGGATCAGGCACGGATAACAGGGAAGGGACTGCAATGGATCAAGGAATACATGTCAGGAAGACAGCGAGTCATGGTACGTTGCGAGGTGTCAGAGTAGGCACCTGTGACCAACGAGGTCCCACAGGGGTCATTCCTATGACCCATGCTGTTTCTGGTATTTGTGAACGACATGACGGAAGGAATAGACTCAGAAGTGTCCCTGTTTGCAGATGAAGTGAAGTTGAGAATTCAATCGGACGAGGACCAGGCAGAACTACAATGGGATCTGGACAGACTGCAGACCTGGTCCAGCAACTGTCTCCTGGAGTTCAACTCCACCAAGTGCGAAGTCATGAAGATTGGGGAAGGGCAAAGAAGACCGTAGAAGAAGTACATTCTAGGGGGCCAGAGACTACAAACCTCACTCAGGAAAAGGATCATGGGGTGAGTATGACACTGGGCACATCTGTGGCGCACATCACCAATATAACTGCTGCAGCATACGGGCGCCTAGCAAACATAAGAACAGTATTCCGCAATCTCAATAAGGAATCGTTCAGGACCCTGTACCCCGTGTATGTAAGGCCTATACTGGATTATGCAGCACTTTGCCAAGCACGTAAGGAAATTAGAGAAAGTGCAAAGGTTTGCAACAAGACTAGACCCGGAGCTAAGGGGCATATCCTACTAGGATAGGTTAAGGGAAATCGACCTTACGGCACTGGAGGACAGGAGAGATAGGGGGATATGATAACGACATGTAAAATATAGAGAAGAATCGACAAGGTGAATATGGACAGGATATTCCAGAGATGGGACACCACAAGGGGAAACAGTTGGAAATTGAAGACTCAGATGAATCACAGTGATGTTAGGAAGTACTTCTTCAGTCACAGAGTTGTCAGGAAGTGGAATACTCTGGGAAGTGATGTAGTGGAGGCAGGATCCATACATAACTTTAAGAAGAGATATGATGAAGCTCATGGAGCAGGAAGAGTGACCTAGTTGCGACCAGTGAAGCGGCGGGGCCAGGAGCAGTGACTCGACCCCTGCAATCACAACCAGGTGAGTACACACACACACACACACACACAAACAAACAAACACATTAGGTGACAAATATAGCACTATACATACATTCAAACACTCACAAACTTTAATAAAAATTAATGATTTTTACAAAAGTCAGACAAGCACTCGCACTCTAAGTCACTCAGTCACTCGAGCTTCTTACATGTATACTAAACAGCACTCGTGCACTAAGCACTAACTAATTCTCTTGTACTCACTGACAAACACTCGTAGTTTCTCTCTTCCCACAAACATTACCAGAGTAATGTCCTTTACAAAATAAACACCTGATATATATGTATTCAAAAATACATTTAAGATCAGCAATTCGTATTCATTTTGTCCGGTTAGTTTGACAGTTGCGACACTAACTGTCATTTTGTCCGGTTAGTTTGACAGTTACGACACTAACTGTCATTTTGTCCGGTTAGTTTGACAGTTACGACACTAACTGCGATGCTATTTTACAGTAACTGTGAATCTGTGACCATTGCACTATTATTATTTACAAAGGCATTTCTATGCAAATACATTGAGTGGAATTAATTAAACAGTTGAGCCCATGTGAATGAGAACTTTCTCATACGTACTCGAACGAATAGAATGTACTCTGCATGTAATAACACAGAGTATTAGTAACTCAGAATAGACTAGAGTACAGAGCTGGTTTACATTATTTCTCAGAATTGGGTCCTTTACTTTCTCCTAATAAATATAAACTCCAGAAATTAATGAACCTAATTTTTTAAATATTTGCTGAAGGTATAAACTGGTGTCAGAAAGTTTATAATTAAAAGTTTTATATAAATCCACTGGTAATTACCGAGGATAAAACCAGAAAAAACTTACACTTAGAGAGGAACTTTTTGATTAATACACAAATAACCAGCGCTAGTGACTAGATAATGGTCCAAGTCGGACCGAAACGTCATCACAAATTTCAGTCTCTGTATTGTCCTTTCAAAGTAAACCAAAAGATAGGTCGGGAAGAGTAGTAGTAGTAGCAGTAGTAATAACGTGTTTAGTTTTAGCAGTAGTAATAGTAGTATTAGTAATGGTAGCAGCAGTGTTTACCTGGAGATTACCTGGAGAGAGTTCCGGGGGTCAACGCCCCCGCGGCCCGGTCTGTGACCAGGCCTCCTTAGGTCAGTGTCCCAGGATGCGACCCACACCAGTCGACTAACACCCAGGTACCCATTTTACTGATGGGGAACATAGACAACAGGTGGAAAGAAACACGTCCAATGTTTCTACTCTGGCTGGGAATCGAACCCAGGCCCTCACCGTGTGAAGCCAGAGCGTTAACCACCAGGCCACCAGAGCCTGGTTAGTAATTGTTATTGCAGTATTAGTGCTAGAATAGTGAGGAAGTTATGAAAGTATTGGTAATAATTGTAATAAACATATATTTAAATGTTAAAATTATTATCTGAGAGATACACCATCAGCATCTTCACAGTCCCAAAATGAGAGATACACCATCAGCATCTTCACACGTCCCAAAATGAGAGATACACCACAGCATCTTCACAGTCCCAAAATGAGAGATACACCATCAGCATCTTCACACGTCCCAAAATGAGAGATACACCAACAGCATCTTCACACGTCCCAAAATGAGAGATACACCATCAGCATGTTCACAAGTCCCAAAATGAGAGATACACCATCAGCATCTTCACACGTCCCAAAATGAGAGATACACCATCAGCATCTTCACAAGTCCCAAAATGAGAGATACACCATCAGCATCTTCACACGTCCCAAAATGAGAGATACACCAACAGCATCTTCACACGTCCCAAAATGAGAGATACACCATCAGCATCTTCACAAGTCCCAAAATGAGAGATACACCAACAGCATCTTCACAAGTCCCAAAATGAGAGATACACCAACAGCATCTTCACACGTCCCAAAATGAGAGATACACCATCAGCATCTTCACACGTCCCAAAATGAGAGATACACCATCAGCATCTTCACACGTCCCAAAATGAGAGATACACCATCAGCATCTTCACACGTCCCAAAATGAGAGATACACCATCAGCATCTTCACAAGTCCCAAAATGAGAGATACACCATCAGCATCTTCACAAGTCCCAAAATGAGAGATACACCATCAGCATCTTCACACGTCCCAAAATGAGAGATACACCATCAGCATCTTCACAACGTCCCAAAATGAGAGATACACCATCAGCATCTTCACAAGTCCCAAAATGAGAGATACACCAACAGCATCTTCACACGTCCCAAAATGAGAGATACACCAACAGCATCTTCACACGTCCCAAAATGAGAGATACACCAACAGCATGTTCACAAGTCCCAAAATGAGAGATACACCAACAGCATCTTCACACGTCCCAAAATGAGAGATACACCAACAGCATGTTCACACGTCCCAAAATGAGAGATACACCAACAGCATCTTCACACGTCCCAAAATGAGAGATCACAACAGCATCTTCACACGTCCCAAAATGAGATACACCAACAGCATTTCAACACGTCCCAAAATGAAGATACACAACAGACTTCACAGTCCAAAATAGAGTCACCAACGATCTTACAGGTCCTAAATGAGAGATACACCAACAGCATCTTCACACGTCCAAAATGAGAGATACTCCAACATGCATTATACAAGTATCACCAATATATGAGAGATACACCAAAGCATCTTTCAAATCCAAATTATGATCATCCTAAGTTTTCCTTCTGGGATCAAGTACTTCTCCTCAAAATGAATTAACCTTAATCGTATTTACACGTAAATTGACTTAATCTTGCTAGAGCACCTTACTCCTGCAAATTGTAGCCACTTTTAACTTCTTGTACGACACTTATCCCTAATATGTAGCACTTATAGCTCTGCTTTAGGCAACTATGACCTCTCTGTGCACATAACTTAGCTCCTACTTAGCCACCTTAACCTCTGCTTGAACTAACCTCTGACATTCTTAGTGACCTTATACCTTGCTTGTAGCGATTATATTCTTGTATGACCTTATATTATTTTATACTTATATATTTTTAGGCATTATATATGCTTTAATGCACTTATATATTTAGCGCACTTATTCTGCTTGTACAATGCCCTTATACCGTCACATGTAGACTTTTACTCTGTTTTACACTGATAATACCTTACTTGTAGCACACCTTATACCTCTGCTTGTAGCGCACCTTATACCTCTGCTTGTAGCGCACCTTATACCTCTGCTTGTAGCGCACCTTATACCTCTGCTTTATGCGCCACCTTATACCTCTGCTTGTAGCGCACCTTATACCTCTGCTTGTAGCGCACCTTATACCTCTGCTTGTAGCGCACCTTATACCTCTGCTTGTAGCGCACCTTATACCTCTGCTTGTAGCGCACCTTATACCCTGCTTGTAGGCACCTTATACCTCTGCTTGTAGCGCACCTTATACCTCTGCTTGTAGCGCACCTTATACCTCTGCTTGTAGGCACCTTATACTCTGCTTGTAGGCACCTTATACCTCTGCTTGTAGCTGCACCTTATACCTCTGCTTGTAGCGCACCTTATACCTCTGCTTGTAGCGCACCTTATACCTCTGCTTGTAGTGCACCTTATACCTCTGCTTGTAGCGCACCTTATACCTCTGCTTGTAGCGCACCTTATACCTCTGCTTGTAGCGCACCTTATACCTCTGCTTGTAGCGCACCTTATACCTCTGCTTGTAGCGCACCTTATACCTCTGCTTGTAGCGCACCTTATACCTCTGCTTGTAGTGCACCTTATACCGCTGCTTGTAGTGCACCTTATACCTCTGCTTGTAGTGCACCTTATACTCTCGCTTCTGTTATGCACCTTATACCTCTGCTTGTGGTGCACCTTATACCTCTGCTGGTAGCGCACCTTATACCTCTGCTTGTAGCGCACCTTATACCGCTGCTTGTAGCGCACCTTATATCTCTGCTTGTAGTGCACCTTATACCTCTGCTTGTAGCGCACCTTATACCTCTGCTTGTAGCGCACCTTATACCGCTGCTTGTAGCGCACCTTATATCTCTGCTTGTAGTGCACCTTATACCTCTGCTTGTAGCGCACCTTATACCTCTGCTTGTAGCGCACCTTATACCTCTGCTTGTAGCGCACCTTATACTCTGCTTGTAGTGCACTTTATACCTCTGCTTGTAGCGCACCTTATACCTCTGCTTGTAGCGCACCTTATACCTCTGCTTGTAGCGCACCTTATACCTCTGCTTGTAGCGCACCTTATACCTCTGCTTGTAGTGCACCTTATACCTCTGCTTGTAGTGCACCTTATACCTCTGCTTGTAGTGCACCTTATACCTCTGCTTGTAGCGCACCTTATACCTCTGCTTGTAATGCACCTTATACCTCTGCTTGTAGCGCACCTTATGCCTCTGCTTGTAATGCACCTTATACCTCTGCTTGTAGCGCACCTTATACCTCTGCTTGTAGCCACCTTATACCTCTGCTTGTAGTGCACCTTATACCTCTGCTTGTAGGCACCTTATACCTCTGCTTGTAGCGCACCTTATACCTCTGCTTGTAGGCACCTTATACTCTGCTTGTAGTGCACCTTATACCTCTGCTTGTAGCGCACCTTATACCTCTGCTTGTAGCGCACCTTATACCTCTGCTTGTAGCGCACCTTATACCTCTGCTTGTAGCGCACCTTATACCTCTGCTTGTAGTGCACCTTATACCTCTGCTTGTAGTGCACCTTATACCTCTGCTTGTAGTGCACCTTATACCTCTGCTTGTAGCGCACCTTATACCTCTGCTTGTAATGCACCTTATACCTCTGCTTGTAGCGCACCTTATGCCTCTGCTTGTAATGCACCTTATACTCTGCTTGTAGCGCACCTTATACCTCTGCTTGTAGCGCACCTTATACCTCTGCTTGTAGTGCATCTTATACCTCTGCTTGTAGCGCACCTTATAGCTCTGCTTGTAGCGCACCTTATACCTCTGCTTGTAGCGCACCTTATACCTCTGCTTGTAATGCACCTTATACCTCTGCTTGTAGCGCACCTTATACCTCTGCTTGTAATGGACCTTATACCTCTGCTTGTAGCGCACCTTATACCTCTCCTTGTAGTGCACCTTATACCTCTGCTTGCAGCGCACCTTATACCTCTGCTTGTAATGCACCTTATACCTCTGCTTGTAGCGCACCTTATACCTCTCCTTGTAGTGCACCTTATACCTCTGCTTGTAGCGCACCTTATACCTCTGCTTGTAGTGCACCTTATACCTCTGCTTGTAGCGCACCTTATACCTCTGCTTGTAGTGCACCTTATACCTCTGCTTGTAGTGCACCTTATACACTCTGCTTGTAGTGCACCTTATACCTCTGCTTGTAGTGCACCTTATACCTCTGCTTGTAGTGCACATTATATCTCTGCTTGTAGTGCACCTTATACATCTGCTTGTAGTGCACCTTATACCTCTGCTTGTAGTGCACCTTACATCTCTGCTTGTAGTGCAACTTATACATCTGCTTGTAGTGCACCTTATACCTCTGCTTGTAGTGCACCTTTTATCTCTGCTTGTAGTGCACCTTATATCTCTGCTTGTAGTGCACCTTACATCTCTGTTTGAAGTGCACCTTATACCTCTGCTTGTAGTGCATCTTATACCTCTGCTTGTAGTGCACCTTATACCTCTGCTTGTAGTGCACCTTACACCTCTGCTTGTAGTGCACCTTACATCTCTGCTTGTAGTGCACCTTATACCTCTGCTTGTAGCGCACCTTATATCTCTGCTTGTAGCGCACCTTATACCTCTGCTTGTAGCGCACCTTATACCTCTGCTTGTAGCGCACCTTATACCTCTGCTTGTAGCGCACCTTATCATGCCCTTACCTGCTTGTAGTGCACCTTATACCTCTGCTTGTAGCGCACCTTATACCTCTGCTTGTAGTGCACCTTATACCGCTGCTTGTAGTGCACCTTATACCTCTGCTTGTAGCGCACCTTATACCTCTGCTTGTAGTGCACCTTATACCACTGCTTGAAGTGAACCTTATACCTCTGCTTGTAGCGCACCTTATACCTCTGCTTGTAGTGCACCTTATACCGCTGCTTGTAGTGCACCTTATACCTTTGCTTGTAGCACACCTTATACCTCTGCTTGTAGTGCACCTTATATAGCTGCTTGTAGTGCACCTTATACCTCTGCTTGTAGCGCACCTTATACCTCTGCTTGTAGCGCACCTTATACCTCTGCTTGTAGCGCACCTTATACCTCTGCTTGTAGCGCACCTTATACCGCTGCTTGTAGTGCACCTTATATCTCTGCTTGTAGTGCACCTTATACCTCTGCTTGTAGCGCACCTTATACCTCTGCTTGTAGAGCACCTTATACCTCTGCTTGTAGCGCACCTTATACCTCTGCTTGTAGCGCACCTTATACCTCGGCTTGTGGTGCACCTTATACCTCTGCTTGTAGTGCACCTTATACCTCTGCTTGTAGTGCATCTTATACTCTCTGCTTGTTAGCGCACCTTATACCTCTGCTTGTAGTGCACCTTATACCTCTGCTTGTAGGCACCTTATACTCTGCTTGTAGTGCACCTTATACCTCTGCTTGTAGCGCACCTTATCCTCTGCTTGTAATGCACTTAATCCTCTGCTTGTAGCGCACCTTATACCTCTGCTTGTAGGCACCTTATACCTCTGCTTGTAGTGCATCTTATACCTCTGCTTGTAGCGCACCTTATAGCTCTGCTTGTAGCGCACCTTATACCTCTGCTTGTAGCGCACCTTATACCTCTGCTTGTAGTGCACCTTATACCTCTGCTTGTAGCGCACCTTATACCTCTGCTTGTAATGCACCTTATACCTCTGCTTGTAGCGCACCTTATACATCTCCTTGTAGTGCACTTTATACCTCTGCTTGCAGCGCACCTTATACCTCTGCTTGTAGTGCACCTTATACCTCTGCTTGTAGTGCACCTTATATCTCTGCTTGTAGTGCACCTTATACCTCTGCTTGTAGTGCACCTTATACATCTGCTTGTAGTGCACCTTATACCTCTGCTTGTAGTGCACCTTATACCTCTGCTTGTAGTGCACATTATATCTCTGCTTGTAGTGCACCTTATACCTCTGCTTGTAGTGCACCTTACATCTCTGCTTGTAGTGCACCTTATACATCTGCTTGTAGTGCACCTTATACCTCTGCTTGTAGTGCACCTTTTATCTCTGCTTGTAGTGCACCTTATATCTCTGCTTGTAGTGCACCTTACATCTCTGTTTGAAGTGCACCTTATACCTCTGCTTGTAGTGCATCTTATACCTCTGCTTGTAGTGCACCTTATATCTCTGCTTGTAGTGCACCTTACACCTCTGCTTGTAGTGCACCTTACATCTCTGCTTGTAGTGCACCTTACATCTCTGCTTGTAGCGCACCTTACATCTCTGCTTGTAGTGCACCTTATACCTCTGCTTGTAGTGCACCTTACATCTCTGCTTGTAGTGCACCTTACATCTCTGCTTGTAGTGCACCTTACATCTCTGCTTGTAGTGCACCTTACATCTCTGCTTGTAGTGCACCTTATAACTCTGCTTGTAGTGCACCTTACACCTCTGCTTGTAGTGCACCTTACATCCCTGCTTGTAGGCACCTTTACTGCTGGTGCACCTTACATTCTCTGCTTGTAGTGCACTTACATCTCGCTTGTAGTGCACCTTACATTCTGCTTGTATACTAATCTCTGTAGGCACAACTCTGCTTGTAGTGCACCTTATATCTCTGCTTGTAGTGCACCTTACATCTCTGCCTGTAGTGCAACTTACATCTCTGCTTGTAGTGCACCTTATATCTCTGCTTGAAGTGCACCTTACATCTTTGCTTGTAGTGCACCTTGCGTCTCTGCTTGTACTGCACCTTACATCTCTGCTTGTAGTGCAACTTATATCTATGCTTGTAGTGCACCTTACATCTCTGCTTGTGATGCACCTTACATCTCTGCTTGTAGCGCACATTATATCTCTGCTTGTATTGCACCTTGTATCTCTGCTTGTAGTGCACCTTACGTCTCTGCTTGTAGCGCACCTTATATCTCTGCTTGTAGTGCACCTTGTATCTCTGCTTGTAGTGCACCTTACATCTCTGCTTGTAGTGCACCTTACATCTCTGCTTGTAGTGCACCTTATATCTCTGCTTGTAGTGCACCTTACACCTCTGCTTGTAGTGCACCTTATATCTCTGCTTGTAGTGCACCTTACATCTCTGCTTGTATTGCACCTCAGATCTCTGCTTGTAGTGCACCTTACATCTATGCTTGTAGTGCAACTTACATCTCTGCTTGTAGTGCACCTTATATCTCTGCTTGTAGTGCACCTTACCTCTCTGCTTGTACTTATTTTTAGTGCACATTAAATCTCTGCTTGTAGTGCAACTTATATCTATGCTTGTAGTGCACCTTACACCTCTGCTTGTGATGCACCTTACATCTCTGCTTGTAGCGCACCTTATATCTCTGCTTGTAGTGCACCTTATATATCTGCTTGTAGAGCACCTTACACCTCTGCTTGTAGTGTACCTTACATCCCTGCTTGTAGCGCACCTTATATCTCTGTAGTGCACCTTACATCTCTGCTTGTAGGGCACCTTATACCTCTGCTTGTAGTGCACCTTACATCTCTCCTTGTATTGCACCTTACACCTCTGCTTGTAGTGCACCTCATATCTCTGCTTGTAGTGCACCTTATACTGTTAGCACCTTAACTCTGCTTGTAGTGCAACTTACATCTCTGCTTGTAGTGCACCTTATATCTCTGCTTGTAGTGCACATTACATCTCTGCTTGTAGTGCACCTTATATCTCTGCTTGTAGTGCACCTTGTGTCTCTGCTTGTAGTGCACCTTACACCTCTGCTTGTAGTGCACCTTATATCTCTGCTTGTAGTGCACCTTAACTCTGCTGATGCACCTTAATTTTGCTTGTATTGCACCTTACACCTCTGCTTGTAGTGCACCTTATGTCTCTGCTTGTAGTGCACCTTACATCTCTGCTTGTATTGCACCTTACACCTCTGCTTGTAGTGCACCTTATATCTCTGCTTGTAGTGCACCTTACATCTCTGTTTGTAGTGCAACTTACATCTCTGCTTGTAGTGCACCTTATATCTCTGCTTGTAGTGCACCTTACATCTCTGCTTGTAGTGCACCTTATATCCTTGCTTGTAGTGCACCTTACATCTCTGCTTGTAGTGCAACTTATATCTATACTTGTAGTGCACCTTACACCTCTGCTTGTGATGCACCTTACATTTCTGCTTGTAGCGCACCTTACATCTCTGCTTGTAGTGCATCTTATATCTCTGCTTGTAGTGCACCTTATATCTCTGCTTGTACTGCACCTTATATCTCTGCTTGTAGTGCACCTTACATCTTTGCTTGTAGTGCACCTCATCTCTGCTAGTAGTGCACCTTACATCTCTGCTTGTAGTGCAGCTTACTTCTCTGCTTGTAGTGCACCTTATGCCTCTGCTTGTAGTGCACCTTACATTTCTGCTTGTAGTGCACCTTACACCTTTGCTTGTAGTGCACCTTATATCTCTGCTTGTGATGCACCTTACATCTCTGCTTGTAGTGCACCTTACACCTCTGCTTGTAGTGCACCTTACATATCTGATTATAGTGTACTTCATACCTCTGCTTGTAGTGCACCTTATACTCTGCTTAGCACCTTATATTCTTTCTAGGACCTTATTATGTGTAGGCACCTTATATCTCTGCTTGTAGTGCGCCTTATATCTCTGCTTGTACTCCACCTTATATCTCTGCTTGTAGTGCACCTTATATCTCTGCTTGTAGCGCACCTTACATCTCTGCTTGTAGTGCACCTTATATCTCTGCTTGTAGTGCACCTTATATCTCTGCTTGTAGTGCACCTTATATCTCTGCTTGTACTGCACCTTACATCTCTGCTTGTAGTGCACCTTATACCTCTGCTTGTAGTGCACCTTATACCTCTGCTTGTAGCGCACCTTATACCTCTGCTTGTAGTGCACCTTATACCTCTGCTTGTAGTGCACCTTATACCTCTGCTTGTAGTGCACCTTATACTTCTGCTTGTAGTGCACCTTATACGTCTGCTTGTAGTGCACCTTATTCCTCTGCTTGTAGTGCACCTTATACCTCTGCTTGTAGCGCACCTTATACCTCTGCTTGTAGTGCCTTAACCTCTCTGTATCACTTACCTCTGCTTGTAGTGCACCTTATACCTCTGCTTGTAGTGCACCTTATACTCTGCTTGTAGCGCACCTTATATCTCTGCTTGCCCTTATACCTGCGGCACCTTATTAGCCTTTCTGCTTGTAGTGACCTTATATCTCTGCTTGTAGTGCACCTTATATCTCTGCTTGTAGTGCACCTTATACCTCTGCTTGTAGCGCACCTTATATCTCTGCTTGTAGTGCACCTTATACCTCTGCTTGTAGCGCACCTTATACTCTGCTTGTAGCGCACCTTATATCTCTGCTTGTAGGCACCTTATACTCTGCTTGTAGTGCACCATCTTTACGACTTACCTCTTGTAGTGCACCTTATACCTCTGCTTGTAGCGCACCTTATACCTCTGCTTGTAGGCACCTTATACCTCTGCTTGTAGTGCACCTTATTTCTCTGCTTGTAGTGCACCTTATACCTCTGCTTGCAGCGCACCTTATACCTCTGCTTGTAGCAGCACCTTATACCTCTTCTTGTAGCACCTTATACCTCTGCTTGTAGTGCACCTTATACCTCTGCTTGTAGCGCACCTTATATCTCTGCTTGAGCACCTTATACCTCTGCGTGTAGTGCACCTTATACCTCTGCTGGTAGTGCACCTTATACCTCTGCTGGTATGCCACCTTATACCTCTGCTTGTAGGCACCTTATACTCTGCTGGTAGTGCACCTTATACCTCTGCTGGTAGCGCACCTTATACCTCTGCTGGTAGTGCACCTTATACCTCTGCTGGTAGTGCACCTTATACCTCTGCTGGTAGCGCACCTTATACCTCTGCTTGTAGCGCACCTTATACCTCTGCTGGTAGTGCACCTTATACCTCTGCTGTGCACTTATACCTGTAGTGCACCTTATACCTCTGCTGTGCACTTATACTTGCTGTAGCGCACTTATACCTCTGCTGGTAGTGCACCTTATACCTCTGCTGGTAGTGCACCTTATACCTCTGCTGGTAGTGCACCTTATACCTCTGCTGGTAGTGCACCTTATACCTCTGCTGGTAGTGCACCTTATACCTCTGCTGTAGTGCACCTTATACCTCTGCTGGTAGCGCACCTTATACCTCTGCTGGTAGTGCACCTTATACCTCTGCTTGTAGCGCACCTTATACCTCTGCTGGTAGCGCACCTTATATCTCTGCTGGTAGTGCACCTTATACCTCTGCTTGTAGCGCACCTTATACCTCTGCTTGTAGCGCACCTTTTACCTCTGTAGCGCACCTTATACCTCTGCTTGTAGCGCACCTTATACCTCTGCTTGTAGCGCACCTTATACCTCTGCTTGTAGCGCACCTTATACCTCTGCTTGTAGCGCACCTTATACCTCTGCTGGTAGCGCACCTTATACCTCTGCTTGTAGCGCACCTTATACCTCTGCTTGTAGCGCACCTTATACCTCTGCTTGTAGCGCACCTTATACCTCTGCTTGTAGCGCACCTTATACCTCTGCTGGTAGGCACCTTATACCTCTGCTTGTAAGCACCTTATACCTCTGCTTGTAGCGCACCTTATACCTCTGCTGTATGGTAGCGCACCTTATACCTCTGCTTGAAGCGCACCTTATACCTCTGCTGGTAGCGCACCTTATACCTCTGCTTGTAGTGCACCTTATACCTCTGCTTGTAGTGCACCTTATACCTCTGCTTGTAGCGCACCTTATACCTCTGCTTGTAGCGCACCTTATACCTCTGCTTGTATCGCACCTTATACCTCTGCTTGTATCGCACCTTATACCTCTGCTTGTAGCGCACCTTATACCTCTGCTTGGATTATCGGCACCTTATACTCTGCTTGTAGCGCACCTTATATCTCTGCTTGTAGCGCACCTTATACCTCTGCCTGTATCGCACCTTATACCTCTGCTTGTATCGCACCTTATACCTCTGCTGGTAGTGCACCTTATAGCTCTGCTGGTAGTGCACCTTATACCTCTGCTTGTAGCGCACCTTATACCTCTGCTTGTAGCGCACCTTATACCTCTGCTGTAGTGCACCTTATACCTCTGCTTGTAGTGCACCTTATACCTCTGCTGGTAGTGCACCTTATACCTCTGCTGGTAGTGCACCTTATACCTCTGCTGGTAGTGCACCTTATACCTTGCTGTAGTGCACCTTATACCTCTGCTGGTAGTGCACCTTATACCTCTGCTTGTAGTGCACCTTATACCTCTGCTGGTAGTGCACCTTATACCTCTGCTGGTAGTGCACCTTATACCTCTGCTGGTAGTGCACCTTATACCTCTGCTTGGTAGTGCGCACTTATACCTCTGGCTCTGTGTAGTGCACCTTATACCTCTGCTTGTAGCGCACCTTATACCTCTGCTGGTAGTGCACCTTATACCTCTGCTTGTAGTGCACCTTATACCTCTGCTTGTAGTGCACCTTATACCTCTGCTGGTAGTGCACCTTATACCTCTGCTTGTAGTGCACCTTATACCTCTGCTTGTAGCGCACCTTATACCTCTGCTGGTAGTGCACCTTATACCTCTGCTTGTAGTGCACCTTATACCTCTGCTTGTAGTGCACCTTATACCTCTGCTTGTAGTGCACCTTATACTTCTGCTTGTAGTGCACCTTATACGTCTGCTTGTAGTGCACCTTATTCCTCTGCTTGTAGTGCACCTTATACCTCTGCTTGTAGCGCACCTTATACCTCTGCTTGTAGTGTACCTTATATCTCTGCTTGTAGTGCACCTTATATCTCTGCTTGTAGTGCACCTTATACGTCTGCTTGTAGCGCACCTTATATTTCTGCTTGCAGTGCAACTTACATCTCTGCTTGTAGCGCACCTTATTTCTCTGCTTGTAGCGCACTTTATATCTCTGCTTGTAGCGCACCTTATATCTCTGCTTGTAGTGCACCTTACGTCTCTGCTTGTAGTGCACCTTACATCTCTGCTTGTAGCGCACCTTATACCTCTGCTTGTAGTGCACCTTATACCTCTGCTTGTAGTGCACCTTTTATATCTGCTTGTAGTGCACCTTATACCTCTGCTTGCAGCGCACCTTATACCTCTGCTTGTTGCGCACCTTATACCTCTTCTTGTGCACCTTATACCTCTGCTTGTAGTGCACCTTATACCTCTGCTTGTAGCGCACCTTATATCTCTGCTTGCAGCGCACCTTATACCTCTGGTGGTAGTGCACCTTATACCTCTGCTGGTAGTGCACCTTATACCTCTGCTGGTAGTGCACCTTATACCTCTGCTGGTAGTGCACCTTATACCTCTGCTTGTAGTGCACCTTATACCTCTGCTGGTAGTGCACCTTATACCTCTGCTGGTAGGCACCTTATAACCTCTGCTTGTAGTGCACCTTATACCTCTGCTGTAGTGCACCTTATACCTCTGCTGGTAGCGCACCTTATACCTCTGCTGGTAGTGCACCTTATACCTCTGCTGGTAGTGCACCTTATACCTCTGCTGGTAGTGCACCTTATACCTCTGCTGGTAGCGCACCTTATACCTCTGCTGGTAGTGCACCTTATACCTCTGCTTGTAGCGCACCTTATACCTCTGCTGGTAGCGCACCTTATACCTCTGCTGGTAGTGCACCTTATACCTCTGCTTGTAGCGCAACTTATACCTCTGCTTGTAGCGCACCTTATACCTCTGCTTGGAGCGCACCTTATACCTCTGCTTGTAGCGCACCTTATACCTCTGCTTGTAGCGCACCTTGTACCTCTGCTTGTAGCGCACCTTATACCTCTGCTTGTAGCGCACCTTATACCTCTGCTTGTAGCGCACCTTATACCTCTGCTGTAGCACCTTATACCTCTGCTGGGAGCGCACCTTATACCTCTGCTTGTAGGCACCTTATACCTCTGCTTGTAGGCACCTTATACCTCTGCTGTAGCGCACCTTATACCTCTGCTTGTACGCACCTTATACCTCTGATGGTAGGCACCTTATACCTCTGCTTGTAGCGCACCTTATACCTCTGCTTGTAGCGCACCTTATACCTCTGCTGGTAGCGCACCTTATACCTCTGCTTGTAGCGCACCTTATACCTCTGCTGGTAGCGCACCTTATACTCTAGCTGTAGTGCACCTTATACCTCTGCTGTAGTCGCACCTTATACCTCTGCTTGTAGCGCACCTTTTTACCTCTGCTGTATCGCACCTTATACCTCTGCTTGTATCGCACCTTATAACTCTGCTTGTATCGCACCTTATACCTCTGCTTGTAGCGCACCTTATACCTCTGCTTGTAGCGCACCTTATACCTCTGCTGCTGGCGCACCTTATACCTCTGCTTGTAGCGCACCTTATACCTCTGCTTGTAGCGCACCTTATACTCTGAGACTGTTAGCGCACCTTATACCTCTGCTTGTAGCGCACCTTATACCTCTGCTGGTAGGCACCTTTATACCTCTGCTGTAGTGCACCTTATACCTTGCTTGTAGGCACCTTATATCTGCTTGTAGCGCACCTTATACTCTGCTGTATCGCACCTTATACCTTGCTTGTATCGCACCTTATACCTCTGCTGGTAGTGCACCTTATACCTCTGCTTGTAGCGCACCTTATATCTCTGCTTGTAGCGCACCTTATACCTCTGCCTGTATCGCACCTTATACCTCTGCTTGTATCGCACCTTATACCTCTGCTGTAGTGCACTTATTACTCTGCTGGTAGTGCACAACTCTGTAATTATAAGCTCTGCTGGTAGTGCACCTTATACCTCTGCTTGTAGCGCACTTATACCTCTGCTTGTAGGCACTTATACCTCTGCTGGTAGTGCACCTTATACCTCTGCTGTAGTGCAGCTTAACCTCTGCTGGTAGTGCACCTTATACCTCTGCTTGTAGCGCACCTTATACCTCTGCTGGTAGTGCACCTTATACCTCTGCTGGTAGTGCACCTTATACCTCTGCTGGTAGTGCACCTTATACCTCTGCTGGTAGTGCACCTTATACCTCTGCTGGTAGTGCACCTTATACCTCTTTGTAGTGCACCTTATACTCTGCTGTAGTGCACCTTATACCTTGCTGGTAGTGCACCTTATACCTCTGCTGGTAGTGCACCTTATACTTCTGCGGTAGTGCACCCATTATACCTCTGCTGGTAGTCACCTTATACCTCTGTGGTATGCACCTTATACCTCTGCTTGTAGTGCACCTTATACCTCTGCCTTGTAACAGCACCTTATACTCATGCTTTAAATGTCACCTTATACCTGTTGTATCGCACCTTCATATCGCTGGTATGCACCTTATGCTCTGTGGTAGGCCCTTATACCTGCTCTTGTAGACCTTAACCTCTGCTTGTAGCGCACCTATACCTTCCAGCTGTACGATCACCTTAACCTCCTCTTGGTAGTGACCTTATACTTGACTGGTATGACCATTATACTTGCTCTTTAACTCACCTTTACCTCTGATGGTTATTGCACTATAACCTCTACTGGTAGTGCCCTTATAACTTGCTGTATGCAGCTTATACCATCGCTAAGTCACCTTATACTCCTATGGTTAGTGACACTTATCTCTGCTTAATGACACCTTATACTCATTGTGCATAACTTTCATACTTTGAGTGCACACTCTAACTTGGTTTAGTACACTCTCATACTTCTCTGGTATGCACCTATACCTCTCTGCAGTACACCTTATCTCATGGTAGTACTTATACTCTAGTAGTCACTAATTTCCTTCGCTTTAGTGCACTTATATCGTCCTTTAGATAACTTATACACTCATGTAGTGCACCTTATCATCGATATGCAATTCTTTACTTCTCTGTGTGCACCTTATACTCGTTGTAATGCCTTACACTTACTCTGCTGATTAAGTGCAACTTAACCTCGTGAACGTTATGACACTTATAACTTCTTGATGGAACATATACTTGCATGTATCACCTATCTCAGCTGTATACATTATACTGCATTGATGAGAATACCTATATATACATGTTGATACCTATTTAGGCTGAATACACTTAGATTCTTTAGTACCAACCTAGCAGTACCTAGTATATACACTTAATAAACTCGCTGTAATACCATACAATCTTAGATGGAACCATTATACTCTAATGACCACTACATCTCATGTATTCATGTAATACCTCATGTTGCTAGTCACATACCTCAGTTGGTATACAAGTTGTACATGCGTACTCAATGTCCAATTAACTGTAATCACTGTGACACTACTGGAAGTCAACTTTAACATGTACAACTCTTGACAATACTTAATACATATAACTTAACATACAATTCAAATCATATTTACAAACAATTAACGCAAATGCAGTCACACTTTCACTAATACAATCAATACTCGACTAGTGTCACAACGTTACTAAGATATTGTCATCAGATACACATTACCACTGGTACAATCTCCGTAACCCAGATTCTAACATTACGATGCATACTATCTTAATCACAGTACCCAAAGTTAATCATGATGAATTACTATTAAACATCAATAGCAATCCGTACCTCATTATACTCAACACTTAAGCATAGCCCTATTCTATAACGTATGTCATGCAACTAATCACTTTATAAAATGATTATTCAAACGTTCGAATTAACTCATGTAACGATACATTGACTCGAATCAGAGTTGCAACCATATGATTAACTCGACATGTAAAAGTTTAACCTAGCTAATCAGTACATTAAGCATTCCTCCATCAGAATACACCTCTTCTTCTATAATAACCCGTTCATTCAATGACATACACACTGTTTAACACTGTCGTCCACTATATAACAATAACACTCAGATCAAGCATACAACTGCACTTAATAGTACCCAGAGTAATACACTACAGCCACTGATGATCAGCACTATGTCCAATGATCCAAAGCGTCACAGCAGTCCTACTCGAGATAACCATCAATCTCAACGTAATGAAGATCAGCATTAAGCTGATTCCAATATAATACTATATAAATTTACTAAGTTATCAATGTGCCTCAGAAGTCACAAATGAGATTACACATCACATTACCATCCCAAAGAGATACTCACACTTCACAAGCCCAGAATGAGAACCACGCATTCACACTTTAGTCCCATAGGACACAACCAAGCTCACGTCAACAAGCCAAGATGACATACCCATCATGACAACTCACTTGAAGTCCAAATCGTATCACCTCGCACTCAACAAATGGAATAGTCATCAGTCATACTTACTAAATAGGTAATATCATAAGTCAAAACAGTATAGTAGGAACACTTACTTACCACATGATTCACGTCAAAATTCGAATAACTTCCACGCCATCCAGTCCATAAGTCACCAAATGCCAGTATCACATCCCTCAATGAGAGACACAAGCACTTACACTTGCATAGGACAACTCCAAAAGGATACACCAACGCTCTCACAGTCCAAATGTGAGATCACCAAACCCCGCATACACCTCAATATCGACGTAACCACCAAGCAAGATCTTAGCATTATCCTCAAATAGAGATACACCACGAAACTTACTCCAAATAATAGAGTACAATACATCAAAGCAAAATTTACTCAGCTACACCAATAACCACTTAAGTCTAGAGAATAACCACAGAAATCAACAAGTCAATGATACTCCAAGACTACCTTCAGATCCTAAAATCAAGAAACCATACACTCTACAAGCGAATAATGCCCCTCCAATCTAGCCTAATCCTGCATGCATAATATTATCACCTCCCAATAGGAACACACCTCAAGCAGATTAACACCCAAATGAGATAACCCCATTTCATTACAGACGTCCAAATGGAGTCTTAATCAGAACATGATGACAGCCCAAATGCATAAGTCACCCAATAGCTTCACCAGTTTTAAACCATACACATTTAATCCAAAAATACCGTTCTCATATAGAGATTACCAAAACATTCATAGTCCAATGAAGATACAAAGATTTAATCTTGTACCTTAAATGAAATTACAATCAATTAACCGTAATAAAATTTTCCAGTCAAAAGACTTCACTAACACCTGTGTGTCACGTTACATGAAATGCACACCCTTTAATGAATGCTCTATTTACTCCACACCTTCTCCTAATTTTAACACTCCGAATTTTCTGCATAATATTTACATCACACATTCCCCTTAGGACATCTCCACTGCCTCCAACCGTCTCCTCGCTGCTGCATTTACAACCCAAGCTTCACACCCATATAAGAGTGTCGGTACTACTATACTTTCATACATTCTCTTCTTTGCCTCCATAGATAACGTTTTTTGTCTCCACATATACCTCAACGCACCGTGCTCCTTTTTTTCCTCATCAATTCTCTGATTAACCTTATCCTTCATAAATCCATCCGCCGACACGTCAACTCCCAAGTACTGAAAACATTCACTTCTTCCATACTCCTCCCCAATTTGATGTACAATTTTTCTTTATCTAAATCATTTGATACCCTCATCACCTTACTCTTTTCTATGTTCACTTTCAACCTTCAGACACACTCCGAAACTCATCTACAAACCTTTGCAATTTTTCTTTAGAATCTCTCATAAGCACAGTATCATCAGCAAAAAGCAAATGTGCCAATTCCCATTTTGTATTTAATTCCCTATAATTTAATCCCACCCCTCTCCTGAACACCCTAGCATTTACTTCTTTTACAACCCCATCTATAAATATATTAACCATGGTGACATTACACATCCCTGTCTAAGACCTACTTTTACTGGGAAGTAGTCTCCCTCTCTTCTACACACCCTAACCTGAGCCTCACTATCCTCATAAAAACTCTTTACAGCATTTAGTAACTTACCAATTACTCCATACACTTGCAACATCTGCCACATTGCTCCCCTATCCACTCTATCATATGCCTTTTCGAAATCCATAAATGCAATAAAAATTTTCCTACCTTTATCTAAATACTGTTCACATATATGCTTCAATGTAAACACTTGATCTATACATCCCCTACCCACTCTGAAACCTCCTTGCTCATCCACAATTCTACATTCTGTCTTACCTCTAATCCTTTCAATTATAACCCTACTGTACACTTTTCCTGGTATACTCAGTAAACTTATTCCTCTATAATTTTTACAATCTCTTTTGTCCCCCTTCCCTTTATATAAAGGGACTATACATGCTCTCCGCCAATCGCTAGGAACCTAGGTACATTTATTAAACAAAAATACCAACCATTCCAACACTATATCCCCCCCTGCTTTTAACTTTTCTGTCATGATCCCGTCAGTTCCAACTGCGTTACCCCCTTTCATTCTACGTAATGCCTCACGTACCTCCACCACACTCACATCCTGTTCTTCTTCACTCCTGAAAGATGGTATACCTCCCTGGCCAGTGCATGAAATTGCCAGTTCCCTTCGTCGACATTTAAAAGTTACTCAAAATATTCTCGCCATCTACTCAATACCTCCATCTCCCCATCTAATAACTCCCCTACTCTGTTTTTAACTGACAAATCCATTCGTTCCCTAGGCTTTCTTAACTTGTTTAACTCACTCCAAAAATTTTTCTTATTTTCATTAAAATTTCTTGACAGTGCCTCTCCCACTCTATCATCTGCTCTCCTTTTGCACTCTCTCACCACTCTCTTCACCTTTCTTTTACTCTCCATATACTCTGCTCTTCTTATAACACTTCTGCTTTGCAAAAACCTCTCGTAAGCTAACTTTTTCTGTTTTATCACACCCTTTACTTCATCATTCCACCAATCACTCCTCTTTCCTCCTGCCCCCACCCTCCTATAACCACAAACTAATACTGCATTTTTAAAACTATTCCAACCCTCTTCAACCCCCCCACTACTCATCTTTGCACTAGTCCACCTTTCTGCCAATACTCGCTTATATCTCACCCGAACTTCCTCCTCACTTAGTTTATACACTTTCGCCTCCCTTTTGCTTGTTGTTGCCATTTTCCTCTTTTCCCGTCTACCTCTTACTCTAACTGTAGCTACAACTAAATAATGATCCGATATATCAGTTGCCCCTCCACATTATTATTATTATTATTATTATTATTATTATTATTATTATTATTATAATGAAATAATGGTTAGTATTATTATTATAAAATAATACAATATTAATAATTATAATAATACAATAACATTAATAACAAAATAGTATAATGACTTAAAAAAATAAAAATGATAAGAAAAGAGACATGTATACAACAGCAAAACGTAAAAAGAAAGGAAGAGTATGTAACAGTGAGTTTGATCTGAGGAACATCAGGACCCTGACAGTGAATCTCAACGTATGGACACATCTCTTCCTTGAGCAATACACTTGTAATGGTAATATTAATGTTCATATGAAATAGTGCTTATAACTGATATGATTGATGATTCTAACCTTTCAGTGTAAATATCAGAGATAGTGAAGACGTAATGCATCACCAGATAGTGAAGATGATTTATAAAAAGTAGTAGGAAAGGTGATGATGTACAGCGATAGTGAGTGAAAAGTGATGTTCCAAAACATTGTTACGATCTTGATGGCCACACTGTGACGGAAATGACAAAATTAAGAAGGGGATTAATGCAATGTGATAGAGATGACAGCATTAGAAAGAAAATGATAGCAGTGAGAGGGAAATGACAAAGATGGCTTTAGAGTGGAGAGAAATAATGAAAATGAAACCAAAATACAAAAGTTTGAGATAAACCCAAACTTATCTCCATCAGAGATCAATGAATATTACGCTGTCTCTAAATTTCTAAAAGTCCAACCTGTTTTACGAGGATGTGTTGAAGAACTTTCACCAATATGTCGATTACAATATGTTTTCAATTACATGTATATATCCATTCTTCATTTATTCAGACTACCTATAATAAATATATTCATCACTCACTATAAGCTAAGTACGAAAATATTAAGTAATGTGTGTAGTGTATATGCATTTTTTAGGCCTACCTCTTTTGCTCATTTAACATGTTAACAAATATTATCAGGCTTTTATAACGATTTAAAAGTGAAAAAAAAAGTCTGTTTCAGTTTATAGCGATTTTTCTTCAGTTTATAGCGATTTTTCTTTACAGTGGTAGCCAGGAACCTAACCTGCTGTATACCGGGGCCCTCCTTTAATTCTTCTTTGTCAGTGTTAGTAATGGGTCACACTGGTAATGGTTCTTACAAAGATGACAACATCTATCTCTGCTGTGTCGATGGTATTAATGGTACTTACAAGAATGTGTTGATGAACTCTCGGTCAATGTTTGCAATGGTTCTAGTAAGGATGTTTTGAAAAATTGTCAGTGATGTCTCGATGTTAGTAAAGTTTCTCACGAGGATGTATGGAACCCTCATTGATGTGTTGATGTTAGTCACGGTTCTTAAGAGGTTGAGTTAATGATCTGTCACTTATGTGTTGATATTGATGAATGGACTTTAGTTATGACTGCAGTTCTGTTACTGTACAGCATGATGACGATAGTTCATCATTATTAATCATAAGAAATGTGAGAAATATTCATGAGAATGTGAAACATGACCTACAGGTTAAAGTCTAAAGTGAACTTCACATCAAATTAGGTTAATTTTGTCCTAGAATGCGACCCACACCAGTCGACTAACACCCAGATACCCATTTTATGCTGATGGGTGAACATGGACAGCAAGAGTCTTAAGGAAACACATCCTAATCTTTTCCAGCTGTCCCGCAGATTCGATCTCCGGACCTCAGTGGGTGAGCCGAGTGCGATAGCGATCAAGCTACAGGATATTAGGATATTTCCTATACTGTGTTAGTGCAGCTTCTGATTTGTGTTGGTGGTAACTTATGCATCATGGCTTTGTTCACTCACATCAGTGAACATTAATATACGCCAGAACACTGGTTCTTTGTTCGTTTTCAGTCACAATATAAAATATACTCTCGTCTTGAATAATTTTAACTGTATTTTGATTGTTACAATAAACTACGAGTGAAATTACGCTACAAATGTTATATGAACTTAAAAGGTCAAAACTGCATTATTTTAAAAAGAAGACAAATGCAGTATTTTATTAAAAAATGCAATAAAGTGACGTCAGCATCCTGATGATCGGTCTCACAGTTTGGACATGCTTTCTCCTAAGAAATTCCTGTTTTCATGTTAAATTTTAATGGTAAATTATTAATTATTATTATTATTATTATTATTATTATTATTATTATTATTATGGTAAAAGTGAGAATAATTATTAAAAAATGATCGTTATTGCTATTATGATTATTATAATTATAATAAAATCTAATAATAACTATAATGATAAAATTATCATTATTACTCTTTGAAGTCAGTGAAGTCAATTAAAAGCTTTGACTTCCTTCCTCAGACCGAACTTATGTACCTCCTCAATCCTCGTTTTCCTATCCAATCCTCCCCATCCCCCCATTTTCCCCCTTTCCTCCCACCTCCCAACCCTCCCCTTTACCAGTCCCATTTGTAGCCTCTGGTGTTCTTTCCTCTTGTATTACGGTTTCTAGGTAAGGGGTAGTGTGCTCTGGTTTATTCCACTCCACGGGTCCCTCGAGGGGTGGTGTAGTTTGCCATAGAATCTGAATTGTCTGGAGGTGTCCTGCTCCATTCCCGGATTTCCGAGTAGTGAGCGGTGTGTTATGCAGATAATGGGTAGTCCCTACTCCTCAACAGTGTCAAAATTACTGGCGTTTGGACACCCCGCTAAGTACTGGAGATCTGCGGCGGAGTGCCCGGTCTGCGGTGACGCAGATCATGCCGATACATCTTGCATTTTTACCCCCGCTTGTCTCAATTACAATGTATCTCATCCTTTTCCACGCTGTTGTCAAGTAAAGAACTAGAAATCCGTTATCTTAAAGAGAGTGAAGGCCTTACGGTATGGCTGTCTCTCAACTCCGCCCTCAGGAAAATCTTCCTCGTGTTCCTTATTCTCGAGTAGCTCGGAGACCTCCAACCTTGAGGGTCCTCCCTCCTACCAGCTCCTCTGCTACCATGTCTTCCGGGGTCACCCCCGTTTTTAATTCTTTTGCGGTTTTATCCTCTGAAACTCCTACCCCCGTACCTCTTCCTACTTCTACTTCACTTCATCTCGCTCGCTAATTTCTCTGTCTGCGAGACCTCGCAGACCTACACCTTCGAAGGTTGAGGTTCACTCCCCTCTCGTGTAGTCCCCTCTTCTGTTCCCCCCACCCCCCAGTCTTCCTACCTAGTTACCTCCCAACCTCCTTCCTCTCCTGTTCCACTGCAGGACTCTTCTGCCCCCGCCAGCGCATCTCTCCAGGTTCATACTTCTCTCCCTTCTCAGACCTCTTTGGTTCCCTCCATAGCCTCCCCGATCTGTACTTGCTCTACCTCACCTGTCTGAAATCATGATATCGGCATCTTCCTTATCTGCTGAGACGACGCTATCTCCAACTATATTACGAAGACGAAACCCTGGATGGACACAGACGCGCCTCCTTCTATCCCTTCTTTTTCACGATCCTCGTACAATCTTTTCCTTCACAGCATTCTGATTCCTCCTTGCTTACATGATTACCGTTACCCCCACAGGTTGACTTCGCTGACCCTAATAGCCCATAGGGTTTTATCGCTTCTTATTTTTGGCATACCTGTCTTTGCAAATAATGTCTTATTTACAATGGAATATTCGTGGCTTCAGGGGTAATCGGGAAGAGCTGCAAGTGTTGCTCTCCCAGTTTTCCCCAGTATGTGTCTGGTTACAAGAGTCCAAAATTCGTTCAGCTGTTATTCGTCCTGTTTCCGGCTATGTGCTGTTACATTCTTCTGATCCCATTCCTGATAAATCATTTAATAAGAGTGCACGTCTTGTGCACATTGGTATACCGTATCAACAAGTTTTTGTTCGTTCTCTGCTGCATTATACTGCAGCTCGTATTTATTTGAACAGATAGTGTACAGTTTACTCTCTACGTCTTTCCTCCTCCAGTGCATTCTGTATCTTGGACACTGTGTTTTTGATCTCTACTGCTGCCCATCTTGTTAGGTGATTTTAAATGCTCACCATCATCTGTGGGGAGGGTCCCACTGTGACTCTCGTGGTGATCAGTTGGAGACTCTTCTCACTTCTCATCCTCTCCATGTTTTAAGTACGGGTGCTCCTACCCATTTTGACTCTCGCACTCAGTCTTTTGCAATGATCTTTCTATGTTCCTCGTCAATTACACTTGATTACGCTTGGTCTGTTCCCTGGATTTACACGACAGTGATCGCTTTTCTACACTTTTATACAACTCTATTGCTAAACTCTGGTCCAGCTCTGATGCATGACCTACTTACGTTAGTTGCTACTGCCAACTATTGTCGAGCTCTTCAATTACCGCACCTCTCCTCTGTTTCTTGTTTATGTGTGGCCATCTTCATTCAACTGCTTTTAATTTATCGAAACTAAGGGGCTGATGAATCGAATTCATCAAATTCACCTCTGTGCTTCTACTGTTTTCAGAACAAAATCACTTTTTGATTGTAAACATCTTTGGTTGTCGAAGTCTTCATCAGTAAAGATATCCAAGTGCCATAACTGTGCCTTATTCATCCCGCTGAACCAGTGTTGTTATTCTTCGTATCAACACTGCCAAACCCTAAATCAATATTTTCAACATAATGAATGTGTGCTGCAAACTACATGGAAAGTGTTATCAACCCCTGAACCAGTGTTTACAAGCTCTGACCGTGAGAGGCAAATCAATAACTCAGTGTAGCGAACCCTAGAACCCGTGTCGCAACCCCTAAGCCGGTGCTGTCAACATCTAGTGTAACAAACTCTTGACCCAGTGTAGCCTATCTAGGTACCGTGGTACATGAATAGTATACAAAACCGACATGATAAAAATTAGACACATATGCAACATCTAGGTATCTTTATTGTAGACGTTTCGTCATTATGAATTTGTATTGATAAAGCCACATGATGGCGAAATGTCTACAATAAAGATATCCAGATGTTGCAAGTGTCTAATTTTCATCAATCTAGGTACTGCTGTGGCCAACAAGAATGGTGAACCCCTGAACCTTCGAGGTTCATTCGTTAATCTGTGTAGCCATGGCTTGAAGCATTGTTGTCATCCCATGACCTAGCATGACACTCTGGTACCAGTGTTGTCATCTCGTGAACTAACTTGACACTCTCTGGGACCAGTGTTGTCATTCCATGAACTAGCATGACACACTCTGGAACCAGTGTTGTCATCCTCTGATCCTGTGATGTCAGTCCCTGACAACTTTAACTAATCAGTGTTTCCAGCCCGGGACCAGTGTTTCCAACCCAGACCAGTGTTTCCAGCCTAGGACCAGTGTTTTCAACCCGGGACCAGTGTTTCCAGCCCGAGACCAGTGTTCCCAGCCTGGGTGCAGTGTGGCAAACTATTAGAAAAGTGTGTAACCAACTCATGGAACAGTGTGACAAGGGTTTCAACAAGTGTTCCATAATTCTGGATCAGAGTGGCAAACTCCGGGAACATAATGGCAAACTCGTGGACCAATGAAGCCATTTTTTAAAGTCTGGTCCTTCCAATGGTACAGAGTGGCCCTGCCTTTGGTCCCATGGTCCCATTTCTGGTGATGCCATGCATTTGGTCCAGTGCTCCTCTGGCGTTGTTCCTGTGTGTTCCTGACCCTACTCTAATGCAGTACTGCCTTTGATCTAGCGTGGCTGAGCCCAAGAGTTACTACCCATGGTACAGTGTGGATTTTCCAGTCCATGCTCTCTCTGTTTCGGGAGACTTCCCTACCTTCATTTGAAGTTATGGCATGACAAAAACATAGAGTGCTAATTATATTTATCAACGTGGAACAACAGGCATCTCCCTCTCCACCTTTGTTATGATGTTGTCTCCAGAGCTGTTTTCGAAGGATTTATAATATATATTGTATTAGCTACGAGCTTAGATTTAGTAGTTGCAGCCTTTTGGTATTATCAGATACTGAATATACAGAGCTCACCTTACTTATATTAATATACACACGGGACTTTAGTCAGGTGTTTTGGGAAGCGGTGTGACGTCATCGTCCTGTGACACTGATACGGTTTTCGTTTAATTATCGTCGAATCTTAACGCTACAGTTGTCTTAATTAACGAAGAGCACTAAAATAGTTTCATTAATTTAATGAGAGTTAATCACTGGTGTTAAATGACTCAGATTAGCTTCCACGCACACGCATAATTAGATGAAATAAGGGTAATAATTGACCCCAATATACATTAATTAGTTGGAATTCCCGCATCTAATGATATCGAGCAATGTACTGATTACATATACTGCGTTAAACACCGCACACATTTAGTGTCCTGCAGTGCCCGTACCCGGTCCAGAGGTCAGAGCTGTGTGTGATCGTACCCAGTCTTGAGGTCACAGCTCTGTGTGATCGTACCCAGTCCTGAGGTTACAGCTCTATATGATCGTACCTAGTCCTGAGGTCACAGCTCTGGCTGATCGTACCTAGTCTTGAGGTCACAGCTGTGTGTGATCGTACTCAGTCCTGAGGTCACAGCTCTGTGTGATCGTACCCAGTCCTGAGGTCACAGCTCTGTGTGATCGTACTCAGTCCTGAGGTCACAGCTCTGTGTGATCGTACCCAGTCCTGAGTCACAGCTCTGGTGATCGTACTCAGTCAGAGGCACAGCTCTGTGTGATCGTACCCAGTCCTGAGGTCACAGCTCTGTGTGATCGTACCCAGTCCTGAGGTCACAGCTCTGTGTGATCGTACTCAGTCCTGAGGTCACAGCTCTGTGTGATCGTACCCAGTCCTGAGGTCACAACTGTGTGTAATCGGGTCACCTGTGGATAATTTATGCACAAGTCTTGATACTAGAAAATTATATGCATATCTTAATGACATATGAGAGATGATCTCCCCTGAAGGTGCACGGAAAGTTGTCAAGTCCAATAACGTGAAGTTGGAAGCCTTCCTATAGCACTTGATGCCACTTGATGCCACTTGATGCCACTTGCAGTTAAAGTGAACTATTTATCACTCCTGAATGCTTATAATTATAATATAATTATATATATAATTATAATTATATAATTATAATATATAATTATATAATTAATAATATAATTAAAATAATCATTAAAATATATTTATGACCTAAGTCTCTAATATTAGCGAGGTAATTCTTTATGCATATATGTAAAGTGACTCCCAGAAAATTAGTGCTGTCAAACTATTGCTGGCATGATCTAGAGATGCATCGTACGGGAGATGATAGATATCTGATACACCTTTTCCTTTATTATTTCCATATTTGGGAAAGGAGTGAGGAGAGTTGACCTGCTGAGCGACACTAACACCCTTGACCTCACCTTCCAGCTTTACGCTTAATGGCCTTCCTGCCCAACCAATAGCAGAAATATTTGTCCACAAGTGTGGCCACAAGGTCAATACATATCACCCTTTTTTGAATAATGGCGTGACTTCTACACTCTTCAGTTACACTGTTCTTTGCCTTTCGCCATTTTCTCGCTCAGCATGATCATTAACAGATGTACAAGTTGATATTTAGCACGTTTCAGTATTCTGGCTGATACTGCATCCCGGGCTGTGGATTTCTTTATGTCCACGATTTCTAGGTACAGGCATAAGAACATAAGAATGGAGGGACACCTGCAAGGTAGGCCCTTATCAAAACGACCTCTACCCAAAGCATGCAGGAAGTGTAGTAGTCATTCCAGAAGCCAGCATTAGTCTTCAATAAAGGTATGTAATACTGATTTAAGTGATAAAATAATTTTTTTTTTTGTGAATATTTTTGTCTGGAACGGATTAATTGTATTTACATTAGTTCTTATGGGAAATATTATTTCAGTTTTCGGCCGAGCTTCTGGAACGGATTACGGCCGATAACCGAGGGTCCACTGTACTTCAGTAATTCACACATACGATGTGGGTGGATCTCATTTCCTGTATATATCATTTGATATAAATTTCAATTTGATGGCGATAATAGGGACACTGTTAATATTTCAACACTATTCTTGCTTTTTACATATTTACAAAGAAAGGTATTTTCGATTTACGTTAATGTTGCAAGCATGTAGTTTTTGAATTTTATATTTATCATTGATAATCGTTTTGTGTAAATGTACATATGTAATATGTTATATATTATATGTTAGGAAATTCTTAGTCATACTGTGTAATTTTGTAAACGAGTTTGCATTTATATTTCATGTGGTATATTGTCTATCTCACTAACTGCAAATTTACAACCGAATTTACTTCACATTTCTTTAAAACAGTCACATCCAATACTAAAAATCCGATTTACAAGGACAACGTTGCTTTTTGATTCACCAAAGTCACGTATCCAAAGTATTTTAGTGAATTCTCACTTACAACTCTTCCTAAGACAGTTTTATTTTTAAACTGAAAAGAAACCAGTTTACAAACTTAGTATACCAGTTACAGATATACTTTGGACATGCAACTTTAAACACAATAGATTTTTCTCAGGACAGTAAAACGGCTTTTATCGAGAGTTTAAAATTAATTATATAAGGGTCAGCATCTTAGATGTTATCTTGCTGGAGACGATGACAATATAAAAGCAACAATCTGAAACTTTTTTACAAGAAACATTTCGCCTTCACAGCAGGCAGTTCAAGTCTCATGAACCTACATTGTGGCAGCATGAAATATGTGGTGGAGAGAATAACATGTATAGTCTGGTATACACAGGAATATAAATGGTTGGTGAAAATTCTGGAAAAAGAGAAGATATACTGTGCTCCTTCCTCATATAGAACAATGTGGCTCTAATTGAAAATTAATGAATAATGAAATTATTAATAATTTTAAACGTTTGAATTCTGATGTTACTGCATTCTATATAAGAGTCCCAGAGGATTATATCTTAGAACACATGTGAAAGTGAGGTGGAGTCACCTCAGTACTCCATTGGATTATACAATATGGATCATCTCCTCCACATTCTTACCCTGCATGTGAAAATGTGATTAAAAAAACATTCCAACATGTGCCCTGAGCTGCCGGACAACCAGCGTTTTTTTTTTTTTTTAATTTCTTTTTGTCGGACAATTATTTTGTAAAAAAAAGTTAATATATAGTTATCTTAGATAACCAGTGTTAACCTAAACTAATTTTGCCTAGCCTAACTAATTCTAGCCTAACCTAATCTAACACAGCCTAGCCTAACCAATTCTAACTTAACATAATTTAGAGTAACTTAATAGAACAGTGATTTAGAAGTAATAAACTTTCCTTCAAGTTTCAAGCATGTAAAAATACATTAAGAGAGAGTATTGTAAATGTTGCTGCCCTAATTATAGAACAGGATCCTCTCCTCAATGCGCTGCTAATTGTACTGTAATTATGGCCGCCTCATTGGGGTGAATGGATTTATATTTTGTGTACCCAGTCACGTTTGTGTGACATACATACTTCCAGGTTTTTCCAGACGAATCTCCCACCAGCGTGGCCGTGACTAACTCTAGCTCTAGTCCCCTCAAGGCCGTCATCATGACTCACGAAATCGTAATGACACGATTGCCAACAAACCATACCACGGGAAAGTATAGAACCCGCGATCAGAGAGTTATAAAACTCCAGACTGACGCGTTAGTCAATGGGCCAGCTTGCTACAGTGGATAACGCGTCGGTCTGGAGTTTTATTACTCTCTGATCGCGGGTTCTAAACCCGCCCGTGGTATGGTTTGTTGGCAATTGTGTCATTACGATTTCGTGAGTAATGATGACGACTTTGAGGGGACTTGAGCTAGAGTTAGTCATGGTCACGCTGACGGGAGATTCGCCTGTAAAAACTCGCATTTGTGGTCACAGTGGTGCCTGATATACTCCACTTTGCATTCCATGATATCCTATGATCTCCCTAATGCGGCATCCCTTTTGCAAGCTGTCCCTTTTTCAGCATCTCCTTGTATTATTTCATTAATGGCAAGCGATACCTATTGGGTTTCTTTGCTTATGACAAAAATTTGTGGAATTTATTTATGGCAGTTTCTTCAAATTCTCTGAAAAAATATTCATATTTGAAGTTTATAGACATACGAGTTTTCTAACTCGTGTTGCAGACGCATTTTGCTTTTTCAAGACGAAAGAACGAACTGCAATGAGTAAAAAAAGTTCAAAGTTCGAGTCAAGAAATTTTCACTTCTCGCATTTGTATTTGTTTTTATAATGACAATCATAGACCGAACGAAGACCTAATACGATGGTTAGAACAACGGTAAGATGCTGATGAGGGAAGATTCAGCCATGGTAATAGAGTTGTGGATGAGTGGAACAAACTCCCGAGTACCGTCATAGAAGCTAAGACGTTGTGTAGTTTTAAAAATAGGTTGGATAACTACATGAGTTGGTGTGGGTGGGTGTGAGTTGGATCTGACTAGCTTGTGCTATTAGGTCGGATGCCTTAAGTGACGTGTCTGATCTCACTAGGTCAGTGAGCTTATGCTTACTGGCCCATGGGCCTACTAGCCCATGCGAGGCAGGTCCATTTAAGGTTTTAAACTTTTCGTCGAAAGGAATTTCACAAAATCTTCAGTCTCCTTTGCCATAATAGAAGGTGGACAGTCCCAAGGTGTTGATCTGTCTATCCTTCACTTATCTCCTAGTATTGTGTCTCTTATTCAGCGTCTCCTTCTCTGGTACCTAAAACTCAGCATCTGTCTGTATGCTGTCAATAATACAGAATCGCCTTTACTGCTGTATATAAACCACCATATCCCTGTATGTTGTCTATAATTCAGCATCAACCTTCATCGTACCACTCATTCAGCATGTCCCTCTAGTGTATAAATTAATCATCATCGCCTTGTATGGAGTTCATTATTCAACATCTTCCTGTGTGGAATCCGTAATTCAGCATCTCTCTAATTTAGCATCATTGAGTTGAGTCCCAATACAGCTTCATATATGAACGTGCTCTATTGGGCACATCCTTCTTTGGTATTACTGTATGCTTACCTGGAGTATACCTGGAGAGGGGTTCGGGGGTCAACGCCCCCGCAGTCCGGTCCGTAACCAGGCCTCATGGTGGATTAGGGCCTGATCAACCAGGCTGTTACTGTTGGCCGCACGCAACCCGACGTACGAACCATAGCCCGGCTGGTCAGGTACTGACTTCAGGTGCCTGTCCAGTGCCTTCTTGAAGACAGCCAGGGGTCTATTGTTAATCCTCTTTATGTATGCTGGGAGGCAGTTGAACACTCTTGGACTCCTGACACTTACTGTATTGTCTCTTATCGTGCTAGTGGCGCACCTGCTTTTCATTGGGGGGATGTTGCATCGTCTGCCGAGTCTTTTACTTTCATAGGGAGTTATTTTCGTGTGTAAATTTGGTACTAATCCGTCTAGGATTTTCCAAGTATATATAATCATGTATCTCTGCCACTTGCGTTTTAGGGAATACAGGTTGAGGAACTTCAAGTGCTCCCAGTAACTGAGGTGTTTTATTGCAGTTATGTGTGCTGCGAAGGTTCTCTGTACATTTTCTAGGTCAGCAATTTCACCTGCCTTGAAAGGTGCTGTTAGTGTGCAGCAATATTGCAGCCTAGATAGAACAAGAGACTTGGAGTGTCATCATGGGCTTGGCATCACTAGTTTTGAAGGTTCTCATTATCCATCATGTCATTTTTCTAGAAGATGCGATTAATACAATGTTGTCTTTGAAAGTGAGATTTTCTAACATTATCACTCCCAGGTCTTCTACATTGGTTTGTGGTTCTATTGTTTGGTTGGAATTTGTTTTATATTCGATATAGTTTTAATTTCCTCTTGTTTTCCATATCGGAGTAATTGAAATTTCTCATCATTGAACTTCACATTGTTTTTGCGGCCAATTTAAAGATTTGGTTGATGTCCGCCTGGAGTCTAGCAGTGTCTTCAATGGAGGACACTGTCATGCAAATTTGGGTGTCATTTGCAAAGGAAGACACGGTGCTGTGGCTGACATCCCTGTCTATGTCAGATATGAGGATGAGGAACAGGATGGGAAGGAGTACTGTGCCTTGTGGAACAGAGATTTTTACCGTAGCCGCCTCAGGCTTTACTCTGTTTAATAGTACTCCATGTGTTCTATTTGTTAGGAAATTATAGATCCATCTACCAACTTTTCCTGTTATTCCTTTATCACGCATTTTGTGCGCTATTACACAATGATCACATTTGTCAAAGGCTTTTGCAAGGTCTATATAAACTATATCCGTGTTTTGTTTATCTTCTAAAGCATCCAGGACCTTGTCATAAGGGTCCAGTAGTTGGGACAGGCAGGAGCGACCTGCTCTAAACCCATGTTGCCCTGGGTTGCGCAACTGATGGGTATCTAGATGAGTGGCGATCTTGCTTCTTAGAACCCTTTCAAAGATTTTTATGATATGGAATGTTAGCGTTATCGCTATTGTTTGTTATTGCTTTACTGCCCCCTTTGTGGAGTGGGGCTATGTCTGTTGTTTTTAGAAGCTGTGGGACGAGCCCTGTGTCTATGCTCCCTCCTCATAGGATGTTAAAAGCACGTGATAGGGGCTTCTTGCAATTTTTGATGAACACGAAGCTCCATGATTCTGGGCCTGGGGCAGTGCATGGGCATGTCATTTATCGCCTTTTCGAAGTTATTTGGCTTCACGATAATATCAGATAGGTTTGAGTCTACCAAACTCTGTGTCCCTCTCAAAAAAATTCATTTAGATCTTCGACTCTCATCTGGTTAGCGGTTCGCTGTACACCGAGTCTTATTGGGACTTAAGTAGCTCACTCATTTCCTTGCTGTCATCTGTGTAGGATTCACCTCGTCTAAGTAGGGGCCCAGTACTAGATGCTGTTCTCGTCTTTGATTTGGCATAAGAGAAGAAATATTTTGGGTTTCTTTCAATTTCATTTATGGCTTTTAGTTCTTCCCGCATTTCTTGACTTCTGTAAGTTTCCCTTTTTTTTAGATATTATGAAATCTTCATAAAACCTTTGTTACAGTAGAATATATTACTGAAAATACATATAATTTGTGTGCTGAGAGGTGATCAGTTCTTCATCTTCATTCGAACAGTCTTTTCACGGGGATTAGGTATATTCTTATTATCATAGATATGATTTCCAGATTTAATGTCCTTTATCATCTCCGAACTAGCATGAGTTTGGGAACCATTTGGTCGTCAAAAGTGGGAAGGTTTGTAAGCAGACTTTCATATCCCTGCACAATGGAAAAAAACTGATATTCCAGTTGACTCCATTAACTTGTTATTTTCCATTGTCGTCATGATCATATGTACAATATAATTATCATAAGTTCACACTGTAATAATACATTAAACCATCAGCTTTCGTAATGTTATTTTCTTCGTTGAGTCCATTAGTCTAACATACTCACTTACGTTTTTACGTCGGGAATTTCCCAGTCTAATGCTGTGGTTCATTATTTCCATTTCTAGATCTCCCTTATACTTTTCTACTCTGTAACACGTCTTCAAATACAGCAAGGAACTGAGTTAGGTAACCATTTTTCCTGATCCTCTAGGTAGTAGGATGGGAGACAGCAACCACCCAGGTTCTACTGTCCTGCCAATTGAATGTGAAAAGAAATTCTTTAAAAGTTTTATACAAAGGTAGGAATGCTTGTGTCTTTTTCTCTTAAACACGAATGAAAACAGGTACGTCTTGCAACCTACACTTAGGCACACTACATATACATGTACACGTATATGTACACATACTGATATGAATCTTCTATTTTTTTAAATAGTTATTGTTCTTTTTATTTCGTTTCATCTCCATGGGGAAGTAAAAAGAATCCTTCCTCTAAGTCATGCGTGTCGTAAGAAGCGACTAATATGCTAGTAACTCCTGTATAAAATACGAAAAATAACAAGAAAAAATATAAAGCTGGAATAGTTCAATGTGCACGGATGTAGTGATGAGAAGAAAGAGGTGTTTGACAATGTTATGAATGAAAAAAAGTTGGATGTCCAAGCTCTAAGCGAAACAAACCTGTTGGGGGTATGGGGTAGATTTAAGAATGTAATGTTAGAACGCTCAGCAGAGGATTGTGGTTACAGGAAAGTGGGTGAGGGAGGGAAGAAGAGCGATTGTTGGAATGATAATGTAAAGATATTAGTAAGAGACAAAAAAAAATAGCATATGAGAGGTTTTTACAAAAGAGAAGTGATGCAAGGAGAGAGGAGTATATGGAGACAAAAAGAGAGGTTAAGAGAGTGGTGAAGGAATGTAAAAGGAGAGCAAATGAGAGAGTGGATGAGATGCTATCAACAAATTTTGTTGAGAATAAGAAAAAGTTTTGGAGTGAGATTAATAAGTTGACAAAGCCTAGGGAACGAATGGAACTGACATTTAAAAATAGGAGAGAAGAGATATAAGATAGAGAGTTAGAGGTATCGGGAAGGTGGAGGGAATATTTTGAGGAACTGTTGAATGGTAAGGAAGATAAGGGAGCTGTAATTTCGGGGATTGGACAGGGAGATATAATATCTTGTAGGAGTGAGGAAGAGCCATTTGTGAGTGTAGGGGAGGCACGTGAAGTAGTGGGTACAATAAAAAGGGGTAAAACAGCTGGGATAATTAGTATTAATGGAAAAAAGGCGGGGTAGGGGTCGGCCTAGTAAATATTGGAGGGAGGAGGTAAAAGAGGTTTTGCGTGCGAGGGGCTTGGACTTCCAGCAAACATGCATGAAGGTGTTAGATAGGAGTAAGTAGAGACGAATGGGTTTTATGACTTGCCCTGCTGTTGGAGTGTGAGCAAAGTAACATTTATGAAAGGATTCAGGGAAACTGGCAAGTCATACTTGAATCCTGGAGATGAGAAATACAGTGCCTGCGCTCTGAATGAGGGTTGTTAATCTTTCAGTTTTATAACTGTAGTGTAGGAGCACCTCTGGCAAGACAGTGATGGCGTGAATGATGATGAAAGTGTTTCTTCATTTTCTGGTCACCCTTGTGGGAAAGGGCCAATGTGTTAATAAAAAAGATGAGGGTAGTGTGACTGCTAGAGATGGCTAGTATCTTCAGTGCACAATAATTTGCACTCCTTGATGCCGTTAGCCACATCACTTAGATGCTTACTTTGTCTTCTTTTGTGATGTGAGACCACGAAGGTGTGGTACAAGCAAGACTGGATTAAGAACTGTGGGTGACACTGGGAGAGCAACTTCTGTGAAGCCCATCAGTAAAGAATCATTACCACATATTTTGGTAATATTAATTACTTTGACAATTAACTTTGCATATGATTTTCCATCAGATAATATAATAGTAGATGAGGAAAACACATGTGGATCACTTTCGTAGGCTTCCTCAGTCGAAGCCTACTTTCTACCTCATGGAAGGGTGGTTCTGAGACCGCTGGGAAGCTGTTGCATTAGACATGCGTGTTCAGGTTTCAGCTGCGTTGGCTAAAAGCTTTTTGGCGTATAGTAGTCGCTATATAAGAGTGTTCAGTAATCTACTCAGTACAAGATTCCCATATGTTGCACAAGTGTCTCATTTCTTCAACAAGTCTATCAAAATATGCTGACCATTACTCTATGCAACTTCCCATGTTGCTAGCTGTACAGTTAACTCCAAGTTTCATTGACTGCCACAGAACATCATTGAATTCTCTTATCTTTAATATAATCTTCGTTTATCTTTCCTTTTTCGTTTCCCATACGTTCATTACAAGAAATATTTCTTGTTACTCATTGTGCGTATTGCTGATGTTCACTATAAGTTTTGACAAAATATTCTTTACTTGCAAGGAGGCAAACTTTTCATGACCATCTGCTCATTATCAAGCAAGTCACTGACAGTGAGCTGTAACATCAGCCACCTATAGAAGGTAGTGGTCCAGTGACTCTTAATAAGAAGTGGCGTCGCAAAGTGCAAGCTTCTGTTAGACAACGGACCGCTGAAGGCAAATACATAGTCGTGATAAAAATTCCTTCGAGTGAAACGTTGCTTGAGTGAAGTTGAAATTACCCCTGCCAGGCTCACCTACCATAATCTTCTAATTTTTATAACGAGACCCTACAGCTCACCTGACACTATCACAACATTTGTGTCATCCACACCTCTGTCACGACACCGATTCAAATGAGGGTCTTTGATTCAGGTGACAAGGGGCGGGGTGTTCTTGATTTAAGGAATTTGACTTGCGCTCCACTTCCTTACATCGAACATGACTGCCTCTTATTTCCCATATGCTCTCCTCCAGGAACTTAATAATAGTAATAATAATCTTTTACGAGACCTGTGACTCTTAGCTTCATCAGTATCAACACATTTGACTCAGCGTTAGAAAACTTCATTCTGTGGCTTACGTGTGAATTAATAAAATATTGTGTTTTTGTAAGTACACTGCTTCTAGTTTACACCTCTGGAATGCTGTATGAAGCCGTTTACAAACATCTCTGTCCATTAACACAGATAATGTTGAGCTTGTGTCTGCCGTTGCGCGTTCATTTATGCAAATCAAATGGGTTTTCCCTAATTTGCATATCAGTTATTTTCTTCGTATGTGTGTGTTATGTGTAGAATAGTAATGTGTGTATGTATCTGTATATGTGTATATTCATGCATTCTTTTGCTTTTGTGTGTGTGTGTGTTTCTTTTTTTGTGAAAATGTATGAGTGTGTATATCCTGGTTCTTCTGAGTAACAGGTGACTAAGCTAATTTGTGCTCATTGATATATACATCAGTCTTACTGTAAAAGCTTAATTTTTACACCAGAATATAACTGTATTTTCAAATGCGTTACACACCTGTAAGTAATTACGGGAATATTATTTTCAATGGGAAACATTACCACATTACATGGGAGTGTTGCTTGTAAGTGGAGGTGTGACTGAAGGCAGTCTAACCCTTAACTCCCAAGAAACAGCAGTGTGTTTATTAACTGTCACGACGCAGAATTTTCTCAGTCAACAATTAGAACATGGAGATCTGTCAATAAACAGACAGGAGTTAGTACTCTGTCAGTCAAAACACAGGAGGTGGAAGTCTGATAGTAAAGAGACAGGAGTTAGTACTCTGTCAGTCAAAACACAGGAGGTAGAAGTCTGATAGCAAAGAGACAGGAGTCAGTACTCTGTCCGTCAAAACACAGGAGGTGGAAGTCTGTCAGTAAACAGAAAAGTCAGTACTCTTGCAGTCAAAACACAGGAGGTGGAAGTCTGTTAGTGCATGATCAGGAGACAGCAGTCTGTCAGTACACAGCCTGAAAGTAAATAGCACTCAGAATACAAAAAAAAAAAAATCAGAGAGCTTGTGTTACATATTCATTGAGATATTTCGTTACATAACTTTGACTTTCTAGGAGAAAAAAACAAATTTCAGAAAAAAAAATTAAATTTTTGAATGTTTGACGAGCCTATTTACAGTTAAAAGCTCTTGATCTTCATTCATAGATCAAACTTCATTAGCTCCCATTTAATAAATTCTGCATCGCCCCAGTGGACGTAGTTCCCTTCAAATAATCTAATAATAATGGCTTCATGATCAGAGAATCAGAATTGAGGAACATCAACTCCCTGATTCCATCATGTTCTGTGATTTATCTGATGCTGTAGTTGTAAACATTTCTCATCTGCCTTATTTGATCCTTATTTGTTCCCATTCCGTAAACCAAGTTAAAACAGTAGCTAACTTTTAGATAAATACATTTATAAATCTGTTAATTATTTAGTGAAGCAGTGTGATTTGTACTCTCAAAATCTGTCTAAAATAGTCGTTGTACTTTGGTGCTAGCAATGTCACTGGTATAAATTACGTAATAAACTTGTTGCAGCAATGCTGGCTGCTGTGTAGTAAGACATTGCACTGCAATTATTTCTAATCTATATATTTCTAATAGTTATGAACGTTGAACTGAAGTTTTTTTAACCCACCGAGGCTGGGTGACCCGAAAAAAAACAAACGCTTTTACTCTTGCCAGAGTCGCGCTGATACTACAGGTCACATGCCTCTCCAAACTTTAGATATCCCCACCTCTCCTTCACAGTGTAGGCACTGTACTTCTCGCCTCCAGGGTATCCGGTTTCCCTGAATCCATCATAAATGTTACCTTACGCACAATCCAGCAGCATGTCAAGTCATAAAAAACTACTTGCTGCACTCCTAGCTAATATTCTCGCACAATCCTGCTAGATGTCTAAGCCCCTTACATACAAAACCTCCTTTACCCTCTCCCTCTAACTTTTCCTTGGGCGACCCCTACCTTGCCTTCCCTCCACTACAGATTTATACGGCCTGCAAGTTATTCTATTTTGCTCCATCCTCTAGGTGTTCTCAAAAACCCCTCCTCGACTCTCTGGATAATACTTTTAGAAACTCAGACTTTCCTCAGATCTCCAAACTGAGTTTTCTCTGAAAAATATTCACACGATACGTTGCCCTCAGATAGGACATCTCTAATCCATCCAGCCTCCGCTCTACTGCACCATTCACAACCTATGCTTCACACTTATATTAGGGCGATGGTAGCACTATACTTTCATGCATTTCATTCCTGGCCTCCATGGATAACGTTCTTTGTCTCCAAAGGTGACTTAAAGCACCACCCACCTTTGTCCCTCAGCAATTCTATGGATCACCTGTTTTTTCATAGACCCATCCACCGACATTTTCACTCCCATCCCTGTGAATACATTTATTTCATCTATATTCCATCCTTTCAGTCTCATACCCAATCTTTCATTACCTGAAATTTTTGTTGCCCACATCAACTTGATATTTCCTATATTCATTTTTAGCTCCCTTCTTTTACATACCCTCCCCAGTTCATCGACCAACCTTCGCAACTTTTCCTCAAAAACTCCCTAAAGCATCGGAAAAATGCAGCTGTGAAAATATCCACTTTAAATTATTCTATATATTTTAATCCCACACTCTTCCCAGCACTAGCATTTACTTCTTCTTCAACCCCATCTATAAATATATTCAACAATCATAGTGACATCATGCATCCTTGTCAAACACCATCTTGTACTGGAAAATAATCTTCCTCTTATACACCCTAAACTGAGCCTCACTATTCTCATAAAAATGTTAATTTCCATTCACTTCCAACGTATGCCACATTGCTCCCCTATCCACCCTCTCAAATGCCTCTTCTTTACCCTTAACTAAATACTGTTCACTTAAATGCTTCAATGTAAACACTTGATCTATTCATGTACCCTTCCGTTAACCTTGTTCATCTTCGATCTTTCAATAATAACTATGTCACACAATTTACCTGGTATACCCGACAGGCTTATTCACATATAATTCTTACATTCTTTTGCCCTTCTTTTATGCAAAGGAACTATGCATGCTCTTTGCCAATCCTAAGGTACCTTCCCTTCCTTCATACGTTTATAGAACAAAAGTACCAATCACTCCAAAACTATTTCCACACCTGCTTTTAACATTTCTGTCATAATAATATCAATCCCAGATACTTTACTACCTTTCATTTAACCCACTGCCTCACGCACCTCCACTGCACTCTTGTTGAATCACAACCCACAACTTCACGGTAATTCGACGGAAGAAGTAGAGAGAGCTCAAGTGAAACATTTAGTAAGTCCACTGTGACGAAACTATTTGAAAAGGTGTTCTTAAGAGAGATGGATACAAGACCAGAAGTCCACGGTTAAGTACGCTAATTGGTACTAGACACCATTCATTATCATCGAAAGACGTAAGAAAAAATTGAGCAAACTGTATTGATCAAAGGCAGTGGAACCTGATATGGAGTCACCATAAAATCTGCAGGAGGAAGCAGAGGAACAGTCATATTTAGTAGATATTACCTACAGCAAATCAGCTGATAATGGATATTTGCCAGATATATAAAGACAGTGAATGTAGTCATAATGTTTAAGGAGACTAACAAGAAGCATATAACTAAAAACCAGCATCACCATCCATGGAGGATAATGAAAGAGAAAATCAGGAGTGTGGTGGAGCACTTGGAGTATTTTCATAATTAGTAACCAATTCAGAGATGGTAGACTCAGTCTTTCAAACCTGACAAAAGTGAGACAGGAGACATAGGTCTGAATCGTTTTTATGTTCTTGGACTGCAAGAAGGCATTTGATACTGTGACCAACACCTGACTGGGGCAAATACTTAAAGTTTAGGCAGGTGTTATAGGAAATGTGTTCTGCTTGATCAAAAAGTACCTTTGAGACAAGAAACAATGATTAATTATCGGGAAACAGATGCATGAATGCTGGGGAGTAACAAGCGGGATCCTGCAAGGAGTGGTAATAGGGCCAATTGTGATTCTTTTATATATGACTGACATACCAGTAGGATTGAGTCAGATGCATCCCATTTTTTTTTTTTGATGTCTAGGAAGGCCACAAATCAGGACAATGTGTAGTGGTGGTCATATTAGTAGTTGAATTCACTTCCAGCAAATGCAATGTTATGAAAATTAGGAATGTAAAAGAAACGTATTTTCCTCAATATTTCGGACACACGTCATCCAATCTTAAAAAATTATAGATAAAAAAAAATTTAAATACATATTACCAAGTGGGGAACTGAAAAATGACACAAAACTTATAAGATTTCCCAAATGACTCAAAACAATGAAAGATTAAAACATAGACATGTACAAGATCATCTACCAATATGTAAGGTTCTGCCCATGACGTTGCATTCTCGTTCTGATCGAGAGTTATCAAATACAGCGTGAGGAGAACATTCAAAGGAGCGGAAGATTCAGTCACAACCATAAATTGAAGACTGACTCCCTTGGTATAACATGCATGAACCGTAGTGAGAGGTGCAAGACAATCAACACAATGTTGTGAAGCTGAAAACGCAGACTTGAGTGAACCGAGATGGCTGGAGTATTGGAGGTGACTAGTCGGTAGAGATAAAACACGTACGTTACATCCCTCAGAGTCTACTAACTTGATCAGTACAAGGAAGGGAAAAAAACAGCGGTTACCAACACGACTGACAAGTGAATCTTTCACTCGATATGAAACAAATAATTACACAGAGGAATGAATACTTGTAATTGTCAAAGAGCTATCCAGTACCCGTATCACCTAGCAGCTAAGAGAGTAGTATGGCAAAACGCAGGTAGGTGGCGCTGGAGAATGCCTTCCTCTTATACAAGTGCTTCAACATACGTAAACAACCCTCATAACAGCCTTACATAAATACACACACAATTAAATACAACTGTATGAACTTTTTCATCCCAGATGGCCGGATATAGGAGACGGAGACCTTTGGGTGAGCATTGTGCCAAGTATATCACCTAAGGCTGACACATCAAGTGAATAACCTCTGCATCTATGCTCGTTTATCAAATCTTACGAAAATCCTCTGGAAACATCAACAAGGAATTATTCATCCACCTTAATATAACATACATCAGTTCCACCTTGGAGTATGAAGCACCAGCAGGCAACCAACGCCTTATATAATATGTGAAGAAACTAAATAGTGTGCAGAATGTGCAACGAGGTTAATTCCTGAGCAAACGGTAATGACTATGAGTAGACGCTAAAAGAACTAAATATGACGATGTTAGTTGACGGTAACATGACTCACGGAATCGTAATGACACAACTGCAAACAAACCATACCACGGGTGGATTTTGAACCCGCTGTCAGAGAGTCTTAAACTCCAGACCGTCGCGTTAGCCACTGGACCAGCTAGCCACAATAAGATTCGTCCAACTAGGTATATTTCTACAACATAGGAAGGTTAGCATAGGCACCACTGTGTCCACAAATGCAAGGACACAGTGGTGCCTATGCTAACCTTCCTATAGTGTAGAAATATACCTAGTTGGACGAGTCTTATTGAAGCTAGCTGGCCCAGTGGCTAACGCGACGGTCTGGAGTTTGAGACTATCTAACCGCGGGTTCAAACCCCACCTGTGGTATGGTTTTATTGACGGTATTTCCGGGAGAGATATGATAAGAAAGAGATGGATAAAAGGTGTTAGGCAAGAATAAGGGTCATAGTTGGAAGTTAAAGACACGGGTAACTCACGTAGATGGTAGGAATTTTTTTTCTCTATCTTCAGGATAGTTAGAAAATGGTATGACCTGGACAAAGAGGTGGCGGAGTCAAGCCCCATACATAATGTAAAGAACAGGTATGACAAGACCCACGAGGCTCAGAGAGTGAATCCGAGAAGCGGAACGTTGAAAGGCAGGGCGGCCCTTGCAACACATGAATATGCGTACATACATATACATAAATCTGCACAAATAAAAAATGTATAAATGTTCACGTATACTGCATATATACACACACATATTTAAATTTTGCAACACAAGAATTTTATGATCGTTTTGTACTACTGTTCATGCATACGTTACTAGTATCACCTGTTCTGACATCTGTTGTGTTCTTCAGATTCTCCCACACATGCCTTTTCCGGACGTGTGAGCAAGCCAGTACACTCTCTTGTCAATGTTGTCTTTGGTTCTGACTACTGACCAAAGAATTGCATTATATCATCTGAATGTTGCGTTAGTGCTCTCACCATTACCCATGTCTTTCAGTTTTTCTTTCATTTTTTAATTTTTCCTTTCTGTTTTTTTGCTGTTATATTGTAAAATAACCCCAGCTGGCATCTCTTCAAAACCGCGATTTTAGCATCACGTAGCTACGTGCTTTATAGTGGCGTGTCCACATGAGGCTGACTTTACATGATGAGGGTTCGCGCCGCGCCATTACTGAATACACTGAATAGTAATAGCAGTGTTATGCAGCTTCCAGGGCGCTAAAGTGCCCACTGAGCCGTTCACAAAATTCCTTTCCTGGGTGTTAAGATGCCGCGCAGTGTTACCTTCCCTGTGGCTCAGGGAGGGAAGACGGAGAATGTGACTCTCTGGGGAAGTGAGGAGGAGATTAGGAATCCCGGGAAGAAAGAAGGTAGTTGTCTAATAGAGAGAAGAGAGGAGTGGGTGTCTCTCATGATCAGAAAAGACATAAGGAGGAGAACGGGTAGCGGGCTGTCTAGAGGAGAAATGAAAGAAAATACAGCAGAAAAGAGTGGGACAGGTGCCTCTCTAGGAGAGAGAAAGGTTGTTTTCTAGAGAGGACAGAAGAGAAAGTACTTTCTGCATGATAGAAGTCTTTTACATTACCACGGAAGTAAATTGGACCTAGGTTGGTTAGTAAGGTTTGTCAGGAAACGGTACAAGTGTTTCCTGACGCCGGTCTTACTCAGATAATGGCCCACTTTAGAACTTATGGTGATCTGACCGAGGCCTTCCGCTGGTTTACCGGTCCACCCCTTTAAAAAATTAGAGTTTTAAGTTTTCCTGCTTGGTTATATGCAAATTAAACCAAAGCTAGAAAATTAATTATTTATTAAAAGAACCTCAAGACCCACTTATAAATGACCAATTTTCTTAACTAATCAACACACTGAGGAAAACCTATAAACATAAAGAAAATGAATTTTCTGGCTGTGCGACAAGTCTCTCTCTCTCTCTCTCTCTCTCTCTCTCTCTCTCTCTCTCTCTCTCTCTCTCTCTCATAACCAC
>NC_069415.1:67961113-68019277 GCF_026875155.1 Cherax quadricarinatus | reverse complement strand
TTTTGTTTGTTCCCATAGGTCAGAAACCTTGGCTCATGGGGAAAGAGTTCATCTAAATTCCTTAGGGAGCTGGGAAAAAGACTCATCAGGGTAACTGGGGATCCCAGGGCAGCTAGTTTTCTGTTCCAGTGGCTCAGTGCGGCTGTTCAAAGGGGTAATGCCTGCTGTATTTTGGGCACGTGCCCCAACTCTGAGGAGCTGGATGAGATTTTCGCCTTATAATCGGTGATACACAATGCCACCTTTATATCAGCAATGTATCTCTTAAATCTTCTGTACCATATTATGCAATAAAATATTCCTATTGGTAAAAAAAAATATATATGAAAAGATGGGGTGGTAGGGAAAGTGGAATATTCAAACGGCTTCAGGAAGAAATCCAAATATTCTTCCTTGAAGCCTTTTTATCTACTTCTCCGAGGCTATGGGTCCCGTATATTATAAAAAATATATATATATATATATATATTTATTATATATATATATATTTTTATATATATATTTATAATATAATCAATGAAATCACGAAACAAGTGATTTTAAATCATTTACCAAACTGCGGTAGGCGAGAACTCGACCCTACTAACCTTGTACCGCCTCCAGAGACAGCACAATTCAAGAATCACGCATGCAGCTGAGCTACATGTTTTTCTCGTGATCCGAGGACACTCGTGGCAGTGGTATCTCAAGGATTAATTTCAGCCTCCTCCTGTTTGAATACCCGCCTCAACAAGCAGTCTACATAGCAGTGATATCAGCTGCATGCGTGATTCTTTAGGATCGGTGGCGCAGAGGTAAGGTGATGCGTACATTGTGCTGTCTCTGGAGGCGGTACAAGGTTCGTAGGGTCGAGTCCTTGCCTGCCGCAGTTTGATAAATGATATATATATATATATATATATATATATTATATATATATATTTTATATATTTATATATAATTTATATATATATATTTATTTATTATCTCACTGGCCGATTCCACAAAGCGGGTGGCCCGAAAAAGAAAAAAACTTCCACCATCATTCACTCCATCCTGTCTGCCAAAAGGTGCTTTACATACAGTTTTTAAATGCAACATTAACACCCTCCTTCAGAGTGCGGGGCACTGTACTTCCCATCCCCAAAGGACTCAAGTCCGGCCTCCCGGTTTCCCTGAACCCCTTCATAAATGTTACTTTGCTCACACTCAAGTATTAAAAACCTTTTTGTCCCCATTCACTCCTATCAAACACGCTCACGCTTCCCTGCTGGAAGCCCAAGCCCTCGCACACAAAACCCTCCTTTAAACCCCCCCCCTCCAACCTTTCCCAGGCCGACCCCTACCCCGCCCTTTCCTTCCACTACAGGGCTGATACAACTCTTGAAGTTTTTCTGTTTCGCTCCATTCTCTCACACGTCCGAACCACCCCAACAACCCTTCCTCAGCCCTCTGGACAACGTGTTTGGTAATCCCGCACCTCCTCCTAACTTCCAAACTACGAATTTCTGCATTATATTCACACCACACATTGCTCTCAGACAGGACATCTCCATTGCCTCCAGCCTTCTCCTCGCTGCAACATTCATCACCCATGCTTCACACCATATAAGAGGTTGGTAAAACTATACTCTCATACATTCCCTCTTTGCCCCCAAGGACGAAATTCTTTGTCTCCAAGACTCCTAAATGCACCACTCCCCTTTTCCCTCATCAATTCTATGATTCACCTCATCCTTCATGACCCATCCGCTGGGCACGTCCCTCCCAAATTTCTGAATACATTCACCTCCTCCAATACCCTCTCCCTCCAATCTGATATCCAATTTTTTCATCACCTAATCTTTTTGTTATCCTCATAACCTTACTCTTTCCTGTATTCACTTTCAATTTTCTTCTTTTGCACTCCCTACCAAATTCATCCATCAATCTCTGCAACTTCTCTTCAGAATCTCCAAGCACAGTGGGCATCAGCAAAGAGCAACTGTGAAACTCCCACTTTTGTGTGATTCTTTATCTTTTAACTCCACGCCTCTTGCCCAAAACCCTCGCATTTACTTCTCTTACAACCCCATCTATAAATATATTAAACAACCACTGTGCATCACACCATCCTTGTCTAAGGCCTACTTTTACTTGGAAATAATTTCCCTCTTTCCTACATACTCTAACTTGAGCCTCACTATCCTCGTAAAAACTCTTCACTGCTTTCAGTAACCTACCTCCTACACCATACACCTGCAACATCTACCACATTGCCCCCCTATCCACCCTGTCATACGCCTTTCCAAATCCATAAATGCCACAAAGACCTCTTTAGCCTTATCTAAATACTGTTCACTTTTTATGTTTCACTGTAAACACCTGGTCCACACACACCCCCTACCTTTCCTAAAGCTCCTTGTTTCATCTGCTATCCTATTCTCCGTCGTACTCTTAATTCTTTCAATAATAACTCTACCATACACTTTGCAGGGTATACTCAACAGACTTATCCCCTTATAATTTTTGCACTCTTTTATTCCCTTTGCTTTTATACAAAGGAACTATGCATTGCCTTCCATTCCCTAGGTACTTTTACCCTCTCCATACATTTATTAAAATAATTGACCAACACTCCAATTCTATATCCCACTGCTTTTAACATTTCTCTTCTTCATCCCATCATCCCCCGGGGGGCGGGGGGGGCTGCCCTTACCCCCTTTCATTTTTACCCTACTGCCTCACGAACTTCCCCCTCATCACAAATGGCTCTTCCTCACTCCTACAAGATGTTATTCCTCCTTGCCCATTACACGAAATCACAGCTTCCTTCTTCATCAAAAATTTAAAACAATTCTCAAATATTCCCCTCCTTCTTCCCAATACTTAACTCTCATTTTAATAACTCTTCCTCACCTTATTTTTAACGTGACAAATCATTTGTTCTCTAGGCTTCTTAAACTTGTAATCTCACTTCCAAACTTTTTCTTTATTTTCAACAAAATTTGTTGATAAAACTTCTCACCCACTCTCTCATTTGCTCTCTTTTTTTATTGATTCACCCACTCTCTTAACTCTCGCTTTTTCTCCTTAATACTCGTCCCTCATTGCATCACTTCTACTTTGTTAAAAATTCTATATGCTAACTTTCATTTTCTCCTTACTACTCTCGTCTCATATCATTCCACCAATCGCTCCTCTGCCCCCTCCCACACCCATTTCCTGTAAACCACAAAAAGTCTGCATGAAACACCTAAAACACTACATTTTAAAAACCTACACATACCCTTGACCCCATTGCCTATGCTCTCATTAGCCACTTCTCCAATTAGCTGTTTATATATTACCCTAACTGCCTCCTCTTTGAGTTTATAAACCTTCCACCTCTCTCTTCCTGATTGCTTTATATTCTCCTTGTATCCCATCTATATTAATCTCAGTGTGCTAAACTAGAAGGTGATCAGATATATCTGTGGCCTTATAAACATGTACACATCCTGAAAGTTATCAAACAGTCTTTTATCTACCCTATACCTATCCAAAACTAAAGATACTGTCATTTCGCCATTCATCATATCATGTATACTTGATTTATCCTCTTTTTCTTAATAGATTGTATTACCTATAACTAAACCCCCTTTCCTATACAAAGTTCATTCAAGGGTCAATTTCATTTAACCTGGCCACCCAAGATGCTTGCATACCTCACCCTCTCCTAAAAAAGTTTCTCATACCTTTTGCATTCAGGTCCCTTCCACATATTTACATCTCTCTGTGGGTTCGAAGGCTCTATACATTCTCGTTACATCTACCAAAATCTCTCTCTATTCTCTGATTCCTCTCTTCTCCAGGTGAATCACGCTTTATTATGACCCACTTCTCGCATCCAACCTTTTCTTTTAATCCAATTAATTCTTGAATTTACACCATTCAATTCTCTTGTCTCCTTCAGTAAACTGATCATTCAACAATTTACTGTACCCTTCTTTGTCTACTCTCTCCGATACTCAGATTTAATCCCTTTTATTTCCCCACCGAAAATCCCCTACCCGTCAGCTTTGTTTCGTTTAGGCCAGGAGACATCCAACTTTCTTTCATTCATAACTTCAGCAAATCATCTGTTCTTGTCTATCACCGAACTACATCCACGCACATTTAAGCATCCAGTTTTTTTTAATAAGTTTTTTTTCTTCTCTTTTTTAGTAAATGTCTACAGGAGAGGGGGTTACTAGCCATTGTTACCGGCCATTTTAGTCGTTCTTATTACGGACACGCATGGCTTACGGAGGAGGGGAAAGAATTCTTTTCACTTCCCTTGACATAGAGAAATAATAAGAGGAACAAGAGCTAATTTAGAAAAAAGGAGGGAAAAACCTAGAAGTATGTATATATATATATCATGTGCGTGTCTGTGAAGTGTGACCAAAGTGTAAGTAGGGTAGTAGCAAGATATCCTGTTATCTAGCGTGTTGTTTATGAGACAGAAAAAGAAAACCAGCAATCTACCATCATGCATAACAGTTACAGGTTTCTGTTTCACTGTTCATCTGCAGTACGGTTGTACTTCCCTGGGGGGTTGTGTCTACCAACCTATACTATAACTCACATATATAAATATATATATATATATTTATATATATATATAATATATATATATATTTATATATATTATATATAATGTCGTGCCGAATATGTAAAATGGTTCAATTAGCGAGAACTCATTTAAAATTAAGTATTTTCTGACAATTTTCTTTATACGTTTAAAGATATATTTTTTTCATTAATGTTAATGTTTAAAATTTTTAATTTTGCACCAAAGAATCGTAGTAAAACTTACCTTACCTTATTATACAAAAAACAACTTATTTTAGCCTAACCCAACTAAAAATTTTTAAATTTTTTAAAATAATTTAAAAACAAACAAAAAGGAAAAATATTTTTTGTTATTAAATGTTTTTGGGAAAATTGGAACCAAATTTTATTGATAGCAAGTCGTTCTATTTAACAAGACGAAATTCTCCTTTTCGGCAAAACGAAATTTTCGTCCCGAACGGTAGAAATTCTTTTGGGCAAAATACAACCTCACTTCCAACAACAAAAAAATTTTTATTATAATTAAAAAAAATTTAAAAGAAAAAAATATTTTATTGCGTTTATTAATTTTTTATTGAAACTATTAAAATATTTTTTTTGGTTTTCCCTAAAATAAATTTTTTTTTTTTAAAAGGTTAGGTAATTTTTTTTAAGATTCTTCGGGTAAAAATTATAAATTTTTTACTTTAACAATAATAAAAAAAATTTTACTTTAAATAAAAAAAATAAAATTAAATTTTTTTCTTGGTTAATAAATTTTAAATATTGGCCAAAAAATTTTATTTATAATAAAATTATTAAAAATTTTAATTTATAAAATATATTTAAATTTTTTTTATTTCAAATGGCCGTTCCCAAAACCGGGGGCCAGGGGGCCCCAAAAAAGAAAACTTCACCACCAAAAATATATTTCTTCCCCGGGGTTTTAAAAAGTTTTTAAACTCAAATTTAAATTTAGAAATTTAAATTTATTATTAGGATAAGTGGCCCTGGGGTTTCCCTAACCCCTTAAAATTACTTTAACTAAAAGATAAAGTTTAAAAAATTTTTTCTCCATTTCCTATCCACGCCCTTTTTTTTTAAAAAAAAAAATTAATAATAAAAATTTTTATTAATTTAAAAAATTTTTAAAAATGATAAATTTAATATTTTTTTTATTTTTACATTCCAAAACCCCCAAACCCCTCCCCAAAAGGGAAAACTTTGTAATCCCCCCCTCCTCCTCTTCCAAACAAAAACCCAATTTCTGCAAATTAACCCCACCGGGGCCCTGACATAATTCCACTGCCCCGCCTTTTCCTGAACTTCATAATGCTTCACACCCATATAAACTTTTTTTAAACCTATACCTCATCTTTCCCCTCTTTGTCCAAGGACAAAATTTTTTATTATTTTAATATTTTTATAAATTTATAATTAATATTTTTTTAATTTTTTTTTAATGTAAATTAATTTTATTAAAATTTTTTTTAAAACAATTTAATTAAATATAATTTTTATTTATAAAAATTTTAAATTTTAAAATATATTTTTTTTAAAAATTCAATAAACCATAAAAGGGTTTAAATATCAAAAACCCCTCTTTGGAAATTCCAAAGCGTACGTGTATAATTATATATTTTTTTATAATTATATTAAAAATTAATTTTTATTTTTAGAATTTTTTTAATATATATATATATATATATATATATAAATATTATATATATATATATATATAAAAAATTATATTTTTATATATATATAATATATAAAATATTAATAAATTAATCAAAAAAACAATGAAAAGCCAACCCCTAAATTTTGAATAAAATTAGGGCCTTACGTTACACTTAAAAAAATTTTATGGGGGTATCCACGTTAACTTACATTTATGTGTTTTTCATAAATTAAAATTATTTTATTTTAATTTAAAAAGGGGGTTTACTAAAAACTGAAAAGATGGCCCTCATTCATTACAAAGTTATGTGGTCTCTCACTTACACTGTCAAAGTTAGTGGTTCACGTTACCTGTACAAATTTTTATTGGATCTCACTTACACTGAAAATTATGTGCATCCCGTTCACGTACAAATTATGGATCTCCGTTCCTGTACAAATTATTGGCCTCTCACGTACACTGTAAAAGTTATTGGTATCTCCTTTACACTGTACAAAGTTATGGGGTTCTCACTTACACTGTCAAATTTATGTGTATTTCACGTTACATGTACAAAGTTATTGGATCTCCTTAATGTAAAAAGTTATGGGGTTCTCACTTACACCAAAGTTGGGTGGTATCTCACGTTACACTGTACAAAGTTATGTGGTATCTCACGTTACACTGTACAAAGTTATGTGGTATCTCACGTTACACTGTACAAAGTTATGTTGTATCTCACGTTACACTGTACAAAGTTATGTGGTATCTCAGTTACACGTCAAATTATTGGATCCCGTTACACTGTACAAAGTTATTGGATCTCACGTTACACGACAAAGTTATGGGGTATCTCACGTTACATTTAAAAAGTTTTTGGGGTATCTCACTTACACTGTACAAAGTTATGTGGACCCAAATTTTCACTGACAAAGTAAATGGGGTATTCCTTACACTGTAAAAAGTTATGGGTAATCCACTTTTTAAAAAGTAAAAAGTTAGTGGATCTCACGTTACACGTACAAAGTTTGGGGTATCTCCGTTACATGTACAAAGTTATGTGGATTCACGTTAACTGAAAAATTATGTGGATTCCTTCACGTACAAATAATGGGTATCTCACTTTTACCGTAAAATTTATTGGTACTCACTTTAACAGTACAAAGTTAGGGGGATTCACGTTAAAACTGTACAAAGTTATGTGGCCCCTCACGTTAACTGTAAAAATTATGGGGGATCTCACGTTACATGTACAAAGTTATGTGTATCTCACTTTACACTGTACAAATTATGGGGGTATCTCACGTTCACTGTCAAAGTTAGTGGATTCACGTTACACTGTAAAAAGTTATGTGGTATCTCACTTTAAACTGTAAAAGTTATGTGGTTCTCATTACACTGTACAAAGTTATTGGTTCTCACGTTCACTGTACAAGTTATTGGTTCTTCACGTTCCCCGTAAAAGTTATGTGGTCTACGTTACACGTACAAAGTTTGTGGTTCTCACGTTACTCTGTAAAAAGTTTTGGTTCTCACGTTACCTTTAAAAAAGTTATGTGGTTTCACGTTAATGTACAAAGTTATGTGGCTCTCACGAAAACCTGTACAAAGTTATGTGGTACTCACGTTACATTTTACAAATTTGTCTCACCTAACAGTTCACATTCAACTTTATCTCCACCACGGGGTTATATTTACCTACACCTCACTACAAATTATCACATCTCATTCCAAAATTTGAAGGAATCACCCTCACACATCTCGGTAAATTTTCCATTCAAACCCCTGGATAATATCTAGCGGGAGCTTTCCCCCATTGTTTATGTCCCCAAACCCTCTACATAAAAAAAAAAAACATTAGTTTTTTATTTCAGTGGAGATAAACGGGCTTTGTTCATTAAGGGGCGAGGGGCAAAAAGAGGAGTGGAACTCCGAAATTTGGTGCGTAATCTACCCCCTGACTGACTGCTTTTTTTGGGCGAAAGTTCCATTTTTTTGGTAGTTTGTGTCACATTTTTAAAAAACCGTTTTTATTAAAAAGACAATTTTAAGAATATTGAAGATTTAAACCCATTTATGAGAACCTGGCCCCGGCATTAAGTATTCCCCCTCAAACACAATTTTTTTAAAAATTAGTCCATGTGGAAACACTTATCTTCACTGAGGAAACGTTTAGCCAAAAAGTGACTTCATCCAGTCCAATAAAAAAAAAGATGTGAAGATCAAAAGGGAATTTGAGGTAAAAAGTCCCAATTTTTTGTATGTGTCTAATTAAAATAATAAATCTTTATTTACTTCAAGTACATGTACAAAGTATACACCCCTAGCTATACAATACTTACCCTATATAGAAAGCCGTTGTTAGCGAGATTTCGGGAAAATTAAGTCATTTTTGTCCAGGTTTTTCGACCCACACCGTCCCAAAAACACCCGGGTACCCATTTTAAACTGATGGGTGAACGGGACAAGGACAGCGGGCGTTTTTAGGGAAACGCGTCCTAGTGTTTCCCCTTTACCGGATGAAAACCCATCCCAGGGGCGGGGTGAACTGCGTCATTCAAAACTCCCCCGTCGGGGGGTTCGTCCCCCCCGTGGTTGGTTTGTTTGTAATCGTGTCATACGTTTTCGGAGCCCGGAGGGATTGGAACCCGGCCCTCAGTGTGTGGGGCGGTTTTGTTGGTTAGGTCAGTCCCTTTTCCTCCTGACCACTCAGGAACTGAAGAAAAAAGAAAAGCTTAACATTAAAACGGAAAAATTAAGAGGCAACATTTCCCCAACACTTACTAACTTAGCTAACTATCCTAAAACATTTCGGCTGAAGGTACCTAACTGTTACCATGTGCCCTTTTTTATCTTGTCTGCTTTGTTTAAATATCTATTTACTTACCCCAGCACCCTCCCCTCAAGAAAAAAGAACGAGACTGACGGGAGGAAAGAAAAATAAACCTACAGTACATGGAAGTAAAAAAACACAGTTTAAATAGTGTAACAGACATATTTTAAAAAATATTTAAAGATTGTGTCTTGAAAAAATCAATTTGGCATACGTGAAACACTTTATGTTAGGAGTTTTGGCGTTGGGTTGTCGAAAATCTGTTTCTTTTTTCTTAGCCTCCCCTGGTAAAACAAAATGATTTAAAAGGTTTTATGAATTTAACTTAATGATTGTAAAACTTCGCTGTCAAATTTTGTGTAAGTAAGGGGACAGGATAGATTTTCCCCCTTATTTTTCATTTCGTGACAATCAGTTTTGTGAAAAAACGTAGGGGTAAATCATGGGATCGAAATTAAAGACAATTGAAACATCTGGGATCTTTATTGGGCTTTTCCCCATCCAGGGGTTTTAATCAATACAAATTCCAGATAAAATTTTGATTCCCCCCGGGGACACGGTGCTTTCGCCCAACCCCAAGACTGAGGACTGTTACCTCACTTTTTTATAGTTTACTGTCTTCAAATTATTTCCAGGCGCACACAACCAAAAATGCTGAAGATTGGGCCTGGAAAACCCAAGTAAAGCTTTTGGGACCTTGTAAGAATCGTTAAACACTCTTACACCACTGTTCGGGCCCTTTTGGGAGTATGCGCCCCATTATGTCCCCAAACCTAGTCAAGCACGACAAAAAATTTAAAAGAGAATGGCAATTTTGGCAACAAGATATCCCAAGCAAGGGGATTGTACTAGTAGGAGGGGTTAAGAAAATCACTTGATAGCAATGGAGGCCCCCGAGAGTTTTAAGAACACATCTAAATTGAAAAGTGGTTCCAACAGAATATGTCAGGATGGTAAAAAGCAAAAGGGGTTTAAATTTGGGAAGTTGAAGACTCAATGAAAAAGGGGATATTGGGAAATTTTTTGTTAAGCCAAGATTTTGGGGAAAAGTGGAACAATCGGGAGGGTGAAAAAAAGGAGTACATCCACACATAGCTTTACGAAGAATATAAAAAGTATGGAGCCGGGAAGAGTGTGGACTAGTGGCGACCAGCGGGGAGGGGGCCAGTAGCTGTGAATCGACCCCAAAACCCACAAATAGGTAAACACACACACACACCACACCAACACACACCCCCACAACACACACACACAACACACACACACACACACACACAAAACCAAGCACGAACAACGCAAAAATTTCAATATTTCAGTATTAAAAAAGATTATTAATTTATCCTTGACTGGGAAGGTCATTAAGGGGGCCCGGGGTCACAACCGGGCCGCGGGGGCGTTGACCCCGGAACTCTCCCCGGGGTAAACAGCTGTTCGAAAAGAAAATTGGGGGTAATAAATTTTTTATACCCCGGGAGAACCAAAACCCGGGTGTTTAAAACGAAGGATAGGTTTTTTGTTCGGAAGACTTAAACATTACCAGGGGGGAAAACCCTTCGAAAAAAAAAACAGGCTTCGAGAAAAACAGGCTTTCGAGAAAAACAGGCTTCGATAAGGACAGCTTCGAAAAATGGGCTTGAGAAAAACCAGCTTCGATGGGAACAAACTTCACGAAAAAAGGCTTCGAGAAAAACAACTTCAAAAAAAAGAGGCTTGAAGGAAAAGAGGTTTTAAAAAGGAAACGGTTTAAAGAAAAACGGCTTCGAGAAAAACGGGTTTTCAAAAAAAAACAGGATTCAAAAAAACAGGTTCGAGAGAAACAGCTAAAAAAAAGAGGCTTCGAGAAAAACGGTTCGAGAAAGAGAGGCTTCAAAAAAAAAGGCTTCAGAAAAACAAGTTTCCCAAAAAAAAACCGGGCTTCGAGGAAAGAGGCTTTGTGGGAACAGGTTCATGAAAAACGGGTTTTCAAAAACACAAGCTTAAAGAAAAAAAGGCTTCGAAAAAAAATGTGATGCCTGACGTTTCCCCATGAGCAAAAATATATCCGTCCCTTGATTTGACGAGGGCTTTGAGACAACGCTGCCGCCCCCGGAGGCCGTTTTAAAAATTTCCTTGATTGCATTTTAAAAAAAAAAAATTTTTAGAGCGAGGGGAAGAAAGGCTCCCTCGGAAAGAAAAAAAGAAGACATCCCCTGATCCCCCGTCGATGTTTGAAAGAAAAGTTTTTCCAAAGCGAAAAATTCTTTCGTGAGAAATTGCATCGTTGAGGGCGTTGTTCAAAGCATCACATTCATCCATGATCTTAAATCATCACTGTGTCTCAAACTTAGGGACAAACAGTATTTCTATCCCAAGTGAAGGAGGAATGAACTATGTGGCGACTTTTGTCAAGAACTGTAACAAACTTTTTCCAACCATTTTTTGTTAATGGGGGGAACGAATTTTTTGGGGGGATCCCCAATGGTTTATTTTATTTTATGTCTTCCCGAGAACCATCCTCTGAGGCCATCTTCCTTGGTAATGGCTGCTCGCCCATAGCCCTGACAGAGATAACAGGGGAAAATTGGGTAAAACCTCCTTGAAGTCTCCAAAACCTCCCAGCCATATTTTTCATGTTCAAGCTTCCGTAGAATTTTTACACATTGTAGTCCTCTTTAAGATGCACTAATAGCCAAGGGGGAGTTATATTTTCCCATTGTGCAGAATACGCTTTTTTAGGCTTCTGGGGAGCTGTCAATGAAGAGTCTCACTCATCTGGATTGCATGCAATTCCATTGCATCAAACAGGGGTGATACATCATTTCAGTACACAAACCCACTTCATTAGTGAACAAGCTTTAGAAATGTTGGTAAGTTGCCATTACATATTTTCTCCACCCGTCCACTCCTAGGCATTGAAAACAAATCTCAGCATTTGACTTTGTCAAAAATAAAATCTCTATAAGGGCATTGAGGTTGTTTGTTTTGTGTAGTAAGGGTTCCCACAGCAGCTCATCTGTAGATTTAGTCTTGTTCACTGTGCTCTTTATTTCTATTTGCTGCTTTTATGTTTGAGGTTAACATCTTTTTGGAGGGGTAGGACAGGAAGATCACACTGTGTGGTACTGGTGCATAGAAGAGGAAGGTCTGGGAAAAAATAGCAGGTGCATTTTTTTCCCAGTTTGGAGTTTTGAATGATCCCCCCAGGCAGAATTAGCAGTTTTGAGTGATCAGTGGGCTACGCCTCTGACTCTCTTTTTTCCCCCTCTAACCCTCCCGTAAAAGAACAAAAAATTGTTTCGTTACATACATTTTATTTAAAAAAGTTCCCATTCAAGATTTTACCCTTCAAATAACTAATGACTTTTTTACCTTTCCCAAAGTTTTTTTTTCAAAGTTCACCGCAACAGAGGCGCCCCGTTTGTCTTGGTCCATAACTGACTGAAAAAAATATGTTTTTAAGCTTCACCTTTTTTTGATGCGTTACGGGGAAATTCTTATTAATTTACCCTATGGCAAATGCATCTGGAAGATGCTGCCTATTGATGCATTTCCTTCGAGTGTCTTCTGAGGTACCAGAGCGAATGAACGAGTTTTCGAAACCCCCGCTTTTATATTTGCCAAGAAAAACCCTAGAACAAAAGAGTTTTACTCAGTGTTTATTGAAGTGGTTTAGAAGTGTCCTGACCACAAAAGCAAAGTTCTGGGATCAAAAAATTTTTTTTTTTAATTTTGTTTTGCATGAAGAATTGGGAAAAAATGCTCATTCCCGGAAAAGACAAAAAAAGATTTTTTTTTCTAATGTTATCTAGAGGGCTGAGTAGGGGTTTGTGAGTTGGGTTTGGGCATGAAGAGAGGAAGGGCAAAAAAGAGGTGTTAAATTTTAGTGGAGGGAAAGGGGGGTAGTGGGCACTAGGAAAGGGTTTGGGGGGACGGGAAAGGAGGTTTTTTGTGTGCGAGGTGCTTTGACTTCCCAAAAATATGCCGAGCGTGTTAGCAGGAGCGAATGGGGACAATGGTTTTTTAGGGCTTGACGTGCCCTTTTGGGGGTGAGCAAGGTAATTTATAAGGGATTCAGGGAAAGCGGGAGGCCGGACTTGAGTCCTGGGAAAGGGAAGTAAGTGCTCACTCTAAGGGGGGGTTTAATGTTGCAGTTTTATAACTGTAGTGAACATGCCTCTGGCCAAAACAGGAAGAGCAAATTGGGGGGCCCCCAAAGGGAAAAGGGAAACTGGGGGCCTAAATACAGGAAGAGCAAATTGGGGGCAAAGAAATAGAGAGGAGGGAAAGCGGGGCCTCAGGAAGAAAAAATTGGGGGCCCAAATAGGAAAGAGGAGCAAATTAGGGACCCACGAATAGAAAGGAGGAACAAATTGGGGGCCCCCGAGGAAAAACAAAATTTGGAGTCTTTTAAAAACAGGGGAAAGCAAATTTGGGGGGGGCCCCTGTAAAAAGGAAATTTGGGGGGGTCCCAAATACAGGATGGGCAAATTGGGGGCAAAGAAGAGAAGAGGAACAAAATTGCGGGGCCATCAAGAAGAGTAAATTGGGGCCCCCTCGTATAGACAGGAAGAGCTGATTGGGGTGCCCCCTGAAAAAACAGGAAGAGCAAATTGGTGGGCTCCTGACTAGAAAGGAGCAAATTGGAGGGCCCCCCAACAGTCAGGAGGAGCAAACTGGGTGGGCCCCAGCAGCAAATTGAAGGGCCCCCTTAATAGCACATTCGGGGCCCCAGGAAGAGCAAATAGTGGCCCCTGAACAGGCAGGAGTAGCAAATTAGGAAAGACCCCAAGTAGAGCAAATTGAGGGGCCAAAGGGAAGAGCAAACTGTTAGTCCCGAAATAGACAGCAAATTCAAACTGAGAGGGGCCACCCATGAAGAGGAAATTGTGGACTTCTATATAGACAGGAGGATCATACTGGGGGGGCACAGGAAGATAAACTGGAGGCCCCCAATAGAGAAAAAATTTTTTGGCCCCCCCATAAGACAGGAAGGTAAAATGGGGGTTCCCCTTAAGAAAAGGAAGTGTAAAAATGGAGGGGGGCTCGCAGGGAGAGCAAACTGGGGACCCACAAGGACGAGCAAATTGGGGAGCCCAAAATAGACAGGAAGAAGAAATCTGGGGGCCCCCAAAGACAAAAGGGGAGGGGAAAAGACAGGGAAAAGCAAATTTGGGGGCAGTACTAGACAGGGAAAACAAACGGGGGGTGCCACCCGGGAAATCACGACATACACATATATATAATTTTTCCCCTTGCTATATCGGCAGAATAGCATTTCATTTAAGCCAAAATTGCAGTTTTAACCTATTCGGCACTTGCGATTTTACTTAAATAGCAACAAATTTTTGCTAATAGGGGAAACGAAAAAATTTAGTACCAATAAACGCAAAAATCATTTTAAAAAGGCGAAAAAATACATTTCATTGTTTTGTTTATTATTAAATTTTTGTAAACTTATTAAAATTATTTATTGGATTAGGTAAATTAAATTGCGCTTGAAGAATTGGGCACTTTAAAAAACTACGGGAATCTTTATTGAAGAAACGTTTCGCCACACAGTGGGTTCTCAGTCTCATACAAAGGAGGAAGGTAAAGGAGAGGTGGAGTTTGAGGATTCATCCCTCGGGGAGTCGATGTGTTCAGTCATCAGTTTGGAAAGTACAGCACAGGGCCTAGCAGGGCTTTAAAAAACTTAGCAGGTGAGGCTAGCAGGGGGAGGCGGGGGGGGTCGCAGGGTACCATCCCCAGTTAAGTAATCTTCGTCCCCCAAATTGAACAAGTTTGAAAATCTTTATACTAATCCCATGATGAGGGATTTCTGACAGATTGATAATGGGTTTTTAAACCGACAAGTTGAAGAATTTAGACAGAGAGACTGAAGAGGGAGGTTCACTGATGCGTTTTTCTTCGTTAAGCAACTCACAAAAAAGCTAGTGTCCCCGGGTCGATTTGGGGTTCATCCCCGATAAGGAGTAGAAAAAATTGGTCGTGTTTCCCTAAAATACCTGCTCTCCCTGTTCACCTACGTAAAAAGGGTTTCCCGGGTTTTTAGTGGACTGGTTGGGTAGCTCCTAAAAAAAATTGACTAATTTCCCCAAAGGGGCTTTCTATATAGTAGTAAAGTTATTAAATCAGCTGTATAAATAGATGAATTTAGTCAGCGTATAGTAGTATGTCACTGATTTAGCATATATTATGCATTTAAAGTCCTATGGACCCGATTGTAAAAAATAAAGGTTATTTTATTTTTTTTTTTTATTGGGGGTTTCAAGCCTGTCTCTCACGGGGCATTTAAAGGCTGATTGGGTTGGTTAGTGGGGTTTAAAGTCTATTACACACAAGGGTTATCAGGGGTTTTTAAACAGTATATCTACCGGGTATATACCCCGACAGCTGCTATCTCTAGGGTATATATGTTAAAATTTTGGTTGAATTCTTTGGGTATTAAAAAATTCTTGTTGGGGGTGAATAGGTTACCGCGCAACCCTTGTGTAGTCGATGGGGTTCAAACCCCTTTTAACCAACCCTTTTTTTACCAGTCATTAAACTTTAAAACCTAGAATGGGAATTAATTTTGGGTGTAAACACGGAGACACATACCCTTGGGGTATGAATCCCGTGTTCGGGAAAAAGTTAAAAATCCGAGATAAAACGACTCATTCAAAGGCTTATGAAAAAATTCGAAGTTTGAAGCTAGGTTTTTCGAAGTTATTTCCCTCACTGTGGTTTCCAGCACAACAGAGGGTCCTACACACACTCCCCTACCCACACGTAAAACTACACAGAAATGTGTATATCCCTTTTATAATAACCCCAAAATTTTATTTTTGTTATACACATCGGTGTGTAACTCAGTGTATATGCTTTAATTTTTATTTTAGGGCAGGTATATACATTAGAAAATTACACCCCCCAGTGTTTAGTGTATACTGGGTATATCATATATATAACTGTTTATAAATGTCAGACTGTGTATAATCCCTAAGGATTTAGCGTTTTAATAAGTACTGAATGCCCCATTATTATCGATTTTAATCGCATATAATAATAATAATAGTATTAATTTTTTTGAGTGATTATAAGTTCATGTGTTGCCGCGCGAGTGTTTTCGCGCGAGTGTTGCCGCGCGAGTGTTTTCGCGCGAGTGTTGTCGCGCGAGGTTGCCGCGCGAGGTTGTCGCGCGATGTTTTTCGCGCGAGTGTTTTTCTGCGCGATGTTGCCGCGCGAGTGTTTCCACGCGGTGTTGCCGCGCGAGTGTTGCCGCGGGTGTTGCCGCGCGAAATTTTTGCCGCGCGAGTGTTGCCGCGGGTGTTTGTCGCGGAGTGTTCCGCGCGAGTGTTGTCGCGCGGGTTTGTCGCGCGAGTTTGCCGCCGGGTTTGCCCCGCGAGTGTTTTCCACCAAATGTTCCGCGGGGGGTGTTGCCCCGGGGAGTGTTGCCGCGCGATGTTTGTCGCGCGAGTGCTGACTACCCCAGAAACCCGCTAGCTACCCCCCCCACTAGAAAGCAGCCCAGCACCCCTGGGTACCCCCCGACCGGGGAAGCTACCCCAGCACAGCTGGGTTCCCACACCACTGCTAACCAATCAGTGGTACAGTCATCCAACACCATCTCCTCATGAAAGGTCAGTTGTCAATTTATGTAAAGGGCACCTCCTGCATCAATAAATATTTTTTCAATGGTTTTTTATGAAGGGCTAAATTTTACGTAATAAAAATAAAAAAAATAATAAAAAAATAATAATAATAATTAATAATAAATCTTTTTTAAGACAAGTACATGTAGTGGTATAAAAATACTGACATCAGTACAAAAACTATATAGAAAGCCCCTTTGTTATTGGGGGCAATTTGGGCAAATTTTGTATGTTTTATCAGTCTCCCCTGACCCGACTGTCCTCCCAAAGTGTCGTCCCATTTCCCCCAACCTTTTTTCGTAGGACATACTCTGACTACGGAACTAGCTTGTTGAAACAAAAACCTAACCCCCCGGGCCCGGGGTTGAACCCCCGGGCATGTCTCAAAACTCCAGTCCCTCGGTTTGCCCCTAACCCGCTAGCCATAAAAATCATCCAATAGGGATATTTCTAACCCTAGGAAAATTTGCCAGGCCCTCGTGACCAAAATGCAAGTTTTTACAGACGAAACTCCAGCTAGCTGGCCGTGCCCAAATCTATCAATCCCTTCATGCCGTCAAAATGACTCAAGAAATCTAATACACGATTGCAAACAAACCATACCACGGCCGGGGTTGACGGCTGGGGAAATTTGTCTGTAAAAAATTGCATTTGTGGTCACAGGGTGCCTGTGCTAAAATTCCCATGTTTTAGAAATAAAAATAGTTGGGTAAACTTTTGTGGTAGCTGGTCTAGGGTAACGCGCGGGCTGGAGTTTTTTAGACCTTTGACCGCGGGTTCAATCCGGCCGGGGGGATGGTTTTTTTTGCAATCGTTCATTCGATTTCTTAATCTTGTTGCAAACCTTTACATTTTCTCTAATTTTTGACGGTTTAACAGGTGTGGGTTCCAAAAAGGCTGCATCCCAGTATGGGGCCTATGTACCATTAGAGAGCCTTTAACGATTCCTTACAAGGGGATGGAAGCTATTTTTCAGGTTTTGCCAATCGCCCGTTGCTCAGCAGTTTTTTGGGTTTATGGTGCCTCCGGAGACATGCTCGGTGTTATTGTCACCCCAAGATCTTTTTCCTTGAGGAGGGGAGCCTTGGCCCCCTAGTCTATATTCAGTCTGAGGGCTTCTTTGCCCTTCCCCCCGATTTTATGACTTTGCACTTGGCAGGGGGAATTTTAAGAAGCCAGTGTGGACCACGGTCCCCGCCTGTCCCCGGTCTCTCTGAAGTCCTCCTGGTCCCATCTGATTTTAAATTCTCCCCATTAATTCACATATCTCGAAAAGGGGAACCTTAATCTATCCCCTTTCCCTATGTCATTCACATAAACCAAAATAGCACTGGTCCCCAGGACCCACCCCTGTGGGGCCCCCCTCGTCACTGTGATACCTCTCCTGTACCATGACTCTTGTTTGCCTCCCCGTAGAATTTCCCGATCCATTGCAGTGCCCTTTTTGTTATCGTGCTATGCTCTAGTTTTTGCACTAGTCTCTTGTAGGGAAATGTCTCGAAGGCCTTCTTGCAGTCCCAAAAAAAGCAATCAACCCCCCCCTCTCTCGTGTCACACTTTTGTAACTTTTTCATAAAAACCCCGAAGGTTTGTGCAGAGGATTTGCCTTGCATAATCCTGGGTTATCGTTTTTTAATCTTCTTTCCACGTCTCCCCCACTCTCCTCGATAAACTTCCCAACTTTGCACGTACACGTCAGTGCACTGTCTGTTATTTAGTGCCTCTTTTCTGTCTCCTTTTTTTTAAAAAAAACTACATTTTCGGGCTTCTATACTCAGGGAGTTCCCATTTAAAGGATGTGTTGAAGATTGTGGTTATGGCACCATAGTAATTTCTCCCCCCCCAAGGACCCAAAGGGGGGATGTCCCGGGCCATTGCCTTTAGGTATCAAGATCACTTAGCTTCTCCCTCCTCAGTTTGTGCATTCGTCCACACCTCTTGGTTTTCCCCGTTGGGTCCCCCCCCTGCCCCCGTTTCCCAAATTCCTTCCCGTCTCCCCGGAATACTTTCTTAAAAATTTTCCCCTTGACTCCCTGCATACCTCTTTATCGTTTTTTTGAGTTCCCCACCTTCTTTTTCCCGATCATGGTTTTTTATGTTGTCTTTCTCCTAATGTGGCTAAACAGCAGTTTCGGGTCAGACTTGGCTTTCGATGCTATGTCATTTTCGTACTGTCGCTAGGCCTCCCTCCTTATCTGTGCATATTCGTTTCTGGCTCTTCGACTGATCTCCTTGTTTTCCTGGGTTCTTTGCCTTATATACCTCTTCCATTCTCTAATGCACTTAGTTTTTGCCTCCCTGCACCTTTGGGTAAACCAAGGACTCGCTTTGATCTTCCCATTGTTTCTGTTGCCCCTGGGAACAAACCTTTCCTCTTCGTCCTTGCATTTTGTTGTTGCATACTCCATTTCATTTACTGTCTTTCCTACCATTTCTCTGTCCCACTGCACCTTCCGCAGGAAGTTCCTCATACCTGTGTAGTCCCCCCTTTTATAGTTTGGCTTTTCCCATTCGACTCGTGTTACCCTCTCCACCTGTAACTCTACTATGTAATCGAAACTCAGGACTACGTGGTCACTATCTCCGAGGGGCCTCTCATATGTGATGTCATCTATGTCTGAGCTACTCAGGGTGAACACAAGGTCCAGTCTTGCTGGTTCATCCTCCCCTCGCTCTCTGGTAGTGTCCCCGATGTGTTGATGTATGAGGTTTTCCAGTACCACATCCATCCTCTTGGCTCTCCATGTTTCGGGGCCCCATGAGGCTCCAGGTTTCCGCAATCGTTCTCCCTGTGGTTGAAATCACCCATAACCAGTAACTTTGTACGTTTGAGCCCTTCGTGCCACCTCAGCCAGTGTGCCCACCATCACTCTGTTGTTCTCATCATATTCCTCTCTTGGCCTCCTGAAGTTCTGTGGTGGGCTATACATCACAGCAATGACTACCTTATGTTCCCCAGATTGAATTGTTCCTGCTATGTAGTCCCTTTCTCCAATCTCGTCCATGCCCTCCATTTCCTCGGAACTCCATCAGTTTTTATTGAGCAGTGCAACCCCTCCTCCCCCTCTGCTCCTTCTATCTTTCCTCGGGATCTGATATCCTGGTGGGAAGACTGCGTCTGTTACTGTCTCAGTGAGTTTCGTTTGTGTGACTGCTATGATGTCTTGGGACTTCTCGTTGATTCTTTCGTGCCATTCCTCGTATTTATTTGCTATACCATCTGCGTTTGTGTACCACACCTTCAGCTTCTTGTCTATCACGGTGGACCTGGGAGCATATTGGCGTTGGGGGTGGGAGCCCTGGGGGGGTTATGGGGGTTTGTGGTGTGGGTGGGATTTGTGATGGGGGGGGGTGAGGGCAGAGTGCCCGAAGGGAGCTGCCGTGACAGTAGGGTTTGTGATGTGGGGGTGGGGGCAGGGTGGGTGTTGGTTGAGATTGTTCAGCTGCATTGGGGTTTTCAGTGTGGGTGGGGTTTGTGGTGGGGGGTGGGGGCAGAATGCCCAAAAGGGGCTGCTGTAGAGATGGGATTTGTGGTGGGGGCAGAGGAAACAGTGTGCGGGTTTTGGTTGAGGTTGTTCAGTTGCTTCGGGGTTGTTGTGGTTGGAGTCCTTCTGTGGGTGTGTCTGTAGGGTGTATTTGTCCTTCCACCTGAGTCTGGGTTCTGCTCGTCCTCATCGGTGCCTCCCGTTCCTCTTTTCATTTTTGTACGCTTTCTCTGTCTTGTCCTTTCCTCCTGTGTTCTGTCCCAATCGAGGTACACGCTCCGGTACTCTGAATTGGCCATCAGTCGTGCTTTCTCCTGCAGGACCCTGGTTCGAGCTGATTCTGCCCTGAAGACTACTTTGACAGGCCATCTCCTCCTGCGTGCAAGCCACCCAATTCTCCGAAAATTTGCCACCTGGGTCATGTCTCCCTCTCCTATTGCTTTCAAGATACCCTCGATTGCGTTCTCCCCCCCTGGATTCTTTCACCATAGGTTCCCTTTCAACTTCTTGGAGCCCGTAGACAAACATTGACCTCTCCCTCTCCTCCTCCCACTGTCTCTCTCTTTGTGTCCTCTGAGGTGTTTTATCTCCTTCCATCGAGACGTTCCTGCCTTCAACCCCTGCCCTTGCTGCAGCCCCTATGCTCAGTGTACTGTCTTCCCTGTTCAGCTGTTCCCTGCCACTGTAGTTGATTGTTAGTCTCTGCATGAGTCTTGTCTCCTGCACTGAATGCAGGCTTCACGATTGGTCTTCCTGTACTCATCTTTTCCTGAATCCCTACAGCCCACTCGTCTGTGACTGGTATAGAAGTCCCTGATGTCATTCCTGTCCTGTCATTTGTCTTACTCTTCTGTTTCAGTGTGTGTGTGTTGTGTGTTGTGTGTGTGTGTGTGTGTGTGTGTGTACTCACCTAATTGTGGTTGCAGGGATCGAAACTCAGCTCCTGGCCCCGCCTTTTCACTGATCTCTGCTCCCTGAGCTTTGTCATACCGCGTCTTAAAGGTATATATGGTTCCTGCCTCCACTACATCACTTGCTAGACTATTTCACATCCTGACAACTCTGTAAATGAAGAAATACTTCTTAACATCCCAGTGAGTCCTCAGCTTCCAATTGTGACCCCTTGTTTATGAGTGTGTACTCACCTATTTGTACTCACCTATTTGTGGTTGCAGGGGTCGAGTCACAGCTCCTGGCCCCGCCTCTTCGCTGATTGCTACTAGGTCCTCTCTCTCCCTGCCCCATGAGCTCTATCATACCTCGCCTTAAAACTATGTATGGTTCCTGCCTCCACCACATCACTTTCTAGGCTATTCCATGGCCTGACTACTCTATGACTGAAGAAATACTTCCTAACATCCCTTTGATTCATCTGAGTCTTCAACTTCCAATTGTGACCTCTTGTGTCTGTGTCCCATCTCTGGAACATCCCGTCTTTGTCCACCTCGTCTATTCCGCGCAGTATTTTATATGTCGTTATCATGTCTCCCCTGACCCTCCTGGCCTCCAGTGTCGTCAGGCCGATTTCCCTCAACCTTTTTTCATAGGACAATCCCCGTAGCCCCTGGGACTAGTCTTGTTGCAAACCTTTGCACTTTTTCTAATTTCTTGACGTGCTTGACTAGGTGTGGATTCCAAACTGGTGCTGCATATTCCAGTATGGGCCTGACGTAGATGGTGTACAGAGTCTTAAACGAATCCTTACTGAGGTATCGGAACGCTATCCGTTAGGTTTGCCAGGCGCCCGTATGCTGCAGCAGTTATCTGATTGATGTGCGCCTCAGGAGATATGCTCGGTGTTATACTCACCCCCAGATCTTTTTCCTTGAGTGAGGTTTGCAGTCTTTGGCCATCTAAACTATATTGTGTCTGCGGTCTTCTTTGCCCTTCCCCAATCTTCATGACTTTGCATTTGGCAGGGTTAAATTCAAGGAGCCAGTTGCTGGACCAGGCTTGTAGCCTGTCCAGATCTCTTTGTAGTCCTGCCTGATCCTCGTCCGATTCGATTCTTCTCATTAACTTCACATCGTCTGCAAACAAGGACACTTCTGAGTCTATCCCTTCCGTTATGTCGTTCACGTATACCAAGAACAGCACAGGTCCTAGGACTGACCCTTGTGGAACCCCGCTTGTCACAGGCGCCCACTCTGACACCTCGTCGCGTACCATGACTCGTTGTTGCCTCCCTGTCAGATATTCTCTGATCCATTGCAGTGCCTTTCCTGTTATGTGTGCCTTGTCCTCTAGCTTTTGCAGTAACCTCTTGTGAGGAACTGTGTCGAAAGCCTTCTTGCAGTCCAAAAATACGCAGTCGATCCACCCCTCTCTCTCTTGTCTTACTTCTGTCACCTTGTCATAAAACTCTAGTAGGTTTGTGACACAGGATTTTCCTTCCTGAAACCGTGCTGGTTGTCAATTATACACTTGTTTCTTTCCAGGTGCCCCACCACTCTCCTCCTGATGATCTTCTCCATGACCTTGCATACTATACACGTTAGTGATACAGGTCTGTAGTTTAGTGCCTCATGTCTGTCTCCCTTTTTAAAATTGGGACTACATTTGCCATTTTCCATACCTCAGGGAGTTGCCCAGTTTCAAATGATGTGTTGAAGATCTTTTTTTAATGGCTCACACAATATCTCTGCTCCCTCTTTAAGGACCCATGGAGAGATGTTGTCTGGTCCCACCGCCTTTGAGGTGTCAAGTTCGCATAGCAGCTTCTTCACCTCCTCCTTGGTTATATGTACCTCATCCAGCACTTGCTGGTGTGCCCCCCTGTTCTGATTTCTTGGAGTCCTACTGGTTTCCACTGTAAATACCTCTTTAAATCTTGTGTTGAGCTCCTGACATACCTCTCGGTCGTTTCTTGTGAATTCCCCATCACCCTTCCTCAGTCTGATTACCTGGTCCTTGACTGTTGTTTTCCTCCTGATGTGGCTGTACAACAGCTTCGGGTCAGTCTTTACTTTTGATGCTATGTCATTTTCATATTGTCTCTGAGCCTCCCTTCTTATCTGTGCATATTCGTTTCTGGCTCTTCGGCTGATTTCTTTATTTTCCTGAGTTCTCTGTCTTCTGTACCTTTTCCATTCTCTAGTACACCTAGTTTTTGCCTCCCTACACCTTTGGGTGAACCAAGGACTCGTTCTGTTCTTCCCATTATTTCTGTTTCCCTTGGGAACAAACCTCTCCTCTGCCTCCTTGCATTTTGTTGCTACATAGTCCATCATTTCTTGTACTGGTTTTCCTGTCAGTTCCCTCTCCCACTGAATGTCTTGAAGGAAGTTCCTCATGCCTGAGTAGTTCCCCCTTTTGTAGTTTGGTTTTTCCCAGCCTATTCCTGCTACTCTCTCCACTTGGAGCTCAACTATGTAGTCGAAGCACAGAACCACATGATCACTAGCTCCCAGGGGCCTTTCATACATGATACCCTCGATGTCCGAACTACTCATGGTGAATACAAGGTCCAACCTTGCTGGTTCATCCTCTCTTCTCTCTCTGGTAGTGTCTCTAACATGTTGATGCATGAGGTTCTCCAGTACCACATCCATCATCTTGGCTCTCCATGTTTCGGGATCCCCATGGGGCTCCAGGTTTTCCCAGTCAATCTCCTTGTGATTGAAATCACCCATAATAGTAACTTTGCTCCCCCCATGTGTGCTCTCCTGGCCACCTCGGCTAGTGTGTTGATCATTGCTCTGTTGCTCTCATCGTATTCTTCTCTTGGCCTCCTGCAGTTCTGTGGTGGGTTGTACATTACTGCAATTATCACCTTATGTCCCTCAGACTGGATTGTTCCTACTAAGTAGTCCCTTTCGCCCATGCCATCCATTCCTTCCATTTTCTCAAAACCCCACTGGTTTTTAATGAGCAGTGCAACTCCTCCTCCCCCTCTCCTCCCTCTGTCTTTCCTGAGGATTTGATATCCGGATGGAAAGATTGAATCTGTTATTATTCTGGTGAGTTTTGTTTCTGTGAGTGCTATTATGTCTGGGGATGTCTCTTTGATTCTTTCGTGCCACTCCTCATACTTGTTTGTTATTCCATCTGCATTTGTATACCACACCTTCAACTTCTTTTCTAAGACTGTGGTCTGGGAAGTATATTGGGGTTGGGGAAGTGGGAGACCTGGTAAGGAACTATGGGTTGTTGCTGTGGGGGTGAAGTTTGTAATGTAGTGGGTGGGGGCATTGGATGTGGCATGGGTGTTTTGATTTAGAGTGTTTGGTTGCACTGGGGTTGACCTGGTTGGGAGGCTTCTATAGAAAGTTGTGAGGGAGGCTGTATTAGATCTTCTTCCTGGGTCTGGGATCTCCTGTCTGTCTTCTCCATCCCCTCTCTTTCCTCCTTTCGCCTTTGTACCATCTCTCTCAGTTTCTTCCTTTCTTCTTGTGTTCTGTCGCGGTCGAGATACACCCTCCTGTATGCCGTCATGTCCCTTAATCGTGCTTTCTCCTGCAGGATCCTGGTCCGAGTCGCTTCTGCCTTGAAGGTCACTCTCACTGGCCGGGTTCTTTTTTTTACAAACCCCCCTATTCTCCGAAAATTTTCCAGCTGGGTCATATCGTCTTCTCCTATTGCTTTCATGATGCTTTCAATTGCTTTTTTTCCCCCTTGTTTTCTTGCTTCATATGTTTCCCCTTCGACTTCCTGGAGCCCATACACAAAGACTGACCTCACCCTTTCATTCTCCCACTGCATATCCCTGTGTATCCCCTCATTTAATTTGGTTTCCTCCATTGCAGCTTTCCTTTCTTCAGTTTCGCTAGTTAATGTACTTGGGCTCAGTGGCCTGTCATTTTCCCTTCTCGGCTTTCCTTGGGCTCTGTTGTTGTCTGTTAGGGGCTCCACATAAAGCTTAGCTCTTTCATTTGCTACAGTCTCCTCTGATAGAGCATCCCCGTGTGTGTGTGTGTGTGTGTGTGTGAGCGCGCGTGTGTGTGTGTGAGCGCGCGTGTGTGTGTGTGAGCGCGCGTGTGTGTGTGTGAGCGCGCGTGTGTGTGTGAGAGCGCGCGTGTGTGTGTGTGAGCGCGTGTGTGCGTGTGTGAGGCGCGCGCGCGCGTGTGTGTGTGTGTGTGAGCGCGTGTGTGTGTGTGTGTGTGAGCGCATGTGTGTGCGATGAGGTATAACGTGTGTGGTGTGTGTGTGTGTGTGTGTGTGTGTGGAAATGTAACGTGCTTTAAGGACGTACAGCGTGTTTGTGTGGAGGGATAGAGCGTGAGTGAGGAGGTATAACGTGTGAGGAGGTATAGCGTGCGATTGAGGAGGTATAGCGTGCAATTGAGGAGGTATAACGTGCGAGGTGTAGCGTGTGTGAGGAGGTATAGCATGTGAGGCATAGCGTGTGAAGAGGTATAACGTGTGAGTGAAGAGGTATAGCGTTGAGAGTGAGGAGGTATAGCGTGTGATTGAGGAGGTATAACTAAGATTCTTCCTGACGTTGTAGGCTGAAGGGTATCCATGTTCCTAGTATACATGAACCTTGAATACATGGATCTGGAATACATGAATCCGGAATACATGGGCCTGGAATACATGGATCTGGTATACACGGACCTGGTATACATGGACCTAGGTGTGTATTAATGCGTATTGTTTACATTCCAGGTAGGTGATGCTTCACAGATCATCGAGGGAGAGATGACAGCATCACTAAGGTAAGTTGATGCTCAAGTTGTAATGTTGAAATTATCACCAATATGTTGGGTAAAAAGAAAGTACAACTAATGTGGCATTTTATTATTGACATAATAATATGTTACATTAGTTGCACTTGTGTCTTTTTACTTAAGATGTTTAAGTTAACTGTTAACAGCGTAGTTTCCTGTTGTCAAGAAGCATCGGTTTGCGTACAGCGCGTGTGCAGATGTTAAGGAAGAGTTGCTCATCTATCCTTTCTATCGTTACGGAGGGTTGAAAGCCCCAGTCAGTCCAAAAAGTCGTGGAAATCCCGTAATTTTCCTTCCAGTACTTACAGGGGTTTGTTTTCCAAGAATAACGCGTAAATAGATAAAAATCTACGAGTCAGGCATTTATACTCAGGTCTTTTTTGAAGGAATATTTCGCTTGGAAATCAATCCTTCTGTTCAAGTCTCCATGTCACTGTTTCGACGTTATGGCTATTTTATCATAAACTTGCAACATTACTCACGAATTCGTAATAAAACGATAGCAAAGAAACCACGGTACGAGTGGAATTTGAACCCATGGTGAGTGGGTTTTATAACTTGCAGTGGGTTCAAAAGCCACCCGTACCATGGTTTGTTTAACATGTATCCTAGAATGAGACTGCAGTCGGTACTACTATCCCTCTCACACAGTATATTCTGTCTCATCCCATAAACTTCTCACATCCTGTAAGGAAAGGAGATACAAGTACACAAGTCCCATGGTATGCGAGGGCGATAAATTCCAAAACCTACCGTGGAAACCCGAAACCGCGGATAGTAGCGAACCATATATATATATATATAATATATATATATATATATATATATATATATATATATATATATATATATATATATATATATATATATATATATATATAATATATATATATATATTATATATATAATATATAATATATATATATATATATATATATATATATATATATATATATATATATATATATATATATATATATATATATATATATATATATATATATAATGTCGTGCCGAATATGTAAAACTGGTCAATTAGCAAGAACTCATTTAAAATAAAGTCCTTTCTAAAATTTTCTCTTATACGTTTAAAGATATATTTTTCATTAATGTTACTGTAAAAAATTTTAATTTTGCACCAAAAGAATCTTAGAAAACTTACCTAACCTTATTATAACAAGAACAATTTATTTTAGCCTAACCCAACTAAATATATTTTAGATTTGTTTACAGTAATTTAATACTAAACAAACACAGTGAAATATATTTTTTTCGTTAGGTTCAGAATGATTTTGGCGACATTACTGTATACGCAAATTTTCACTTGTCCTATATGGCAAGATGAGCGTTGCTATTTAAGCCAAGATTGCAAGTTCTGCCTATTCGGCACAACATTTTATGTATATATATATATATATATATATATATATATATATATATATATATATATATATATATATATATTATATTATTTATATATATATAAAGTTGATTTTGAAAGTGTCAAATCTGGGTGTAACTGTGGAGTCTCAGACTTGGAGAAGAGGTTTTCACTCGGAGATGAACATTTTCGCCTTCTATTAACCCTCTAAAGCTATTCCAGATGAACTTAGTCTAACTCAGCAGACAAAAAAAATGAAGCGCGTAGATATGCATGAAGGACAAATCGCCAAATAAGTCATTCTCTAATTTAATAAGTTTGCAAAGTGAGGAAGCTCTCTAATTAGCTCTTACTGTACCCCCCCCCCTCCAATTGCTCTTCCTATCTATTCTGGGCAACATCTGCAATAGTTACGTAAACTTATTGCAAAACTTTCCGCCTACACAGCAGGCTCCTTTTATCAACTATTGCTTCTGCTGCTTCCTCTGTATTCAACTGAAGAAACCTGCTGTGTAAGTAAAAACGTTTTGCAATTAAGATGCCTCAGCGAATTACCATTAGCGATCTCGCTCGCTCTACTGAATTTACGGAAGGTGATGCAGTAAACCCCGTATCTGTAATTCAGTTTCCTGTTGTTTGAATTATCTGCGGTTTACCGTGACCCAAAAAACCCTTAGTATGGCTTAATAATGCCCAAGAAGTAGCGATGGTGGCAGTTGTTCCAACACTAAGAGACGCTGTCAAGTGCGGCTCATCAGTGAACAAGTGATAATTCTCAACTTAGTGTCCATAATTTATCGCTTTAATTTCATCATAGGTATGTATGTACAGGAGAAGCGACTTATATATATATATAATATATATATATATAAATTATATATATATATATTATATATATATATATATATATATAATATATATATATATAAATACATATATATATATATCATACATATATATATTATATAATACATAATATATATATATGTCGTGCCGAATATGTAAAACTGGTCAATTAGCAAGAACTCATTTAAAATTTAGTCTTTCCTAAAATTTTCTCTTATACGTTTAAAGATATATTTTTTTCATTAATGTTAATGTAAAAAATTTTAATTTTGCACCGAAAGGAACTTAGAAAATTTACCTAACCTTATTATAACAAGAATAATTTATTTTAGCCTAACCCAACTAAATATATTTTAGATTTGTTTAAAATAATTTAATACTAAACAAACACAGTGAAATATATTTTTTTTCGTTAGGTTCAGAATGATTTTGGCGAAATTATTGCATACACAAATTTTAATTTGTCCTATATGGCAAGATGAAAAATTAGACACATGTGCAACTCTTGGGTATCTTTATTGAGGAAACGTTTCGCCACACAGTGGCTTCATCAGTCCATACAAAGGAGAATCTTGAAGAACAGGAGGAGAATGAGGTAATCAGTCCCTCAACCTTGAGTCGATGTGGTCAGTCCATCAATCTTGAATAGAATACGGCATACGTGCTGAGAAGGAGCTTATAAACCGTTGGCAGGAGAGGTGAAGCAGTCATAGGTCGTGTAACATTTGTTCAATGTTGAAGTAGGTCGTGCCCAAGAATTAGGCAAGCGAAGAATTCCCAAGTATTAAGATCCCAAGAAGTTGCAGTGATGGACTGACCACATCGACTCAAGGTTGAGGGACTGATTACCTCATTCTCCTCCTGTTCTTCAAGATTCTCCTTTGTATGGACTGATTAAGCCACTGTGTGGCGAAACGTTTCCTCAATAAAGATACCTAAGAGTTGCACATGTGTCTAATTTATCAACATGTCGGTTCTCTGAACCATTCATCTACAAACCTGTCAGACACTGCAACTTCTTGGGATCTTAATACTTAGGAATTCTTCGCTTGCCTAATTCTTGGGCACGACCTACTTCAACATTGAACAAATGTTACACGACCTATGACTGCTTCACCTCTCCTGCCAACGGTTTATAAGCTCCTTCTCAGCACGTATGCCGTATTCTATTCAAGATTGATGGACTGACCACATCGACTCAAGGTTGAGGGACTGATTACCTCATTCTCCTCCTGTTCTTCAAGATTCTCCTTTGTATGGACTGATGAAGCCACTGTGTGGCGAAACGTTTCCTCAATAAAGATACCCAAGAGTTGCACATGTGTCTAATTTATCAACGTGTCGGTTCTCTGAACCATTCATCTACAAATGGCAAGATGAACGTTGATATTTAAGCCAAGATCGCAAGTTCTGCCTATTCGGCACGACATATATATATATAAATATATCTTTAAACATATAAGAGAAAATTTCAGAAAGGACTTAATTTTAAATGAGTTGTTGCTAATTGACCAGTTTTACATATTCGGCACGGACATGGTATATATTATATATATATAAATATATTATATATATTAAATATATATATATATATATAATATATTATATATATATATATATATATATCAAGCGCATAGATATGCATGAAGGACAGATCACCAAAAATGTCATTCTTTAACTTGATAACAATTTGCAAAATGAGGGCGACATGTTCTTATGTAACTTCCCTTATTTTCTGCTGTTATTCCATACATTAGTTCTTCGTGTTTCGTAGTTAAGATTAAAGGTTAAGAGTGAGTCTAACTGCTTCGTGGAGTTCCATGATATCTGATAGTTTCAAGTGTACAATATGAAGTCTGGTTTCCGAACTGTACCAAATTTATGGAGAGGTTTAGGATAGAGCGGGTTTCATTATATAAAGCTAAGTATGGTTAAGTTATGTTAGCTTTAGTTAGTCTACTGTTTTGTTAGCTTTAGTTGCATAGAGCTCAGTTAGGTTATTAAACTCAACAATGACCATTCATTGCTACCTGATATAATTTAACCTAACCCAACTCATCTTAACAAAACACATCCCTACCCAATCTCACCCACCTTAGCCTTACTTAACCCTACATTCACTACTGCAACCTTAATTCGCCAAAAGTAACCTCAGCTGACATTAAAACCCCAAAAATGTATTTGGGAACAATCTACACAAAATGTTGCCAAATCCACCGAACACTTGTCAACTTTTTCAATATGTAATTCAATTTTTATTCATAGCAAGTGTTATTTTCCAACTCCTTTTGTTACAAAACAATAGAAAATTCCCATTATTCCTTTTAAACTTTGCTTTTGCGGCTTACTGGACGAATTTTGAAAAAAAAAATGCTAAATTTCAATATTTTTTGCTACTTTTTTGTATAAAAAGATAAATAAAATTTACACGAAATAAAATTTACAAAAATTTTAACTTAAACTTTCTGAAACATTTACAAAGTTAAAAATGAGCAGTTCTTCTAGATTTGCGAGGAGCAATAAATTATTTTCCCGTCTAAGTCCCCAAATGTAGTCTGCCATCTTATTATAAGATCCTTGATATCTGTGTTCCAAGTCCATTACATCTTGGTGGAAGCGCTCCCCTTGCTCCTTTGTGTATGCTCCCATATTCTCTTTGAAATTGTCAAGATGAGTATCAAGGATATGGATCTTAAGGGACATCCTAAAGCCTATCTGACCATTTCATTTTATCAATTATTCTCTTTTCCATTACTCTTTTCATAAAAGTATCACCTCGTATTTGTTTGCGACTGATTCATATAAAACTCCAATTAACTGGAAAAAAATTTATTAGAGAGATACACAAAATATCGAGCAAAAACCTGACAACACACACACAGTCATTTCAGATCAGCAGTATCCTATATGTCCATTGCTAAGCTGCAGTGAGAGATTTACGCAAATAATTTAGTAACATAACAATGGACTGGCTGATTTTACTTGGATTTTCAAGAAGCTTTTGCTAAAATTCTCATAAAATGTTAATGCCAAATCTATAAAGGGGATTTGCAAAGCATAGCAATTTTTCGTAGCGTTAGAGATTCTTTTTAGAAAGATTAACATGAAAAACATTAATATTTTCCTTCCCTTCAGGAATACGCAATATATTATAAATATGTTAAATGGAAATTTAAAATTTTAAAATAGGTACTTTGTACATGACGGAAAAAAGAGGAGAAATTATAAGACGCCTGGGATAAAGAAAGACACAGAGTAAATAAAAAGATTAACTAGCTTCTGCATGCTACACTGATGCTACACTGATGCCACACTGATGCCACACTGATGCTACACTGATGCTACACTGATGCCACACTGATGCCACACTGATGCTACACTGATGCTACACTGATGCTACACTGATGCTACACTGATGCCACACTGATGCCACACTGATGCCACACTGATGCTACACTGATGCTACACTGATGCCACACTGATGCCACACTGATGATACACTGATGCCACACTGATGCCACACTGATGCTACACTGATGCCACACTGATGCTACACTGATGCCACACTGATGCCACACTGATGCCACACTGATGCTACACTGATGCTACACTGATGCCACACTGATGCTACACTGATGCCACACTGATGCTACACTGATGCTACACTGATGCCACACTGATGCCACACTGATGCCACACTGATGCCACACTGATGCCACACTGATGCTACACTGATGCCACACTGATGCTACACTGATGCTACACTGATGCCACACTGTGCTCACACTGATGCACACTGATGCTACACTGATGCCACACTGATGCACCAGATGCCACTGACACACTGATGCTACACTGATGCCACACTGATGCTACACTGATGCCACACTGATGCTACACTGATGCCACACTGACACACTGATGCTACACTGATGCCACACTGATGCTACACTGATGCCACACTGACACACTGATGCTACACTGATGCCACACTGATGCTACACTGATGCTACACTGATCCTACACTGATGCCACACTGAGCCACACTGATGCATCACTGTGATCACACTGATGCCACACTGAGCTACACGATGCACACTGGCCACACTGACGCTACACTGATGCCACACTGACACACTGATGCTACACTGATGCCACACTGATGCTACACTGATGCTACACTGATGCCACACTGATGCTACACTGATGCTACACTGATGCCACACTGATGCTACACTGATGCCAAACTGACGCTACACTGATGCCACACTGACACACTGATGCTACACTGATTCCACACTGACACACTGATGCTACACAGATGCTACACTGGTACTACACTGACGCTACACTGATGCCACACTGATGCCACACTGATGCTACACTGATGCCACACTGATGCCACACTGATGCTACACTGATGCCACACTGATGCTACACTGATGCTACACTGATGCTACACTGATGCCACACTGATGCAACACTGATGCTACACTGATGCCACACTGATGCTACACTGATGCTACACTGATGCCACACTGATGCTACACTGATGCACACACTGCTACACTGATGCTACACTGATGCTACACTGATGCCACACTGATGCTACACTGATGCCACACGATGCCAAACTGATGCTACTGAATGCTACACTGATGCTTACACTGATGCTACACTGATGCTACACTGATGCTACACGATGTCACATGCCACATGATGCTACACTGATGCCACACTGATTCCACACTGATGCTACACTGATGCTACACTGATGCCACACTGATGTTACACTGATGTCACACTGCCACACTGATGCTACACTGATGCTACACTGATGCTACACTGATGCTACACTGATGCCACACCGATGCCAAACTGATGCTACACGACACACTGATGCTACACTGATGCCCATGACTACACTGATGCTACACTGATGCCACACTGATGCACCACATGATGCTACACTGATGCCACACTGATGCTACATGATGCTACACTGATGCCACACTGTTACTACACTGATGCTACACTGATGCCACACTGATGCCACACTGATGCTACACTGATGTTAAAATGATGCCACACCGATGCCACACTGATACTACACTGATGCCACACTGATGCTACACTGATGCCACACTGATGCTACACTGATGCTACACTGATGCCACACTGATGCTACACTGATGCCACACTGATGCTACACTGATGCTACACTGATGCCACACTGATGACTACACTGATGCACATGATGCTACATGATGCTACACTGATGCCACACTGATGCTACACTGATGCTACACTGATGCCACACTGATGCTACACTGATGCTACACTGATGCCACACTGATGCTACACTGATGTTCAACTGATGCCACACTATCTACACTGTGCCACACTGATGCACACTGATGCCACACTGATGCTACACTGATGCACACTGATGCTACACTGATGCCACACCGATGCCACACCGATGCCACACTGATGCTACACTGATGCCACACTGATGCTACACTGATGCTACACTGATGCTACACTGATGCTACACTGATGCCACATTGATGCTACACTGATGCCACACTGATGCTACACTGATGTTAAAATGCCACACTGATGCCACACTGATGCTACACTGTTTCACTGATGCTACACTGATGCTACTCTGATGCCACACTGATGCTACACTGATGCCACATTGATGCTACATTGATGCAACACTGATGCCACACTGATGCTACACTGATGCCACACTGATGCTAGACTGATGCACATCTGATGCTAACGAGCTCACTGATGCTACACTGATGCACACACTATACTGTGCAACTGATGCCACACTGATGCCCACACTGATGCTACACTGATGCTACACTGATGCAACTGACCACTGATACTGATGCCAAACTGATGCCACACTGATGCTACACTGATGCTACACTGTTGCTACACTGATGCCACACTGATGCTACACTGATGTCACGCTGATGCTACACTGATGTCACATTGATGCCACACTGATGCTACACTGATGCCACACTGATGCTACACTGGTGCCACACTGATGCTACACTGGTGCTATACTGATGCTACACTGATGCTACACTGATGCCACACTGATGCTACACTGATGCCACACTGATGCCACACTGATGCTACACTGATGCCACACTGATGCACACTGATCTGCTACACTGATGCCACCCGATGCCACACTGATGCCACACTGATGCTAACACTGATGCTACACTGATGCCACACTGATGCTACACTGATGCTACACTGATGCCACACTGATGCTACACTGATGCCACACTGATGCTACACTGATGCCACACTGATGCTACACTGATGTTAAAATGCCACACCGATGCCACACTGATGCTACACTGTTTCACTGATGCTACACTGATGCTACACTGATGCCACACTGATCCTACACTGATGCCACATTGATGCTACATTGATGCAACACTGATGCCACACTGATGCTACACTGATGCCACACTGATGCTAGACTGACGCTACAGTTGTGCTATACTGATGCTACACTGATGCCACACTGATGCCACACTGATGCTATACTGATGCCAAGCTGATGCCAAACTGATGCCACACTGATGCTACACTGATGCTACACTGATGCTAGACTGACTGCTACATGATGCTATACTGATGCCAAACTGATGCCACACTGATGCTACACTGATGCTACACTGATGCTACACTGATGCCACACTGATGCTACACTGATGTCACGCTGATGCTACACTGATGTCACATTGATGCCACACTGATGCTACACTGATGCCACACTGATGCTACACTGGTGCCACACTGATGCTACACTGGTGCTATACTGATGCTACACTGATGCTACACTGATGCCACACTGATGCTACAACTGAGCCAACCCATGATGCCACACTGATGCTACACTGATGCCACACTGATGCTACACTGTTCCACACTGATCTAACTGATGCTAACTGTATGCTACACTGATGCTACACTGATGCCACATGATGTACACTGTGCACACTGAATACACTGAAAAGTACACGTGCACACTTTAGATAGGTATTAATACACTGATCGTAGATTCTGGAAATGCTAACAACTGTTACAGCAGTAATAACAGTTTCATATCTATTCAATGCAAAATTATGCACATATGCTACACTGAAATGACACAAATGAATGCTACATGATGCCTTATTTCCTAGGTTCATTATACTGATGTCTACTTTCCATGATGTCAATAAGTCACATTATCCTCACTGTTGATACGAATTACACTGCGAATCTACACTGAAAATGCCCTTTACTGACTATGTAACGGAGCATACACTATCGTGACTGATGTCACTGTGAAGACTATTTTTCTACACGATTTCCCTCTGACCGAAATTTAAAACACTTATTCCAACAACTTTATCATTTAACTTGCCAAAGGGATGACCCTTTCAAAAAAAAAAGAAAAACTAGAAAATTTTTTGGGTTTTTTATCAGTTCTTTTCCCGGTTTTTAACCTGGTTTTTCCCCGCATTTTTAATGATTACTTGCCATAAAATGTATATAGACAGTTAATATTTAATATGTTAAATAGTTTGTTGAAGTATTTAATTTCAAAAATTTTTTTGTTGATACCTTTTTTTTCCGAATGACATTAACTTCACCACTCAAATCCACCTTTTTCTAATTTTATTTAAAACTGCAAATAATTCGAGTTATTCTACGAATTTCCAAAAAAAGATTTTGTTAATTATTTCGCTTTTAAATTTCCCTTTATACTTCTTTTTGTTTTAAAACGCTTGTTGGAATTTTAAACCCCGTTTCCCCCCCCTTTATTTAAATTTTTTAAACGTAATTAAAAAACTAAAACTTCCCCTTTTTTTTTTCCCCGGGAAAAAGGTTTTTTCATTTTTTTAAAATTTTTTTTTTCCATTTTTTTTCCCCCTTCCAAACGCCCCAAAACCCCCCTTTCTCTTCAAAACCCCACACTTCTTAAAAAGGCGCATCCCCTATTTTTTAAGTTTTTTAAAAAAAAAACCCCTTTTCAAAACCCAATTTTTCTCCCATAAAAAACCCTGGCGAATTAAAAACACTGAAAATACCGTCATTTACAGACAGGAGGTAAACAGGACATAAAAATATCGTGGATGTTTGTGAAGGATATTTTTTTTTCCATTACATCTGCCGTTTTCCACCAAGGCAGGGTGAGCCGAGAAAAAACACTTTTCTCATCATTCACTCCATCACTGTCTTCCAAAGGCGCACCTACTCTACAGTTAAAAAAAAAAAAACCTGCAACATATCTCTACCCTTGTTAGCCGGAGTCGAATCCGGCTAACTGGTTCCCCTGAATTTATAAATGATACTTTGCTCACACTACAACAGCTCGTCAAATCATAAAAACCATTTGCCTTCACTTGCTGCTAACATGTTCACACACGCTTGCTGGAAGTCTTAAGCCCCTTGCACACAAAGCCTCCTTTATCCCCTCCCTCCCAACTTACCTAGAACGACCCCTACCCTGCTTTCCTTCCACTACAGACATATAAGCTCAAACGATCTCAATCCCTCCTCAGGCCTCTGGATAATACTTCTAAAAACTCCACTCCTAATCTTCAAGCAACAGATTATCTTGTACAGCACATTGTCCTTAAACATGACATCTCCATTGCCTCCAGCCTTCTCCTTGTTGCAACATTCACCTCCCATGCTTCACTCTCATATAAGAGCATTGGTACCACTGTACTCTCATACATTTCCCTCTTTGTTTCCAAGGATAACGTTCTTTGTCTCCATAGATTTTTCAGTGAACCACTCGCCTTTTTCCCCTCATCACTTCTATGATTCACCTCTTCCTTTATAGACCCATCTGCTGACAAGTCCACTACAAAATATCTTAATATATTCAATTCCCTCATATTCCCTTTCCGTAATCTGATATCTAGACTTTCATTAACTATTTTTTTGTTATTCTCATCGCCTTTCTCTTTCCTGTGTTCACTTTTAATTTCCTTTATTTACATACCCTTCCAAACTCGTCCACCATCCTCTACAGCTTCTCTTAAGAATCTCGCAAAAGCACAGAGTGTCTGCGAAGAGGAACTGTGACAACTCCCATATTATTTTAGATTCTTTATCTATAACCCCACACCTCTTGTCAACACCCGAGCATTCACCTCTCTTATAACCATATATATATATAAATATAAACAACCATGGTGACATCACGCATTCCTGTCTAAGACCTACTTTTGTTAGGAAATAATCTCCCTCGCTCCTTCATACTCTAACCTCAGCCTCACTATCCTCATAACATCTCTCAACCTACCCCCTATTCCATACACTTTCAACATCTTCAACATTGCTTCCCTATCCACCCTATCTTATGCCTTTTCCTAGTCCATATATTCAACGAAAACTTTTTATCCTCTTCTAAATATTGTTCACCTATATACTTCACTGTAAACACTTGGTCTACACATCCCCTACCCTTCCTGAAGCCTCCTTATTCATCTGCGATCCTGCTCTGTCTTACTCTTAATCCTATCAAAAACCTACCATGCACTCAACCAGGTATACTTAACCTATTTTTGTATAATTCTTATATTCTCTTTTGTCCCTTTTGCCTTTATACAAAGGATCTATACATGTTATCTGCCAATCCCTAAGTACCTTCCCTTCTTCGATATATTTAGTAAATAAGAACATCAACCGTTCCAAAACTATATCTCCACGTGCTTTCAACATTTCTCTCTTTATCTCATCAGTGTCAGCTGATTACCTACTTTCATTCTTCCCATAACCTCTCGCACCTCCATCCACTCACATTTGAGTTTTCCTCACTCCTACAAAATTTTTCCTCCCTGCCCAGTACACGAAGCGACAATTTCCAAAATCTTAAACACCTTTAAAGCTTCACTAAATTTTTCCCTTGGTGCCACCAATCTCCATTTAATAAACTCTCCGTCTCGTTAATCCATTCATTTCTAGGCCCTTAACTTATCATTCTAGAACTTTTTTTTGTTTTCACTTATTAGTATTTTAACAAATATAAGCCTCTTAAAGGGGGGCTCCTTGGCGTGTGGAGCTCTTGGTCGGGAATTACCCTGTCGGTCTTCTTCCTCAGACGAACTAATTACCCCCATTCTCCCCCCCCCTATCCCTCCTCCCTTTCCTCCCTTTTTCCATTCCTCCTCCCCCTCACCCCCCCTTTTGCCCTTCCTCTTTTTGGGCCTTCGGGATTTCTCCCAAGCGCGCTAGTTCTTTAGGGGAAGGGACAACGGGGTCCATCCCAATTCCGTGGGTTCTTTGTGCCCGTGGAATCAGGATTGTGGGTATGTCCCGACCCCTCTCCGGTTCCCGGGTAGCTTTGGGTTCTTTGGGCGAGGGGTGTATCTCTGAAGCCACCTTTCGGATTCCGGGGTGGGGGCCGAAGGAGGTAATGCTTTTGGGCGGATATCCGGCCGCCCTCTCTTTTGTCCACGAGGTAGCTAGCAGATTGAGTTTGCTATCCCGATTGTTTTTAAAACTGGCATAAGGGTAGGTATGGCAGGGTTCCATGCTGCATCTGCCTATACGGGTGTTGAGTCCTCTTGGGCGCGGAGGGAGATTTCCGGCCCTTAATTCCCCCTGGGAACTATTCTCCTCCCGCTCCCCCTTTTTTATTTTTTTTTTATTTTATTTTCTTTTCTTCTTTTTTTTTCTTAAAAACAAAAGAAGGGAGAAACCCAAACATGCGCCCTAGTCCATAAAACCCACTACCCCGGGCCCCTTCTTGATCCCGCACCCATTTTACCTGCCTTGTGTTTAGACCACTTCGACTCCTATGCCCCTGTTACCTCTTTGGTGCTGTTCCTCACCTTCAGGTACCGGGGCTCGACTGACTCCTTCGATTTGTCTGAAACTCCGCTCTCCTTTTGACTATGCTTCCCGGCTTTTTCCTCTCGTAGGCAATTTTCGAATCGCCCGCCATTCATGCGGACCAACTCCGGTCCTACTCCTAAACCCACGTCAATTTCCCCTTGTTTGCTCCTTCGTTAACCTTCCATTCTACTGGGAAAAGCCCGACACTTCAAGCACTCCTCTCCACGCTCAGTTAAACCCACACAATGGACTAATTCTTTCTTTAAGCCCAACTTCTTCTTCTGCCTACCTTTCTGACCTAGTATGCAAAGCCTTTCCTGCTCATGTGGCGAGTATTTTCATTTCACGTCTCAAGAGCGGTACGCGCATCGTCACTGCCCAAAATTTCCTACCCAAGCTCATGATCTTCTCTCCTTTCGAATTTCGAACTACTCTATCACTATGAAAAAACATTTTCTTCAATTCTTGTAAGTGGTATGTCATTTTTGCCCATACCATAGTCAACAAATTTTCCCAGTTTGTGGCATGACATTTTTGAACAGCTGGAAAACTCCAATCTCCCAACCCCCCGTAGAACTTATGTCTTCCTGCCCGGGGGCGGAGACTTACCCTTGCAATGTTGGCTCGTTTAACTTTGACAGCCGGAACTCCGTCTCTGTATATGTCCGCTGGGCAATCGGTTACAAGTTCGAAAGGTGATACCTACACCGCAATATGTAAAATTGCTGGGTTTGGTCACCCACAAATATTGCAGATCTATGGCCGAATGCCCGTCTGGGGTGCCGACGACCATTCCCCCTTACATCCTTGCAGTCAACCTCCCTGCCTTAATTGTATGACTCCCCCTTCGTACCCCCGTGCCAGTTACTTAAAAACGTGAATCCGTTGCCTCAAAGAGGGCAAAAGGGTCTCCCTTATGCTGGCAGTTACTCCTCCGCCCCAAAGGGGAGACTACCCGTGTTTTTTATTCTCTGTTTCCAAACGTCCCCCCATTCTGGGGTCCATCTTCTGCGCCCCCTCTGTTGTTACCCCTCCCATAGCCACACGGCATCTAATCCTTTTGCTGTCCTTGGCTCTGACGTCCAAACTAAAACTCAGTCTGTTCTCACATCTTCACGTCCTTCCTCACAAGCCCCAGTATCGACAAGACCTCGTACGACCCCTAATTCCAATCGCCCCTCTACTCAGAAGCCCAAAAAATCCACATTGCTCAAATCTTCTTTGCCCTTCCTTCCCTTCTTCCACCTCAAAACTTTACCTTTCCAGTCTCTGTACCTAGTTTTCCCCTCTCTCTGGCTCTTTACAAGTGTGGGATTCACCCTCCTCCTCGTCTATGCCTTCCACCCGTCCCCCCCCAAGTTTCTCCCTTCTGCCACCTCCCTGGGTTTCTGTCTTCTGTAAACCTCGGGTTTCTGCCTCTTCTGTCCCCCCCACACTTCATCTCCAGTCCTTAACTTTTCCCTCCCCCTCTACTTGGTACAGTCCATTACTGTCCAATCTTTATCACCCTCCTCTCCTATCTCCATTATGGTCTCCCATACATTTTTGAATTCAGAAACACTTGAAGCCTTTTCAGAATATATTGCAGAGACTAAACCTTCAATGGACACTGATTCACTTCCTGTTTCCTTTCTCTTCCTCTCCTCCATCTTCACAACCCCATTTTCCAACCTCCGTTCCTTCGTATTTAAACATCTTCCAATGCCACCACACGTTGACTTTCTAACCCCTCTAGTCCGTAGGTGCCTTTAACTACAGATTCCTGATATTTTCTTCATCGCCATCATGGCCTATTTACAGTGGAATTCCGCGGCCTTCAGGGTAATCGGGGTGAGCTTCAGATGTTGCTTTCCAGTTTTCCCCTGTTGGTGTTTGGGTTACAAGAACCAAATTACACTCGGCTGTTTTCCAACCTATTTTCAGGCATAAATTTGTTGTATTTTGGGATCCTTTCTCAGATGGGACCTTTAATGAAAGTGCCCTTCTTCTACGCAATGAATTCCGTACTGTCAACTATTTGTCCATACCTCGCTGCATTACACTGCAGCCGTATCCACTTGAATAAGTGGTTTAAAAATATGTTCTTTATATCTCTCTCCTTCTCGAGCATTTTCTATCCCAGACTTTGCCTTTCTTGTTTTATCCTTACCACCACCACTTCTGTTACTTGGTGATTTTAATGCCACCATTTCCCCTGGGGGGGTTTCATTGTGACTCACGTGGCATTCAGTTGGAGGCTTTTTTGCCTCTCACCCCTCCATGTTTTAAATACGGGTACTCCCACCCATTTTGATCCTCGTACTCATACTCTCTCTTTCATCGATCTTCAGTCTGCTCTTCCTCCACTGCACTAGACTTCACCTGGTTTTGTTCTACCAGACTTCATGACAGCGATCATTTTCCGATCTTCTTACTTTCCTTCCTATTCACCACCTTTCCGTAGCCCTCGCTGGCAATTTGATCGGCAATTTGGGATCTTTACTCACACTCACTGTTTTAGTGAGGTTCCTTTTCATCCCCCATTTTATGAGCTCCTACACATCTTCTCGACGTCAGTTTCTACCGCAGCTTCTCATTCTATACCCAAACCTAGGCAGGGATTCTCAGAAGTGCGTGCCTTGGTGGTCTCCTGCTTGTGCTCATGCAGACGTTTTGAAACGTGCTGCATGGGGCAGGTACCGGGACCCAAAAGAACCGTGAGAGACCCTTTTTGATTTTAAGCAAAGCGTGCGATCGCTCGCCATGTCATTTCCCTGAAGCTAAACGCACTTGTTGGCGAGAACTATGTTTCCACCATCACCTTGCTTCTTCTATGAGTGCAGTCTGGAAAAAAGTGAGGAAATTGAGTGGTAATACTTTTCCTGACCGGATCCTGTTCTTAAGGGTCACTGGTGTTGATATAGCAAACCCTCTCGACGTTGCCATTGACTTGGCAACATCTGGTTCCGTATTTTCCCCAGGGCTCCATCTATGCCCTCGTTTCTTCCTCAAAGTCTGCCCCGAGAGTTAGTACCCTTGGACTTTTCTTCTCTCAGAGAACCCGTATAATGTGCCTTTTACACTTCAAGACTGGAGGCAAAGCTCTCAGCTTGCCGATCATCGGCAGCTGGGCCTGATGACATTCATATTCGTATGTTACAACATTATATCGGTCAGCCCTTGTAGTCCTCTTACACCTCTTCAATCTTATTTGGGCACAAGGAGTTCTTCCCCAGCTGTGGAAATCTGCCATTGTTCTCCCTTTCCGCAAACCGGGGACTACAGGACATGATGCCTCCCCCTATCGCCCCATCGCTCTACTAGTGCAGTTTGCAAAGTGATGGAAAGCCTCTAAATCGAGTTAATTTTGGTATTTAAAGACTCACAAAAAGTCTCTCCGCTGTCAATATGGCTTTCGTAAGGGACGTTCTACATAGACCCCTTACTACGCTTGGATACTATGTTCGTAATGCCTTTGCGAATAATTTACTCGTTATTGCCATTTTTTTGACCCTTGAGAAGGCATATGACACAACTTGGAGGTTAATAGTTTGGCCCCGGCCATTCCTTAGGCCTCCGAGGGAATCTACCATCCTTCCTTAAGAACTTTTTAAAATGACAGACATTCCGTGTTCGAGTCAATAATGTTCTTTCCCCGGACTCGTCAAAACTTGAAGGTGTCCCCCAGGGTGTGTTCAAGCACAACACTTTTTTTCCTTGCTATAAATGATTTGGCCTTTGTTCTTCCACCCAATATTTGGTCATCACTCATGTTGATGACTTCGCTATTGCTTGTGCAAGGGGCTGACTGTCACCTTATTGCAGTTTCTCTCCAGCATGCGGTCGACCGTGTTTCCACTTGGGCCACCACACATGGGTTTAAATTTTCAAGTACCAAAACTCACCAAATTACTTTCACTGACGCTCTGTTATCTCCGATCATCCTTTGTATCTCTATGGCTCCCGTATCCCCGAAAGTGATACAGTCAGGTTTTTAGGCCTTCTCTTTGACCCTCGGTTATCCTGGAAACCTCACTTACTCTCTGAAGGCAACTTGTCACAGCCGGCTAAACCTTCTTAAAACCCTTTCCATCTTTCCTGGGGAGGGTGATCGTCGAACTCTGCTTCGCCTACATTCAGCCCTGTTTTATCGAAACTCGATTATGGTGACCAGATTTATTCCGCGGCTCTCCTGCTACTCTCTCTAGCCTTAACTCTATCCATCACCAAGGCTTACGTTTGTGCCCTTTGGGGCTTTTCGCTCTTCCCTGTTGAGAGGTCTATACAGAAGCAAATGGTTTCCATCCTTGTCTGATCGCCGTGATGCCCATTTCCTTCGCTACTATGTAACTCTCACGATCTACAAATCCTTTCCCTTATAGAATGGTCACCGATATTAGTAGACATTCTTTATTCGTTCGCCGCCCCTGTTTGCTCCGTCCCTTTCTCTTCGCCTACATTCACTCTTGTCTTCCCTTCAGTTTCCACCTTTATATGTTCATGTAGCATCTCACTTTCCCTACCCCCTGGGAAATTCCAGCTGTTCGGGTCTGTTCTTTCTCACTCCCTTGCTCGAAAGCTCAACTGCCCACGGTGGCTTCCCGCTCTCTTTTTCTTGATCACTTCCACTCCCATTCTCATCCACCGCTGTGTACACAGATGGCTCTAAGTCTTCAGACGGGTCGGATTCCAGCAGTGTTTCCGGACAAGCGTCGTACGGGGGCATTTACTATCTTCAGCTAGCATTTTTTTCTGCTGAACTGTATTGCCATTCTTGCAGCACTTATTCGTATCGCATCTATGCCTGTGTATCTTTTGTAGTATCTCAGACCCCTTAGTGCTCTACAGGCTATACGAAAATTGATACATCTCATCCCCCAGTTCTCCGTATCCCAAATTTGGCTACGCCGTATCTCTACCAAACATAAAGATATTGTTTTTTGTTGGTCCCTGGTTATGTCGACGTACAGGGCAATGAACAGGAAAACACTGCTGCCGGTCAGCGTAATGACCTACCAATTTCCTATGAGGTGTTTCCAAATTTTTGGACTATTTTGCTGCAATAGCTACCCACCTTCGCACCCGTTGCAAAACGTTGGGGCAACTCTGCTCGGTAACAAACTTCATTCTATTAAACCGAGCATAGGTTACTGCCGTCTTCTTGTCATCAATGCCGAGTTGGGAGACCACTCTCTCCCGCTTCGCATTGGCCACACTCGTCTTTCTCATGGGTATCTCATGGAGAGGCACCCTGTTTCCTCTCTGTGAGCAGTGTCAAGTTCCAGTATCGATTAGCCACATTCTGTTTAGACTGCCCTCTCTATCAACGAGCACGCAGAATTTACCTCGAACGTCGTCTTCGTTTTACTACTCTCTCTTTACCTTCCTTCTTGCTGATGGACCCTCCTTTAATCCTGACTCTCTCATTGGGCTTCTTGACAACGACTGATTTACTCCACAAACCTGATCTTTTCGCACTCCCTCAGCCCTTTCTAGTTCAGTCTCTTGCTGCCCTTTACCCTTTCACCATCCACTACCCCGCTGTTATCCGTAACCTATTACTCATCCATCTCCCTTTTGCCACCTGATGCCCTCGCTTCCTTCCTGCCCTGCAGTGCTGTATAGTCCTTGTGGCTTAGCACTTCTTTTTGATTATAATAATAATAATAACAAATATAAGAACTGGCAACTCTTTCCAATTAAAAAAAAGTGCCGAGAGAATACAATTAAAATAAGTCTTCGAGAACATAGTGGTAGATTGTTGGAATGTAATCAATTTGAGGCAACGGAATTAAATTGGATACGTTTTGATGGAGAAATGCTCTAGGAAGGTACTGGTTATTAAACAGAGTTGATCACAAGTGGTACAATCTGCCAAGTACGATCACTGAAGCTAAAACACAAGGTAACTTTCAAAATAGGTTAGGCAAATTCAGCCGAGAAATGGATTTCATTAGAAACTTCCTAGTGTGAAGACATACTCTGTGAGTTCTTTGTAAAACCGACCAGAGATGAGCAACTCTGCCAGCAGCTTAAGGAGGAACTGTGGGTGACTAGGCTCGAGAATGTAACGATTCACTGAGGAAAACAAAGAGGATTCGTAGTATTCCTCCTGTTGTGAATCCTCGGGTCATAAAAGAAAACTCTAGCGTTGCTGAGCAGCATGGAACGAAGCCCAGGATCTATAGGACGAATAAAGAGATAAAAAAGATTAAGAGCCAGCAGACTGCTATGGAAACTTGGAACCCATTCTAAGTACTATCTGAAGAATGAGAGTTGATTACTGGGAATGAAGAACAATGAAGAACACAAAGGTTGGTATGAACATTGTGCTTGTTGTGGACAGTCAGAACAGGTACATGGACAGGGCCTTCTGCTTGACAGATAGAAGTAGGAGACAGAGGGTTTGCTTTCCTGGGGCTGGGATGAAGGATATGAATTAACTGGCTTGAAAACAGCATGAATGGTAATGGAATTAATCCTATTATCTGCCTCAGTAATGTAGACAATGATGTAGATAAGCATAAAAGTGAGAATTTAGAAGTCATAGGTAAGCAATAGATATAATTAAAAAGAAAGGGCACTCTGTTATATGTGGTATTTGACTATAATGAATATTAGAAATTAATGGCTGTCCAGAACAACTGGTGTAAACTGTTGGCTGGACCAATATTGTAAGGATAACTCGGTACTATTCCTTGACAACTGGGAACACTTCTACCCCAGAAATGACATGTATGCCAGGGATGGGGTTCACTTATCCTGCGCAGGTGTGGGTATTCTCGCTAGTTCAGTTAATGGTGTTGTTAGGACTTTAATCAAGGATTAGTTATATGTATGGGATTAGGAAGGGAAAATAATAGTTATGGAAATGTTGATTTATGATTTGATATCATGAATCATAAGAATAAGTCATCACATTACATTAGGTAATGATTAAATTAATTGTGAAAAGCAAAGATGAATAGGAAAAAGAAGCAGAAGAAAAAAAATAATTTTAACGTATTTTAAACTAACAGTCAAAACTCTAGGAATAAAATTAATGAGTTATGTTAGATTGCATGTGAAGGAAACTTTGATGTTATTGCAATAATGGAAACATGATATAATTTAAAATGTCGGTACATGATTGCCGAGTGCCATATATAAGTGTTTATGTTCTATGTAGATAGACATTACAGGCAGGGGGTGGAATAACGTTATATATACCAGAAAATATAATTGTTGCATAAAAACAGGTATAAAAATAAATTAGTCACAGAACCTGTGACTAATTTTAGGTATAATTTACCGATCTCGAGGCTAATAAAGCGAATGAAGGAAACTTCATGACGAAATTGTTAGGGCTTCCAGACATTATATTGTAGTAGTACTAGGAGGAGATTTTAACTTTAGTCTGACTACACTTCAGTGACGGGTAATCTGGAGTCCAGTGACTTCCTGGAAGTAGTTCAGGACTGCTCTCTGAAACAGTGTGTAACAGAGCCTACAAGAGGTAATAACTTGCTCGACCTAGTCAGGTCAAATAAAGATACCCTCAGAAATAATTTGGAGATCACTGAAGAACTTGATTCAGGTGATAATGAATTTATTACCTCTAATACTACCTCTGAGTATGAGAATAAGAATAAAACAGTAAAAGTTCCCTATTTTCGTTCTGCTGATTATAATGGACTGGGAAATCCAGCTAATAATTTTATTGACGATGATCATACGATAAGGGAATTTGTTTTCTTAATGTACAATGTGCTCAACGTGTATATATATTCCCCATAAAGAAATTAAGTCAGATAAGAATGATCCCAAAAGGATGAACAGTGTCAATTGGGAGAGAAAAGTGGAATTTATGGCACATCGAAATAGGAGAAGTTAATCTTACTGACCAATACTTTCAATTTAAAAGAGAAGTAAATAAGGGAATTAGAAAGACTACATGCGACTATGAAATTAAGGTTTCTAATGATTCAAAGACTATTTCAAAAGGGTTGTTTCAAGTGTATAGGACGTAGGTCAGGGAAAAAGTAGAGCCACTAAGAATTGGGGATGGACAGCTGACTGATAATGAACAGGAAATATATTCTTTATTTAATTCTTATATCTTTTCAGTCTTTACACATAAAGATACAGTGTCCCAGAAATTAACACCCATTCAGTTCCTGAGGAAAATAAATTAAGTAATATAACCATCACAAGGGACATGGTTATCAAACAGGTGGACAAAATGAAACAAAATAAGTCCCTATGTCCTTATGATTATTTTCAGGGGTTATTGAAGAATGCAAGTTGACATTTAGTCAACCATTAACGAGCTTGTTTAATTGTTAATTGTCGAAATATCATTTATTTCTTATTGAGTAAAGACTGCCAAGAAATAATCATTAAACAGAGAACATCCCCAATGTTCAGTGGTCCAACTTTTCTCCTTGGAAGAACCCTTTTGTTTTATTAGCAACTTTAATTTCAAAGTCGCATTCAGCCTTCCTAATCCCTTTTTTAACCTCTCTCTTGAAATGAAGTATTGGTCAATAAGGTCAACCTCTGATGTGCCTATAAATTCCTCTTTTCTCTTAATTGGTACTTTAGTCTCCTATTCATCCATTTTCGATCGTTCTTAATTGACCTAATTATTCTCTGGGGAATATATATGCTCTGAGCACATTATTAAGAAAATAGTCATAAATGCACATTCTTTCGTTAACGTATGATCATCGTCAATAAAATCATTAGCTAGATTTAGCTAGAATTCTTAAGTCTATTACAATCAGCTGAAAGAAAATCGGGGACTTTTACCGTATTATCCTTAGTCTCGTACTCCCAGGTAATATAAGTAATGGATATATAATCACTTGCGTTAAGCTCTTCAGTGATCTCCAGATTATTTACGAGGGTTTCTTTATCTGACAAGACTAGGTCGAGCAAATTATTACCTCTTGTAGGCTCTTTTACACACTGAGAAAGGAGTCCTGAACTACTTCCAGGAAGTCACTGGATTCCAGATGACCAATCAAAGAACTGTGTGTCATTTTGACTAAAGTTAAAATCTCCTACTATTACTACGTTTTCGTGTCTAGAAGCCCTAACAATCTTGTCCCATAGAAGTCTCCCTCTACCGCTTTCTAAACCAGATCAGTAAATCACTTAAAATTAGTTTATCTTGACTTTCTAGAAATTCTACTCAAACAGGTTCTGTGACTAATCCATTTATTTTTATACCTGTTTTTATGCAACAATAAATATTTTCCTATACATGCTACTGTACCTCTTTCCCGTTTTATCTATCCACATGGAACAACATAAACCCTTGAATACGAAACTCGGCAATCATGTACTGACTTTTTAAATTATACCATGTTTCTGTTATTGCAATAATATCAAAATTTCCTGCACTTGCTATCAAACATAATTCAGTAATTTTATTCCAGACACTTAGACTTTTAATATAATATAATTTAAGATGTTTCTTCTGCTCCTTATTCATATTCACCTTTGCTTTACCACAGTTTCTGTTATCATTACCCAGTGTTACCCCTCAAGGAAGGTTCCTTGATGTTGGTGAGGGGCTCTTGATTTAGGGAATTGGATCTGTGCTCCAGTTCCCCGAATTAAGCCTGAATGCCTTCCACATCCCCCCCCAGGCGCTGTATAATCCTCCGGGTTTAGTGCTTCCCCTTGATTATAATAATAATACCCAGTGTTACTTGATGACTGTTATTCTTAAGATTCAAGATATTAAAGACTTAATCAGCATTTCGGCAATCATTATTTTCCCTTCCTCAGCCCATACAACCTACTGGTCCTAGTTTTAAACCCTTCTGAGGGCAAGCCCCCCAAAAAATGCGAATTTCGAAGTGTATTTCCTATGAGTGGATAGAGTATCTCAATGTAAGGGAAATGAGCCCATATAAATGCATTTGTGAAAGTTAGTTTTCGATCACTTGTTAATATTCGAGGACCGATTGTACTACGTCCTGCCCGGTAAAGGGCGTAAAATTGTTAATGTTGAAAAGTTGCAATTGTTAATAAAACACCAAATAACTGTTTTTCTAATTTATTATACAAATAGACAATATCAAAAACATAAATGGAAATCGTTTCCAAACATTTTATAAGTATAAAAAATATAGAAATGAACAAAAAAACATGGACACATTGCATAGGGATAAAACTTTCAAGTCCCATATTATTGAATTTCCTGAGAGAGAACAATCATTCTAGATCACTAAGTGCTACAATGAAAGGCTATGAAGCAATTTCTTCCCCTGTAGCCCGGTCATGGACCGGGCCGCGGGGGCGTTGATCCCCGGAATAACCTCAAGGTAACCTCCAGGTAGATTTACTTTGCCTATGATAGGAAAATGAGAATGTGACAGGATTTTTCTTTGTGCTCCAATGCTTGCACGTAAATATCTTGGCACTGAGTGGGCTGATTTTGGATTTTTGGATGACCTATCTTCCTCATCACCACTGTCAAGCAATTCCAGGTCATCTGGCTCTGGATCTGTGTCACTTTCCTCCAAAATGCAGACATATTTGGACTTCTCTTTGGAGGACTGAGCATAAAATAATTTCTCATTGATCTGGAAAGACAATAAAAACGTTCTGTACACACCCAGACCACAACAGAATTCATATATGCATTACGATTTTTTTAGAAATATTTATTTACTGAAATTTAAAATGGGGCCTAAAGAGGCATGAACGAGTTTGTTTAATTAGAGGATTTGAATCTGTGAGGTAAGACGTACAGTGATGTGCTATCAATAAGGGATGAGGTTAGTGAGCAGTGATGTCTGTTCACTCTTGTAATAGCTGCTAGGATGCAAATAATCGTGAAATATATTTAATCTCTGAATCGTCCTGCCTTGGTGAATATCTATTATTGGTGTTTAACAATTTTTATAACAATATCCCACTTTTTCACTGGTCATAAAATAGGCAAAAACCTTTTGAAATGTTTCATGGGAGTGAAGTTCTAAATAATTTTTGTAATACTGGTTAGAGATAAAAATTATTAATTAGAAAGAGGGCACTTGAGTATATTTTACGAACAGCAACAGTTGTTAAATGTCAAAGATATACTTTAAAAAAATGTAACATGAAACATCTGTTTCCTCAGCAGTTTTATGTTCAAACTGAACATGCAGATGAAGTCATGATTAGCAGCTGCCCATCTGTCAGTCTGTATATTTCTTACAGAATAGTTTATTCACAAGATTTTTCCATACATATTTACAGTTTGGAACTGTTGGATTTTACGGAATTGTCATGGGGATTCCTAAAGAAATAAATTTACAATGTTTGAATTATACTTTTTATATATTTTTACCAAAAAGCCAGTCGGATTATGTGTTTACCTCATATTTCTTCTTTGTCTGTCTTCCTTCATATCACTTTATGACTAGGTAAGGTTTATTCTCCTTGTTTCGGTCATGAAGCCTCCCTAGAGCCTGCTGCTCCACTCTAGGATAATAATAATAATAATAATAATAATAATAATAATAATCTTTATTTACTACAAGTACATGTACATGGTATACAGTCCTAGCTGACAACAATGACATACTACTACATAGAAAGCCACTTGTTATGCTGAGCATCTCGGGCAAATTAGGTCAGTGTCCCAGGATGCGACCCACACCAGTCGACTAACACCCAGGTACCCATTTTACTGATGGGGAACATAGACAACAGGTGGAAAGAAACACGCCCAGTGTTTCTACTCTGGCTGGGAATCGAACCCAGGCCCTCGCCGTGTGAAGCGAGAGCGTTAACCACCAGGCCACCAGAGACACCTCATATCAACTCATATCAACGGGTACTAACCTTTATTACTATGCAAGAGGCAGTGTGATAGTGATAAACCGTGGCAAGTCCAAGACCTCGGTGCTGGAGTTAGCCGACCTTACACGCAAACCCCATTGTGTGGTTCCCAGTGGCTTGGTGGCAAAAGCTCTCGCTTCACACGGTGAGGGTCCAGGTTCGATTCCCGGCGAAGGGGTGAAAACATTGGACGTGTTTCCTTACACCGGTTGTCTATGTTCATACATCAGTAAAATGGGTATCTGGGTGTTACTCGACTTGTGTGGGTCGCATCCTGGGACAAAACTGACCTAATTTGCCCGAAATGTTCTGCATAACAAGGGGCTTTCTTTGTAATAGTATGTCATTGATGTTAGCTAGGACTGTATACCTTGTACATGTGCCTGTAGTAAATAAAGATTATTTATTGAACCAAGTGCACACTTCATTCACTTGGTCTACTTATATGCAAGGTAGTAGCTGTGGGTACAGAGGTATACCTGTGTAGGAGTCAAGGACTATGATGTGGTCTGTAGTGAGTTCTGCGGTATTTTACGGGTAACCCGCGAACCTCAAGGGGAGTAGCCCTCGTTAGTTCACTTGTGTTAGAGTGTCAGACTCCAGCCGCGGCTTGGTCTTCCCCAGGGTGCCTATTGGAGGGAAAGGGAGTATGGGAAGTATAACTACCCCCTTAAGATAACGACTATCTCTAACTTAACCTAAATATATGTAGTAATGTACAGTGAAGGCACAGTGACTAGGTTACGTTCTAGAAATTTAAGTGTATATACAGAGTTGATATCTCGCTTGGCGTTTCTCCCTTAACCCTCTTCCCTTCATTCCCCTCACTGGGGGGGGGGGATGGTACGTATAACGATTCTGGAACATTCAAGTTGTTTCCCAAAGTCCCAATCCAAGTTTGGGAGACGATATATCACGCGTGAAATAAATTTTCCATGCACCTCTGAAAATGCTACTCAGACTGACTCTGTATTTGTTATATCAAACTTTATACCCATTTTCATGCATGTTTACTTCTATAAATATAGAACAAATTAAAACCCTGAATGTGGCATTCGGAAGGCATGTCCCAATTCTTCATGTTAAACCACTTCTCAGTTATGGAAAATATGTCAGAGTTACCTGCACTTGCAGTTAATCTCAAGTTGTCCATCTTGTTTCTAGCGCTACGAATATTATAATGATATTTAGAAACCCTCTCTTCTCTTTCCCCTTCCTGCTCATTTCTGTTTCTCCACTATTCCCATTGCTGTCCTTTTCATATATTACCAATGGCTTTCCAATATTCGCCAATAAGTCCACTTCATTCTGCCTGTAACTGGTATCCTTAGAGCTCAGAATATCGTATCCTTACAATTCCTCCTGCGTAATTCTATTGTACCATATTTCACTACTTTCCCACAAGATCCCATACCACCCACCATTTATTTCTAGCTTAAAGCCCTAACAGCTACCTCCACTGCACTGGCCAGAGCCCCCATGCAAGACCTAGGTAAGTGAACCCCATCCCCAGTATATATGTCATTTGTGCCATAGAAGAGGTCCCCGTTTTTTATAAATGTCTGTGAGTGCTTGTACAGCTAGCAGTAAACAACAGTTGCCATGAACAATGATTCATTTCCATCTTCTCTCTTTGGCAAAATGCCACATAATTTAGGGCGCTAGTCAGGTCCTCACACCTACGTCTGCTAATATCGTTACCTCCCGCACCGAGACAAATAGGATTGCTCCAATTACTTTCTATAATTGTTTTCTAGACGGCTAACAATATCCTGCATCTAAGCCCCAGGAAAATACACCCTCTGGCTCCTCTTCCTATTTCTAAGACTAAAAATCCTATCCATAAACTTGTTATGACTCTTTCCAAGTGTACCAATGTTTGCCCCTTCACTGGCTGTGTTCGTCTTGACGTTATCAATAGTATTTTTAGGTGAGGACTTCTCTTGGATATCTAGTGTCGTCAATTCACATTTATTTGTCAACACTAAGAAGGGATTGCTGTTCTCCACAACCGTTTAGTGGACCTTCCTTAGCTTCAGCTTAATTTCATCCATTCCAACCAGTATTCGTTCGGTGGTCCAATCATTGACACGGATGTTGTCGTCAACGTTATTCCAGGGATAATCTTTGGACATACCTTTCAGTCGTTGAATCTCTTTTCTTGCTTCCATTAACTCTGCCTTCAGCTAACGATACAGTTGCTCGTGGTCGAGGAAGCCATCATTAGAGTCTCAGTAAGCCATTTCAAACTCCACGATAATAAATGAGACACAACATCTTACTCCTCTTTTTTCTTACTCCTCCCTAACCTCACTCTTGCCTCCTCTTGTTTCCACTCTCATCTCGCTTTCTCTACTCAGTCCACTTTCTTGTAACTCTCTTCACCCTCCTTCATTTAACTACTACATTTTTTCACCATCCTATTTTCACTCTCTCCACGTAAGTGTTTCCTTTCATCTCATTCCTCTCTCCTCTTTCCATCGTTCTATTCATTTCTTGTCAATTATTTTTCTTTCTTAACTCTCTAATTTATAAACTGATCTTATTAGTCAGTCCTCTCTTTATCCCTCGTCTTACATTTTCACGTCAGCCTTTCTCATTTCACTCTGCTTTCATCTCACTCCTCTCTCATGTCTCTTGTCTCTTATCACATTCCTTATTCATCTAAATGTATCAAAACTCATAAGAACATAAGAACATAAGAACGAAGGAACACTGCAGAAGGCCTACTGGCCCATGCGAGGCAGGTCCAAGTCTCCTACCGGCTTAAGTCAATGCACCCAACCTAGTCAGGTCAGGTCACATTGACTTAAGGGAGGAACACGGCAACCGACCTGGTAGCACAAGCTATCAGGTCTAACTCACACCCACCCACATCTACTCATGTATTTATCCCTAAACCTACATATTTCTCGCCTCCCTCATCTTATCGCTTCTCTTTACTTCTTCTGTTCTCACTTTTTTCTCATCTCATTTCCTTATATTTTTCTTGCAAATATATTTCTTACTCGTTTCTCTCACTCATCTCTCATTTCTCACACATCTTTACATTGTCTCATCTTGTTCTCAATCATCAGTCTTCATTTCACTCTTCTCAGTACTCCCTGATCGTCTTTCTTGTTTTTCTCCCTGAACTCACCTTCCCTAATTTCAATGACATTCATCTCATTTACCATTTATCTGAGTACTTCCTAATCTCAGCCTTTACCATCTCTTGCTCTCTCTTATCTCACCCATAAACTTTAATTGTACTTCTCTCCTGCTTTCCCTTATCTCTAATCTCTCTCTCTGAACTCAGCCTTCTTCAGCACGCCCTACTTTCATCTCACTCTCCCTAATCTCACTTTTTTTAACCACGTTTATGTTTCACCTGACTTTTCTCATACCTCACTTACCCCTCACCTAACTCCTACTTTCCTTTTGCTCTTCCATTTTAATCTCCTCTTGTCATGTATATTCTCAACTTCTTTCTTCCTCGCTCTCTTTTTCATCCCGGTAATTGATTCTCTTTCTTGTATTTTATTCTTGCCTTATCTTACTGATTTTTTTTCACTTCTTTCTCATTTTTAACATATGTTTTCCTAGCTTTCAACACCATTTATGTTTCATCTCATCTCATTTCACCGTTTTTCATCTCACTTCCTCTCGTCTCAATCCTTCTACTCTCACCCCCTTTCATCTCACCCTCTCATATCTCGCTAACTCTCACTTTAGCCCCTCTCATCCCACCCCCTCTTACCCCACTCCCTCTCATCTCACCCCTTTTCATCTCACCCCATCTCATCCCACCTCCTCTCATCTTACCCCCTCTCTCATCCCATCCTCTCTCATTTTACTCACTCTCATCTCTCCCCCTTTCATCTTACACCCTCTCATCCCACCCCCTCTCATCCCACCCCTCTTATCTCACCACCTCTAATCCCACCCCCCTTTCATCGTTCCCCCTCTCATCCCACCCCCCTTTCATCTCACCAACTCTCATCTCATCCCCTCTCGTCCCACCCGCTCTCATCCCCCTCTCATCCCACCACCTCTTTATCTCACCCCCTTTCATCTCACCCCTCTCATCCCACCCCTTTTATCTCACCCCCTCTCATCCCACTCCCTCTCATCTCACCCCCTCTCATCCCACCCCTGTCATCCCACTCCCTCTCATCTCACCCCCTTTCATCCCACCCTCTTTCATATTACCTCTTCTCATCCCACCCTCTTTCATATTACCTCTTCTCATCCCACCACCTCTTTATCTCACCCCTTTTCATCTCACCCCCTTTCATCTCACCCCCTTTCATCTCATCCCCTCTAATCCCAACCCCTCTCATCTCACCCCCTCTCATCTCACCCCCTCTCATCTCACCCCCTCTCATTCCACTCCCTTTCATCTCGCCCCCTCTTATCTCACACTAATCCCACCCCCTCTGATTTCACATCCTCTCATCCCACCCCTTTCATCTCGCCCCCCTCTTATCTCACACCCTCTAATCTCACCCCCTCTCATTTCACATCCTCTCATCCCACCCCCTTTCATCTTACCCCCTCTCATCCCACCCGCTTTCATCTCATCCCCTCTCGTCTTACCCCCTCTCACCCCATCTCCTATCATTTTACTCCCTTTCATCTCTCCCCCTCTCATCTTACACCCTCTAATCCCACCCCTCTAATCCCACCCTCTTTCATCTCACCCACTCTGATCTCACCCCCTCTCATCTCACACCATCTCATCTCACCACCTCTCATCTTACCTCCTCTCATCTTGCCTCCTCTCATCTCACCCCCTTTCATCTCACCCCTCTCATCTCACCCTTGATCATCTCACCCTTGATCATCTCACCCTTGATCATCTCACCCTTGATCATCTCACCCTTGATCATCTTACAACCTCGTCATCTCCCTTCTCCCTTTCTTCTGCCGCACAACCTTCTTTCATCTCTCCCATATTCATCTCACTTCTTCATCACACACTATCATGTCTCTCTCTCAAACTTCTCCGTCCGTCATATTTTTTCTCACCTCATTTCTTTATCTTATTCCCATTATCTTAGTGTCCTTCAACTTAGTTTTTCTCTTCCCTCCTTATATCTTTTTCTTTCATTCTACTCACCCTTATCTAGTTCTCAATTATCATATCCTCCCTTCTCTTATTTATCTCATTTCATTTTCCCTGATATCATTTACCCTATTTTTAACCTTTAACACGTCATGCTTCCTTATTATGCTCACTTCTCTTATTCTTGACTCACTAATCTTTAAACTCAATGTTTCCCTTATCTCGCTCATCTCTTGTTTTATTCCTCTGTCATGTCGGTCCTCATTACACTTGTCTCTCATCTCACCTACAGTCATCTAACGCTTCCTCATCGTTCGAACCGTCATCTCAGCTCTCTATCACACATTCCATAGTCATGTCTTTCCTCCTCCCACTCCTGCATCTTGATCTCGCTCATCTCATCCCTCTCGTCTCACTCTCCTAATCTTACCTTCTCTTATCTAATCTCCCAGTCCCTTATATTGCTGCTTCCTCAACTCAGTCATCACTTATTTCATTTCACATCTCACACATTAACTCATTTTAGTCTCCTCATATAACTCATCTCATCAACAATGTCTTATTTTCTAACTTCCCTTTTGTCTTGCTCCTTCTTTATCTCTCCCTCACCTCACCTCCATTCACTCTTGTCTAAACTCACTCATCCTTCATCTCTCAATCCTCATAAAACCCTTTTATCTCTCTTTATCTCCCCGTTTACCTCATTAAGCCTCATCTCACTTTTGGCTCTTATTTATTTTCCCTAATCTCACCCTTGATTGTCTTGTTTAACCATTATTTCTCACTGTCTCACTCTTTAACTTACTTTTTCTCACTTTTCATGACTTTACGCCTCTTTTATTTCACTTTCCTTTATTTTTCCCACTTTTCTTCGTATTTCACACTTCTCTAAATATTTTTCTTCGACAAGAGTCGAAACCGTAATTTTTCCCTCCCTTCATATCCAGTTCCTTCCTTTCCCCTCCCTTTCACTTTTAAAATTTCTCTCTCTTCCTCTCACGTTGCCTCATCTATCCTTCTCACTTTTCCCGTTCTACCTTCTCCCTTTCGTTGTCGGGCAATTTCTACTTCCTCTCCCCTGATCATCATATATTCCCTCACGCCTTTCTCCTTTCTCGTGACTATCCGCTCAGATATTCAATTTATGAGGTACAAAGGCTTTAACAAAATATATTTTATTACAAAGGTCAATGTTTGTGATCTTGTTACCACTAGCCACTGGACGTCCCTTGGCATTTCCAATTTTTTGCTACAGGAAAAAAGTTATTTTTCAGGTTTTTATTTAAAAATTAAGCACATTTGTTCAGAAACTTTACCTTTAACCATTAAAAATTTTTAAAACCATTTAACAAAATCACAGAAAAAATATTTAGATTTTTTTAAGTAAAAATTTGAGTTTGTGATTAACTTTTTCTGTAGGAAGCACAGTATCTCCAAATATACCGGGGAACAACGCCTCTGATAACGCCCCCTCTAATTTGCTATATATTCACGACATTTGGGAGATCCATTTGTTTATTAACCCTTTAAACCAAAATTATGTACATCCGGTGCACGCTCGACTCAGTTTTTCCCCCAAAAAACTGTTGATTTGTGGGAATACTTGAAACAAATTAGAAAAAAAAAAGTTTTAAAACAGAGAAAATAATTTTATTCCAGTTTTAAAATTTGGAATTGGGAATTGTCATTCCATTTTTTTTTTGGGGGGGGGGGAATATACTTTTTTCCAAAAAAAACCCTTTTCAACCCACCTGAAACCAATAATCACACATCAAAGAGCCACAGTAAGAATTATCACCAATCCAATGCGGCAACACCCCAAAGCCCGCCCCCCTTTTCAAAACCCTTTTTAAAACTTACTGTACAGAAAATTTACACTTATTGTGCAACCTACATTAACTTACGGCAACCAACATTTTCACTTACTTGGGAACCAACATTTACACTTTCTGGCAACCTACATTTTCACTTACTGTGCAACCAACATTTTAAATTCTGTGCAACCTACATTTACCTTACTGTGCAACCAATTTACACTTACTGGTGGCCTACAATACACTTACGTGCAACCAAATTTACACTTCTTTCAACCACATTTTCACTTACTTGCAACCAACATTTACACTTACTGTGCAACCTACATTTACACTTACTGTGCAGCCAGCATTTACACTTACTGTGTGGCCTACATTTACACTTACTGTGCAACCTACATTTACATTTACTGTGTGGCCTACATTTACACTTACTGTGTGGTTTACATTTACACTTACTGGGGCAACCTACATTTACATTTACTGTGCAACCAACATTTACACTTACTGTGCAACCTTACATTTAACACTTACTGTGCAACCTACATTTACACTTACGTGGCAAAACCAACATTTACACTTACTGTGCAACCTACATTT
>NC_069415.1:67901113-67951113 GCF_026875155.1 Cherax quadricarinatus | reverse complement strand
ATATATATAATATATTAACACACTGGCCGATTCCCACCAAGGCAGGGTGGCCCGAAAAAGAAAAACTTTCACCATCATTCACTCCATCACTGTCTTGCCAGAAGGGTGCTTTACACTACAGTTTAAAACTGCAACATTAACACCCCTCCTTCAGAGTGCAGGCACTGTATTTCCCCATCTCCAGGACTCAAGTCCGGCCTGCCGGTTTCCCTGAACCCCTTCATAAATGTTACTTTGTCACACTCCAACAGCACGTCAAGTATTAAAAACCATTTGTCTCCATTCACTCCTATCAAACACGCTCACGCATGCCTGCTGGAAGTCCAAGCCCCTCCACACAAAAACCTCCTTTACCCCCCCCCTCCAACCTTTCCTAGGCCGACCCTCCCCCGCCTTCCTTCCACTACAGACTGATACACTCTTGAAGTCATTCTGTTTCGCTCTATTCTCTCTACATGTCCGAACCCCCTAAACAACCCTTCCTCAGCCCTCTGGACAACAGTTTTGGTAATCCCGCACCTCCTCCTAACTTCCAAACTACGAATTCTCTGCATTATATTCACACCACACATTGCCCCAAACATGACATCTCCACTGCCTCCAGCCTTCTCCTTGCTGCAACATTCATCACCCATGCTTCACACCCAAATAAAGAGCGTTGGTAAAACTATACTCTCATACATTCCCCTCTTTGCTCCAAGGACAAAGTTCTTTGTCTCCACAGACTCCTAAGTGCACCACTCACCCTTTCCCCTCATCAATTCAAAGATTCACCTCATCTTTCATAGACCCATCCGCTGACACGTCCACTCCCAAATATCTAAATACATTCACCTCCTCCCATCCCTCTTCTCCCTCCAATCTGATATCCAATCTCTCATCACTTAATCTTTTTTTTATCCTCATAACCTTACTCTTTCCTGTATTCACTTTTAATTTTCTTCTTTTGCACACCCAAACCAAATTCATCCACCAATCTCTGCAACTTCTTTTCAGAATCTCCCAAGATCACAGTGTCATCAGCAAAGAGCAACTGTGACAACTCCCACTTTGTGTGTGATTCTTTATCTTTTAACTCCACGCCTCTTGCCAAAACCCTCGCATTTACTTCTCTTACTACCACCCCTCAAGGAAGGTTCCTTGATGTTGGTGAGGGGCTCTTGATTTAGGGAATTGGATCTGTACTCCAGTTCCCCGAATTAAGCCTGAATGCCTTCCACATCCCCCCCCAGGCGCTGTATAATCCTCCGGGTTTAGCGCTTCCCCCTTGATTATAATAATAATAATTCTCTTACTACCCCATCTATAAATATATTAAACAACCACGGTGACATCACACATCCTTGTCTAAGGCCTACTTTTACTGGGAAATAATTTCCCTCTTTCCTACATACTCTAACTTGAGCCTCACTATCCTCTTAAAAACTCTTCACTGCTTTTAGTAACCTACCTCCTACACCATACACCTGCAACATCTGCCACATTGCCCCCCTATCCACCCTGTCATACGCCTTTTCCAAATCCATAAATGCCACAAAGACCTCTTTAGCTTTATCTATATACTGTTCACTTATATGTTTCACTAAACACCTGGTCCACACACCCCCTACCTTTCCTAAAGCCTCCTTGTTCATCTGCTATCCTATTCTCCATCTTACTCTTAATTCTTTCCATACACTTTACCAGGTATACTCAACAGACTTATCCCCCTAGAATTTTTGCACTCTCTTTTGTCCCCTTTGCCTTTATACGAAGGAGCTATGCATGCCCTCCATCTTCCCAATACCTCTAACTCTCCATTTAATAACTCTCCTCTCCTATTTTTAACTGACAAATCCATTTGTTCTCTAGGCTTCCTTAACTTGTTAATCTCACTCCAAAACTTTTTCTTATTTTCAACAAAATTTGTTGATAACATCTCACCCACTCTCTCATTTGCTCTCTTTTTACATTGCTTCACCACTCTCTTAACCTCTCTCTTTTTCTACATATACTCTTCCCTCCTTGCATCACTTCTACTTTGTAAAAACTTCTCATATGCTAACTTTTTCTCCCTTACTACTCTCTTCACATCATCATCCATCAATCGCTCCTCTTCCCCCCCGCACCCACTTTCCTGTAACCACGAACTTTGCTGAACACTCTAACACTACATTTTTAAACCTACCCCATACCTCTTCGACCCCATTGCCTATGCTCTCATTAGCCCATCTATCTTCCAATAGCTGTTTATATCTTACCCTAACTGCCTCCTCTTTTAGTTTATAAACCTTCACCTCTCTCTTCCCTGATGCTTCTATTCTCCTTGTATCCCATCTACCTTTTACTCTCAGTGTAGCTACAACTAGAAAGTGATCTGATATATCTGTGGCCCCTCTATAAACATGTACATCCTGAAGTCTACTCAACAGTCTTTTATCTACCAATACATAATCCAACAAACTACTGTCATTTCGCCCTATATCATATCTTGTATACTTGTTTATTTTATTTACGTACCTGACAAAATTGCCGCGTTCATATTGAGAGAAAATTAAATTGGGAGAGACACCCTACAGACTCTTCTTATACTCTTGTGCTATGTAAGACATCACAAGCTACTGAGTCTGCAGAATTAGTGCAGCTGAGACTGAGGCATCAGTTTACCGGGAGAAATGTGTGACAGTGGAAGGGTATGAAACATCTGGCATGATTCAAGAAGTGTGAAACTACTAGAATGGAAGAAGAAGTGTGTATCAGTAAGTAGGTGTGAAGGAACGGGTGAGAGACAATGTGTAAGACAATGGGTGTGAAACGATGGGTGTGGGATGATGTAACGTAAAGTGTGAGACATTTGAAGGGAATGTTGACTGTGAAATTAACTACTGGAAGTTTTCAAATTTGCATCATGGTCTGGGAATGGATGACTAGTCACCCATTGCCAGAAAGTGATCGACTGAGTGGAAATAAATAACGAGTCTTTAAATGGCTTACAGAGCATGGAATGGATAACAAGTCTGAAACAAATTGATGTATCCTGGAATAGATGAGCGGACTGGGACTGCATTACGGGTCCTGTAATAGATAAATGTCCAGGATGGAAAGATGGGTCACTGAATGGCAACTCAGTCATGTCAGCGATGTTAATAAATACAAGAGAACCAGCAGCACTTTCGTAAATGGTTTAGAAAACCGATAACTTGAAGAATCTTTGTGGTAACTTTTCATTCATGAAACCTTGGAAACGTTTCTACAGTAAACTTACCGAGATGTTGCACAGGTGTCTAATTCTTCAGCCATCAACACTTAATTCAACCAATCTGTCAGATTTATATTATCTGCTACATTAAGAATGACATTTTTTTATAGGTCTGGGAATACTATACAGAAGCTGGATTTATTCAAATGTGAGGTACACTATTGGGAAGAAACTGGAACACAGTGAACTAGAGACTTTATGAATAACCTTCCAGCCACTAGCAGTAACATTACACATAATATTCTCTAAGAGAACTAGCTGTTTTTCGGTCGCTGTGCGATCCCAGAAAGCTATCCCCGTATACTTTAACCCAAGTGACTCTCTGAATGCGACTGTAATTGTGCAGTAACATAATGTGCTGGCAGATTTTGTCCTCAACAGAATTAATCTGCCCCTCTATGTGCGGGTTATTTGTGTATAAAGTATTTTGTCTCCACAGACTCCTAAGTGCACCACCTACCTTTTCCCCCTCATCAGTTCTATGATTCACCTCATCTACTCATAAATATATGAATACATTCACCTCCTCCATACTCCCTCCAATCTGATATCCAATCTTTCGTTACCTATTGTTTTTTATTTGCTATCGTAATCACCTTACCTTTTCCTATATTCACTTCAAATTTTCTTCTTTTACATATGCTACCAAACTCATCCACCAACCTCTGCAACTTCTCTTCAGAATCTCCCAAAAGAACAGTGTCATCAGCAAAGAGCAATTGTGACAACTCGCACTTTGTGTTAGATTCTATCTTTTAAACCCACACCTCTTGCCAACACCCGAGCATACACTATTCATACAATCCCATCTATAAATATGTTGAAAAACCATTGCGACATGACACATCCCTGTGTAAGGCCTAATTTTACTGGCAAATAATCTCCCTCTCTGCTACATACTCTAACCTGAGCCTCAGTAGCCTCATAAAAACTCTTCACTGCTTTCAGTAACTTACCTCCTATTTCATTTGCAACATCTGCCACATTGCCCTCACCCCGTCCACCCTCTCATACGCCTTTTCCAAATCAATAAATGCCACAAAACCTCTCTACCATTATCTGAATACTGTTCACCTATATGTTTCACTGTAAACACTTGGTCTACACACCCCCTACCCATCCTAAAGCCTCCTTGTTCATCTGCTATCCTACTGTCCGTCTTACTCTTAATTCTTTCAGTAATAACTCAAACATACACTTTACCAGGTATACTCAACAGACTTATTCCCTTATAATTTTTGCACTCTCTTTTGTCCCCTTTGCCTTTATACAAAGGAACTATACATGCTCTCCGTCATTCCCTAGGTACGTTAACCTCTTCCATACATGTATTAAATAAAAGTACCAACCACTCCAAAACTATATCCCCCCTCCCCTCAAATTATGTGGATGAAGTATTTCACGAATGTACCTGTGAACCTCATCCCCATAATTTCCCACAGCACCTACTGTGGACAATTTTTTTTAATTTTCCTGTAATTTACATAATGACTAAAGAATATAATAGTGTTTATATAATGTAGTGTAGTGTTGATGTGACAAGCCAAAAAGGAACCTACATCCCCTATAATTTACTTTTATTAGTAACCAGTTGAATAAGTGAAATATAATTATAATACTGAGAAAACTAATATTTCAATAATGAAGATGTATTACACATAATGGTGTTGCTGAATTAACTAAACAGATGTATGTGTAGGAAAACATCTTGCAGGGAGAAAGTCGGGGTAATGGCGCAACGTATACATTGAGCTAATCAGTGGTATGAATCATACATAATCGAAGCTGATAGAAATAGTATCGGCATAAATTTGGTACTATGAGAGTTAATATGTAGCGCATCTGGAATAATACAGATGTATAATGCAATCATCAGATTAATGCTGATAATAGAAAATGATAAGCAGTGTTAATGGGATGAATAATTAACTATCTCGTGGATTACAGCAGTTTTTTTCTCCCAGTGTCTTTAAATTCTCACATAAAAGGTAAAGTAACTATTTATTGGCCAGTATTAGTTGCCTACAGATAGGAAGGCGTTAGAATATATCACCAAGACCATAATTTGGTAAGATACATTTTTTTGTATAATGTATAAAACTTTATAGAACAAATTTTTAATCGTCAAGTTCACAATTTATTCTATATAATCTGAGTAGGTTGGCATCGAAGGAGGAACATTGTTGTGACCCAGTGATACTAAACCCCGAGGTACAACTATACCAGTAAGTGTACCAGAGTTCTCTCCAGTTATGTGTGAAATGTTAATTCAGGATTGTATCTGTGAAATTCATACACAGAGTTTCTCACACCTATTAGTTTAGGATACCTAAAAAGAGTTAGTTACTCGCTGCCGTCTACTGTTTCTCTTTGTTGACTAGTTCTATTGCCTTTATTACTAACTGTACGATGAACATTATTTTATGTAAATATACCTGAGGTATCTTGGCAATTTTTGCCTCTTTCTTACCTCGTGCTCTATCCCATCTGTTTCCTACACAATCACAAACCTCATTCTTCTATCAGTTTAAAGTCCTAAGGAACTCAGTAATAGCCCCAGTGAGATGTAACCCATCCCTTGCGTACATATGTTCACCACTGAAACAGTTGCAAGTTCTTTGTGCTGCTAGGCAAAGTGCTACATACGATCCGAATCGTTCCCTTAGACCTAATCTTATCTATAGCTATCCTGTATTTATCTCAGTTACTGTCTCATGCTATTCCAAATATCATTTCCACCATTACTGAGGCAGACAATAGTGTTGTTCCCATTACATAACATTATATTATCCGACCTGTCGGCAATGTCACCAACACCAGCTCCTGGGAAACAAACCCTCTGCCTCACCTTCCTACATTTTTTATATAAAGCTCAGTCTATATATTTTACCTGTGGGTCACAGACCACAAATGGTCAGTGAGGGAACCTTTACCCCTAACTAACCACTGAAGTACATTCGTCCTGAAGTACGGAAAATATATTTTCTATCTTTATCTATCACCTTGGTTTCTCTCTTTACTGGAAATACGTCTCACTTGTTACAGATGTCAATCTACTACTCACTGCTGGTGACCTGAGTCACTTCACTAACCCCAACTACCTCACATTAATTGCTATTCTTATTAAGGCAAAGTTCAGTTTTTATTTTCCCCTTTGAGAAGTCGAGCCGCCTCCTTCAACAACTTAACCTCAAACTCTAAAACACTACAGAAACATGGCAAGGTGCTCTATGGAGCTCCACACTAATCATCCAAGACAGCTCAGGACAGGAAGAAACCTCTCATGACCACTCACCTCAAGTAACTACGCTTAATTTATCAGCTTGAAAGGGGTGAAGATAATCAGATGTGACTCGTAGAAATTCTCTCATCGAAAGCACTGTTTTTAATTTATTTGATTCTCGAAAATAGTAAATTCAGACCTCTGGGTTATTATCCCACTTACAGGATGCATCGTCAAAAATATTTAAATTCGATTAGAAGCATTCCTTAATTTCTGAAAAAAAAGAATTAATATCACTATGTATCCAATAAAACTGGCATATTGGGACTAATAACATCCAGTGGTATCGTGAGCCTTGTGTCCAGGATTATTATTATTATTATTATAAGGGGGAAGCGCTAAACCCGGAGTATTATACAGCGCCTGGGGGGAGGATGTGGAAGGCATTCAGGCTTAATTCGGGGAACTGGACCACAGATCCAATTCCCTAAATCAAGAGCCCCTCACCAACATCAAGGAACCTTCCTTGAGGGGCTTGTGTCCAGGAAACCTCACCGGTGGTGGAAATTTGAATCAGATCAGATGGGTCATTCTTCAGGCTTTAAGATCCATTAACCATTATATGTTGAAGCCGTAAAGAAGAGTCAAACTGAAAATTATTTAACATGATATAACAGGAATAATTTTTTTTACACAGTTTTACACTTAAAATTGTCAAATACAAAATTCATTCAAATATAAATTTCAGTCTCAGCCGTCGTCGATTTTTTTTAACCTTTTGTGAATGTATAATGAGAATTTTGGAAATTATTTTTCTCATTCCAGGACGATGAGAAAATAAATAGCTGATCTAAGGTAACCTGAATATGCTAATTGTTCCACGAATTTGGTTCTCGTTACCTTATGAAATATGTTTGAAATTTGAAACTGATTGGATGAGACGTTCTGGAGTTATGAGCGAAATAAACTGAAATCTGGAAGAAAAATAATCAGACGACCTCTAATGATGACTAAAAGGACAACATATTATTCGTACAGAAAGGCAAGACCTTCACAAACCACAACAATATGTCGTCAGAGCAGAGATATACTGCTTCTTACACTCTTAGACCAATAAGACAAAATCATGGAGACTTGTGGGGGATGGGAGGGGTAAATTTTTTGAAGAGGAGTTGGATGCGACCCAGTCGGGTCATTATCGTTGTATTGTCGCTGAATAAGTTTTTGCAGTGATGATCCATGTTGTAATAGCTGTTGTAACAGTAATAGTAGTAATACTAATAGTATTAGTTGTAGCAGAGGTGGCTGAAAAGACAGTAGTAATAGTAGTAGTAGTAACAGGGATGGTGGTGGCTGTGATGATTCTTACTGTACTAGAATTAAAAGTAACCGAGAAAGTTAATAGAGGTGTATTTTCTAATCAAGGAAAAAATATTTTACCACTGTACCATTGTCATCACAAATGTACAGCAATTAACAATTTCTCTCAATCATTTTATATGGTGGTTTTCCTCACATAAATTGGGAATAATGTGGATGGAAAGAATAGCGTCAGCAGCAGCAGACTACTAGTGATAGGACTGGATTATACAGTAACTATCTTTTAATAGTTATATTCAGAGTTTGGCTGGAGATGCTATCTGACAGTAACACAATGTCACTCATACTCAATTGAGGGCGGAGGCTGCCTAGCGGGTATAATTGGTATGTCAGTCCCGTGCAGTGACAGATATGTGACAAGTAGTGAGAGGTTGTGGTAATGACTCGCTGGGTAGGTAGTGTTGATGATAGTGTCTGTGTGGTGATGGCTGTGACTGTGATGTTATAATGATAATGACTAACGAAATGGGTTGAGAGAGGTGATTGTGACATAATTTGTGTTAAGTTGTGATTGTACTGACTTGCTAACAGTAGATACTAATTAACTGATTAGTGATACGTGTAATTATATAGGTGGCGATGGTAGTGACTATCTGAGTAGCAACCGTTGAAAACAGTGACTAATTTAATGTGTGGTGATAGTAGTTATCAACTGGGTGGTGAGTATCGAAATATTAACTGATAATGCGGGTGGTGAGTGGTGATCGAAGCAACTAACTAGGTGGTGAGTGATTATCTTAGTAACAAAATTACCCGGAGGTGAGTGGTAATGGTAACGACTAACTGGGTAGTGGGTAATAATGTTAATAACTAACCAAGTGGTGGTGGCGACACTAAGTGGATGGCAAGAGTAATTTAACTGATTTAGGGGTTCAAATAAATCTTTGTGTTGACGAATAAATGTGGAATAAACCTTGGTAATAAATACCGACAAGGTTTATTCCATGAACAAATGTATTTACCGCGAGTATTGCTGAGGCTTCGTTAGCACTGTGTGCTAAAAAACTAAACACACTATACCAGGGCTACTCAACTACTCTGAGCAAAGGTCCGGGTACCAATGTATCCAAATATGCGGATACATATGAATTACCACTGAATGGAAGAAAATACCAATATTTAACTATGCTATAATACTGTATTCCTTTCAGAGAATGCATTCCATTTAGATAGAATAATGTATTAATCCCGCTCTTGTGTACTACGTGATCCTGAACGAGGTAACAGTTGTTATTAAACGAATCTTTTTCCTAAATAACAAAAAAGGCACAATACCGTGACTGGAACGATACACAAATAACCCGCACATAAAAGGGAGAAGCTTACGACGACGTTTCGGTCCGACTTGGACCATTGACAAAGTCACACTAACCAGAGGTGGAGTAGGACGGCTATGTATAGGCAGGAAGAGGTGATGGTAGTAGTAGTAGTAGTAGTAGTACAAGAATGGTATATAATACCGACAAGATGAAATTAAGACATGCGCAACACCCGGGCATCCCTATCGTAGACGTTTCGCCATCCAGCCAGCCACTGGATGGTGAAACATCCACAACAAAGACAACCAGACGCCGCACATGTCTTAATTTCATCAGTAGTTGTAGTAGAAGTAGTAGCAGTAGTAGAGGTAGTAGTGGTAGTGGTAGAAGTGGGAAATAAGGAGGACGAGCCAGTCAAATACAAAGGAAGGGGAGCACTGCAAGAGAGCTAGATACCCACAGAGGGAGAGCAAGCGCACCGAGGTGCATGAAAGGGGAAGTGGGAAATAAATGAAGAAGGAACAGAAACACGAGACAGAAGAGAGAAAGACAACCCAGAGGAGAAAAGGAAAGAGGAAAGGGGAAGAGGGAGAAGAAGAAAAAGAAAAAGAAAAAATAAGGAGTTAGGGCCGCCAATTGAGTAGCCCTACTCGGTACCGCCACACCACCCACTGTGTGCCACTGTCTTACACACTGTCTGCCAGCACAGTACCCACTGTGTATCACCAAACTATTCACTGTGGTCCACAACACTGTCCACTATGTATCGCCACACTATTCATTGTGAACCACCACACTATCCACTGTGTACCACCACACTATCCACTGTGCACCACCACACTATCCATAGTGTACCACCACACTATCCATAGTGTACCACCACACTATTCACTGTGTACCACCACACTATTCACTGTGTACCACCACACTATTCACTGTGTACCACCACACTATCAACTGTGTACCACCACACTATTCACTGTGTACCACCACACTATTCACTGTGTACCACCACACTATTCACTGTGTACCACCACACTATCCACTGTGTACCACCACACTATCCACTGTGTACCACCACACTATCCACTGTGTACCACCACACTATCCACTGTGTACCACTATCCACTCTGGGGGAATTTACCATCCATTTTCCGACATTAACTGAAATATACTTAGCTCTAGTGATGATTCAAACTTCTTGCAGCCGCACTCAAGTATTAAATACCAGTTTGTCCCAATAGAGCGTATATTTCAACAATTCATTCATTATTTGAATCGCTTAGTGGTACTCACTTAGTTTGGGCTTAAAAGCCCACAGATAACGAGATCTATTGGTAAGTCCAGCCAAATCTCACCTGTTTGTATCAGCTGTAGCTAACATAACTAGGTGTGGGTGTGACTGCACTTACCTGGGCATTGTAACTGACACAATTTCTCTTAGTTTGCGATATGGAAAATATGACCCAAGTATCGTTGTCTAGAGCGACGGCTTGCTTGTGTCGGAGAATGTTGCACTGATGTTCACTACGTCTGGAATGTTCTTTGCAATCACTCGCTACCGGTTGCACTTCACTATTCAGTTCCATTTGTACATATTTTCATGGTATTATCCACAACAGAAAGAACATGGATACACAACTCTGCGTTATTAGTTCTACCCCGAATTTCCTGGCTTACATAAAGGGAACTAGTATAACTTTCATAGTTTTCTGAGACTGTCAGAATGAACAAGAGTCAAGAACACACTGGTCACTACTGTCTCTTTGTCTTTTATTCGATAAGGAGGCAATGCTTTCGTGACACATATCCTCGTTCATCCTTGAAGCAATCTAAGACCCACCATCCTCCACCCTCCTTCTCAGTGTCTTCACAAATATGCTGAACTCAGCTTGATTTCTCCTCCTTGCTACACATTGCAGCAGTATTCAATACAAGATAGTAGATGTCTTGTTATCTAGATATAAACTACAAATGATAATAGCCCCAACTTGTAGATAAAGTGGGTGCAGGTTTTCCCTTAATTTTTCTGCCAAGGGAAAATAGTAATTACTATAATTTAACTATCAATTGTAGTTGCAACGACCTCTAGTAAGGAGAAGCTAGCGTGTCTCATGATGCTGGTACGAACATGTGTGTTTGATTAATCTGTTTGAGGAAGTAAGACTCCATTAGCCTCTTCCAGGAGGGCTAAGTCTCTCAGAGGACTGAAGGGGCTGAGAGGACTGAGAGATAACTTTTAGCATGACACAAGCTTGTGTCTCTCTCTCATATATATATATATATATATATATATATATATAATATATATATATATATATTATATATATATATATATATATTATATATATATATTATATATACGTACTCACCTATATGTGGTTGCAGGGGTCGATTCGTAGCTCCTGGCCCTACTTCTTCACTGGTCAATACTAAGTCACTCTCTCCCTGCTCCTTGAGCTTCATTATATCTCTTCTTAATCTTAAACTGTCCAAACGTAAATCTACGTTTTTTTTCAACATTTGAAAGTATGTAAAAAAAGTAGATCTTATTTTTTACATTTGAAAACGTGTAAAAAACTTTGATCTACATTTTTTTTGTTATATTTGAAAATATATAAAAAAAGTATATCTACTTTTGGAGCACTACACATGTGAACATGACTCAAGAAATCGTAATGACACGATTGCAAACAAACCATACCCCGGCCGGGATTGAACCCGCGGTCATAGAGTCTCAAAACTCCAGCCCGTCGCGTTAGCCACTAGACCAGCTAGCCACAATAAGATTCATCCAACTAGGTATATTTCTACACCATAGGAAGGTTAGCACAGGCACCTCTGTGACCACAAATGCAAGTTTTTACAGACGAATCTCCAGCTAGCGTGGCCGTGTAAAAACTTGCATTTGTGGTCACAGAGGTGCCTGTGCTAACCTTCCTATGGTGTAGAAATATACCTAGTTGGATGAATCTTATTGTGGCTAGCTGGTATAGTGGCTAACGCGACGGTCTGGAGTTTTGAGACTCTCTGACCGCGGGTTCAATCCCGGCCGGGGGTATGGTTTGTTTACGCATGTGAACGTAGATCTGCTTGGACAGTTTTTAAGGGTTAAAGCTATGTATGGAACTTGCTTCCACTACTACTCTCTCCAGATTATTCTACTTCCTGACAACTGTAAGGCTAAAGAAATACTTCCTCTTATCCTTATGACTTACTGGGTTTTCAGCTTCTAATTGTGACCCCTTGTTCCTGTATCCCATCTCTGAGACATTCGAGCCCTGTCCACCTTGCCAGTTCCTCTCAATATTTTATATGTCGTTATCACGTCCCCCCATCCTCTAGTGTCATCAGGTTGAGTTCCCTTAATTAATCTCTCTTTGTAAGACATGGCCTTCATTTCCGGGACTAATCTTTCTGCAAACTTTTGCACTTACTCCAATTTCATGACGTTTTTGACTAGGTGTGGGTTCCAAACTGGTGTTGCATACTCCAGTATAGGCCTGACATGCACTGTGTACAATGTCATGAATGACTCCTTACTCAGATGTTGAAATGCTATTCTCAGGTTTGCCAAGCGCCCATATGTCGTGAAGCATATGGAGCACAGGAAATAAGGCTGGCTCTTATATACTCGCATCATGTGAAAAGGGGCGGGTAGCAGACGAAGGCATTGTCACTGGTAGTCAGGATTCCCCAGTGGAAGTAGGTCATACCCAAGGGACAAGTTAGTAGAAGTGAAGAAGGTTGTGGAGAAATCCTCTGAACCAATACTGCCTCATCTTTTGTGTATAGTTCTACTGTCTTCAAGTTATGTCCTAGAATTTGTATTGATAAAGCCACTGGATGGCGAAATGTTGCATGTGTGTCTAATTTTCATCTTGTCGGTACTGTATACCATTAATGTACAATAATTATTAACCTCTCCCTCTCTTCTTCGCATTTCTTTTCCCTCCATATCTCTAGATCTAACTTAAGCATCTTTGTTATTCCCCTTATATCCCAGACACCCTGATGGGTTGGTATTACATGCAAGGGGCTTCTTAGCTCCATCCCCTCCTTCAGTCCACTCGCTGTCTGCTGATGTTTCCATTTCAGTCACCTTGCTCCTTTCGGACCTCATCTTTATATCCTGCTTCAGCACATACATTTCTTCCTCCAGTCTCTGTATCTTTGCCTCAGTAGCTACAACTATTGATTCCCACTTGCTCTCTGCAGATAGTTTCTCTGGCATGCTATTACAAATATCATTTAATTTTTTTTCCATTCTTGATCCATTTTGCTTTTCTACCCATTCTTCCTTTTCAGACCATCCATCTTTGGTTACCTTGCCTTTATGTCCTCCCTTTTGAGATTCCATGTTTTTTTATCCTGTTAGGATGCTTTAGATCCTTCAGCTTTCTGTAAAATTGTGTGTGGTGGGGGAGGGGGGGTTATGTGCTAATGTGTTAGGTTTGTCTGAGCATGTGTACAAGTGTGTGTGTATGCATTTGTGTACTCACCTAGTTGAGGTTGCGGGGGTCGAGTCCGAGCGTGTGTGTGTGTGTGTGTGTGTGTGTGTGTGTGTGTGTGTGTGTGTGTGTGTATGTATGTATGTGTGTGTTTGTGTGTTCACCTATTTGTACTCACCTATTTCTGATTGCAGGGATCGAGTCATAGCTCCTGGCCCCGCCTCTTCACTAATTGCTGCTAGGTACTCTCTCTACCTGCTCCATGAGATTTATCATACCTCGTCTTAAAACTACGGTTCCTGCCTCCACTACATCACTTGCCAGACTATTCCAATTCCTGACACCTCTATAACTATCGAAATACTTCCTAACATCTCTTTGACTCATTTAAGTCCTCAGTTTCCAACTGCGACCCTTTATTTCTGTATCCCATTTCTGGAACATCCTGTCTCTGTCCACCCTGTTAATTCCTCACAGTATTTTATATGTTATGATGTATCCCCTAACCCTCCTGTCCTACAGCGTCGTCAGGCCGATTTCCCTTAACTTTTCTTCGTAGGGCATTCCCCTTATCTCTGCAACTAGTCTTGTTACATACCTTTGCATTTTCTCTAATTTCTTGATGTGCTTGTCCATGTGTGGGTTCCAAGCTGGAGCTGCATACTCCATTATGGGCCTGACGTGCACGGTGTACGGAGTCTTGAACGATTCCTTACTGAGGTTTCGGAATGCTATTCACTGGTTTGCCAAGCGCCCATATGCTGCAGCAGTTATCTGGTTGACATGCGACTCAGGAGATGTTCTCGGTTTTACACTCATCCCAAGATCTTTTTTCTTGAGTGAGGTGTGCAGTCTATGGCCCCTAGCCTATACTCTATCTGCGGTTTTCTTTGCCATTCCCCAATCTCCATGACTTTGCATTTGCCAGGATTAAATTAAAGGAGCCAGTTGCTGGACCAGGCCTGCAGCCTGTCCAGGTCTTTGTAGTCCTGCCTGATCCTCATCCGATTTAATTCTCCTCATTAACTTCACATCACCTACAAACAGGGGCACTTCTGAGTTTATCCCTCCCGTCATGTCATTCACAAATACCACAAACAGCACTGGTCCTAGGGCTGACCAGTGTGGAACGCCGCTCATCACAGGCGCCCACTCTGACACCTCGTCACATGCCATGACTCGTTGTTGCCTTCCTGACAGGTATTCCCTGATACGTTGCAGTGCCTTTTCTGTTATGCATGGCTGATCCTCTAGCTTTTTCACCAGTCTCTTGTGAGGAACTGTGTCGAAGGCCTTGCAGTCCAAGAAAATGCAATCTACCCACCCTTTTCTCTCGTGTCTTACTTTCATTACTTTGTCTAAAGCTCCATTAGGTTTGTGACACAGGACTTTCCTTCCCTGTATCCGTACTGGCTTTCGTTTATAAGCTTGTTCCAATCTAGGTGTTTCACCACTCTCCTTCTGATAATCTACTCCATGACTTTGCATACTATACAGGTCAGTGACACTGGTCTGTAGTTTTGTGCCTCGTGTCTGTCTTCTTTCTTAAAAATGGGGACTATATTTGCTGTCTTCCATACCTCAGGTAGTTGCCCAGTTTCAATGGATGTATTGCAAATTGTTGATAGTGGCACACACAGCATCGCTGCTCCCTCTCGGAAGGACCCATTGAGAGTTGCTGTTCGGTCCAACCGCCTTTGAGGTAAGTTCACTTAGCAGCTTCTTCACATCCTCCTCGGTTGTGTGTATTTGATCTCCTTTCTGTCTCCACTGTAAATACTTTCTTAAGTCCTCCACATACGTCTTGGTTGTTTTTTGTGAGCCCCCGACCATCCTTCCTCAGCCTGATTACCTGGACCTTGACTGTTGTCTTCCTTCTGCTGTGGCTATACAACAGCTTCGGGTCAGACTTGACTTACGATGCAATGTCGTTTTCGTACTGTTGCTGGGCCTCCTTCCTTATCTGTGCATACTTGTTTCTGGCTCCTCGACTAATTTCTTTATTTTCCTGGGTACTTTATCTTCTGACCATTTTCCATTCTCTAGCGCACTTAGTTTTTGCCTCCCTACACCTTTGTGTAAACCAAGGGCTCGTTCTGGTCTTCCCATTATTTCTGATCCTCCAGGGAACAAGGCTCTCCTCTGCCTCCTTGAATTTTGTTGTCACGAAGTCCATCATTTCGTTGACTGATTTTCGAACCAATTCTTTCGCACTGAACCTCTTTCAGAAAGTTCCTCATGCCTGTGTAGTCCCCCATTTTGTAAGTTGGCTTTTTCCATCCTATTCCAGTTACCTTCTCCACTTGTAACTCTACTATGTATTCAGAGCTCAGAACCACGTGATCACCAGCTCCCAGAGGTCTTTCATATATGATGTTCTCGATGTCCAAGCCACTCAAGGTGAATATGAGGTCCAGTCTTGCTGGTTCATCCTCCTCCCCCCTCTCTCTCTGGGGGTATGTATATGTGTCTGTGTGTGCTTTTACGTGCACACGAACACACTTTTTTACGAGGATCACTTTAATACGTATATGTGTGTGTGTTTTTGTGCTTGCGTGCGCGTTTACAAGCTTGTCATTCTTTAAGAAAGGAGGGAGGGGTTACTAGGCTACAACACTCCTTTGACGATTTTTAGATAACTTGCTAAATATTGTAAAAGCTACCTCTATCTACCTCCTGGCATGCAAGGTTAGGGACAGAGTGATCCTGCAGGATACAGCCAGCAGGACCATACACTTTGAAAATTTAGACACCAACTGTGGAAAATACTGTATATATTTTCCAGAAATACAGTAGTTATATGTAAATATATGGCCATACCGTATTTAATAAAATTTGTTATCGAAAACGGGAAGCTGCCCCTGAGCAGAAGAACACTCGGCGTTGTTGTTTGTTTTGAATTGAGAGTAACAGACGTTAATTAATAATGTGAAGAATTTTCGTGCTCTAGAGGTAAAATTGGGTTGACACCTCTCAAATAGGAGGCGAAATTGTTGGATGTGCATTCCTACATAACTTGAGATATCAGGCAACTGGACAAGACAGCTCCAGGAACCTCAGATAAGCTGTCTAATTTATGTTTAAATTCTGGCCAGTATTTTCATAAATTTAGTTAGTGAGGTTTTCTGAGTATGATACAACTTGGTCTCCAGTCAAATTGGCGAGTCATTTTAAGATAGTCTCCTTCTGTTATGTAAATGTGTATATATATAATTCTTTATTAATTTAATATACAGTCCACAAATTTATATATTTACCAGCATTCCTGGTGATGTATTTTTCATTTGTAATTAATAGGTCCAGAGCAACTTGTGGATATGACAGTGGTAGGTATCGAAGGGGGACATTTTTTGCGACCTAGGAGTCCCAAATTCCTACTTGTCTAACTGATAAATAATAATTGTCTTTGTTCATTTACTGTTATGTACATAATGATACATTCAGATCAATGTAATTTTCCACACCAACCAAAATTGGTCCCACACATAGGCAATTGATGTCTTCTGCAGAGTAATGGAAGCTCCTCCTGGTGGTGTCTTTAATGAACTCCGTCAGATTGTAACTCCCTCCGTAGCTTTTATCATGCATTCAAGTTTTCTTTTACTAACTTAAATCAATTAATAACTTGGTATTCACCCGTTTTTATTTAGTATTATGGTCATAACAAATTGTTGATGTTTACTGTAGTCACACCAACTGCTGGGGATTTTATGGTCTTATCACTCCACTGCTGCCATAACCGACCAGATATTTGTATTTATTTCTATTTAAGGTCAAAACCTTGACCCATTAAATATGTTTCTTTTGAACATTTGTGTCAACACTGCCGTCGCAAGTCTGACCAGATGCTTGCTACACCCCCTCCCACAGCTGCTAATAAAAACACCAGCATTCAAATTTAAATTGTAAAATGACCTTATCACATTATTCAAACTCTAGAAAGCTGTTACACTCTTGTGTGTGTGTGTGTGTGTGTGTGCGTGTGTGTGTGTGTGTGTACTCACCTAATTGTACTCACCTAATTGTGGTTGCAGGGGTCGAGACTCAGCTCCTGGCCCCGCCTCTTCACTGATCGCTACTGGATCCTCTCTCTCTCTGCTTCCTGAGCTTTGTCATACCTCTTCTTAAAACTATGTATGGTTCCTGCCTCCACTACTTCACTTGCTAGGCGATTCCACTTGCTGACAACTCTATGACTGAAGAAATACTTCCTAACATCCCTGTGACTCGTCTGAGTCTTCAGCTTCCAGTTGTGACCCCTTGTCCCTGTGTCCCCTCTCTGGAACATCCTATCTCTGTCCACCTTGTCTATTCCCCGCAGTATCTTGTATGTCGTTATCATGTCTCCCCTGACCCTTCTGTCCTCCAGTGTCGTCAGACCGATTTCCCTTAACCTTTCCTCGTACGACATTCCCTTGAGCTCTGGGACTAGCCTTGTTGCAAACCTTTGTACTTTCTCTAACTTCTTGACGTGCTTGACCAGGTGTGGATTCCAGACTGGTGCTGCATACTCCAGTATGGGCCTAACATACACAGTGTACAGTGTCTTGAACGATTCCTTATTAAGGTATCGGAACGCTATTCTCAGGTTTGCCAGGCGCCCGTATGCTGCAACGGTTATTTGGTTGATGTGTGCCTCCGTTGATGTGCTCGGTGTTATGGTCACCCCCAAGGTCTTTCTCCCTGAGTGAGGTCTGTAGTCTTTGTCCACCTAGCCTATACTCTGTCTGCGGTCTTCTTTGCCCCTCCCCAATCTTCATGACTTTGCATTTGGCTGGATTGAATTCGAGAAGCCAGTTACTGGACCACATGTCCAGCCTCTCCAGGTCTCTTTGCAGTCCTGCCTCATCCTCGTCCGATTTAATTCTTCTCATCAACTTCACGTCATCTGCGAACAGGGACACTTCAGAGTCTATTCCTTCCATCATGTCGTTCACATATATCAAAAATAGCACTGGTCCTAGAACTGACCCCTGTGGAACCCCGCTCGTAACAGGCGCACACTGTGATACCTCTTCACGTACCATGACTCGTTGCTGCCTCCCTGTCATGTATTCCCTTAACCATTGCAGTGCCCTTCCTTTTACGTGTGCCTGATCCTCCAGCTTCTGCACTAATCTCTTGTGGGGAACTGTGTCAAAGGCCTTCCTGCAGTCTAGGAAAACGCAATCTACCCACCCCTCTCTCTCGTGTCTTACTTCTGTTACCTTGTCATAAAACTCCAGGAGGTTTGTGATACAAGATTTGCCTTCCATGAACCCATGCTGGTTTTCATTTATAATCTTGTTCCTTTCCAGGTGTTCGACCACTCTCCTCCTGATAATCTTCTCCATGACTTTGCACACAATACATGTCAGAGACACAGGTCTGTAGTTTAGTGCCTCGTTTCTGTTTCCTTTCTTAAATATGGGGACTACATTAGCTGTCTTCCATTTCTCAGGTAGTTGCCCAGTTTCAAGGGATGTGTTGAAGATTGTGGTTAGAGGCACACACAGCATCTCTGCTCCTTCTCTAAGGACCCATGGGGAAATGTTGTCCGGTCCCATCGCCTTTGAGGTGTCAAGTTCACTTAAGAGCTTCTTCACCTCCTCCTCAGTTGTTCGTATGTCATCCAACACTTGTTGGTATATTCCCTCTTGATGTTCCCTTCTGTGCTGACTTCCCACAGCCTTCCTGTCTCTACTGTAAAAAACTTCCTTAAATCTCCTGTTCAGCTCCTCACATACCTCCTGATCATTTCTTGTGATTTCTCCACCTTCTGTCCTTAATCTGATCACCTGGTCTTTGACTGTTGTCTTCCTCCTGATGTGGCTATACAACAGTTTCGGGTCAGTCTTGATTCTCGATGCTATGTCATTTTCATACTGTCGCTGGGCCTCCCTCCTTACCTGTGCGTACTCATTCGTGGCTCTGCGACTGATCTCCCTATTTTCGTGTGTTCTCTGCCTTCTGTACTTTTTCCATTCTCTATTGCACTTTGTTTTTGCCTCCTTACACCGTCGGGTAAACCAGGGACTCGTTCTGGTCTTCCCGTTGTTACTGTTGCCCTTGGGAATGAACCTTTCCACTGCCTCCTTGCATTTTGTTGCTACATATTCCATCATTTCATTTACTGGCTTTCCTGCCAGTTCTCTGTCCCACTGGACCTCCCGCAGGAAGTTCTTCAACCCTATGTAGTCCCCTCTTTTATAGTCAGGCTTTTCCCATTCTACTCCTGTTATTCTCTCCACTTGCAGCTCTACTATGTATTCAAAGCACAGAACCACGTGGTCGCTAGCTCCTAGAGGACTCTCATACTTGATGTCCTCAATGTCTGAGCTGCCCAGGGTAAACACAAGGTCCAATCTTGCTGGTTCATCCTCCCCTCTCACTCTGGTAGTGTCCTTAACATGTTGGTGCATGAGGTTTTCCAGCACCACGTCCAACATCCTGGCTCTCCATGTTTCGGGACCCCCATGTGGCTCCAGGTTTTCCCAGTCAATCTCCCTGTGGTTGAAATCCCCCATAACCAGCAACTTTGCTCTGCTGGAGTGAGCTCTTCTTGCCACCTCAGCAAGTGTGTCCACCATTGCTCTGTTGCTCTCTTCATATTCCTCTCTTGGCCTCCTGCAGTTCTGTGTGTGTGTGTGTGTGTGTGTGTGTGTGTGTGTGTGTTACTGGCTTTTAAAAGAAACAAGGTCAAAAAACGTCTATGAGAGACATTTGTCACTCCTTAATTAAAATTTAATCATTAAAATTATATGGTAGCCAATAAACAAAGTCATCGGCAATTGGGAAATAAGAAGTCAGCGGGAAAGCAATAAATAAGAGAACTCAGAGACAGAAACCTCCTCTCGGAGGAACACCGGAATTACTTGCATCTTTAGGAGACAGGTTATGTCTTTCGCATTTGTTGAGAGCGTCATCGAGGACCTTCCTTTATGAGAAACAAGGTAAAGCATATGACAAGAAACTCATAGTTTTTGTATTTATTTTGCATTCTCTTTGGAATTGCAGGACTTGGATAAAGATCAGGAGAAAGGAACGAGATGCATTGCTTCGTAAATATGAAAATAATTGAATGTTTTGGAGTTCATATGAGGAGAGAAAAGTTGTATGCTGCCTTTATATAAGCATTAAGCTTAAGCTTAAACTGGATGCCCAGTATTGTTTACTAGACGGGTTTTTTATCTCAGTGTTGGATTGACTAGTGTTGTTTAGACGACCAGTGTTGTCTAGACGATGAAGTTTGCATATCTCAGTATTGGGTCGAGCAGTGTGGCTCAGTTGACGAGACTTGTTTATCTCAGTGTTGCTATTAAATTGGTGTGGTTTTGACATATATAGTGTGTAACTCACTAATGCAGGCCCAGCAGTGTTATCATGAAAACGTGGTCTGTGTATATCGTTCTGACTGGTCAACTAGTGTGGATTATTTGACGGCGAGTCCTATGCCTTTGAGAGATGAAGGTCCATTACTGTGCTTTTGACGACTTGGTCACTGTATCTCAAGAGTGTTGGTCCACCATTTTGGTCTTGACCACGAGATTGGTGTATCTCGATGGTCTTAGCCACAATGTGGTTCTGACGTACAGTGGTGCTAGACCATCATTGTGGTCTTGACGACCTGATCCGTATACCAGGGTAGTCTGAACCATTAGTGGTTTTGACCACAGGGCCTGTGTATCTACGTTGCTGGTCAACCTGTGTAGTTTTGAAGGGGCCCTGTGAATCATAGATGATCTGGTGCATTCACATAGTCATGAGGTCCTGGTCAGTTTTTCTCACCGCTGCTAATCCTCCAGATTATTTTTCACTAATAAGGTGAGTGTATTCAGTGTTTCTGCTTCGACAGTTCGATCTTAATGTCCACGTCTGATAATCTTGGTGATGATGTCTACCAGTGTTTTCCTAATAGAGTGTATGACAGATTAACAGTTCAGAAAGTGTGTACTAAATCATGAATACAAAATATTTAGGAAGTAGCTAATCGAATATGTTTAATATGAAAATCTGGGACACATTCTTTTCAGCAGCAACACTGCATTCTTTTTTAAGAGATGTATTGTTTACATCTGATAAACTTGTTTGATTTACAGATGTAGGAATTGAAACATTATAAGTCTGTAGAGATAAAAAACTTTGTCCATGGAAGCAAAAAGGGGAATGAGAGTATAGTTATACCAACGCTCTTATATGGGTGTGAAGCATGAGTGACGAATGTTGCAGCGAGGAGAAGGCTGGAGGCAGTGGAGATGTCATGTCTGAGGGGAGTGTGTGGTGTAAATATAATGCAGAGAATTCGTAGTTTGGAAGTTAGGAGGAGGTGCGGGATTACCAAAACTATTATCCAGAGGGCTGAGGAGGGGTTGTTGAGGTGGTTCGGGTAAGTAGAGAGGTAAAGGAGGTTTTGTGTGCGAGGGGCTCGGACTTCCAGCAAGAATGCGTAAGCGTATTTGATAGGAGTGAATGGAAACAAATGATTTTTAATACTTGACATGTTGTTGGAGTGTGAGGGAAGGGGTTACGGGTGTTAATGTTGCAGTTTAATAAACTGAAGTGTAAAACACCCGGCTTTCAAGACAGTGATGGTGTGAATGATAACGAAAGTTTTTCTTTCTCGGGCCACCCTGCCTTGGTGGGAATCGGTCGATGTGTTACTAATAATAATAAAATAAGCAAATTTGCTGATGACACCAAAATAGGCCTTCCAATTCATTCTAATAAGGACATTAGAGCACTCCAGGATGATTTGAATAGACTGATGCAATGGTCGGAGAAGTGGCAGATTCAGTTTAATATAGACAAATGCAGAGTTCAAAATGTTGGACAGGAAAATAACCATGCCACATATAAACTGAATAATGTAGATCTTAATACTACTGATTGCGAAAAGGATTTAGGAGTTCTGGTTAGCAGCAATCTGAAACCAAGACAACAGTGCTAACAGAATCCTTGGCGCCATAACAAGAAGTTTAAATAATAGAAGATCTCAGGTTGTTCTTCAACTCTATATATCCTTGGTTTGGCCTCATTTAGATTATGCTGCACAGTTCTGGTCACCGTATTACAGAATGGATATAAATGCACCGGAAAACGAACAGAGGAAGATGACAATGTTGATCCCATGTATCAGAAATCTTCCTTATGAGGATAGACTGAGGACCCTGAATCTGTACTCTTTAGAAAGGCGTAGAATTAGGGGGATATGACTGAGGTATATAAATGGAAAACAGGAATGAATAAAAGGGATGTAAATAGCGTGCTAAAAAGTATCTAGCCTAGACAGGATTCGCACCAGTGGTTTTAAGCGGGAAAAAATCAGATTGAGGAAGGATATAGGAAAGCACTGGTTTGGTAACAGAGTTGTGAATGAGTGGTACAAACTCCCGAGTACCGTCATATGGGCTAAGACGTTGTGTAGTTTTAAAAACAGGTTAGATAAGTACATGAGTGGGTGTGGGTGGGTGTGAGATGGACCTGATTAGCTTGTGTTACTAGGACAGATACTGTGCTCCTTCCTTAAGTAAATGTGACCTGACCTGACTAGGTTACACACACAGATTTCACGATGCACTTCTCGAACAGGGTAAAGATCAAATCAGACAGTGGGACAGTTAATGACTCGTCCAAGCTAGCGCTTGCAGCTGTCGTCAGTGGCAGACTTCAAGTCAAGTTTAATGCGATTCTGTCCCTCAAAGAGGCCTTCGTTGTCGTCTGTACTGACGACACCGAGGCTGAAAAACTCAATAGCACCACTGCTACAACCACTCTACGAGATCAGGGATTTATTGTCTTGACTTCCCAGCTCTGAGGGCCAGGAGAACTGTGTTCCTCAAGAGACTCGACAGGCTCATCACTGCCCAGGCTACCGAAGAAATCAAGTCATCCATTGAAGCACAGAACCTTTGGGTCAAGGTGGAATTCATTACCAAAATACCCAATGCTTCCTCCATGCTGAAGGTCACCTTCAGTGACGTCAACATGATAGCCAGAGCTCTCGCTAAGGGACTGGCTATTCACTACTTCTATATTAATCCAGCCTTCATCGAAGCAGAAAAATTCCATCAAATTCCAGTGTTCCAACTGTTACTCATACCAACATACCACCAAAGACTGCCCTGCCAAGAATAAGAAGTTCTGCTCCACCTGCGGCCAAGAAGGTCATGACTTCAAGACGTGCACTACTGACTCTCCACCTAAATGCTTGAACTGCAAGAATGATCACCATACTCGTGCTGCCAAGTGCCCAACCAGACGAGATATACTTAACTCCAACAATAAAAAAAAAGAACCCACTGCACAGGCGACTACATATGCTGCTATTACCAAGCTTCAAACAGATACTACCAAGATTCTTTTAGCCACGAAAGCTGCATCTACCACTTCTTCGCCAGCTCTTGCTGGCGACTCCACCAAGATTCTTTACTGCATTATGTATGCTCATGTGCAGAATGTAGCTGAACCTGGTTCCTTCAACACCACCATCAACGAACTCTTCAAGCTCAACAACATGCCTGGTTTCACATTCCCTGCATCTCCACCTTCCACATAATCATAAATTCCACCGCCTGCAAATGTCGCCAACATTACCGCTGCTCCACCGCTACCACACCTTCCTCCCGACACAGATGGACCAGTCAGAGACCACTGAGATGCCGACCGATTCCATCAATAAGAGTCCAGCACCTGCTTCCACCTCCGTCACAACGGACCAATCAGACGCCTCACCTCAATCGTCTCAGTCACCAACCAAGAAGGTTAAAACACAAGAGTCTTGGGATGCATCCCTACGTACTACCGCCACTCCACAAGAAGTCCAGATCTTGCCTGGTGTATACTTCTACACAACCAACCAGAATGAGAACGCAATGCACACTCCAGAAATCATTCAACGCCTCCACAACGGGACAGTCAAGTTCACCTGCGACTCAACTCGATCATTTACCACTGAATCCCTGATCAACCTACTCTCAAAAAGTCACCGCTTTGTGGCACTCGACTACACAAGGAAGAAATTCAGGACTCTCCAGAATGGGGTTGCCGAAGATGGTACCCTCCCCTAGCAGGACTGTCAATGATCAATCACCGTGAAAACAAAGTTTCCCCAGCACTTTGTTGCCTGCTAAAGCTGGGGTGTGGCTCCAAAACGAACCCTGTAATTGCTGCCTCCGCCCTCCTATGCTGCTGAAGATGCTAAACGAGAAGACACTTCCCACTTGGGGAGTCACCGAAAGACAGAAGAAGAAGTCACCCTCCAACCGGAGGGCCCCAAGAAAGAATACAGAAGAAAGAAGATGAACGACACCCCCCGCCCGGGAGGCCACCGCCGGGTCGCCGTCTGGAGAAGACCCGGGCCGGAAGTACCGGCAAACCTGCAACATCAACAACTGACTGGGTTAAGGTATTGGCTTAAGCAGGTGGGAGAACTGGACTTGCCTCGCATGAGCCAGTAGGCCTGCTGCAGTGATCCTTCTTTCTTATATTCTTATGCAACATGTCCCCTCAGGGAAGGTTCCTTGATGTTAGTGAAGGGCTCTTGATTTAGGGAATTGGATCTGTGCTCCAGTTCCCCGAATTAAGCCTGAATGCCTTCCACATCCCCCCCCAGGCGCTGTATAATCCTACGTGTTCAGCGCTTCCCCTTGATTATAATAAATTATGCAATATGCCCTATAATATCTTCCATTGGATTTTTGGTAGAGTTAGTTACATGGCTAGCAAAGACAGGGACAAATTATTTACAAATGTTCCTATTAAACTATGAATATCTTATTGGATACGTTAATAGTGGATAATGTACGTAATTATGTTCTAGATAGAGAAATGCTTTCTAAATATTTAGAAATTGCAACATCAGACTCGGTGTTTACATATTAATAACCTGTATTCTCAGGTTCAATAATTGACATAGAGCCAACCAGACGCTGTGTTTTCGTATAAATGTGCATGATTGTTTCCTGCTGACTTGGGATATATCTTATATTATTATTATAATCAAGGGGAAGCGTTAAACCCGGAGGATTATACAGCGCCTGGGGGGGATGTGGAAGGCATTCAGGCTTAATTCGGGGAACTGGAGCACAGATCCAATTCCCTAAATCAAGAGCCCCTCACCAACATCAAGGAACCTTCCTTGAGGGGGTATATCTTATAGAATTGAATGCTTAATATCTCAACTCTAAGCATGTTAAAATCAAATTTACATGTGATTTTGAAGAATATTCTACATTAGTGTTCCTAGATATTCTAAATAAATTTACAACGACTACATATAGAAAATCAGGTTAATTTTTATACTTAAGATGTCCCAGCTTTTGTAATAAGCATAAAATTAATTGGATTTTAACCGGAAAAAGTGTCCTCATATTCAATAACCCCAGCCACTTGTACCTCAATAACCGTGACAGAAACAGTGCAGAGAGCGGCATTAGTGTCTAATTACCTGGAGTTTACCTGGAGAGAGTTCCGGGGGTCAACGCCCCCGCGGCCCGGTCTGTGACCAGGCCTCCTAATGCAGCGAAATATTACATTTGAAGATTGGATGATAATCAGATGGCGTATTCAAAAATTATATCACAAACTATTATCTAAAGTTCTTCATCAATAAGACTCGCATATTAGGAATTACATAACGTAAAACTAATTCAAATCTTCTAATACTAAAAACCAGATTTGAAAGTAAAAAGGACATCGGAAAGGGTCATTCTCTAGCTATTTCAGATTATTATTATTATTATTATTATTATTATTATTATTATTATTATTATTATTATTATTATTGAGGAGGAAGCGCTAAACCCGTAGGATTACACAGCGCCTGAGGGAGGGATGTCTAACGTATTCAGGTTAAATTCAGGAAACTGGAGAACGGATCCAATTCCTTAGATCAAGAGCCCCTCACCAGCATCAAAGAACCTTCCATGAGGGGTAGCTATTTCAGACATACGAACTCCAAAATGCTTGAAGCCGCTTAAAAGTTACATTATCAAAGTTATTATCATTAAAGGTTCGCATCTGATCGGAGTAAATGTTTATAATTGATCACGTAAAAACCTATTTTCCCATTTTCATAATTTTTTCTTGCAAAATCTCATATTGGGCAGTACGTATGGCAAATTAACGCCAATCAGAAAAAAAACATTCTCCATTTATTTCAAGGAATCCCGTTTGTTCAATTATTTATGCCTGTTAAAATTTACAAAACAAGATCAAGGCGAAGCATCAATTTTAGTAAAATACATCAACGTACCAAGATTGAAGTTGACAACAAAAGTTGAGAATTTTGTATATATAAGTATATATAGAAACAACTTCAAAATATTTCATAAGCTCCATAAGATTCCTCAGACGGTAAAGACTGAAGCCATTCAGAAGAGTGAAAAATATAGAAATTTCGTTAACAGTTGTAAACATCTAAGGAGGGTATACTTGTAGTGAATATCTGAAGCATGTCAAAAGAGGCTTGATAAAGTCATCACATGGAGATCACAATCTGAAATTATCCATATAAAACTGAGGCGCCATCACATGCAAAATGTTCCTTAAACCTTCCCTTAATTATGGTTTACCAAGGCTGAAAATTATGGCTTACCAGGTCTGATAATTATGGTTTACCAGGGCTGATAATTATGGTTTACCAGGGCTGACATCTTCTGGAAACAGGGACAATTTTGAGTATTTCTTCTGTCATCTCATTCACATATACCAAAAATGTTACAGGTTCTAGGACTGACCCCTGTGGAACCCCGCTCGTCACAGGCGCCCACTCTGACACCTCATAATATACCGTGACTCGCTGATACCTTCAGGTAAGGTATTCTATGAACCATTGCAGTGCCTTCACTGTTACACCAGCCTGTTCCTCAAGCTTTTTCATCTATCTCTTGTGTGAAACTATGTCAGAAGCCTTCTTACAGCCCAAGAAAATGCACTCTATCCATCCCCCTTCTCCCTCTCTCTTGTCTTACTGCTGTCAGTAGGTTTGTGACAGGATTTCCCGTCTCTGAATCCGTGTTGGTTGTCGTTGATAAGATCATTCCTTTCTAGGTGCTTCACTACTCTTCTCCTGATAATTTTCTCCACGATTTCCATACAATACATGACAGTGACACTGGTCTGTAGTTTAATGCTTCGTGTTTGTCACTTTTTTTTTATATTGGAGTCCCTTCTGTTTCTACTGTGAATTTTTCTTTGAATCTCATGTTAAGCTCTTCAAATACTTCTCGGTCGTTTCTTGTGATCTCCCCTCCTTCCTTACTCAGTCTGATTACCTGGTCCTTGATTGCTTTCCTCCTGATGTGACTGTACAACAGTTTCGGGTAGGACTTGGCTTTCGCTACTATGTCATTTTCGTATTGTCGTTGGGCCTCCTTCCTTACCTGCGCGTATTTATTTCTGGATCCTCGACTACTCTCTCTATTCTCCTGGGTCCTTCAGCTTCTATACTTCTTCCGTTCTTTAGCACACTTGGTTTTGTGATGAATGGTTTGAAAAACCGACAAGTTGAAGATTGAGACACTTATGCAGCATATGGGAATCTTTATTCAGGAAACGTTTCGCCACACAGTGGCTTCATCAGTCCAATACAAAGAGGAAGGCGTAAGGAGAGGAGGAGAATGAGGTAATCAGTCCCTCAACCTGGAGTCGATGTGTTCAGTCCATCAATCTTGTAGAATGTACAGCATAGGGCCGTAGACGTGGCTTATATACTGTAGTGAGGTGACGTGAAGCAGATGGAGGCGGGGTCATAGTGGTACCATCCACTAGTCGAAGTAGGTCTTCGTCCAAAGGTTGAACAAGTGTTGAAGAATTCTTTGTAACAAGACCCCATGATGCTGCCGTGTCTGACAGTTGTGATGAATGGTTTGAAAAACCGACAAGTTGAAGATTGAGACACTTATGCAGCATATGGGAATCTTTATTCAGGAAACGTTTCGCCACACAGTGGCTTCATCAGTCCAATACAAAGAGGAAGGCGTAAGGAGAGGAGGAGAATGAGGTAATCAGTCCCTCAACCTGGAGTCGATGTGTTCAGTCCATCAATCTTGTAGAATGTACAGCATAGGGCCGTAGACGTGGCTTATATACTGTAGTGAGGTGACGTGAAGCAGATGGAGGCGGGGTCATAGTGGTACCATCCACTAGTCGAAGTAGGTCTTCGTCCAAAGGTTGAACAAGTGTTGGTTTTGGCCTCTCTACACCTTTGGGTGAACCAAGGGCCCGTCCTGACCTTCTCATTACTTCTGCAAAAACCTCTCCTCTGCTTCCTTGCATATTGTTGTCTCATATTCCATTATCTCAGTTACTGATCTCGCTGCCAGTTCTCCGTCTCACTGAACCTCGTGCAGGAAATTCCTGATGCCTGTGTATTCCCCTCTCTTGTAGTTTGGCTTCATTCGTCCTGCCCTTCATGCCTCCCTCTCTACTTGTACGTCTACTTTGCATTCGAAGCTCAGAACCACGTAATCACTGGCCCCAAGGGGTCAGTAATGGATGTGTGTGTGTGTGTGTGTACTCACCTAGTTGTACTCACCTAGTTGAGGTTGCGGGGGTCGAGTCCGAGCTCCTTGCCCCGCCTCTTCACTGATCGCTACTTGGTCACTCTCCCTGAGCCGTGAGCTTTATCATACCTCTGCTTAAAGCTATGTATGGATCCTGCCTCCACTACATCGCTTCCCAAACTATTCCACTTACTGACTACTCTGTGGCTGAAGAAATAATTCCTAACATCCCTGTGATTCATCTGTGTCTTCAGCTTCCAACTGTGTCCCCTTGTTACTGTGTCCAATCTCTGGAACATCCTGTCTTTGTCCACCTTGTCAATTCCTCTCAGTATTTTGTATGTCGTTATCATGTCCCCCCTATCTCTCCTGTCCTCCAGTGTCGTCAGGTTGTACTCACCTAGTTGAGGTTGCGGGGGTCGAGTCCGAGCTCCTGGCCCCGCCTCTTCACTGATCGCTACTAGGTCACTCTCCCTGAGCCGTGAACTTTATCATACCTCTGCTTAAAGCTATGTATGGATCCTGCCTCCACTACATCGCTTCCCAAACTATTCCACTTACTGACTACTCTGTGGCTGAAGAAATAATTCCTAACATCCCTGTGATTCATCTGTGTCTTCAGCTTCCAACTGTGTCCCCTTGTTACTGTGTCCAATCTCTGGAACATCCTGTCTTTGTCCACCTTGTCAATTCCTCTCAGTATTTTGTATGTTGTTATCATGTCCCCCCTATCTCTCCTGTCCTCCAGTGTCGTCAGGTTGATTTCCATTAACCTCTCCTCGTAGGACATACCTCTTAGCTCTGGGACTAGTCTTGTTGCAAACCTTTGCACTTTCTCTAGTTTCTTCACGTGCTTGGCTAGGTGTGGGTTCCAAACTGGTGCCGCATACTCCAATATGGGCCTGACATACACGGTGTACAGGGTCCTGAATGATTCCTTATTAAGATGTCGGAATGCTGTTCTGAGGTTTGCTAGGCGCCCATATGCTGCAGCAGTTATTTGGTTGATGTGCGCTTCAGGAGATGTGCCTGGTGTTATACTCACCCCAAGATCTTTTTCCTTGAGTGAGGTTTGTAGTCTCTGACCCCCTAGACTGTACTCCGTCTGCGGCCTTCTTTGCCCTTCCCCAATCTTCATGACTTTGCACTTGGTGGGATTGAACTCCAGGAGCCAATTGAGGGCCAGGTCTGCAGCCTGTCCAGATCCCTTTGTAGTTCTGCCTGGTCTTCGATCGAGTGAATTCTTCTCATCAACTTCACGTCATCTGCAAACAGGGACACCTCAGAGTCTATTCCTTCCGTCATGTCGTTCACAAATACCAGAAACAGCACTGGTCCTAGGACTGACCCCTGCGGGACCCCGCTGGTCACAGGTGCCCACTCTGACACCTCGCCACGTACCATGACTCGCTGCTGTCTTCCTGACAAGTATTCCCTGATCCATTGTAGTGCCTTCCCTGTTATCCCTGCTTGGTCCTCCAGTTTTTGCACCAATCTCTTGTGTGGAACTGTGTCAAACGCCTTCTTGCAGTCCAAGAAAATGCAATCCACCCACCCCTCTCTCTCTTGTCTTACTGCTGTCACCATGTCATAGAACTCCAGTAGGTTTGTGACACAGGATTTCCCGTCCCTGAAACCATGTTGGCTGCTGTTGATGAGATCATTCCTTTCTAGGTGTTCCACCACTCTTCTCCTGATAATCTTCTCCATGATTTTGCATACTATACATGTCAGTGACACTGGTCTGTAGTTTAATGCTTCATGTCTGTCTCCTTTTTTAAAGATTGGGACTACATTTGCTGTCTTCCATGCCTCAGGCAATCTCCCTGTTTCGATAGATGTATTGAATATTGTTGTTAGGAATACACATAGCGCCTCTGCTCCCTCTCTCAATACCCATGGGGAGATGTTATCTGGCCCCACTGCCTTTGAGGTATCTAGCTCACTCAGAAGCCTCTTCACTTCTTCCTCGGTTGTGTGCACTGTGTAAAGCACATGGTGGTGTGCCCCACCTCTCCGTCTTTCTGGAGTCCCTTCTGTCTCCTCTGTGAACACTTCTTTGAATCTCTTGTTGAGTTCTTCACATACTTCACGGTCATTTCTTGTTGTCTCTCCTCCTTCCTTCCTTAGCCTGATTACCTGGTCCTTGACTGTTGTTTTCCTCCTGATGTGGCTGTACAACAGTTTCGGGTCAGATTTGGCTTTCGCTGCTATGTCATTTTCATATTGTCTTTGGGCCTCCCTTCTTATCTGTGCATATTCGTTTCTGGCTCTACGACTGTTCTCCTTATTCTCCTGGGTCCTTTGCCTTCTATATTTCTTCCATTCCCTAGCTCACTTGGTTTTTGCCTCCCTGCACCTTTGGGTAAACCATGGGCTCATCCTGGCTTTTTCATTAATCCTGTTACTCTTGGGTACAAACCTCTCCTCAGCCTCCTTGCATTTTGTTGCTACATATTCCATCATCTCATTAACTGGCTTCCCTGCCAGTTCTCTGTCCCACTGAACCCCGTTCAGGTAGTTCCTCATTCCTGTGTAGTCCCCTTTCTTGTAGTTTGGCTTCATTCGTCCTGGCCTTCCTGCTTCTCCCTCCACTTGTAGCTCTACTGTGTATTCGAAGCTTAAAACCACATGGTCACTGGCCCCAAGGGGTCTTTCATATGTGATGTCCTCGATATTTGCACTACTGAAGGTGAATACTAAGTCCAGCCTTGCTGGTTCATCCTCTCCTCTCTCTCTTGTAGTGTTCCTTACGTGTTGGCACATGAAGTTTTTCAGTACCACCTCCATCATCTTAGCCCTCCATGTATCTTGGCCCCCATGTGGGTCCAAGTTCTCCCAATCGATCTCCTTGTGGTTAAAGTCACCCATGATCAGGAGCATTGCCCTGCATGCATGAGCTCTTCTGGCCACTCTAGCCAGTGTGTCAACCATCGCTCTATTGCTCTCGTCGTACTCTTGCCTTGGCCTCCTGCTGTTCTGTGGTGGGTTATACATCACTGCTATTACCACCTTGGGACCTCCAGAGTGAAGTGTTCCCACTATGTAATCACTTTCTTCTCCGCTGTCTCCTCTCTCCAGCTCATCAAAATTCCAGCGATTTTTGATCAGCAACGCCAGTCCTCCACCCCCCCTGTTCCCTCTGTCTTTCCTCAGGATTTGGTATCCCGTTGGAAAGATGGCATCTGTTATCACACCTGTAAGCTTGGTTTCTGTGAGAGCTATGATGTGTACTCACCTAGTTGAGGTTGCGGGGGTCGAGTCCGAGCTCCTGGCCCCTGTGTGTGTGTGTGTGTGTGTGTGTGTGTGTGTGTGTGTGTGAATGAAGGAACTGGTGGGGCTTGAACCCATGGCAGGTTAGTCCTAATCTCATAGTTGGATGAATCTCATTAAAGCCAGATGGTCGAGTGATTAACGCATTGGCCTGTGAGTTTTAGGACTCACTTGACATGGGTTCAAGCCCCACCTGGTCCTTGATTTGTTTGTAATCGTGTTGTTATGATTTCGTGAGTTGTGTGTGAATGCATGAACTGCCATAATACACGAAAATTACTCGCTGATTCTTGGCGGGTGATTCCCGTTATGACTCGAAAAAATATCAGTGCTCAGTGCATCGAAAAAAAAAAAATTTCATGGGATTTGTTTTCCCATTTATATTACTGAAATCACTAGTCTTTATCAATGAAACTCACAGGAGTTATAGTACTAAAAATAACAAAAAGTAGATAATGTTTTAATAAATTATAAGTAATTAAAATTTAGGAAGAAACTGTTGTAAAGGTCGTGGTAGGTAAGTTTGGGGCGCCAGCGTTAAATGTTCATGGTGGACTTTGATTGAAGTTTATACAGTAAGAGGTTCGGTAATAAGTAACACATATATTTTAAGAAAAAGAGGATCAATAAGTAAGGGAGATATGAAATAGGGCGTAATGACAATATTTTTGTTATATAGGCTGGTAGGTAGATTTCTGGATGCTCTTGTTTATTGAGGGGCAACAGATACATCAGTTCATTTTTTAGTTGTAGCTACAGAGATTAAAAAGTAGATGGGATACAAGGAGAGTGGCGTCAGCAAGTAAGAGAGGCGAAGGTATATTAAATAAAGGAGGAGGTAGTTAGGGTAACATATAAGCAATTATTGGTAGAAAAATTGGCTAGTGAGAGTATAGGCAATGTGGAGGTTGAAGAGGTATAGGGTAGATTTAAGAATGCAGTGTTAGTGTTCAGTAGATGTTTGTGGATATTGGCAGGTGATTGCGCGAGGGAGGAGCGATTGGTGGAATGATGAGGTAGAGAGAGTAGTAAAAGAGAAAAAAATTAGTATATGAGAGGTTTTAACAAAGGAGAAGAGATGTAAGAAAGGGGAGTATATGAGAGACGTACAAGAATGCATAAAGAGAGCAAGTGAGAGAGTGGGTGAGGTGCTCTCAACAAATTTTCCTGAGAATAAGAAAAAGTTTTGGAGTGAGATTAATAACTTGAGAAAGCCTAGGGAACGAATACATTTGACTGTTAAAAACAGAAGAGTTATTAGATGGGAGTTCGAGGTATCGGGAAGATGGAAAGAATATTTTGAGGAACTGTTAAATGAAGTGAGGGGAAACTGTGATCTCATGCTTTGGCTAGTGAGGTTGAACATTCTTCATGAGTAAGGAATAGCCAGATGTAAGTATGTGGGATGTACGTGAGGAATAGGCAATATGAAAGAGAAGTAAAGTAGCTGGGATTGATGGCATCTAGACAGAAATGTTAAATCATGTGAGGATATAGTTTTGGAGTGGTTGGTGATTATATTTAATAAATGTATGAAAGAGGGGAAGGTACTAGGGATGGGCAGAGACTATGCGTAGTTCCTTTGGATGAAGGTACAGGGGACAAAAGAAATAACGAGGGAAAAATGGTGTTTGGTGCAATGAGACATCCATGGAAAGAACGTTATCCACGGAAGCAAAACAGGGAATCTATGAGACTATAGTTGTACTATCGATCTTATATGGATGTGAAGCATGGGGGGTGAATGCTGCAACAAAGACAAGGCTGCACGCAATGATGACGTCATGTCTGAGGACAATGTGTGTTGAAAATATTATGCTGATAATTCGTAGCTTGGGTATTAGGAGGTACAGGGTTACTTAAAGTGTTATCCAGACGGCAGAAGAAGTGTTGAGGTCGGTTGGACATTTGGAGAGGACGGAACCAAACAGAATAACTTAGAGGACGTATAAATCTTCAGTGAAGGAAACGTGAGGTAGAGATCATCCTAGGAAAGGGTTAGAGGTTTTGTGTGAGGAGGAAAGAGGGTAAACTTCCAGCAAGCGTGTAAGGTAAAAGTGAGTGGAGACAAATGGTTTTTAAGACATGACGTGCTGTTGGAGTGTGAGCAAGGTAACATTCAAGAAGGGAGTCAGGGAAACCGGTTAGCCGGACTTGAGTCCTGGAGGTGGTAATTACAAAGCCTGCACCCTGAAAGAAGGGTGGTTATACGCATTTGCAGTTTTGAGTTGTAGTATCAGCGTTTCTCTGGCAAAATAGTTATGGAGTGAGTGATAATGAGTGTGATTCTTGTCTTTCGGGTCACCTGCCCTCTGTGGCATAGGGCTGGTGGGTTAAAAAACGATGAAATGACAAATAGGAGTCTACATTCTCCACACACATACTAAACTTTTCTCTAATTAAGAAACAGGAATTACAGAGAATCCAGCATTAATAGTATACTAACTACATGTAGGAATTTCCTGCACGAGGTTCAGTGAGACAGAGAACTGGCAGCCTCATCAGTAACTGAGAAGACGGAATATGAGACAACACTATGCAAGGAAGCAGAGGAGAGGTTTGTACTCAAAGGCAACAAAAATGATGAGAAGGTCAGGACGAGCCCTTCGTTCACCCAAAGGTGTAGAGATGCCAAAACCAAGTGTGCTAGAGAATTGAAGAAGTATAGAAGCTAAAGGACCCAGGAGAATAGAGAGAGTAGTCGAAGATCCAGAAATAAATAGAGACAGGTAAGGAGGGAGGCCCATCGACAATACTAAAATGGCATAGCAGCGAAAGCCAAGTCCTACCCGAAACTGTTGTACAGTCACATCAGGAAAAAAACAACCAAGGATCAGGTAATCAGGCTGAGTAAGGAAGGAGGGGAGATCACAAGAAACGAACGAGAAGTATTTGAAGAGCTCAACATGAGATACAAAGAAAAATTCACAGTAGAAACAGAAGGGACTCCAATATAAAAAAAGTGACAAACACGCAGCATTAAACTACAGAATAGTGTCACTGACATGTATGCAAAATCACGAAGATTATCAGGAGAAGAGTAGTGAAGCACCTAGAAAGGAATGAGCTAATCAACGACAACCAACACGGATTCAGAGACGGGAAATCCTGTGTCACAATCCTACTGATAGCAGTAAGACAAGAGAGAGGGAGAAAGGGGTGGACTGTAAGAAAGCTTCAGACACTTTCACACAAGAGATAAGTGCAAAGCTTGAGGACCAGGCTGGTGTAACAGTGAAGGCACTGCAATGGATCATAGAATACCTGACCTGAAGGCATCAGTGAGTCACGGTACGTGATGAGGTGCCAGAGTGGGCGCCTGTGACGAGCGGGGCTCCGCACGGGTCAGTCCTAGGACCGGTAATGTTTTTGATATATGTGAATGAGATGACAGAAGGAATAGATTCAATTGTCCCTGTTTGCAGACGATGTCAGCCCTGGTAAACCATAATTATCAGCCCTGATAAACCAAAATTATCAGTCCTGCTAAACCATAAATATCAGCCCTGGTAACCCATAATTATCAACCATGGTAAACAATAATTAAGGGAAGGTTTATATGTGAATGATATGATAGAAGGAATAGACTCAGAAGTGCCCCTGTTTGCAGATGATGTGAAGTTAATGAAGAGATTTCAATCGGAGGAGGACCAGGCAGGTCTACAGAGGTATCAGAACAGGCTGCAAGCCTGGTCCAGCAACGGGCTCCATGAGTTCAACCTCACCAAGTGCAAAGTCATGAAGATCGGGGAAGGGCAAAAAAGACCGCAGACAGAGTACGGTCTAGAGCGGCAAAGACTACTAACCTTACTCAAGGAAAAGGATCTTGAGGGTGTATATAATACCAAGCACATAAACCAAATAACTGCTGCAGCATGTGGGCGACTAGCAAATCTAAGAATAGCATTCCGACATCTCAGTAAGGAGTCGTTCAGGTTTCTGTACACTGCGTACGTCAGGTCTGTATTGGAGTATGTGGCACCGGTTTGGAACCCACACCTGGGCACTATACACACGTCAGGAAATTAGGGTGCAAAGGTTAGTAACAAGACTAGTCCCTGAGCTAAAGGGCATGACCTACAAGGAGTGATTAGGGCAAATTGACCTGACGACACTAGAGGACAGGAGGGACAAGGGTATATGATAACATCTAAAATACTGAGATGAATCGACAAGGTGGACAGAGATAAGATGTTCCAGAGATAGGACACAGCATCAAGGGGTCACAATTCGAAGCTGAAGACTCAGATGAGTCACAGAGATGTTAGGAAGTATTCCTTCAGTCACAAACTTGTCAGAGAGTGGAATTGTTTGGAAAGTGAGGTGGTGCAGGCAGGATCCATCCATAGCTTTAAATGTATGATAAAGCTCATAGAGCAGGGAGTGAGTGACCTGTTAGCGACCAGTGATGAGGCGGGCCCAGGAGCTGTGACTCGACTCCTGCAACCACAGGGATTCGTATGCATACACACACATGTAGAGAACACAAACCTGAATATACAAAATTGTACATATTCAAAAATATGAATAGTTTTTAACACTCATTCACAAGTACTTGCAAAAATCCGCAAAATAATTGATTGTTAAGATTGTATGGTGTGTGAGTGATAAGTGAATAGTTTGTGCATATTGTGTGGTGTCTGGTGATTGTCGATTGTTGAGTGATGTGTGATGAGTGTATGGTGTGTGGTGAGTGTGTGCTTAGTGTATTGTGAGTGTAGTGGGGGTGAGGGTGTGGTGTGTTGTGAGTGTATAGTGTGTGGTGAGTGTGTGTTGAGTAGGAGGTATGTGGTGAATTAGTTATGAGTTTGTGGTGTGTGATTATATTTGGTGAAAATTTATGTTTAATGTGTGGTGAGTGGTGTGTGATGAGTATGTGTGTGATGAGTGGTGTGTGATGAGTGTGTGTGGTGAGTGGTGTGTGATGAGTATGTGTGTGGTGAGTGGTGTGTGATGAGTATGTGTGTGGTGTTTGTGGTGATAAATGTGTAGTACTTGGTGAGTGTGTGTGGCATGTGGTGTGTGTGGCATGTGGTGTGTGTGGCATGTGGTGGGGTGTGGCATGTGGTGTGTGGCATGTGTGTGTGGCATGTGGTGTGTGTGGCATGTGGTGTGTGTGGCATGTGTGTGTGTGTGGCATGTGTGTGTGTGTGGCATGTGGTGTGTGTGACATGTGTGTGTGTGTGTGTGTGTGTGGCATGTGGTGAGTGTGTGTGGCATGCGTGTGTGGCATGTGGTGAGTGTGTGTGGCATGTGGTGTGTATGTGTGTGTGTGGCATGTGGTGAGTGTGTGTGGCATGTGTGTGTGGCATGTGTGTGGCATGTGGTGAGTGTGTGTGGCATGTGGTGAGTGTGTGTGGCATGTGGTGAGTGTGTGTGTGGCATGTGGTGAGTGTGTGTGGCATGTGGTGTGTGTGGCATGTGGTGAGTGTGTGGCATGTGGTGTGTGTGTGGCATATGGTGAGTGTGTGTGGCATGTGGGGAGTGTGTGTGGCATGTGGTGAGTGTGTGTGTGTGGCATGTGGTGAGTGTGTGGCATGTGGTGAGTGTGTGTGGCATGTGGTGTGTGTGTGGCATGTGGTGTGTGTGGCATGTGGTGAGTGTGTGTGGCATGTGGTGAGTGTGTGTGTGGCATGTGGTGAGTTTGTGTGGCATGTGGTGTGTGTGTGGCATGTGGTGAGTTTGTGTGGCATGTGGTGAGTGTGTGTGGCATGTGGTGAGTGTGTGTGGCATGTGGTGAGTGTGTGTGGCATGTGGTGAGTGTGTGTGGCATGTGGTGAGTGTATGTGGCATGTGGTGAGTGTATGTGGCATGTGGTGAGTGTATGTGGCATGTGGTGAGAGTGTTATTGCGTGATGAGAATTGAGAAAAAATGTGCAGAGTATACGGTGTGGGTCATGAGTGTGTGATGAGTGTGTGTGTGGTGTGTGATGAAGAGTGTAGTGTGTAAAATATGTGCGTTATGAAAGTGTGGGCAGTATTTGGTATGTGGCTTGTGGTGAATGAATGGTGAGTGTGATTAGTGATGGGTGAATGTGTGATGTGTTCGCGGGAAGCGTGTGATGAGTGAGTGGTGAATATGAGGAAAGTGTTTGGTGTGAGTATATTTCGAAGTGCATGCCTGGTGAGTGTGTGTGTGTGTGTGTGTGTGTGTGTGTGTGTGTGTGTGTGTGTGGTGTGTGTATGTGTGCTGAGTGTGTAAATGGTGTGTTGAGTTCTTTGTGTTAGGTTTGTAGCGAGTGTGCAGTTTGTGGTGAATGTGTGGTCAATTTGTGATGAGCGTGCTCACTGTGTTTGGTGAGTGTATAGTGAATGTGTGGTGTGTGGTGAATGTGGTGAAAGGGACCAGACTTCTACAATGACAAACTACCTCAAGTCCTCCACAGCAACAACTTTCTTCATAAATCTACGACGCCGAAATATTGACAGATCACACCATCAGTTTTAAGGGAACGTTGACAGTCGTCTTGGGAGTGTATGTGAGGAAGTTCATTGTTGACGGTTCACGTTAGATCCAGTGATAGAGTGAGAGTTGCTGAATTTACTTAGAGGATAGTAATATATCTCTGATATTAGAATGAATTTTGAAACAAAAATATGAGACAAATTAGTAATTAAACTTATATGTAAATCATATTGTAAACCAAATTAAAAAAGTCTGTAAAAAGAGTAGGTATAAATGAAGAGAATTTTCCTTATCCCTATTACAAAATAATCATGAAAGGTATCAGTAGAAAAAGAATTACGAAGGAAGCATAATTTAAAGAGAACATAGTGTTGAGTGATGAATCATGTTGATCTAAACATACACTGGTTCTCAAAGGCAACTGTTATTACCTGGAAGACAAAGACAAAATTAGTAAAATAAATCGGTATTGGAAAAAAAAATTTTTCGTTCTCCTTAGTGTTCTCTCAACACTAAGTTTTTATCCTCATTTCTGTCGGCAGAACAACCTTTTACGTTTATTATCGTGTTATATTTACAAAACTCGAACACGAATGAGACATCGAAATGGTACCTCACTAGTATTGCACCTCACTCTGAGCCTTTATATACCCTCTGTGTCCATGTATTGTTTGTAATGGCTTAATAAAGCTCCTGGAGAGCGAAACGTTGCCACAATAAATGTCACATTAGTTGCACTTGTGTCCTTTTACTTTACACGAATGAGACAGCAGCTCTCCAGGGGAACAACTCTGCTTCTCAATGTGAAGGTGAAATTCCGGAGATGGATGTCAAGTTGACATGATGCAAAGGAACAAGTCCCAGGAGGATGAGCACTACACAGGCTCACCAGACCTCGTCTGTTGAAGCCTCACTATTTTAACAACACTGAAAAAGGGTAAACAAAAGACTTTTGTGGAAATATAAATCTTACAGATTTTATAATTGTATTTCTTATCAAAATGCTGTTAGTTTTTTTCATTATCAAACCTGAATATTTATAAGAAAAGTAAAGACGAAGTATCAATCTGAATTTTGATAATGTATTAATTATTTAGGATGTTCTGTAATCCTACGTCAGCTCTTTACGAAGCCGAAGCCAATGTAAGGTATACCGCTGCCCTTTAAAATACCACTAATTTACAGGGAAGTGATTATGACCAACTTCAGCAGGGAGTAAACCTCTCTAGCCAGTACTGGGAATCACACGCTTGTTCCTTATGATGCTCTGTATGGTATACCTGGAGGCTGTCTCGGGGTCATCACCCTCACATCCCGGTCCATGAAGTATCGTTGAATGGAAACTCTACATTCCTTTCTGACTTACGCTAACAGACGTCTGATATAAGGTCTACAGACAGCCATAAGGAAACATTTACCCTTCTCCCTTGCATCAACACCACACACATTTGCTGCCTCACCATCTACCCCTGGAACAGCACCGTATATCACAGCAGTGTCAGCTGCCTCTGACACAACACTGTGATGTACCAAACTCCATTATATCACACGTCCACCTGCCACTCTCAGCACATATCGTGCGCCAGCCATCCAGACACCACAGAGTCCTTGGTGTTAAGAACAGTACTGCAGGGTATACCATTTCCACAGTATTTATAAAACCTTCCTGCCAAACAATAAATCATTCTAACAGCAGACTAGAGTCATTCCTATCTCAGACGTTTATCATTCTCGCTGTCACTGATGATACGCAATAATGAGAGATATTTTCTTGAGTCTAACCTTTACATCTTCAGATATTCGTATTTCTTATCCCCTTCGAGGGAGGTTCCTTGATGTTGGTGAAGGGATTTTGATCAAAGGAACTGGAGCTACTCCTTCCCGTCCTGAGATCAATATTAGATCGCTTGCCCATTCTCAAAAGTTATATTACCAAAGTGGGTTTAACAAACCTTTCTGAATGTATAAAAAATTACAATATTATTATTAAAACAAATATTAATAAAAATTTATTATCAATTCAACGAAATAATCCTCTCTCTCTCTCTCTCTCTCTCTCTCTCTCTCTCTCTCTCTCTCTCTCTCTCCCTCCACCAAAGCATGAATCAATACTCCTGTCCATTTCTCTCTCCATTATTCCTGGAACGTTTCTTACTGTCTGTTTTTCCTTCCCCAGTCCAGTGCTCGTCACACATACCCTTTACCTTCCCTTCCCCTTAAACCATAAATCCTCTCCAATACTTTGATCCCGACAATTCTCTCTGCCCAAACTAACACTGTGAGAGAAGGCTGAATGGCATGAAGGGTATTAAAGACTCTCTTCACACACACACACACACACACACACACACACACACACACACACACACACACACACACACACACACACACGGCCTGTCAAAGTAATTTTTAAGGAAGAATCAGCTCGAACCAGGATCCTGCAAGAGAAAGCACGATTGAGGGACAAACCGGGGTACCGGAGAGTATACCTCGATCGCGACAGAACACAAGAAGAAAGGATTACACTGAAAGAGAGGGTACAGAGATGCAAGGAGGAACGAGAGGTAATGATGACGACGAGCAGGACCCACAGGAGGAAGGGCAAACACACCTTGCAGAAACTCCCACAGAAAGACTCCAACCGTGACAATCCCAATGCAAATGAGCAATCTAAACCAAAGCCACACACTGTTCCCTCTGCCACCAACCCCCACATCACAAATCTCACATCAACAGCTGCCCCTTATGGGTATTCTGACCCCACCCCCCTCATCACAAACCCCAACCACACCACAGCCCCCCATAGGCCCCCACCAAGGCTCTCACTCCCCCAACCCCAATATTCTCGCAGGACCACAGTGATAGAAAAGAAGCTGAAGGTTTGGTACACAAACACAGATGGAATAATGAATAAATATGAAGAGTGGCACGAGAGAATCAGCGAGAAATCCCCAGACATCATAGCAGTCACAGAAACGAAAGTCGCTGAGACAATAACAGACCCTGTCTTCCCACCGGGATATCAGATCCTGAGGAAAGATGTGAGTAGAGGGAAAGGAGGGGTTGCACTGCTCATAAAAAACCGATGGGGATTTGAGGAAATGGAAGGCATGGACGTGATTGGAGAAAGGGACTACTTAGTAGGTACAATTCAGTCTGGAGAACATAAAGTAGTCATTGGAGTGATGTATAACCCACCACAGAACTGCAGGAGGCCAAGAGAGGAGTACGAAGAAAACAACAGAGCGATGGTGGACACACTGGCTGAGGTGGCAAGAACAAAGTTACTGGTAATGGGCGAGATCGGCTGAGAAAGCCTGGGGCCACATGGGGGTCCCGGAACATGGAGAGCCATGATGATGGATGTGGTACTTGAAAATATCATGCATCAACATGTCAGGAACACTACCAGAGAGAGAGGGGAGGATGAGCCAGCAAGACTGGATCTTGTGTTCACCCTGAGTAGTTCACACATTGAGGACATCACTTACGAGAGGCCCCTTGGAGCTAGCGATCACGTGGTTCTGAGTTTTGATTATATAGTAGAGTTACAAGTGGAGAAGGTAACTGTAATTGAATGGGAAAAGCCAAACTATAAAAGGGGGGACTACACAGGTATGAGGAACTTCCTGCAGAAGGTTCAGTAGGACAGAGAACTGGTAGGAAAATCAGTAAACGAGATGATGGAATATGTAGCAACAAAGTGCAAGGAGGCAGAGGAAAGATTTGTCCAGAAGGGAAATAGAAATAATAGGTGTAGGGAGGCAAAAACTAAGTGCACCAGAGAATGGAAAAAGTATAGGAGGTAAAGGACCCAAGAAAATAAGGAGATTTGCAGAAGAGCCAGAAGCGGGTATGCAAAGATAAGGAGGGACGCCCAGCGACAGTACAAAAACGACATAGCATCGAAAATCAAGTCCGACCCGAAACTGCTGTATAGCCACATTAGGAGGAAGACAACAGTCAAAGACCAGGTGATAAGGCTGAGGAAAGAAGGTGGAGAACTCACAAGAAACGATCAAGAGGTATGCGAGGACCTAACCATGAGATTTAAGGAAGTATTTACAGTGGAGACAGGAAGGCCACTGGGGGGACAGACCAGAAGTGGACACAAGCAAGGAAAATACCAACAAGTGTTGGATGTCATAAATACAAATGAAGAGGAGGTGAAGAAGCTGCTAAGGAACATTGATACCTCAAAGGCAATGGGACCGGACGACATCTCCCCATTGGGTCCTTAGAGAGGGAGCTGATATGCTGTGTGTGCCACTTAGCACAATCTTCAACACATTCCTGGAAACTGGGCAACTACCTGAGGTATGGAAGATGGCAAATGTAGTTCCCATTTTTAAAAAAGGAGACAGAAAAGAGGCACTAAACTATAGACCTGTGTCACTGACGTGTATAGTATGCAAAGTTATGGAGAAGATTATCAGGAGGAGAGTGGTGGAGCACCTGGAACGGAACAAGAGTATAAATGCTAACCAGCACGGATTCATGGAAGGCAAATCCTGAGTAACAAACCTACTGGAGTTTTATGATAAAGTAACAGAAGTAAGACACGAGAGACAGGGGTGGATTGATTGCATCTTCTTGGACTGCAAGAAGGCCTTTGACACAGTTCCTCACAAGAGATTAGTGCAGAAGCTAGAGGATCAGGCGCATATAACAGGAAGGGGACTGCAATGAATCAGAGAATACTTGACAGGGAGGCAGCAACGAGTCATGGTACGTAATGAGGTATCGCAGTGGGCACCTGTGACGAGCGGGGTCCCACAGGGGTCGGTCCTAGGACCAGTGCTATTTTTGGTATATGTGAACATGATCGAAGGGTTAGACTCAGAAGTGTCCCTGTTCTCAGACGATGTGAAGTTAATGAGGAGAATTAAATCAGATGAGGATCAGGCAGGACTTCAAAGAGACCTGGACAGACTGGACACCTGGTCCAGCAACTGGCTTCTCGAATTTAACCCCGCCAAATGCAAAGTCTTGAAGATAGGGGAAGGGCACAGAAGACCACAGACAGAGTATAGGCTACGTGGCCAAAGACTGCAAACCTCGCTCAAGGAGAAAGATCTTGGGGTGAGTATAACACCGAGCATGTCTCCGGAAGCACACATCAACCAGATAACTGCTGCAGCATTTGGGCGCCTGGCAAACCTGAGAACAGCGTTCCGATACCTTAGGAAGAAATCGTTCAAGACACTGTACACCGTGTACGTCAGGCCCATACTGGAGTATGCAGCACCTGTCTGGAACCCACACTTGATCAAGCACGTCAAGAAATTAGAGAAAGTGCAAAGGTTTGCGACAAGGTTAGTTCCAGAGTTAAGGGGAATGTCCTATGAAGTAAGGTTAAGGGAAATCGGACTGACGACACTGGAGGAGAGGTGGGTCAGGGGAGACATGATAACGACATATAAAATACTGCGCAGAATAGACAAGGTGGACAAAGACAGGATGTTCCATGGAGGGGACACAGTAACAAGAGGTCACAATTGGAAGTTGAAGACTCAGATGAGTCAAAGGGATGTTAGGAAGTATTTCTTAAGTCATAGAGATGTCAGGCAGTGCAATATCCTAGAAAATGACGTAGTGGAGGAGGGAACCATACGTAGTTTGAAGAAGAGGTTTGATAAAGCTCATGGAGCGGGGAGAGAGAGGACCCAGTAGCAACCGGTGAAAAGGCGGGGCCAGGAGCTAAGACTCGACCCCTGCAACCACAAATAGGTGAGTGCAAATAAGCGAGTACACACACACACACACACACACACACACACACACACACACACACACACACACACACACACACACACACACACACACGAGGCCCAACGACAATATGAAAATGACATAGCAGCGAAAGCCAAATCTGATCTGAAGCTGTTGTACAGCCACATCAGGAGGCAAATAACAGCCAAAGACCAGGTAATCACTCTAAGGAAGGAAGGAGGAGAGTTCACAAGAAACTACCACGAAGCATGCGAGGAACTCAACATGAGATTCAAAGAAGTGTTCACAGAGGAGATAGAAGGGGCTCCAGAAAGATGGAGAGGTGGGGTACACCACCAAGTGTTGAACACAATGCATACAACCGAGGAAGGAGTGAAGAGGCTGCTGAACGAGCTAGACACCTCAAAGGCGATGGGGCCGGATAACATCTCTCCATGGGTCCTGAGAGAGGGTGCAGAGGCACTATGTGTACCCCTAACAATAATGTTCAACACTGTCGAAACAGGGAGACTACCTGAGGTATGGAAGACAGCAAATGTAGTCCCAATTTTTAAAAATGGAGACAGACAAGCAACATTAAACTGTAGACCAGTGTCATTGACATGTATAGTATGCAAAATCATGGAGAAGATTATCAGAAGAAGAGTGGTGGAACACCTAGAAAGGAATGAGCTTATCAACGACAGCCAACATGATTTCAGGGATGGGAAATCCTGTATCACAAACCTACTGGAGTTCTATAACAGGGTGACAGCAGTAAGACAAGAGAGAGAGGGGTGAGTAGATTGCATTTTCTCTGTTAGAAATCCTAGGACTGGTGCTGTTTCTGGTATTTGTTAAGGACATGACGGAAGGAATAGACTCCGAAGTGTCCCTGTTTGCAGATGATGTGAAGTTGATGAGAAAAATTCAATCGGACGAGGACCAGGCAGGACTACAAAGGAATCTGGATAGGCTGCAGGACTGGTCCAGAAACTGGTTCCTGGAGTTCAACCCCACCAAGTGCAAAGTCATGTAGATTGAGGAAGGTTAAAGAAGACCGCAGACGGAGTACAGTCTAGGGGGCAAGAGACTACAAACCTCACTCAAGGAAAAATATCTTGGGGCGAGTATAACACCAGGCATATCTTCTGAGGCACACATCAACCAAATAACTGCTGCAGCATATGGGCGCCTAGCAAACCTAAGAACAGCATTCCGACATCTTAATAAGGAATCGTTCATGACCCTGTACACCGTGTACGTTAGGCCCGTATTGGAGTATGCGGCACCAGTTTGGAACGCACACCTAGCCAAGCACGTAAAGAAACTAGAGAAAGTGCAAAGGTTTGCAATAAGACTAGTCCCAGAGCTAAGGGGTATGTCCTACGATAAGAGGTGAAGGGAAATCGACCTGACGACACTGGAGGACAGGAGAGATAGGGGGACATGATAACGACATATAAAATACTGAGAGGAATTGACTAGGTGGACCGAGACAGAATGTTCCAGAGATGGGACACAGCAACAAGGGAACACAGTTGGAAATTGAAGACACAGATAAATCACAAGGATGTTAGGAAGTATATCTTCAGTCACAGATTTGTCAGGAAGTGGAATAGTTTGGGAAGCGAAGTAGTGGAGGCAGGATCCATACATAGCTTTAAGCAGTGGTATGATAAAGCTCATGATGCAGGGAGAGTGACCCAGTATGGGCCAGTGAAGAGGCGGGGCCAGGAGCTATGACTCGCCCCCTCTAACCACAAGTAGGTGAGTACACATACACACAGTATTAGAGGTCCAGTGGGACAGAGAACAGGGAAACAAGATGATGGAGTTTGTGTCAACAATATGCAATGAAGCGTTGGAGAGGTTCGTATCCAAGGGCAACAGACATAATGAGAAGGCCAGGACGAGCCCTTGGTTCACCCAGAGGTGTAGAAAGGCCCCAGGATTTGGAGAATTGGTTAGATAAGTACACTTTCCTGCATGAAACAAACATAAGACAAGTGTTATTTATCTTTTAATAGCACGATGCCCAGCAGCCTCTCCCTGAAAATCCCTTCGGGGCACCGTTCCAGAATCCTCAGTTGCTGTTGATTAACAAGTGTGTTAGAAATCAATTTCCCCCAAAGGAGCGTATATTAAGCATTTCACTATCATCTGAAATGCATAGTGATACTTGGGTTTGGGTGAATCACCCACATGTCATGGGGTCTATTGGTAATTCCAGTCAAATCTCGCCTCCACCTATTAGCTGCAGCTAACATAATGTGAGTATGCCTGGACTTAACCTGGGTATTGTAACCCAATTTTCCCTAGTTTGAGGTAGGGGAAGTAAATACCAGTATTGTTGTCTTGAGTAGACTGCTACAGATGCGTAGTTTTGTCCTCACTCATTGATAGGGAGTCACTTTGCTCATAACAGTTGAATTCATACCGCGACACAAACTTTACACTTATCAGGATTATACCGCAAATACACTCGTGCTTCATTTTAACACTAGTTTTCCTAGTGGAGATTGACAGTATTTCAGAGTTTATTGGTCAAAGTCAGTATTTTCTTTGTTCTCAGCGGGAGGTATGAGACGTGTGTTCAGGCTGTGATACCTGAATTCAACCTAGCCTGTCGCCCTGCCCAAGCACCCACCAGTTCACTCTCCCCACACACAAAAAAAAAACTGCTGAATTCAGCTTTATTTCTCTTCCTTATTACACACTGCAACAGTATTCAATACAAGAGGGTAGGTTTCTTGTTATCTAGCTATAGACTAGAACTCCTAGTAGTCCCAACTTGTAGATAAAGTGGGCACAGGTTTTCCCTCAATTTTCCTACTAAGGAGTAAGAATAATTACTCTCGTTTAACCTTGTTGTGCAGTTGATCAGGAACTCTAGCAAGGAGAGGAAGGCGTGCCTTGTGACGCTATGGTACATACATGTGTTCCTCATAAAGCTGTATGTGAGGAAGGAAGAGTCCATTAGTCCATTCCGGGAGGGCTACGTCCCTCAGAGGGCTGAGACATACCCCCTTTACTGGAGATTTTTTTCCCATACTAGGGGGCGAGCGAAAGTTTGCCATAAGTGAACTATTCATCTCTTACCATCATTTTGCTGATTGTCTTTTCTTAACATTAGTTTGTGGGGTTTCTGGAGAATCACTAAGTTTGTTTTCAACACTATGTAATTCTAAAGGCACTAGCTTAACTATTATCTGCTTATTCACTACACAATTGTTAAAAACTTCCACTGTCCTGATGCTTCTATTTGCTTCAGGATATATGGTCATTACTTTTCCAAGAGGCCAGTGAGACCTTGGACCATCACTGTCAATAATCACTATGTCACCAAGTCTTAAGGACGTATGATTTGCAGGAACACCAGCTCTATAGAAGTGTTCTCCCAGTGAGGTGAGATAGTCTTCTCGCCAATGAGCATATTGTGTATATGGACTTTAGTAAGGCTTTCAAAAGAGTTCCATATTAGAGGCTGTTGAGGAAACTTAAGAGACACCGAACAGGAGGAGAAATTTTTTCATGGGTAAAAGCATGGTTGACAAAAAGGCAGCAGTGAGTTTTCATAAAAGGGGAGAAATCAGATTGGGAGCATGTCACAAACGGTATTCCGCAGGGATCAGTATTGGGCCCGTTGTTGTTCAGAGTTTACGACATAGATGAGGGAATATAATAAATAGCGAAAAAGCAAATTTGCTGATGACACCAAAATAGTCCGTCGAATTCATTCTAATGAGGACATTAGAGCACTCCAGAATGATTTGAATAGACTGATGCAATGGTCGGAGAAGTGGCAGATGCAGTTTAATATAGACAAATGCAAAGTTCTAAATGTTGGACAGGAAAATAACCATGCCACATATAAACTAAAAAATGCAGATGTTATTATTACTGATTGCGAAAAGGATTTAGGAGTTCTGGTTAGCAGAAATCTGAAACCAAGACAACAGAGCATAAGTGTTTGCAATAGAGCTAACAGAATCTTTGGCTTCATATCTAGAAGTATAAATAATAGAAGTCCTTTGGTTGTTCTTCAACTCTATCCTTGGTTAGGCTTCATTTAGATTATGCTGCCCAGTGATGGTTACCGTATTACAGAATGGATATAAATGTACTGGAAAACGTACAGAGGAGGATGACAAAGATGATCCCATGTATCAGGTATCTTCCCAATGAACATAGACTGAGGGCCCTGAATTTGCTCACTCTAGATAGGTGCAGAATTAGGGAGTATATGACTATGGTGTTAAATGGAAAACGGGAATAAATAAAGGGATGAAATGGGTGTAAAAATATCAAACCAAGACAGGACTTGCGCAATGGTTTAAAGTGGAAAAAATTCGTTTTCAGGAAGGATATAGGAAAGTAGGGTTTTTGGTAATAGATTGTGGATGAGTGGAACAAACCCCTGAGACGTCATTGAAGCTAAGACGTTGTGTGTTTTAAAAATAGGTTAATAAATCAGAGTAGGTGGGGGGTGGGTTTGGGACCGACTAGCTTTTGCTACTAGGTCTTATGCTGTGCTCCTTCCTTAAGTGGAAGTGACCTGACTAGGTGGGTCATGGTCTAACCCGGGAGGTAACATGGCCCGTTTTGCATGGGTCGTAGGCCCTGGTGCGTTTCTTTCTTTTTTATATATTTTTAATATATATATAAATTATATATAAATATATATTATATATATATATATATATATATATATATTTTTGGGGGAAGTGGAACGAATTTTTCCCTCCGAAAGCATGCGTGTGTAAAGGCGACAAAAATGCGGGAGCAAGGGGCTAGAACCCTTCCCCTGTATGTATTATAATGTAAAAGGAGAAACTTTTGTTTTTTCCTTTGGGCCACCCCCCCCGGTGGGATACGGGGGTGTTTAAAAAGAAGAAAGATATATATTTTTAAAAATATATATTAAAATTTATATATATTTTATAATATATAAATATTTTTATATATATATATATATATATTTATATATTTTATTATATATTAAATCTTTAAACACACCGCCGTATCACCCCGTGGGGGTGGCCCTAAAAAAAAACGAAAGTTTCTCCTTTTACATTTAGTAATACAACAGGAGAAAAGGGGGTTTCTAGCCCCTTGCTCCCCAATTTCAGGCCTCTTACGACACGCTGGCTTACGGGGAAGAATTCTGTTCCATTCCCCTGGAGTAAGAGGAAAAAACAAGAACGAGAAATAGAAAAAAAATGAAAGAAAAAAAAGAGAGGTGTGTATATATATGCTTTACTGTAGTGTAGTGTGACCTAAGTGGAAGTAGAAGTAGCAAGGGCGTACCCGAATCTTTCATGTTTATGAGACAGAAAAAAGGACCCGTAATCCTACCATCATGAAAACAATTTCAGGGTTTCGTTTTACATCACTTGGGAGGAGGTAGTACCCCCTGGGTGGTTTCTGTCTACCAACCTATACCTATACCTCCCACTACCCCTTTAATTTTATATAATATATATATATATATTATAATATTATATATAAATATATTTATATTATATTATATATATATATATATATATTATTTTGTTGAAATAAGAAAAAGTTTT
>NC_069415.1:67873613-67896113 GCF_026875155.1 Cherax quadricarinatus | reverse complement strand
TAAAGAGATAACTTCTAACATTTCTGTGACGCATGAGTTTTCGTTTTTCATTTGTGGCCCCTTCTTGCTGTGTCACATCTCAGACCATTCTGTCCCTACCACCCTATCAATTTCTCTCATTTTATGTTATGTCCCCTTTAGCCCTCCTGTCTTTCATTGTTGTCAGGATGAGTTCCCTTAACCTCTCCTCGTCGGACAAAGCCCTCAGTTCCGGGACTAGTCTTGTTGCAAACCTTTGCACTTTCTCGGGTTTGCCAGGCACCCGTTTGATGCAGCAGTTATTTGGATGATGTGTGCCACAAGAGATGTGCTAGGTACGATGCATACCCCAAGATCCATAATGAGTTTTGTCCTTCCATAATCCTCATAACTTTGCACTTGCTGGGGTTAAACTCCATGAGCCATATGTCAGACCAGGTTTGCTTCCTGTCCAGATCCCCTTGTAGGTTTACCTTAGCCTATTCCACTTGTATTCTCGTCATTAGTTTCACATCGCCTGCAAACAGGACACCTCCGTCATATCATTCACATATACAAGAAACATCACTGGACCTAGGACTGACCCTTGTGGAGCCCCACTCGACACTTGCACCCACTCTGACATCTCGTCTCGGACCGACACACGTTGTGTCCTTCCTGTCAGGTATTCCCTTAACTAATAGGCTGATGCAGGAGTTCCCTTCCCTGAAGCCGTGCTGGTTGTGCATGTGTATGTATGAAGATATATAAATATGTATATAAACCGTAGAAGCAACAATAAGGCAAATAAAGCAGTTTTTTACTTTGCTTAATTCAGAACCAGTAAAAAAACCATTATTCTAAAGTTAAAAATATTATTACCACATAACAGGAACAAGAAGCTTTCAGAAATGCCTTGATCTATTCATTCTTACCTCTGCTCTAGCATTACGCCATCTCTCTCTCTCTCTCTCTCTCTCTCTCTCTCTCTCTCTCCTTCACACAGGGTTTTACAAGGTTAGGAGTTCCTTTATTTAGAAGCTAAGAGTTATTACCTAAATTACTTTATTTTAAAGTCCTTTTATTGCTAAAAGACATAAAAATATAGAACAGGATGAAGTTGAAGCCACCTGTAGGCCAGTGATTGTATTTGGTCAATTGATATTATTACGTTGATGTCATTATGGTGTACGAACATGTTCCAGAGAATAAATAATCTCAGAAGAAGTGATGGTCTTGAGGAGGGTACACAGTGTAGTTGCTGTTTCTGCCATCTGTTAAAAACCTCCTCTCTCTCTCTCCCCTCTCTCTCTCTCTCTTTTCCTCTTAGGGGGGCAAAAAGGGGATCTTTTTGGACATTCTACCCCCTTTAAAATTTGCATGGCCCACGACATAATGCAGAAATGTCAGTCAAAGTCGGGGGGATACCAAAAATATACGTCTCTTTCAGGTTTATCATTAAATTTACGAAGAAACGTAGCCATTAATAGTAACTGTATAGCTTGAGGGTTCTGTTGTTTAGTAGAACTGGGGGTAACCAGAAGCAAAAACTTCTCCGTGAAAACAGGGTAAAAAATAAGAAAATAATAGGCTAAATTTCCTGCTTCTAAGTCTTCCACCCAGTTCCGTCTCTCCTCTTAATATAATGCGTTTTTCATATGAGGGTATTTTTTTAAACCTTTCTTTAGGCTGGGGTGAGGGGGAAAAAGTGAAGGGAAAGAGGGGCCTTCGCTTTGTCCGAACAAAAATATTATCATTATCAAAATAGACCATACTTTGGGGTAAAGGTTGTTAGTTCTCCAAAGAGACCCCTCGTATTTACTTTCAAGTCCTTCGTTATTGCCTTTCTAACATATCCTTTTGCCTAGTTCTTCTCTCTCTCTTTCTTCTATCTATTTATCTTTTTACTCATGGGTTTACAATTTATTAAGAGTTGCTCCCCTTTTATTTGCGCTTCAGGAAAAGCGTTTTACCCCCCCATCCCCTTTGGGAAAAACTTCATTAACCACAAAATCGTTAACAGATTATATTAAAAATACGAAGGGGAACGGAAAAGGGGTTTGGGGAACCAGGCGATTCGAATTTTTTTTGGCCCAAACTGAACTTATGCACTGTGTTTGCTGTAACTCGTTTTCTTCACTCCACTCTTCTAGGAATGAAATTTGATAAATTGATGCTCTTATGTGAGACAGAATATTATATTATTATATATATATATTATAATTTTAAATATTTTAAAATATAAATATAATATATAATATTATTGTTTTTTGCTGCTGGTCTTGGGGAAATTTAAAGCGTTTTCTTCTTCGCCATGAGTGTAGCCAAGTGCGTACTTTGAAAATAGGGCTTTGGCAAAACCCGAAAGGGGAAAAACCGCATCCCCGGGCGGGAAAGGCTTTGTTGAAAGGAGATCCATCCGGCCGGGGGGCTGACGAGAGGTAGTCATAATGCGGGCCTCTGTCCTCTCTCCTCTCTCTCCTCTTCCTCTCTTCTTCTCTCCTGATTATTCTATTTTTATCCTTCTGCTTCTACACAAGACTTTCCCAATGCTTTTACTCTCTTCATCGGTGAGACGTAAGATTTTCCCCAGGGGGCAATGAATGTATCTGGGACGTAAACAAGTGTTCTTAGGGGTCAACCCCCTTTCGAGGTGTAGGAGGAACGTCGCCTTAAATGAAAAAAGTATCCCTTATATTGCCCTGCAACACGGTCAAGGAAAGAGACCCAATTTCAGAGAATTTGCCTAAAAATTCCTTGTTTATAGGGGAAAAAGTTGGAGGTTCTTCAAAAGCAAGTGTACCCAAATATTGCCCAGTTAGTTTTTTTTTGGCTTATTAGGTGTTACAAGTAAAAGATTCCCTTTCCCAAATATAAATGAAACGTAAAAAACAAAGGATAATGAGGATTCAACCGTGGTTTTGACAGATAAAAGGTCCAGCGCTGATCTGTCAAATATAGTTCGCGTTCCAGTTATTTTTTACTCATTTATAGTTGCTCGTCATGATTACTTGGGATAAATTTAGGGGAGTTCGCTCCTGACCCTGGTGCAAAAACGGTCCTTCACTTATTCACGAGGTACGAGGTTTCTAGGGGGAGGATTGGGCAAAGAATTTTTCCCCTAATCAGCCGGTACCATCTATTTTTCCCAAAAACTTCTAAAGTTTTCATGGTAAATCTTTTTGACACACCTGAAAGCCATATGGTTTCAAATCAAAAAAGGGTTCAAATAAACAACTGTCGTGAATAAAGAAGAATGGACCAGAGCTCGAAATCTTAAAATTTGAAACCCTCGTAGCTTAGGGAAGGCACGGACGTGCTACTCGGGCTTAAACAGGTAGCAGGTTCGCGCTCTACCAACGGTCTTTTTACTGACTAGGTCGATCATTTTAGATGATACAGGAAAATTATATCTTTTTTTTTTTAAAGGGGGGACTGGAAAGCCAGGGGAACCCCGGGAAATGCCCAAAACTTCAAAGGGGGTCACATCTAAGACCCGTCGGGAAACTTTTTGCCCTTTTCCTGACGAACCTTACCTAACCAACCAAACTGATGGGTATTAATTCCGACATGTCACATCATCCCCGTTGGGGGGGAAATCTAGGTAAGTAGAAATAAGCAGCGGTCTCTCGACTCAGAGATGGAGGAACAACCTCCACGTCTTTGCTCAACGACCCACGGGTTTGCCTTTAACATTTTTATTTATTTCCAGCGGGGGGACTTGTTACCTCAAACCCCTCATGCCATCTTTTCTCCCTGTATTGGACTGATGAAACCACGGCTGGTTAGTGTTTTCTTAACCATTTTTTAAAAAACACTGGTAAACAATAATTTTCCGGTCAGATATTAAAATTTTTTTAGGAAAAAATTTGTGTGTGATCCGAATATGTAAATATTTTGCTTGTTTGGTTCTAATTTTTGATAAATTTTTTAAACCCCACAAAAAAAATATAAAATGTAAAAAACTGTTGACGGGGGGGACAACTTACAATCACATGAAATTCTATATAATAATAATTGCATAAAAAAAAACTTTTGCCCGATTTTCTTCATGTTGGTCATAACAGTTTTTTTGAGGAGAGTTGGGTTTAAAGTTGCATAAGGGTTTTCCCTTTGTGCAATGAGACAGTTTAAGCATCTAAGGAGCTGCTATAAAACCCGAAATTCCTGGTCGATATTAAGCCCATTCAAAGAATAAATCGGGGTTTTATTACAGTTACAAGTTTACGTTTGGCTGAAATAACGTTTTTTTTAACTTATTGTGGAGACAGATCTTGAAGTGGATGCAAAAGTTCAACTGATGTCATGTATCAGATCACTGAGTTCTTCTGGGAAAAATTGGGGATTTTGAAATGCTTTCTACAAATCCCATTGCTAGCTTGTTGTTTCTAAACACTGATTTCTTCATCCCTGACAACGGAAAGTGGGTTTGTGAAGATTCAACAGCGCTATAGACCCTCAAAGAGTATTTGATAAGGTGGTTCCTTCTCATAAAATAAAATTAAAAAAAACAGTGATAACATAAAAGATAAACAATTATTTAATATTAGAAAAATTTGTAAGAATATAAAACGCTAAACATGAAATAAATCCTAATTGAAGCCAAAAAATTTTAAAAATTAAATATATAAAAAAATTAGTGACTCAATACGCAGAGTGAACCCTTTTGTTGACAAATTACCCTAAACACCAAAAAATTTTAAAAGGAGTGGAACGAATACTTACAGATTTGATGGGAGCCAAAGTCAAGTGAATGAAAAAACCGGACGGAGGGCACCGTCACCCCCCATGGGTGAAGAAGGGGGGGGGGGAGGGAGGGGGACGAACACTCACAAACGAACAAGAATATCAACATGGAGCCATAATCAAAAAAAAAAACCTAACAAGGATATGTACGTCATTTCCCGATTCTCACATTAGCACGATTGGGGTTATACCCAGCAACCTTTGAGAGCATTTAGCCTGTCTTTGCTTTTTTATTTAGTTTTGCTTGTGAAGATCTGATTTAAAAAGGGTTCAATATTGTCCGTTTTTGACCAACCCTTTCGTTAAATACAAAATTAATTTGAAAATAAAATTCTAAACTTTTTTTAAAACCATTGAAATACGAATCCCCTACATACATAAAACGGTTATTTAGTGGGTTTAAATGAATTTCTCACAAATAAAGTAATTTTTAAAAAAATCTACGTTTTTTCGAATTCAGGAACCCCAAAAATATGTTGGAAACGATTTTTTGTTTTGGCCCAGAGTAATAATAGAGTACGAAAAGGGGTTTGGTAAACCCATTACCATTTTTTCTCTAGGTTGTTAAGGTTATAAACCCAAATTTTATCAAGAATCTAAGCCATTTCAAGAGTTTTCCCGGTTTCCCTTATATCCCTCTGGAACCCCTTCGACTTTGTAATAGTTACCTTCCTTTAAAAGGGGGACTGGAACACCACCCCAGCCTTTGAATTTGATGCAGGCTTATTGAAAAAGGGGGTTCACGAGAGATTGGGGATGGGGGTCGCTTTTGTTTTTTTTCCCAGGAAAATAAAAAAGGTTTATAGTCCGTTGAGTTTTTAATGAAATGAAATTTCATGGTTTTTTTACCGTCAACATAATACTTCACTGAACAACTCGCCTTGATGCAGGTTAGCCAGAAAAAACGAACAGGTGTTTGATAGAACAAAAACTTTCTCAAATTTTTTTGCAAGACCAAGAGGGAAATAAATTCATAAAAAAATAACTCTTTCAGCCCGATACACAAACATGGATTGTCGGGGGCCCGAGAAGTTATTTAAGAATTTAAATTATGCGAAATTTTTTATTTAAAAATCCTCGAGAGAAATTTACTCAGTGTATCAGTCAACCTAAGGCATGTCAAGTGATTGCCTTCCCGTTACTTTTATTTCCCGCCTAAGCGAAGCTGACATATAGGGGAAGTAAAAGTATTGAACTTTAGGCGAACATAACGTTATGTCAAAATTTCAAGACTTATCAAGTAAACACCCCCACATAAGGTTTTGCTAAACAGAACTTTCAAGAAAAAGCAACATATCGCTTTTTATATGAACTTATTGAAAAGAAGAACTTGCTGTGTGTCTAGTGTATAACTGTGCCTAAACCTCATGGTACCTCATGATGTGCATCATCGCAGGTATTCCGATGGTTGTCCTCACATGGATAGAGATAAGAACGTGTTCAGGGGCCACCCAATAGGTCGTTTTGGAACTGCTTCCTGGAGATAACAGATCTTTACCTTTGGGCTTGGGAATGGTCTGCTTTTTGCTATTAATGACTCCCTTTTCTACCCTTTAGTCTATTTTTCGGGGAATGAGTCCTTTTTCTTTTTAAAAAATAAGGCGCATGAGATGAAAATTGGGAGGTAATGTGTACTTAGGTGGTTGTTTTACAATAAGGATAGAAGCAGAAAATTACCCCGTTTTGCCCCCCTTTTGGAAAATTTGCTTCTGCCGTTTTACTGAAAGCTTTTTATGTGTATGTATGATAAAGGAAGACAGAAAATCTTGATCATTATCAGGGTGAATTAAACCCCGTATGAAAAAAAGGGGCTGTATCTCGTTTTTCCCTTTCCCCGTAATAAGAAAGAATTGCAGTGTTTTCTAGGTATGGGGAATACTGTGCAGAATTTTCCCAACTTTTCTAACATGCAGCACCCACATTTTACTTTACTAGTAGTAAGGGGGAGTTTATTTCAGGCGCTTGTAAAAATTTCATTGCAACACTAAACTGTCGTTCATCATCCTCCATTCTACGAACCAGATTTTGTCATCCATTCACTTTTAATAAATAGATGAATTGAATTAAAATGGGAAAAAGTCCACTACTATGTATTTTATTGACGCTCAGAGCTCAAACCATATCAGAGAGGCTGTCATGTTTTTAAAAAAGATTCTTAGTTTTTGTCTGAGATTTTTTCTGGGGGACACATTGTATTGTAATTTTTTAGTGATCCAACTCTTTCATTAATAGCAAGAAGCAAAAAAAATGATAATTTATAAAAGGGGGGTGTACAGCTATGTCCATTTAATATAAGTGTTTTGAAAATTAAAGGTAATGTAAGTGATAGCCCGAGCTTGTTGAAACCTAATGGTTGAATAGGACGTGGTTAAGAGAAAAAAATTATTTATTTGCTTTTTTTTTAATAAAAATGGACTATTCTTTTAGTCACTTTCTTCTAAGTGTCAATTTTTTACATCACTGTATATAAATTAACATCTTTGGACACTTCAAAGGATTGGGTAGCAAAAGTGGATTACTGCTAGTGGTGTTTGTGTTGATGTGTGGAGACAGACCCCAAAGTGGGGACTTCCCTTTCCCCACTTGCTACTACAACATCACCTGTTAACTCACCACTTTGCTAATCTAACTGCTGTTAGGGATTCTCTAAGTCTACAAACTCTTGTTCATCAATATTGTAACAGGGAAAACCATGTGGACTCTTTAAAACTCCTTAACTAGAGTGTTTAAACTGAGGTACCCAGCATACAAAACATTTTGGGAAAGAGAAATATACCGTATCATCAAGTTACGGGGTAAGAAAGATTATTGGAAAAAAAGGACAAGTTTTCCTACCCCCTCTTAACATATGTTGACCCCCTACTAAGGCTTTGGTCACGACCGAGCCTTACCTGGCTTACCCGGGCCAACCCTTTAAAAATTTAGGGTAATTTGTATTACTCAGGAGCACATTTTTCCCCCCAAAACAGGTGTCCAGGGGCATTGGCAACCATCTCCTCACGTACTGAGTGCCTTGGGTTTTATCACCCCCTGAGTGAAAGCTCTGAGAAAAGTTTTCCCTTTAAATTTCTGCACTGTTCAAGCTGTTTGTTGTCGCTGCAGGTCGCAACCCGGGGGTTTGGGAGAATACCTTAGATACGGCTGGGATTTAAAACGAGTTAAATATATAAAAAGCTGTTAGCCCAAAATTTTTTTTTTTAAAATAAAAGTGTCATGGTCACTGCCTCCGGGGCCGAACCGAGGACCCGGTTTTTTTATATAAAACAAAAAATGAAAGGAAAAACCCGAAAATAGAGCAAAATGTGTACCACTTACACGTTTTTCTTTTCGGCTGCAATTTTCGAGGTTAAAATAAGAAAGATTTCGTTCGGTTTTTTAACCCCCGGGGGGTTAGCCACCCAGGATAACCCAAGAAAGTCAGTGGTCATCGAGGACTGTTAACTTTTTTCCCCTTTGGGGTCCTTATTCTTGTCCCCAGGGTGCGACCCCCACCGTCGCTAATACCCAGGTACCTATTTGCTGCTAGGTGAACGACTACAGGGTAAGGAAACGGCGAAAAGTTTCCCCGCCGGGGTCCCCGGGCCCTTTCCAGGTAAGGGGAGCTTTTAACCCCAGCCCCGGGAGTTCTTGATTTTCTGCACGTACCTTCACATTCCGAATTTATAAACAGTTATTTACAAAATACTAATATTTATGTAAATTACCTTGAATATCCTAAAAAAAAAGTTAACTTGGACGTTTTGCGTGAGGCCCTTGAAAGTTTATACAAATTGGCAACTCCCAGGCACGGCCCCGGCACTGGAGTTGCCAGAAGGGAAAAGGTTCCATCTTATTCAAGTGGGGGAAGTGAGATCTCAAAAATTTAAAGGAAAAAAGTGGAAAAAAAAGCGAGAGAAGGGTTTTTTTGTGCACGGAAACAAGATTGTCAGTGTTTAAGATGAGGGAAATAAATTTTTACAGATGAGACTCCCGAGAAATCCCGAGGAAAATTGTTGAAGGACGACCAAAAAGGTTTACACTGCAGGGACGACCAAAGGTTCCACCTGGAGAGACACCCAAAAGGTTCCAAATGGAGGGGCGACCAAAAAGGGTCCACATGGAGGGAACCAAATGTTCCACACTGTAGGGACGACCAAAGGCTCCACACTGTAGGGACAACCAAAGGCTCCACACTGTAGGAAGACCAAAGGCTCCACACTGTAGGGACGACCAAAGGCTCCACACTGTAGGGACGACCAAAGGCTCCACACTGTAGGGACGACCAAAGGCTCCACACTGGAGGGGCGACCAAAGGATCCACACTGTAGGGACGACCAAAGCCTCCACACTGTATTGACGACCAAAGGCTCCACACTGTATTGACGACCAAAGGCTCCACACCGGAGGGACGACCAAATGCTCCACACTGGAGGAACGAACAATGGCTCCACACTGGAGGAACGACCAAAGGCTCCACACTGTAGGGACGACCAAAGGCTCCACACTGTAGGGACGATCAAAGGCTCCACACTGTAGGGACGACTAAAGGCTCCACACTGGAGGGACGACCAAAGACTCCGCACTGTAGGGACGACCAAAGGCTCCGCACTTTAGGGACGACCAAAGGCTCCACACTGTAGGGACGACCAAAGGCTCCACACTGTAGGGACGATCAAAGGCTCCACACTGTAGGGACGACCAAAGGCTCCACACTGGAGGGACGACCAAAGGCTCCGCACTGTAGGGACGACCAAAGGCTCCACACTAGAGGGACGACCAAAGGCTCCACACTGGAGGGACGACCAAAGGCTCCTCACTGGAGGGACGACCAAAGGCTCCACACTGTAGGGACGACCAAAGGCTCCACACTGTAGGGATAACGAAAGGCTCCACACTGTAAGGACGACCAAATTCTCCACACTGAAGGGACAACGAAAGGCTGCACACTGTAGGGACGATCAAAGGTTCCACACTGGAGGGACGACCAAAGGCTCCACACTGTAGGGACGATGTTACAAAAAATGCGATTCTAAAAGCTTTGAGATCTCCAGTGAATACTAGAAAAGACTGCCCTTCTAGCATCCAGCCTGTTACTGGATTTTCGTAACAAGTAGTCAGTATCCTTGTCCAATTATCTATTAGAATTCAGTATGATTCAATAGTGCTTCAGGATTACAACTGGTAGGCTACTAACTAGAGAAAATAAAATTTAATAAATTTATTAAGTATTGTCTAGAGGTATGTGAGGGAAAAGTTCAATAGATAGGAGTAGCGAGGGAGTATATAGTAACAATAGTTTCATTGCCGGCTACTTGTTAAGGTAGGGTCAGTCTAGCTCCCGCTATCCCTTCCCCTCCTTCTTCCCCCCCCCCCCCGAAAGGTGACATGTGGGGCTCCGGTCCAAACAGTAATCACTAGACTCACAGCTCCCAGCACTACTGTAAGTACATTCCTGCCTTGTATTCTAGTGGATTTATTGGTTGAAAGCTTCTCTTTTGACCAATAATAAACTTAGTCCTTTTAGTTTTGCTCTAAGTTGACTGTTGTAATAATCACCACATCTTTAAGGTATTGTACTTATCATGGAGAGTGATTTCTTAAGCAGTGGGTAATCTGTCTATCTTTCCAGCTTGGATGACAGAGAGGGTCACCTGCCAATCAACGAGTAGAACTGATGGAGATGGACTAACGTCCTGAGACTTCCGCTTTTCGGATTTAATTACCTGTGCACCTGTATGAAATTGCAGGACGTAACCCCTCATCATTACAGCGGTAATGAACCTGCTTTCCTGTCATCGGGATAGAATACTCAAGGCTATACTGTGAAGAACTAGCCAGTGGGTTGTAACCAACACCTGCGACCCCCCCCCCCCATCATCGGCAACGGCAACGATTTCAACAAGCAGTGTCACCAACACCAGACACCCAAGTTTTATATTAGCGTTGAATTCAGTTATCATTTATATTTTTCATTTTTCATTTTCTTTAATGTAGGATTAATATTTCATATTTAAGTGTTTTATATTTTCTATATAATAAAGTGTTTGTTATTGTTTCTTTTTCTATTCATTAATTTTCCTGAGGAGGAGCCAGCCTTGGTAATACTGTCTGAAGTTGTTACAGGGCTGAGTAAGCCACACAAGTGGCCACCTTGCCAGGATCAACTCTACTGAATCAAGATTCAACTCCATCTCGAATGTACCACTGGAACTTCAACGCCGCATACCACAGACGGTTACCACCAGCCATGAGTAATTCTCTATGGTAGGACTACAGTACAGGTATTTAAAAGATTTGGTGATTGTTATGGTCTCAATTTATTGTAAGTCAAGTCAAGGCAGGAATACTAGTTAATTCTGCCAACTATTTTTGTGTGAGCTTAAAACACTTTGGAGGATTAGACTCTAGGGACCCGAGATTTTCCAGTGACAATTTGTTTCATTGAGCTCTTTATTATATCAAGGGAACTGTCGTTGGACACTCTTGATTTGTTGGTGAGAAGATTGGATGGTCAAGTGACCCCATTCTACTTACTGTTTGCTCGGAGCCGGCATAGAACCCTTCGTTTTAATTAATACATATTGTTTAACTGAAGCGGGGATCGAGCCCTCAGGTTTATTTACAGTTTGACCGAAGCAGGAATTGAACCCTCCGTTTTCTTTAATACCCGTTTCATTTCCCCTGATAGTTTAAGTTATTCTTGCAAGCATGGAGGAATACCAGTTTTGGATGAACGCTGGAAGTAACTTAGGAATAACAGGGAAAAATTTAGAATCTTTCATTAGTGCTAAGATCCAAGAAAGACTTGAAAGAGAGAATTGAGAGAGAAGAGAGACAGAAAGGGAAAGAGAAGAAGAAAAGGAGAGAGAATCGAAAGAGAAGAGAAAAAGGAGAAAGAGAACCTTGAAAGACAGGAGAAAAAGGAGATAGAGAGAATTGAGAGAGAAATCCAAGAAAGACAGAAAGAGAAAGAGAAGACAAAAGAGGAGCGTGGATAGACTTGATCATGAAGAAAGAGCTAGAGAACGGAGGAACAGGCTAAAATACGTGGGGAACAGGCTAAAATAAGAGAACTTGAGGAAAGAGCAAAGGATAGAGAAGTTGAGGAAAAAGCTAGAGAACTTGAGTTAATAGAGAGAGAAAAAGGATCGTGAGCTCGAAAAATCTCGCCTTGAATTAGAGAATAAAAAGTTAACTCTTACACAACAACAATTAGAGGAAGGATTTACTTGAACATCATGCAGCTATTTGCACATTTTCCCAAAACACCTAATTTACCTCCCTTCACAGAGGGGGAAGACATAACTTCATACATTATCAGGTTTGAAAATACCGCTACCCTCTGTGAATGGCCTGCTGACACCTGGGCTACCAGGTTAGGAATGTTATTTTCTGGTAACGGTTTGAATATCTATGCAACTTTGTCGCAGGATATTATATGTAATTATAACCTACTTAAGAAGGTAATCCTTAAAGCATATAAAAAAAACACTAATTCTTACAGGAAAGATTTCAGGTATGCCACCTTACAGCATGGCCAAAACTTTCAACAGTTACAGGTAACACTCTTTCGTTTGTTCGACTTTTGGATAGAGAGTTCAGGAATTGATCACAGTTATGAATCTCTTCGAGACTTCATGGTTGCTGACCAGTTCCTGACAGCTCTTCCCATCAGATACGAACATTCATCAGAGAACGTAACCTGATTAAAAACTGAGGAAGTTGCTGAGCTGCTGACCTGTATGCTGAGGCTCACAATTCCTATAAAGACCTAAAGGGATCGAATCTTAAGGGCAAGGGTTCATCAGACCTGAAGAAATCAAAGCCTCTAGTGGAAAGTAAAATGACTTCTTTTATTCCTGTTTGTCATTTGTGTGGTGTTAAGGGACATAAACGTCCAGATTGTCCTTCTAAGAAGGTCCAAAAAGTTGGGAAGATATTTTAAAGACTGTAATGACCAAGCACCCTTCTGTTCAGGAACAGTTAATGGACTTAATGTATCTCCCTTTTTAAACGAGACACTGGATGCACATGTATAGTCATTTCTAAATAAGCTGTTCCCTAACCTTAAAGAAACTCATTCGTCTGCTATACTTTCAGGCTACTTGGGCCGTACGGACACTTTTCCTACCATCCGTTGATACATTAGGTCTAAATGGTTCACAGGTTGATCTGAAGCCGTACTAGTCCCATCACTTTTTGCTCCGTACTAATAGGTAATGTAAAAGGTGCCATTCTTCCTTCTGAGGTTGACCTTTCATCACCAAAGATGGACATAAGTGTTTCAGATCCTCTTTCTGTAGAGTCAGAGAAGCCCCTCGAAAGTTCAGATGAGACAATGTCTCGTGAGATTCATGTGGGATTAAAAACCAGTGATGTTACTCTCGAAAGCGAGGTAGTAGGATCACCGGTTCACTTGTTAGATGAAAGTGAAGATATCACCTCCGATACTATAAATGTCTTGACTAGGGCTCAGACCAAAGCCCAGGCTTCTCCTACTGTCCATCCTTTGATTTTCCCTGACTTTAAGCCTTTTAGACATATCGAAGGACTCCTTCGTCAATTTACAACGTAATTGCCCTTCTCTTAAGAATTGCCATAATGCCGCTAAACAAAATCAAGTTATCCAAAGGAAAAACTTTTCATATAAATTTGAATATATAAAAGGTATCTTGTACAAGTCAGTATTCAAATTAAATTCAGATGAGACAGACTAGTCCATCTTAGTTGTTCCAAGTCAATGCAGAGAGACTGTTCTTAAAATGGCTCACGACCTGCCAGTGGCCGGACATTTCTCGCATCGTAAACCCTTAAATAAAATTAGGGAAACCTATTTTTGGCCAAAAATGCCCTCAGATGTAACTGCCTATTGTAGATCGTGTAAAGTTTGCCAACTGTCATCCTCCCGAGGTACCAGGCGAGTACCTATGGTCAAAATGCCAGTCTTTACGGTACCTTTCGAAAGAGTAGCTATTGACATCGTTGGTCCTTTATCTCCACTTTCATCTGGAGGACATAGATATAAATTAACATTAGTTGATTATGCTTCGAGTTTCCCTTAAGCCATACCCTTAAAGACCATAACCACTACAGAGGTGGCTGAAGCCCTTTTGTCCAACTTCTCCAAAGTGGGCATCCCTAGAGAAATTTTGTCTGACCGTGGGACACAATTCACATCTGACTTAATGCAACATCTATACCAACTTCTGGGAGTGAAGCCTCTCTTCACCACACCCTATCATCCCAGCTGTAATGGGAGGATTGAGCACCAGCATTCGATTCTCTGGTCCATTTTAAGGAAACTTTGCTCCCTTAAACCTAAGGAGTGGCATCGTTACCTACCCTGTGCTTTGTTTGCCATGAAGGAAGTTCCCAGCGACTCTTTGGGGTTTTCTCCTTTTGAACTTCTCTATGGTAGACAGGCCAGAGGCACATTGTCCATCCTTCATGACTTATGGACTAATGAGGAGGTGAGTGCTGAGGTTCAGTCTTCTTACCAGTTTCTCCTTGACCTTAGATCCAAACTTGAGGAGACCTTTGACATAGTTTCGAAAAACCTAAGCTTGTCAATGGACCAGTACAAAACCTATTTTGATTACAAAAGTCAGAGGAGAAGTTTTAAAGCAGGGGATGAAGTTCTTGTACTTTTGCCGATCAAGTCAAATAAATTATTAGTAGCATGGAAAGGTCCATATAAAGTATTAAAAATTTGTGGGAAAGTTGACTACCTCATAGAAGTCAAGGGGAAAAACCCAAGCTTTATCATATCAACATCCTTAAGAAATATTACCGAAGAAATTCGGTTTTAAATGCCTTAATAACTTTGACTTAGTTTTTCCACACGAACTTGATAAGACAACTGAAGAATGTAAGGTGTGCGTAATTGACACCTCTAACTTCGACTATGATGAAGAACTACATGACTTGGTGACTCTTGACCACTCGGACGCAACCAACATTAATATTAATGAATCTTTGGATGACCCTAAGAGACATGAACTACTTCAATGTGTGAGTAACTTTTCAGACGTCTTTTCTGATATTCCAGGTGTTACCTCCACGGTAGTCCATAAGATTGACTTAGTGACGGACAATCCTATCAAACGGAAATTATACCCAGTTCCAGTTCACCTTAGGGATGCATTTGGCCGAGAGGTAGACAAATTATTAAAACTAAAGATCATTGAACCTTCAGTATCTTCATATTGTTCACCAATAGTCATGGTTAAGAAGGAGGATAATTCATATTGACTTGCTATTGACTTCAGAGGCCTTAATGCTATAACTCTGTGGGATGCTGAGCCTATGCCCTTAATAGATAGCGATCTACACAAATTTTATGACGCTTCCTTCTTTTCAGAGACTGATATTGCACAGGCATATCAAGTAATGTTAGATCCTTCTTCTAAGCAGTACACCGTTTTTACTACACACCAAGGACTGATGCAATATAGAACTATGCCCTTCGGTTTGGTAACTGCCTGTGCTACCTATGTGAGACTGTTGAGAAAGGTCTTGGGTAATATGCCAAATGTTTCAGTTTATTTTGATAACATTTACATAACGACATCCACGTGGGGCGAACATATCCAAACATTAACATCAGTTTTGCGTAGGTTACGCTCATATGGCCTCACTGCCAAGCCGAAGAAATGCTTCCTTGGGTATAACAAGATTAGATATCTTGGACTGATACTTTCTAATAACTCTCTGCAGCCTTTCCCCAGTAAGATCAAAGCTTTATTAGAATTTAAATTCCCCAAAACCAAGAAGCTCATGCGTAGCTTTCTTGGTTCTGTAAATTTTTATGCACGGTTTATCCCGAACCTTACTGATCTTACAGGCATCTTATCCGACTTCCTTAAAAAGTCTGTGAAGGAACCTCTTGAACTTTCCTACGTAGCTCGGGAAAAGTTTAATGAGATTAAAAGTATCTTTTCGAAAGACCCTATACTTAAGATTCGAGATATTAATAAAACATTTTGTTTAAGAACTGATGCCTCCAATACTGGCTTAGGTGCGGTGCTACTACAATACCATGATGGTACTCCCCTTTATGCTTCCTAAGCCGGAAACTCCTTCCCGCAGAAACGAGATACTCCACCATAGAAAAGGAATGTTTGGCCCTTGTGTGGAGTATCTCCAAACTTAAATTTTATTTGCTGAGAAAAGAATTCATTTTAGAAACGGACCACAAACCTTTGATATACCTAGAAACTTTTAAGGGAACCAACAGTCGCCTCTTGAGGTGGACATTGGCACTCCAGGCTTTTAAGTTCCATATTGTGTATATCAATGGTTCATCCAATTATTTCTCTGACTGGTTAAGTCGTGACAGTCAGTCGAAGATTTCTTGCCTTACGCGAGTTCCATGTGTTAGAACTTTTTCCTCGCCTATTCTTCTTATGCTCCTTGACTATAAGTCTTGGTATGGGGGAGTGTGAGGGAAAAGTTCAATAGATCGGAGTAGCGAGGGAGTATATAGCAATAGTTTCATTGCCGGCTGCTTGTTAAGGTAGGGTCAGTCTAGCTCCCGCTGTGCCTTCCCCTCCTTCTTCCCCCCTCCCCACGAAAGGTGACGTGTGGAGCTCTGGTCCAAACAGTAATCACTAGACTCACAGCTCCCAGCACTACTGTAAGTACATTCCTGCCTTGTATTCTAGTGGATTTATTGGTTGAAAGTTTCACTTTTGACCAATAAACTTAGTCCTTTCAGTTTTGCTCTAAGCTGACTGTTGTAATAATCACCACATCTTTTAGGTATTGTACTTATCATAGAGAGTGATTTCTTAAGCAGTGGGTAACCTGTCTATCTTTCCAGCTTGGATGACAGAGAGGGTCACCTGTCAATCAACGAGTTGAACTGATGGATATGGACTAACGTCCTGAGACTTCCCCTTTTTGGATTTAATTACCTGTGCACCTGTATGAAATTGCAGGACGTAACCCCTCATCATTACAGCTGTAAAGAACCTGCTTTCCTGTCATCGGGATAGAATACTCAAGGCTATACTGTGAAGAACTAGCCAGTGGGTTGTAACCAACACCTGCGACCCCTCCCCCCCCGATCATCGGCAACGGCTACGATTTCAACAAGCAGTGTCACCAACACCAGACACCCAAGTTTTACATTAGCGATGAATTCAGTTATCATTTATATTTTTCATTTTCATTTTCTTTAATGTAGGATTAATATTTCATATTTAAGTGTTTTATATTTTATATTTTCTATGTAATAAAGTGTTTATGTTTGTCTGTTATTATTTCTTTTTCTATTCATTAATTTTCCTGAGGAGAAGCCAGCCTTGGTAATACTGTCTGAAGTTGTTACAGGGCTGAGTAAGCCTTCACAAGGTATATCAAATTAAATTAATCAATTCAACACAATAGTATTGTGCTGAAACCACATATCACATTTATAATTCTTAAGTACTGTCTGGTACATTAACATTTAATAAGATATTACAAATATGTACAAGTAAGTTTGTGTGTATGTGTGTAAGTGCTCTAAGTAGTTCGCTATGTCTCAAGACTCGACTATACTTAAACAAGTGACTGACAAAGTCCTCAAATAAACTAACTTCTTGACCAACTGGCTAGAAGAACAGTCTGCTTGAACAATAAAAAGAATGTTAAGCCCAATAGCAATATAACAAACAACTGCAACACAGAATCAGGAACAAGGAGATAATATAACGACACTAAGTAGGGACCATCAGCAGATCCTCCGCAAAAGTCACAAAACTCCCATACTACTGAATCTAAGTTCAGCATAAGAAAATCCCGACTGTGACAGTACACAGAAACCAGTACAAATTAGGTCAGAAGCTACAGCTCAGGACCTGAGTTGCTCAGAGTGTCTTTGAGACACAACCTCAGTACAACGTCGAAAATCACTAAGTCTATACAGTGTTCTGTGAACAGTCTCCAGAACTAACAATAATGAGACAAGAGACGATCTTCCAACAAGGGCCTATAAGGGAGAGTTAGGCACTTTGTCTGGAATATGTCCAACCACCCAGCGAGTCTAGACCAGACTGAATACTTCAGGCAAGGTGAGGACACCCCCCCCTCGATCACGTGATAGCTCCGTGGGTCGCTGCCCAGCAAGAAGCCGGCAGGGAAACGAGCAAAGAGCGATAATTACAGTAGTCAGACAATCAAGACTTGAACTGAGCACATATGTTACATCCTACCTAACATAATAATAATAATATAAAGCAATATATTTACGATTTAGCTATTATCGCAAATATAAGCAATATAAAATTATATGAAAAGATAATTATATAAATACATAATCATTGCAACCCATTCAGGGGTTGCAACAGACGACCAAAGGCTCCACACTGTAGGGACGACCGAAGGCTCCACATTGTACGGACGACCAAAGGTTCCACACTGTACGGACGACCAAAGATTCCACACTGGAGGGACGACATACAGACAAACGCTACTCACATGAAGAGGATCAGTTAAGTCAGTTTGCCTTTCTTTTGGTATTTGGCCTATAGTTGGCCATCACGCTCTACATATCACAGTGACTCATATAAGAGGCAATACAGCGTAGGTAGGTGAGGTAGGTAGGCTGACAAATCTGGCAGTGAAGCAATTGATACACAGGTGTATCAAAAATGTTAATGTATTTCAGGACATATCAGTTTGGAAGCAGGCGAGAAAAGTGTGTAAAGATCTACGAAAATAAACACAAGGACAGGCAGTAGCAGGGGCACAGGTAACATAAACATTCTTGTAACATACCAGACGGCACTCTCACATACCCGCATGAAACAGTGCCCACTCGTACACAGATATAAACAAACTACTACTCACATATTCACAGTTGATGATTCTCCACTAAGGCAAGATTTCTTGGTAGGTTCTTGTACTTACACGCACACAGTGGAAAGGTGGGGCCAGGAGCTGTGAATCGACCCCTGCAACCACAACTAGGTGAGTACATACAGACACACAAGCAGGACCCTGTACACTGTGTACGTTAGGCTTATATTGGAATATACCTAGCCAAGCACGTAACGAAACTAGAGAAAGTGCAAAGGTTTGCAACTAGACTGGTCCCGGAGAAAAGGGAAATGTCCTACGAGGAGAGGTTAAGGTATATCGACCTGACGACACTGGAGGATAGGAGAGATAGGGGGGATATGAAAACGACATACAAAATACTAAGAGGAATCGGCAAGGTGGAGAGAGCCAGGATGTTCCAAAAATGGGATACAGCAACAAGGGGGTCACAATTGGAAGCTGAAAACTCTGATAAGTCAAAGGGATGTTTGGAAGAATTTCTTCAGTCACAGAGTTGTCAGGAAGTGGAATAACCTAGAAAGTGATGTAGTGGAGGCGGGAACCATACAAAGTTTTAAGACGAGGTTTGATAAAGCTCATGGTCAGAGAGAGTGAGCCTAGTAGCGATCAGTGAAAAGGCGGGGCCAGGAGCTATGACACGATCTTTTCAACCACAAATAGGTGAGTACAAGTAGAAGAGAACACACACACACACACACACACAAACTCCTTTCAGAAAACCACTAGTTACCAACCTTCTAAAACGAGTCTTCAAATAATTATACACTGTATACTCTGCTTGCTTCGTCTTTATCCAGGTCTTCCATGGTAGCCGCCTCACTGTACCTCCTCCCTTCCATGTCTTCCTTCTCCATTACTTTTTGTCCTTGTCTCTCTCTTCCTTATCGTGCTCCTCTCTGGAAGTTTAACTCTTCACACCTCCTCCACCACTCCACACAGCAATGGCTGCATGGAGAGCACACTCTTGTATGATTTTATAAGGACTTCGCACTACTTTCTACCTAAGATGTTACGTGCAAGAGATCCCGCTGTTCCACGCAATGAAATGAATATATTTATATATATATATATATATATATATATATATATATATTATAATATATATAATATATATATATATATTGTCGTGCCGAATAGGTAAAACTGGTCACTTAGCAATAACTCATTTAAAATTAAGTCTTTTCTAAAATTTTCTCTTGCATGTTTAAAGATGTATATTTTTCATTTGTTTTATTGTAAAAATTAATAATTTTGTACCAAAAGAATCATAGAAAACTTACCTAACCTTACAACACGCGCAATTTAATTTAGCTTAAATCAACAAAATATATTTTTCATAAGTTTATAGTAATTTAATAATAAACACAATGAAGTATATTTTTTCATTAGGTCCAGAATGATTTTTGCGAAATTACTGCATACACAAATTTTCGCTTGCCTTATTTGGCAAGAAGAGCACTGCTAAAATATTCAGTCTTTCAAACACCAGGTATTGGATACTGGATGGTATGCCTGGGGCACCTATCCTCTACTGCTTCTCTCTTCCTTCAATCTAGCAAAAACTCTTCCTCTGAACGTGTTTGCTTGGACTTCATCCTCTTTTCTGCAACATTGCAAGCTCCTGATGTGTTGATTGCAACACGAAAGGCCTAGAATTTGGTCTATTTATTAAGGGTTCTCTGCCATTTAAACTATAATTTACACTATCTTGAGACAAAACACTCAAATTAAATTTTTAAGTTCTTGAGTGTTTTTTTTTTCACGTATGTTGCCTAAATTATTAATTTGGTATTACACTGTAATGTTGGTATTAGCTTCTCCTGGGTAACATATAATACTAGTATGTTCTAAAAAAATTGGAATTATAATGTTGGTATTACGTTATAATGTTAGAATTACCTTATTAAGTTGGTATTAGTTACCAACCAAAAAACAGTAGTCATAAGCCAGTAAACAGCAGCTAGAAGCCAGGAAACAGCAGCCACAAGAGAGGAAACAGCAGCCACAAAAGAGGAAAACAGCAGCCACAAGCAAGGAAACAGCAGCTACACGCTAGAAAACGGCAGTCACAAACAAGAAACAGCAGCCACCAGCCAGGAAACAGCATCCACCAGCCAGGAAACAGCCACCAGCCAGGAAACAGCAGCCACCAGCCAGGAAACAGCATCCACCAGCCAGGAAACGGCCACCAGCCAGGAAACAGCAGCCACCAGCCAGGAAACAGCAGCCACCAGCCAGGAAACAGCAGCCACCAGCCAGGAAACAGCAGCCACCAGCCAGGAAACAGCAGCCATCAGCCAGGAAACAGCATCCACCAGCCAGGAAACAGCCACCAGCCAGGAAACAGCAGCCACCAGCCAGGAAACAGCAGCCACCAGCTAGGAAACAGCAGCCACCAGCCAGGAAACAGCAGCCATCAGCCAGGAAACAGCAGCCACCAGCCAGGAAACAGCAGCCATCAGCCAGGAAACAGCAGCCACCAGCCAAGAAACAGCAGCCACCAGCAGGAAACGGCAGCCACCAGCCAGGAAACAGCAGCCACCAGCCAGGAAACAGCAGCCACCAGCCAGAAACAGCAGCCACCAGCCAAGAAACAGCAGCCACCAGCCAGGAAACAGCAGCCACCAGCCAGGAAACAGCAGCCACCAGCCAGGAAACAGCAGCCACCAGCCAGGAAACAGCAGCCACCAGCCAGGAAACAGCAGCCACCAGCCAAGAAACAGCAGCCACCAGCTAGGAAACAGCAGCCACCAGCCAGGAAACAGCAGCCACCAGCCAAGAAACAGCAGCCACCAGCCAAGAAACAGCAGCCACCAGCCAAGAAACAGCAGCCACCAGCCAGGAAACAGCAGCCACCAGCCAGGAAACAGCAGCCACCAGCCAGGAAACAGCAGCCACCAGCCAGAAAACAGCAGCCACCAGCCAGAAAACAGCAGCCACCAGCCAGAAAACAGCAGCCACCAGCCAGGAAACAGCAGCCACCAGCCAGGAAACAGCAGCCACCAGCCAGGAAACAGCAACCACCAGCCAGGAAACGGCAGCCACCAGCCAGGAAACAGCAGCCACCAGCCAGGAAACAGCAGCCACCAGCCAAGAAACAGCAGCCACCAGCCAAGAAACAGCAGCCACCAGCCAGGAAACAACAGCCACCAGCCAAGAAACAGCAGCCACCAGCCAGGAAACAGCAGCCACCAGCCAAAAACAGCAGCCACCAGCCAGGAAACAGCAGCCACCAGCCAGGAAACAGCAGCCACCAGCCAGGAAACAGCAGCCACCAGCCAGAAAACAGCCACCAGCCAGAAAACAGCAGCCACCAGCCAGGAAACAGCAGCCACCAGCCAGGAAACAGCAGCCACCAGCCAGGAAACAGCAGCCACCAGCCAGAAAACAGCAGCCACCAGCCAAGAAACAGCAGCCACCAGCCAAGAAACAGCAGCCACCAGCCAGGAAACAGCAGCCACCAGCCAGGAAACAGCAGCCACCAGCCAGGAAACAGCAGCCACCAGCCAGGAAACAGCAGCCACCAGCCAGGAAACAGCAGCCACCAGCCAGGAAACAGCAGCCACCAGCCAGGAAACAGCAGCCACCAGCCAGGAAACAGCAGCCACCAGCCAGGAAACAGCAGCCACATGGCTACCAAGATCAGTCGCATGCCAGATAATTCATTAAATCATATGTTTCTACTATATTTTTCAAATTATTATCGGATAATCTATATCAAACTAAAGAAAGTCACCTGATGCATCTTCTTCACTTCTGTGACAGACAAGATGACACTGTGTGTTAGTTATGTTTCTGTCAGTCATCATTATCAACTAAAGTTATTTCCTAACAAAATCTCAATCCAGTTATTTTGTCCTTAAAGTAATTTGGCCAATAAACTTGTAAACTGTTCTGTAATTTTGGCCATTTCTGTTATGTAAAGTAAAAGGACACAAATTCAACTTATGCGACATTTTTATTGTGGCAACGTTTCGCTCTCCAAGACTTTTA
>NC_069415.1:67845774-67873113 GCF_026875155.1 Cherax quadricarinatus | reverse complement strand
GAATATAGAACTAAAGGACCCAGGAGAATAGAGAGAGTAGTCGAAGATCCAGAAATAAATAGAGACAGGTAAGGAGGGAGGCCCATCGACAATACTAAAATGGCATAGCAGCGAAAGCCAAGTCCTACCCGAAACTGTTGTACAGTCACATCAGGAAAAAAACAACCAAGGATCAGGTAATCAGGCTGAGTAAGGAAGGAGGGGAGATCACAAGAAACGAACGAGAAGTATTTGAAGAGCTCAACATGAGATACAAAGAAAAATTCACAGTAGAAACAGAAGGGACTCCAATATAAAAAAAGTGACAAACACGCAGCATTAAACTACAGAATAGTGTCACTGACATGTATGCAAAATCACGAAGATTATCAGGAGAAGAGTAGTGAAGCACCTAGAAAGGAATGATCTTATCAACGACAACCAACACGGATTCAGAGACGGGAAATCCTGTGTCATAATCCTACTAATAGCAGTAAGACAAGAGAGAGGGAGAGAGGGGTGGACTGTAAGAAAGCTTCTGACACTTTCACACAAGAGATAAGTGCAAAAGCTTGAGGACCAGGCTGGTGTAACAGTGAAGGCACTGCAATGGATCATAGAATACCTGACCTGAAGGCATCAGTGAGTCACGGTACGTGATGAGGTGCCAGAGTGGGCGCCTGTGACGAGCGGGGCTCCGCACGGGTCAGTGCTAGGACTGGTAATGTTTTTGATATATGTGAATGAGATGACAGAAGGAATAGATTCAATTGTCCCTGTTTGCAGACGATGTCAGCCCTGGTAAACCATAATTATCAGCCCTGATAAACCAAAATTATCAGTCCTGCTAAACCATAAATATCAGCCCTGGTAACCCATAATTATCAACCATGGTAAACAATAATTAAGGGAAGGTTTATATGTGAATGATATGATAGAAGGAATAGACTCAGAAGTGCCCCTGTTTGCAGACGATGTGAAGTTAATGAGGAGATTTCAATCGGAGGAGGACCAGGCAGGTCTACAGAGGTATCAGGACAGGCTGCAAGCCTGGTCCAGCAACGGGCTCCATGAGTTCAACCTCACCAAGTGCAAAGTCATGAAGATCGGGGAAGGGCAAAGAAGACCGCAGACAGAGTACGGTCTAGAGCGGCAAAGACTACTAACCTTACTCAAGGAAAAGGATCTTGAGGGTGTATATAATACCAAGCACATAAACCAAATAACTGCTGCAGCATGTGGGCGACTAGCAAATCTAAGAATAGCATTCCGACATCTCAGTAAGGAGTCGTTCAGGTTTCTGTACACTGTGTACGTCAGGTCTGTATTGGAGTATGTGGCACCGGTTTGGAATCCACACCTGGGCAAACACGTCAGGAAATTAGGGTGCTAAAGGGCTAAAGGGCGTGACCTACAAGGAGTGATTAGGGCAAATTGACTTGACGACACTAGAGGACAGGAGGGACAAGGGTATATGATAACATCTAAAATACTGAGATGAATCGACAAGGTGGACAGAGATAAGATGTTCCAGAGATGGGACACAGCATCAAGGGGTCACAATTCGAAGCTGAAGACTCAGATGAGTCACAGAGATGTTAGGAAGTGAAGAATTGAGACACTTATGCAACACATGGGAATCTTTATTGAAGAAACGTTTCGCCACACAGTGGCTTCATCAGTCCAATACAAAGTATTGGACTGATGAAGCCACTGTGTGGCGAAACGTTTCTTCAATAAAGATTCCCATGTGTTGCATAAGTGTCTCAATTCTTCAACTTGTCGGTTTTCAAAACCATTCATCACATGTTAGGAAGTATTCCTTCAGTCACAGACTTGTCAGAAAGGTGGATTGTTTGGAAAGTGAGTGGGTGGGGTAGCCAGGATCCTATCCATTGTTTAGAAGATGTATGTAAAGCTCATGAGTCAGGGAGGTGAGTGACCTGTTAGCGTGGACCAGTGATGATCGGCGGGCTCCAGGAGTCTGTGGACTCGACTTCTGCGCAACGCAGGGATTCGTATGCATTCTCACTACATGTAGAGATACACAAACTCTGATATATACGCAAATTGTTTACATATTCGAAAAAATTATGGAATAGTTTTTAACACTCTTACAAGTACTTGCAGTATAAATGCCGCAAAATACGTTGCTTGTTAAGATTGTATGTGATGTGTGAGTTGGAGTGTAGGAATTAGTTTGTGTCATATTGTGGGTGTGTTGGGGATTGTCGATTGTGTGAGTGATGTGTGGAATGAGTGTTGGGGTTGTGGTGAGTGTGTGCTTTAGTGTATTGTGAGTGTGTAGTGTGGGGTGAGGGTGTGGTGTGTTTGTGAGTGTTATAGTGTGTGGCTGTGTGTGTGGTTTGCAGTAGGAGGTATGTGGTGAATGGTCTATGAGTTGTGCGTGTTGTGTTATATTTGGTGAATAATTTATGTTTAATGTGTGGTGATTGGGTGTGTGATGTGTGTGTGGGGTGATTGTGGTGTGTGATAAGTGAGTATTTGTGCATATTGTGTGGTGACTTGTTGGTTGTGTTCTGATGAGGTGTATGGTTGAGCGTGTGGGTGTGTGGTTTGTGGTGTGAGGTGTGTGTGGTGGTTGAGTTGTTATAGTGTGTGTGTGAGTGTGTTGGTGAGTGTATGGTGAGTTGTTGTGTGGGGTGAGTGTGTTGGTGTTGTGAGTGGATATTGTGTGGTGAGTGGTGAGTTGTATGGTGCAGTGTAAGTGTGATGGTGAGTGTGTGTTGAGTTGGAGGTAGTGTGTTGAATTAGTTATTGAGTTTGTGGTGCGTGTGTGTTATATTTGGTGAAAAAATTTGGTGTGGCATGCGGTGTGTGTGTGGCAGTGTGGTAGTGTGGGGCATGTGGTGTGTGTGTGTTTGGCAATGTGTGGTGTGTGTGTTGTTGCTGGTCTATGTGCGTGTGTGTGTGTGGTGACGTGTGTGTGTGTGTGTGTGTGGTGGCATTGGTGAGTGGTGTTGGCATGTGGTTGTGTGTGTGTGTGTGGCAATGTGGTGTGTGGTGGTGGCTGGTGGTCGTGTGTGTGCGTGTGTGGCATGTGGTGAGTGTTTGGCATGTGGTGAGTTGTGCATGTGGTGTGTGTGGTGTGGGGCATGTGGGTGATCGTGTGTGTGGCATGTGGTAAGGTGTGTGTGTGTGTGTTGTGTGTGTGTGTGGGCAGTGTGTGTGAATGTGTGGCATGTGAGTGGTGGCATTGTGTGTGGGTGTGTGGGCATGTGGCAGAGTGTGTGTGTGCTGCGCTTGTGGTGTGAGTGTGTGTTTGTGTGGCATCGTTGGGAGTGAGTGCATGTGGTGAGTGTGTGTGGCATGTGGTTGTGGGTTGTGCTATGTGGTGTGTATGGGCATGTGGTTGTGTGTGTGTGGTGGCATGTGTGGTGAGTGGGTGTGGGGCATGTTGGTGGTGTGTTGGCAGTGTGTGTAGTGTGTGTGTGTGTGGCATGTGGTGAGTGTGGTGTGTGAGGTGTGGTGGCATGTGGTGAGTGGTGTGGGGCATGTGTAGTGAGTGTGTTGGCATGTGGGTGAGTGTGTTGTGTTGGCATTGTGGTTGAGGGTGTGTGGTGTGTGTGGCTATGTGGGTGAGTGTGTGGCATGTGTGGTGAGTGTGTGTGGCATTGTGGTTGTGGTGTGGGCTGTGGTGTGTGTGGTTGGGTGTGTGGCAATTGTGGTGTGTGTGTGTGGGCATGTGAGTGAGTGTTTTGGCATGTGGGTTGTGTGCATTGTGTATGTGTGTGTGTGGTGTGGCGATTGTGGTGTTGTGTTATTGTGTGTGGGCCACCCATGTGGTGTTGTGTTGTGTGTGTTTGTGGCATGTTGGTGAGGTGTGTGGTGCATGTGGTGGTGTGTGTGTGGTGTGTGTGTGTTGTGGCATGTGGTGTTGTGTTGTTGTGGCTTGTGATGAGTGATGTGGCATGTGGTGTTGCGGCTTGTGGTGAGTGTGTGTGTGGCATTGTGGTGAGTGGTTTGTGGGTGTTTGTGGATGGGTGAGTGTGTGCATGTGAGTGAGTGTGTTGTGGCATTGTGGTGTGTGTTTGTGTGCATGTGTTGTATGGCTGTTTGTGGTGTGTGTTTGTGTGTTGGCATGTGTGTGATGTGTGTGTGTGTTCATGTGGTGTGTGTGTGGCATGTGGTGTGTGGGGTGTTGTGTTTGGCATGTGGTGAGGGTGTTGGCATGTAGGGTTGTGTGGCATGTTGGGTGAGTGTGTGTGGCATGTGGTGAGTGTGTGATGGCATGTGTGAGTGTTGTGTTGTGGCATGTGGTGAGTGTGTGTTCTTGTGTGTGCTGGCATGTGGTGAGTGGTTGGCATGGTGGTATGAGTGTTGTGTGGCATGTGGTGTGTGTGTGGCATGTGGTGTGTTATGGATGTTGTGATGTGTGGTGGCATTGTGTGAGTGTGTTGTGCGCATGTGTGTGTGAGTGTGTGGGCATGTGGTGTGTGTGTGTGGGTGTGTGTGTGTGCATGTGTTGTGTGTGTGTGTGGTCTGTGGTGAGTGTTGTGGAATGTGGTAGTTGTGGCATGTGTGGCGAGTTGGTGTGATGGGCATGTGGTGAGTGTGTGTGGCTTGTGGTTGAGTGTGTGTGGTGCATGGGCGTGTGGTGAGTTGTGTGTGGCATGTGGTGATGTGTGATGGCAATGTGGTTGAGTGTGTGTGGGCGTGATGGGAGTGTGCGAGTGTGGCATGTTGTGTGTGTGTGGCATGTGGTGTGAGTTTGGTGGATCGTGGTGGAGGCTGTGTGCGTGGCATGTGATGTGTGGGGTGTGTGTGGGCATTGTGGTGAGTTGTATGTGGTGTTGTGGTGCGTGAGAGGTTATTGCGTGATGAGATTGTGAAAAAATGTTGCAGAGTAGTACGGTGTGTGGTCATGAGTGTGGTGATGAAGAGTGTCTTAGTGTGTTAAAATATGTGCGTGATGAAATGTTGTGGGCAGTTTGTTGGTATTGTGGCTTCGTTGGTGAATGAATAGGGGTGAGTGTGATTAGTGATGGTGGGAATTGTGTGATGTGTTCGCGGGAACGTGTTGTGATGAGGATGTGGTGGAACTTGAGGAATGTGATTTTGGTGGGTAGTTATGAATTCGAAAGTGCATGCCTGGCTGGGAGAGTGTTGTGTGTGTGTGTGTGTGTGTGTGTGGTGTGTGATGCGAGGTGAAACGAGGTGAATGTGGTGTGTGTATGTGTGCTGAGTGTGTATAATCGGTTGTGTTGAGTTCTTGTGTTAGGTTTGTAGCGAGTGTGGCAGTTTGTGGTGAATGCAATATACTTTGGTATGTGGTCAATTTAGTGATGAGCGTGCTCAAACTGTGTTTGGTGAATGATTGTATATATGCTGTGTACATAGTTGTGTGGGTTAAGAGTGTGGTGAGTGTTATAGTGAATGGTGGTCTGTGTGTGAGTGATGTGGGAAAGGGACCAGACTTTACAATGACAAAACTACCTCAGTTCCTCCACAGCAAACAACTTTCTTCATAAATCTACGACGACTCGAAATATTGACAGATCACACCATCAGTTGTTTTAAGGGAAGACGTGACAGGTGTCTGGCTTGGGAGTGTTATGTGAGGAAGGTTATCATTGTTGACGGTTCACGTTAGATCCAGTGATAGAGGGAGTGTTAGCTGAAATTTACTTAGAGAGATAGTAATTATATCTGTCGAGTAAGTAGACTTGAATTTTTGAGAAACAAAAACTATGAGGACTAATTCGTAAGTAACTTTATATGTAAATCATATGTGAACCAAAATGTAAAAATAGTCTGTAAAAAGGAAGTAGAGGTATAAAGGAACTGAGAATTTTCCTTAACCCCTATGACCAAAATTAATCATGAAAGGTGTTTCGAGTAGAAAAGCATTACGAAGGAAGTCATAATTTAAATGAGAACATAGTGTTTGAGTGTATGAGAACTCATGTTGATCTTGAAACATGACATGGTTTTGCAAAGGGCAAACTGGTTATTACCTGAAGTACAAAGACAAAATGCTAGTTAAAATAATAAATCGGTATTGAAAATAATAATTTGTTCGTTCTCCTTAGTGTTTTCTCAACATAGTTTTTATCCTCATTTCTGTCGGCAGAAACAACCTTTTACGTTTTATTATCGTGTTATATTTTACAAACTCGACACACGAGATGAGAGACATCGAAATGGTTACCGTCACTAGTATTGTGCACCTCAGCTTCTGAAGTGTCCTTTATATACCCTCTGTGTCCATGTATTGGTTTGTTGTAATGGCTTAATAAAGCTCCTGGGAGAGCGAAACGTTGCCACAATAAATGTCACATTTAGTTGGCACTTGTGTCCTTTTACTTTACACGAATGAGACAGCAGCTCTCCAGGGGAACAACTCTGCTTCTCAATGTGAAGGTGAAAATTCCGGAGATGGATGTCAAGTTACTTGACATGATGCAAAGGAACAAGTCCCAGGAGGATGAGCACTACACAGGCTCACCAGACCCCCGTCTTTGAAGCCTTCACTATTTTAACAACACTGAAAAAAGGGTGTAAACAAAAGACCTTTTGTGGAAATATAAATTTACAAGTTTTTTATAATTGTATTTCTTTATCAAAATGTTGTTAGTTTTTTTCATTATCAAACCTGAATATTTTATAAGAAAAGTAAAGACGAAGTATCAATCTGACTTATGATAATGTATTAAATTATTTAGGATGTTCTGTATTGCTACGTCAGAGCTCTTACGAAGACGAAGCCAATGTAAGTGGTTGATACCTCGCTGCCCTTTTAAACAAATCCACAGTTTACAGTGGAAGTGATTTGGTGACCAACTTCAGCAGGAGTGTATAACTCGGCTCTCTAGCCTAGTATGGAATCACTCGTTGTATCCTTATGATGCTCTGTTTGGTATTACTGGAGTTCTGTCTCGGCGGTCCAATCACCTCAACATCCCGGTCCATGAAGTATCGGTTGATATGGAAACTTCCACATTCCCTTTTGCGACTTTACGCGCTAACAGACGTCTGATATAAAGGTCTTACAGACACGTCCATTAAGTAAGACATTTACCCTTCTCCCTTGCATCATCACCACAAAATTTGCTGCCTCACCCATATTGCGTACCTGGAACTGCACCGTATATCACAGCTGTGTGTCCAGCTGCCTCTGACACAACCACTGTGATGTACCATAACTCCATTTATATCACTCGTCCACCTGCCACTCTCAGTACATATCGTGCCGCAGCATCGTCAGAACCACAGAGTCCTTCGGTGTTAGAGAACAGTTACTGTCAGGGGTTATACCATTGTCCACAGTGTATTATAAGAACCTTCCTGTCGCCAAACGATAATCTTCTAACAGCAGACTAAGAGTCTTTCCTATTCTCGACGTTTATCATTCTCGCTGTCACTGATTTTTTTTGATACGCATAATGAGAGATATTTTGAGTCCTAAACCTTTACAGCTTCAGAGATATTGTTTATTTTCTTATCCCCTTCGAGCGGAGGTTCCTTGATGTTGGTCGGAAGGGATTTTGTGATCTCAAAAGGAACTGGAGCTACTCCTCTCCCGTCTCTCGTGATAATTATTAGATCGCTTTTGCCCATTCTCAAAAGTTTTATATTACCACAGTGGGTTTAACCTCAAACCTTTCTTGAATGTATATGAACATGACGCAATATTACGTTATTATAACAAATATATAAGAAAAAATTGTATTATCAATTCAACGAAATAACACTCTCTCTCTCTCTCTCTCTCTTCTGCTGCTCTTCATCTCTCTCCTCTCTCTCTCTCTCCCTTCCACCAAAGCATGCATGCCAATACTCCTTGTCCATTTCTTCTTTCCATTGTGGTCTGGAAAGTTTCTTTACTGTCTGTTTTTTCCTTCCCACGCAGGTCCAGTGCTCGTCACACCATACCCTTTACCTTCCCTTCCCTTTAAACCATAAAATCCTCTTCCCAATACGTGATCCGACAATTCTCTCTGCCCAAAAACTAAACCTGTGCAGATTGGAAGGCCGAATTGGCATGAAGGGTATTATATGACTCTCTTTCACACACCACACACACTAACACCACACACACACCACACACCACACACACACACACACACACAAACGGCTGTCAAAGTAATTTTAAGGGAAAATCAGCTCGAGAACAGGATCCTTGCAAGAGAAAGCACCGAATTGAGGGTACAAAACCCGGCGTTTAGGTACCGGATGAGTTTACCTCGATCGCGACAGAACACAAGAAGAATGTGTTTACACTGAAAGAGAGGGTACAGAAGATGTGCAAGGAGGAAAGAGAGGAGGGATAATGATGTCGTACGAGACGGACCACATGAGAAGGGCAACACACCTTGCTAGGAAACTCCCACAGAAAGTTCTCCAACGCGACGGACACAATCTCCAATTGCCAACATGAGCAACTAAGACCTAAGCCACCAACTGTTCCTCTCGCCACCAACCCCTCACATCACCAACTCACATCAAACAGCTGCCCCTTTGGGTATTTCTGACCTCCACCCCCCTCATCTACAAGAAAACCCCAACCACACCACAGCCCCCTAGGGACTCCCCCACCAAGGCTCTCACAATCCCCCAACCCCCTTTTATTATTTCTCGTCAGGATCTCCACAGTGATAGTAAAAGAATGTGAAGTGTTTGGTCACACAAAAACACAGATTTGGGAATATGAATAAATATGATGAGTGGCACGAGGTAATCAGCGAGAAATCCCCCAGACATCATAGCTCAGTCACAGAAACAGAAACTCGCCTGGACATTAACTAGACCATATCTTCCTCCCCGCGGGTCCTTTAGTTTCAGGATCTGGGGAAAGATGTGGAGTAGAGGGAAAGGAAGGGGTAGCTTCTGCTCATTAAAAAACGATGGTTGAGGATTTTGAGGAAATGGAAGGCATGGACGTGATTGGAGAATAGGGGGTTGAAAGGGACAACTAACTTGTAGTGGTACAATTCAGTCTGGAGAACATTAAAGTAGTCATTGGAATCGTTGTATGGTGTATGATCCCAATCATATATGGCGGGTTTTATTATACTACATTATATAATTTAATTATATTATACTATAATATATACTATGATATATTTTATATATATATATATTATATATTATATATATATAATTATATAATATATATATATATGAGGAGTGGAACAGAATTCTTTACCTGTGTATGTATTTCCTCCGTCTAAGCCATGCATGTCGTAAGAGAGGACGCACTAAAATGCCGGGAGATCAAGAGGGTAGTAAACCTCTTCTCCTTATGTATTTCTTATAATGTAAAAGGAGAAACTTTTGTTTTTCCTTTTGGGCTTGTTGAAGATTAGTGCCTTACCAGCATAAGATTATAATTTTAAAATTTTAATTATCGAACACTTAGCGATAAAGACAGCAAACTCGTCTTTCACAGGACCCGCCCCTGCAGACGAGATGTTCTTAGAAGCTGTCGAAAACCCATAACCTAAACATGGGCTGTCAAGAAATATTAATTTTTTAAGTTTATAATTACCCCTAGGGTGGGGTTATGTCAGACCTTATTGCATTCACTTGGTGGCTGACGATGTACTTGTGTTGAACTCAAATAGGTTGCATGTATCACCGGCGGTTATGATTGAGTTTCTAAACTCACGGACTTTATACTCAAATGTGCAGTTCAATAGTATGTACTTCACGAGTCTAGAATCACTTGTATGCGCGTGGGTATATTGTATTTGACCCGTAATTACTCCCGAGATATCGTTTGAGTTGATTTGTAAGAATAGTGTTCTTTGAAGTATGTCGCACTACTCTCTGTTGATCGCAACACTCGTTTGTTACACTGTTCATCTATAATTGTTCACCAAAGTTATCGCATCTGGAGAAGCTGATCTCACTTCTCCCTTAATGGTGTTTATTGTGTTTGAGATCACTTTGTTTCACACTAAATCGCACAGAATCTAAGTGTTCACTTTGTTGGCTTATCCTGGCGTCACGATGTCACTCGCGTTAGATAAGAGTCAATGTTAAATCTAGACCGTCCCCCACACCGTTCAAGCCGTTGGCTCATCATAATACACACACACAAAAAATAAAAAACGTTGACTAAGTACCTTGTCATCCTTTCACCTCCTCGATGTAATAGCAAAGCAGAATGTTTGTTTTTTGCTGTCTTAAGCATAGACAACGATCTGTTCCACTTATTTTTTACTTTGGTAATTAAAAGTGGGAGCAGGCATTTTCATAATTGTCCTGCGTAAAGTATTGGAATGTACTGTGTCTTTTTATTGTATAAATACTCTTTGCAACACCGCCTCGTTAAGGGGGCAGAGGTCACCTTGACTAAGTAGATAGCATATGTGATCAAATTATCACTCCTAGCAGTAAACAAGACGGCTCGGCCCCTTCTGAGAGGGGCTTGGCCCTACAGGCTGAAGGGGTCTATGCTCTGAAGGGGGCTTGATACCCCCGCCTCCTGGGAGAAAAATTTTCTCACACACTGGGGGCGCGCTGGAGCGTTCGCTTGCAGGTCTGAACTATTCATCACCTTAACATAATTTAATGTTTGTCTCTGACTCGCCACCATCTGTGCCTTGTCTTTCGAACAGCTTTAGTCTGTGTGGTATTTCTGGAGAATCGCAATAATGGTTGTTTTCAATCACTGTTGTAATTCTAACTAGGCACTGAGTTTTTTTTATTGTCCGCTTATTCATACACCTTTTGCCTAAAAACGCATCAAACTTGTCCTGATGATTCCATTTGCAATCAGGAATATATGGTCACAATTTTTCCAGTGGTCATTGGGACCTCGGACCAATCATTGTCAATAAATCACTATGTTACTAGGTTCTTAAGGACTTATGATTTTCACTGGGAACAACCGCGCAGAGAAGTCGTTCTCTCTATGATTGGTGAGATAGTCTTCTCGGCCAAATTTTCTCCCCAAACGTTTCAAGACTTTATTAAAGCGGTCGTTTGAATTTACTTCTGATTGTTGCTCAGGATTCGAAATGAGTAGGATCCTCTATTGATTCTTTTATCTCATTCATTGGCGCAGTAAGGAACAGGTTCGAGCCCTTCTGCCATGGAGTATGTGCATGATGGACTTTAACACTTCTAAATTGTCCAGATGTCATCCGGTAACATAAGTTAGAGCGTCTGTTGTTGACTAATATTTTCTATTTCAGTCACAAGCTGTACGGAATTCTTTCTAAGTCTATTCTCTGACGATGAAGAGTCTGCCTTAAACAACGGTTACAATGCCGATCATTTTTCATAAAATCCGCGTGCCATGGAGATTTAGGAGGAATGTATCTCCAACGACATCTGCGTTGATTCAAGCATCTGTTGATACTTCTGGTTGATCAAAGATCTTGCTTATATTAAGCTCAGCATCATCTAGCCAACAAATTTCGTTGCTATTTATCTGAAATCATCAGTCTGGGACATGCCCTTCTGGCTCTGCAAGACCTATCTGATTAGGTTTGAATAAAAAGTTTCAGACAGACATGCTACAGTGGCTCTCTCTTCTTAGATGTACTGCTCTTAGTCGGTAGTCCTACAAAGTGAACAAACATGATTGTTTCACCTTGATGGAACTTTGTCAACTGTTTTGGTAAAAATTATTGCGTTCTCAGTGTTAATATACACCGCTAGTCACCTTCAAATGGGACGGCTTGATAATGACAAACTGCTTTCAGAGGGAATATGGAGGTGGACCTGAGATATGACATATTCGCGCATAGCGGTGCAGTGACCGCGAGTTAATACAGTCCTTTATTGGTTTTTTTCACAAGTTTGTCGACCTTGAGGTATCTCAGTAGGACTGTCGTATATGACAAAGTGTGTCAGCTACCCCACATGTAACACGTTCACTGTGTGGCGTTTTGCACAATAGTTTTGTTTAGCATATGATTCTTGGGGGATCAATATTGGATGTATGGCTTTCTTTAGGTAGTGAAGAATTTTTGACAATTCTTCCTCGACATCTATTTAGATTAATCTTTTTCTGCAGTCTCGAGTTAAAGTCCTCTAAGAATTAATCACTAACAGGTTTCTTTGGGGATTTTATCTTGTGTTTCTATGTAATTTATATTCTGTAGAGAAAACGTCTTTCTGTATTAGTTTTCACCCAGTGTGTTAATGTGTTCAGGGACATTCATCTAATCAGGTTGTTATGTGTCCTTTAAGGAATTCAAGACAAAGCTGTATATCTTTATAGTTTACCCAAAGGTGAGTTATTTAGCATCGCTCATCATAATGACTTCATTCTCTTGTGGCTGCTGGCAGTATTTACATACAATCGTTATTTCTGCTGTGTTCCAAGCAGGACTCATGTTTGCTTCTGGACATTAATGTGAGCTTTTTGCTGAGGAGTGCCATGTTAGATTTTCCATTAGAGAGCCAGTTCGCTTCCATTGAGCCATGATTATTTATCCACGCAAATTTCTTGAGTGGGACACACGTCGACAAAACATCATGTCAGCTGGAGATTCTCTTGGGTTCTAGAGACGTGGAAGAAAGAGATAATACTCTCTGCATCTCTTTTATTTCTGTCTACTCTGTTTCTGTACATCGATCCAAAATTACTCTTTTATTTCTCTAACCACTGGTGAGACTGCTTCATTATCACTCCATGATCACTCGGTTTTCCGCTCAATAGGCGAGATGATCAAGTACTTTGTTGAAGATAGACAGCTCATGTAATTTTGTACCTACATAGAGTGTGTCTAGTTTCATTGTTTAGGTGGTACTGTTTCTGACCTTCAAGGTGCTACCCTGTGCGTTTTGAAGTAATTAGTTGTATTCCTTCAGCATTACTCATGTAAGCTACGCGCCATAACCTCTGGTTGACGCATTCACAGAACAAGTAATGTGCAAAACTCCCTTTGTTCCCTCCCTCTTGTACTTATTTTGTCTGGGAAATAAATTTATGAAGTTGTTTAGAACTTCCTTGGCTCGCATGTTTTCATTGCCATTGCTTGGATCATTGTTCTAGAGGCAAGTTCTCATTACTCATCCTAATTTTGAGTTTTGTCATGCATCTTGATAAGCTTTTACCCTTTGTTGGTAATTTGGTGTTGAGGAACGAGAGTCTAGAGGATCAAAACAGTGTGATACTGTCTGACAGTTAAACTACGTTTAGTGAGTGTACTGCATTGAGTTATTGTTATATCCTTCTGAGACTCATAAGTATTTCCTGTGTGTTCATATTAATGGTCCCAGCAGATATTGTTGGCAATCTCGAGAGGATATTATCGTTTTTCTAGGGAGATCTTCTTTGATAAGTTCTCCTTTTTGTCTTTGAATTTGTGATTCCACATCCTTAGAAGGCATATTTGACTTCTTTCATCTCCTTGTTAGGCTTCTCTTGTATAAGGATTTCTCCCAAATCCTTGCCTCTTTATTCTCAAGTACCTTGAAGATTGTCCACATAGAAACTTTTCTTTAAGACTTCTTTGAAGGACTTTCAGATTTCTTCACGAAAATGTGTATTTAAGTTAGACTTCTAGATAAGAATGGAGAGGATTGTTTGCACCCAACAATAGCTGATTTTTTGACGATTAAGATTTTCACACGGACTTTGATGGAATCATATGGGGTTTTTCAGGGCCCACAGAAGAAATATCGAGTTTAATCTCTATCTATTTCTTGTTAGTTCCTTACCTCTTAAAGAAAGCCTTGGAAATACTCAGCCGTTGTAGGCATATGGGTTTTGTGCCGGATTCTCTTCCATTTCTTTAAGAAAAGTCTACAAGCTTCTCAGTTAGTGAGGGGTTCTTTCCGGTTCATTTCAGACAGTCATAAAAAACTTGCTACATCTTTATTAAGCTACACGCGTTGCCGCTGCAATTATTATACAACACGTAGTGGAACGTGGTTTCAGAATCCTTTCTGATCCATGGTGCGGGAGATTAATAGCGTGTCTGTCTTCAACTTGTCGCTTCGACTATTTCCCTCTCAATGAATTTATTGTCAATGATCTTGTATGATATTTATCATAGTCAGTAGCTCTGGATTCTTCTCTGAGCTCACTGTATTTGTGCTTTCATTTGTCCGAAAGCAATGCGATAATTGCTAGGCAGTATGTGGTGGATTTTAATTTCCATGGTAACCTTACCATAATGTCGATCTTTATATTTTGAAGTGTCGCCGAAATTATTGGTCTTTTATAATGTCGGAGACTCTTGTGGGCTTGGTTTATTTACCAGTCTAATAACCTATCGCATCTTAAAATCCTACATCAATTTATCAACTCGGTTCATTCATTTCCTTTCCAAGTAATGAGAATTTTTGCATTGTGGTACATGATCAGCGGTCTATTCTCCCGTAACTAGTACTTTTCCACTGCAACTCAATATTCAGCTGTGTTTCACACTTTGAGAGGGGAATGGGACCACATATCATGTGGCTCCTGCTGTTTCCAGGCAATTGAATCTCATGTTTACTTACTATTATTTTGCACCATAAACAGTTATATATATATCACTACAATGATTAAATCAATTGGTCATAATTGTGTCCGTCGCTGTTGTCAGGACAGGCTAACTTTGACCTTAGTGCTTTCTCAGTGCTGCATACCTGTTTCTATTTTAAATCCCTCGGATCTGCACAGTCTTAGGCAAATCGCATGTGCTACTCCACAGCTTTTACTGTCTTGTTTTCCTGTTCTTTTCGCCATAGTGACCATGCAGTGATTCTGTAGGTCATATTGTCTGTTTACCAGAATTGTGGAAAAAAAACCAGCTTGATCGTACTGTATTTTTGGCATAGGGTGTTTATTCAGTTTCTGCAACACTGATCTTGTCTTATGATGGACCCTTTGTGAGCCTTGATCAAATAGTTTTACACATGGGTCGTTTGTGTAATTTATTGATTACTGTCAAGCTCGAGCTTATACGCGTCGAGATGCTGTTGCTTCTTAAACTTAGTCTCTCACATTTAACTGCTGTTGTTGTTGTAGAATTTCGCGTGTCCTGATTTGTCGGAAAGAAAAAATCTGCTGGCTGTTTCAGGCGCAAAAGGTATTGGGACATAATGCTGTATGATGCATACCCTTGCATTTAAAACACTTCTTCAGTGTGCATTTTACCATCCTGCTTGTGTTCATAGCCTAAACACTTGATGCACCTTTTCATGCTGATGAACACGTTGTTTATCGTGCTCCTCTCCATTGATGTCTGTATTGAATACAATATACTGTGCCAATGTGTTCCATCAAGAAAGTACCATATTTTGGAGTATCGTTTATGTTGTGACACGTTTGTTTACAGTCTCGTTGTATTCACAAATTGTAATATGCAGTATGGGATTTTCTCATTATGTGGTTTAGTGGGAGTAGGTTATTAATATCTTTTTCTTATACTGTAGTTGAAGGTATTGACTCTCTGGATTTGGGATTTTTCGTTCTTGTCTCGTTGCTTGCATGCTTGTAATCTATTGTTTGTAAACCATTGCTAAATTTCTTCGTACAATGTGAAACTAGCGTTTATTGATCTATAATTCTTTAATCGTTCAATAGTTTGTCAGGCTGACTCACTTATCTTTAGTACAAATACCACTGATAAACCATATCCATTCTGTCTTGGTCATTTTTAGCACCCTAGAGATCTGAGACTATTGTCGAATGTGATTCTAAATGCCTGGTAAGTCTGAAAAAAAACAATGTTTGGGTCGGGCTTCAAGCTTGATATTAGACTGCCATGTCATAAACTCTAGCCTCGTCAGCTCGAATGTAATTTGTCTGCTAAGCACGTAATGGCTATTTGATATATTGCTTTAACCACCAGAAATGACTTAATCATGTTTCATAGGGTTCTCCCTTCCAGACAAGACTTTTAAGATAAGTGTGAAATCTTAGCTCAATTCATCGATGTCAGTTCGTGAATTTACTATGGATTGAAACCGCACTAATGAACTTTGTCTTCATACTTTATGACCTTTGGAAAATAGGTAATGACAATGTAGGTAAGATTGTGTAATTGGGACACTATGTTGTTACAGGCTGTAAACACGGTGTTTGACCAACTAGTTACAGGGTAGGTCTCTTTGTGACAGAGTTTTGCGGCAGATAGCCTGTTACTCTGTCCACCTTAATTGTTGCTTTACTATTAAGTTATCATAACATTCTTATTTTATCCTCAGTTGGATCTGATTCAAGAAATTTATTTGTTCATAATGTGTATAGATTCTTGATTTAATTATTTTCATTAGTTGTGTCTTAATAATTCAGGTCTACTTGATCCTGCAAGATCACAAAATTCTATGTTTGTATCTTGAGTTAATATCTAGGTATCAGACTGAAAATTAGATTTTTCTAATTGTGTTACTCTTAGTCTGTAAAGCTGAAACTGAGTTTTCAAAAAGCCTTTATTAATGTGTATACTGAAAATTCCCAGCACCACACGTAGTGTTTAAAATACACTGTATTTGCTGATATAACAGCTGAGTTTTTAGTATGCTTAAGTCAGCATATAATCGAGTCGCAGACATACTGACCCACTAAAGTCTTAACCTCAGGGTCAATGACCATGAAGGGTACTCAGTACATTGTCTTTAGATCGTTGTTTATGGTTGAGTTTTGTTTGCGTGGTGTCATGGCTCTGACCCGTGAATTAGTCGTAAATAACGTTATAAACTTTCCATTCACTTATTACACTATAAATGTCAATGATTATATACTGTAAATACACGTGAATATTACTACACCATATATAAATGTCACTATTGTAGTATATGATTTGGAAAGCTTACACCTTATATTAAGTTTCCTTTTAATTATAACAGGTATGTTCTATAAGAACACAAACTGTTTAACCAATACTTGTCTCTTAATTTTCTGGTCTAACTAAAACATTATGTAACACTGTGTTATTTTATATACACTCAGATCAAACAAACATCACTTGGGTTGTGGTCTTTAATTCAGCAATTTCTCGAGAATTGGAGCAGTGGTGTTGAGGACCTTGTGGGTGATGTCCCCAGCTCCTTGTTCTTTTGGGATGTCCGTCTGGGTGAGGCGCCCGTTTTTCTTTTGGAGTTGAACGCTGGGTGAGTGCCTGTTTTCTTTTGGCTGCCACATTTCTCTCGTCGCATTGAGGTCTGTGAGGGGCAACTCATTTATACTGATGTTTATATTGCGTAAAACACTAGTTTTTACAGCTTTTTTCGCAAGGACCTTGGATGTCATAGGTTATTTGTACACTGTTAGTACAACCATATTTGGACCACAGTGTTGGTCTTTATCCGGTTCGAGCACACCCCAAATTCTTAGAAGATAATGTGAGGACAGGCAATCGTCTACACAGCCCGGCCCTGCAGACGATGTCTACTAGAAGCTGTCGTAATACATCACAACATGGGCTGTAAGAAATCGAAATATAATGTTTGTTAAGTATAAATTACCCCTAGGGTGGTGTTAGTCCAGCTTAGATTTGCATTTCACTGGTGGCTGAAGATTGTACTTGTTTGGGATGTACTCAATGGTCCGCTTATCACGGGGTTTATGAGAGTTTCTATACTCAACGACTTATACTCATGTGCGAGTCAAGAGTACTCACGAGTTAGAAACCTTACCTGGGTATATGTATCTGACCGTTAATTACGCCCGGATATCCGAATGAGTTGATTGAGAATAAGTCTTTGAAGTATGTAGTCACTGCACTCTGCTGATGGATGCAACACTCGTTAGTTACTGCTGTTCATTTCACATAATTGTTCACACGCAAAAGTTATCAACTGGTAGAAGCTGATCACTCATTCTCTTTAGTGTTTTATTGTGTTTGAAGACAACTTTGTTTCACACTAACGCACAGATCAGTGTTCTTTGTTGGTTATCATGGCGTCAGTGTCACTCGTTAGAAGAGTCAAAGTTAATCTAGCGCCCCCACTGAGCCGTTCAAGCCGTTTGCTCCCCTATACACAAAAAAAAAAATTCTGGACCTCAGTACCTTGCTCCTTGTCGCCACGCGCTCCTCGATGAGAAGCAAAAGCAGGAATGTGTTTGTTCTTGCTGTTCTTTTAAGATAGACAAAATGTCCACTGTGTTTTTACTATGGTAATTAAAGTGGGGTCAGGATTTTCCTTAATTGTCCTGCTCTGCTGAGTAGTATATGATGTACTGTCCTCCTTATAAAAATACACTTTGCCAACACTGCGTTGAGGGGCAGAGGTCACTTGGACTACGTCGTCATAGCATCTGTGTTCAATTAACTCACTCTAGCGTCAAAACAAGTATCGTCTCGCTCGCCCCTTATGGAGGGCTTGGCCCATCAGGGCTGTAGAAAAGGGCTGAAGGGGGGCTGATTACCCCCTCCTGGAGTAAAAATTTCCTACCACATGGGCCACCCCCTGCCTCGGTGGGGATACGCCCTCGGTGTGTTGAAAGAAAGAAAGATATATATTAATATATCTTTCAACACACCCGGCCCAGGCTATCACACGTAGGCAGGGTGGCCCATAAAGGAAAAAACAACGAAAGTTTTCACCTTTTAAATTTCAGCTAATATAATGTTCAGGGAGAAGGGTTACTAGCCCCGTTGCTCCCGACATATTCGCACGTCGCTCTTACGGAACACGCATGGTTATACTGGAGAGATCTCTGTTCCACTTCCCATGGAGATAAGAGGAAATAGAAACTACAAGAAAACGAGAACTAGAAAAGAAAATGAAAGAAAAATCCAGAGGGGTTTGTGTAGTATAGTATGCTTCTACATGTTATGTCGTATGTGTGGGCACCTAAGTGGTAAAGAAGTATGCAAGCACGTACCTGATATATCGTGCATGCTTGTGTATGAGACAGAAAAAAAGGGACACTGCAGTAATCCTTACTATCATGTAAAAACATATTACAGGCTTTTCGTTTTTTCACTCCACGTGTGTTGCTGGAAGGTAGTACCTACCTGTTTGACGCACGTGTGCGGATCTGTCTACCAACCATACTATTCCTCTATACCATCCTACTAATCTAATATATTATATATATCATATATATTATATTATAATTATATAAATATATATTAATACTATATATGTATATACTATATTTATATTAACAAGTCGGCCATCTCCTCCACCGTGGGCAGGTGACCAAAATAGAAAGAAACATCCCCTAATAAAGAAAATACTTTCATATCATTGCAACACTTTTCACCTATAACTCTACCACTTCAATGTTTTTTGCAGAGGGCTCGACGAATACAACAGTTTAGAAGCTCCTCTTATTTACGTTTAAAGATACAAAAATTTCCCTCACAAACTCCCAATATCCCAAAGCCCTCCTTAAGGAAGTGCAGGCATATTGTATTCTCCATTTCCAGGACTCCAGTCCTGCTATAAAAAAATACCGGTTTCCCTGAATCCCTTCAACTAAATATTACCCTCACACACATCCAACAGATCGTCAGTCCCAAATAACATTAGTCTCCATTCACTCCCTAACTAACACATCTCACGACACGCGCTGAAGTCCAAGCCCCTCGCCCACAAAAACCTCCTCCTTTACTCACTCCCGCCAGGACCCTTTCGTAGGACGACCCTATCCCCGGCCTTCCTTTCCCTACAGAATTTCGGCCAGCAAGCCATGTTATTCACTTTGATCCTTTCTCTCTAAATGACCGAACCACCATCAACAACCCCCTTCATTATGCACTCTGACTAATAATTTTAATAACTTCCACACCTTCCCTTTTTCCACCACTTTGAACCTCCGAATTGTCTCAGAAATATTTACACCACACTGTGCCCTTAAACAATACATCTCCACTGCCTCCACCGCCTCCTCGATGCAGCATTTACAACCCCAAGCTTCACAACCCCAAGAAGATTGTTGTACCGACAATACTTTCATACATTTCCTTCTTTGCTCCAAAGACTGATAACTTATCTTTGTCTCCACAAATACCACAACGCACACACAGCTTTATTTTTCCCTCATCAAATCTATAAAACCATCCGCCCAGACACTTCAACTCCCAAGTATCTGAAAACAATCACTTCTCATATCCTCCACCCAATTTGACTACCAATTTTTCTTATCTAAATCATTTGAAACACTCAACACTTTACTCATTTCCTATTTATCACTTCAACTTTCTACCTTACACACACTCCCAGATTCGTCACTAACTCAGCAATTTTTTTCATTAGAATCACCCATAAGCACAGTACATCAGCAAAACAACCATTTGGGGGCGTGAAAAAATAGTGAACTTCCAGAAGCGCTATCGTACTTATTCAGATATCAATGGAACTATGTTCCTTGAATAATGTGAGAAGTCACGAAAGTGCTTTGAATTTCCCTATTCTTCACAATGGATGTTTTTGATACTTTGAAATCACACTGTTTACTGTGATCATATGTACTCTACCAAATATCGCGGTGCGTCAGGGTCGATTCATAGCACCTGGCTCTGCCTCTTCACTGTACTTCTTCTCAGTCCACTCCATTAATCTCCAAGAGCTTTATATACTTCTCAGGACTCCCACAACTCATCACTCTTCAGATAGTTCCACTTACGGACAACTCATGGCTAAAGAGATACTTCTAACATTTCTGTGCGCATGAGTTTCGTTTTCATTTGTGGCCCCCTTCTTGCTTGTGAACCTCTCAGACCATTACTGTCCCTACCACCCAAGCAATTTCTCTTCATTTTATGTTATTGTCCCCATACCCATCCTGTCTTTCATTAGTGTCAGGATTAGTTCCCTTAACCACTCCTCGTCGGACCAAAGCCCTCAGTTCCGGGACTAGTCCATGTTGCAAACCTCTTGCACTTATCTCGGGTTAGCCAGGCACCCTTTTGGATGCAGCAGTTATTTGGATGATGTTGCACAATAAGATGTGCTATGTACGATGCATACCCCAAGATCCATAGATGAGTTTAGTCCTCCATAAATCCTCCATAACTTTGCACTAGCCTGGGGTTAAACCTCCCATGAGCATATTTTCCAGACCAGAGTTTGCTTCTCCTGTCCAGTATACCCCTTGTAGGGTTTCCCTTAGACCTATTCCACTTTGTATTCTCGTCATTAGTTCACATCGCCTGCAAACAGGACTCCAACCGTCATATCATCCACAAATACAAGTGAAACCAATCACTGACCTAGTACTGACCCTTGTGGAGATCCCCACTCGAACACTTGGCACCCACTCCTGACATCCTCGTCTCGGACTGCGACCCGACACACTTAACACGATGTGACCCTTCCTGTCAGGTATACCCATAACTAATATGCTTGATGCAAAGGAGTTTTCCCTTCCCCTGAACGCCGTGCTGGTTGTGCCGTGTGTAAGTATTAAGATATATAAATATGTATGATAAACGAGTAGAAGCAACAAGTAAATCAAAAAAAGCATTTTTTACTATATGTGGCTTAATTCATAACTTCAGTAAAAAAACCATAATTCAAAGTTAAAAAAATTATTATCACCACATAACAGGAACACGAAGCTTTCAGGAAATGCTTGAATCTATTCATTCTTCCCTTCTGCTCTAGCATTACGCCATCTCTCTCTCTCCCTCTCTCTCTCTCTCTCTCTCCTTCACACTAGGGTTTACAAAGTTTTAGGAGTTTCCTTTATTTAGAAGAGCTAAGTAGTTATTACCCTAAATTAACTTTTATTTTAAAAGTCTTTTATTGCTAAAAGATCATAAAAAATATAGAAACATGATGAAGTTGAAGTCCACCAGTAGTACGGCAGTGATTGATATTTGGTAAGTGACAATTGATATTAATTACGTTGATGTCATTTATGGTGTAAACGACATGATCCAGAGAATAAATAAATCTCAGAAGAAGTGATGGTCTTGAGGAGGGAAGCACATGTAGTTGCTGTTTCCTGCCCACTTGTTATGATACTGCTCTCTCTCTCTCTCGTCTCTTCTCTCTCTCTCTCTCTCCTCTGTGTCTATTCTCTCCTCTCTGGTCTCTCTCCTCTCTCACTGTCACTCTCATCTCTCTTCTTGTCTCTCTCCCTAGTGAGGCAGAAAGGATCATGTTTTGGACTCTTACTATGCTCACTCTAGAAATTTGCATGGCCCAACAGACATAATGCAGAAATGACACAGTCAGAAGTACATGGATACCAAATAATTAAACAGTCCTTCTGTTATCAGGATAATCAGTTCATAACGAAGAAACGTAGCCATTAATAGTAACTGTACTAGACTAGAGGGTTCAGTTCGTGTTCAGTCAAGAACAGGGGGGTAACCAGAAGCAGAACTTCTTCTCCGTGAGTAACATGGAGGAAAAAAATTGACAGAAAATAATAGGCTACAAATAATCTCTGCTCTAACTAAGTCTTCCTATCCAGTTCCGACTCCCTCTTAATATACTGACGCAGTTTTCAATTGTGGAATGGTGTATTTTTTCACCTGTTCTTTAGGCTGGCTTGGGATGGGGGGTAAGGAAGGGTAAAGAGAGGGGCCTCTGCCCTTGTCTTCTAGACGACTAGAAAGTAATACTCATTAGTCAATAATGACCAAAGCCTTTGTAAAGTTTTAGATTCTCCAAAGAGACCCACTCGGTATTATACATGCAAGTCCGATCGTAATATGCCTACTCACATATCCTTTGCCTTCACAGATGTAACTATCCTCTCTCTTCTCTCTTCTAAATTTACTCATAGGGTTTTACAAGTTTATTAAGAGTTGCTACATTCTACCGTTTATTTGCACTTCAAGAAAAGGCGTTTTACCTCCCTCATCTCCCTCTGAAAAACTTCAATAAACCAGTCAAAATCGTTATCAAGATATATTATAAAACATACTAAGAGGAACAGGAATAAGGTTGAACCAGCCTTGCGATTCAGCGATTTTAATATTGGCCAACAGAACTTATGTCACTTAATTTATTCTGTAACATCGTGGATCTTCACTCCACTGCCTTCCTAGGTGAAATGATAATTTAGATGAATCTGATGCTCTTATGATTGTGAGCACAGCATATATATATATATATATTATAAATATATAAATAATATATATATATTATATATATAAAAATAGTATATATATAAATATATGGGAAGTACAGTGCCCGCACTTTCTGAATGAGGGTGCGAATGTTGCAGTTTAAAAACTGTAGTGTAAAGCACCCTTCTGGCAAGACAGTGATGGAGTTATGATGGTGAAAGTTTATCTTTTTCGGCACACCCAGCCTTGGTGGGAATCGCAGTGTAATCAAAATAATAATAAATATAGTATATATATATTTCTATATATATATATATAAATTATATTATATATATATATATATATACATATATATATACATATATTAATTATATATATAAATAATATATAATAATATATATAAATATATATATATATATATATATATATATATAAATATATATATAATTGTTTTTTGCTGCAGCTGGTCTTGTGGAAGTTGAAGCTGTCGATCATCTCGACCATATGTGTAGACCAGAGTACAAATCTTGAAATATTGGCTTTGTGCATAACAGTAATTCCAAACCGCATCCCCCCCGGGCGGGAAGGGGTTTTGTTGAAAGGACAAAATCCATCCGGGCCGGGTTTGCGGGAACGAGAGGTATGCCCAAATGCTTTGGTCCCTTTTTGGCTCTTCTCTCACTCTCGCCCTTTCCCCTCCCTCTCTCTTCTCTTTTTTCACCCTCCTCTCCCCCCTCCCCTCCTCCCTTTTCTCTCCCCCTCTCTTTTCCTTTTCCCCCTTCCCTGTTTAAAAATTTCCCTTTTTTTATCCTTCCCTCTTCTATCACAAGCAAAATTTCCCACAATGTTTTTACTCTCTTCATGGGCCTGGGGACGTAAGATTTTTCCGGGGAGAAAATGAATGTATTTTGGGGCGTCAAAAAGTTTTTCCTAGAGGTCCCCCCTTTCGGGGTGTAGAGAGGAACGCCCGCCTTAATACTGATAAAGTATGCCTTATTTTTGCCCTGCAACACGTGTCAAGGAAAGTAGTTTCCAAATTTTCGGGCTGGGAAATTTGCCTAAAAAAATTCCTTTTTAAAAAAGGGAAAAGTTTGGAGATTTTTTTTCCCGAAAGCGAAGTGTACATTTCAAATATTGCCCAGTTATTTTTTAACTCGGGAAACGTTTTTAGGTGTTACAAGAAAACAATTCCCATACCAAATATAAATAAATACGTGAAAAAACTGAAGGATAATGAGGTTTCCCAAAACCGTGGCCTTGACAGTAAAAAAAGCCCAAAGCGCTGAAATTTTGTCAAGATATATTTCCCGCTTTCCCCAGTTAAACCCCTTACCATTTTTTATTTCCCTCGCATGATTTACCCTTGGGTTTAAACTACGGGAGTTGGGATTTCGTGACCCTGGTGCAAAACAGGTCCTTCACATTTTTTCACGGGGTACAAAGACTTTCTAGGGGAAACCCCGGCAAAAGAACTTTCCAAAATTTTCACCCAAAAAACCATCAATCTTTTCCCAAACCCAACTTCTAAAATTTTCATGGTAAACCCTTTTTCCACACCCCTTTGAAAGCCAATTGACTATCAAATCAAAAAAGGTTCAAATAAACAACTGTCAGTGAATAAAGAAGAATGGACCAAGCTCGAAATTTTTAAAATTTGAAACCCCCCGTAGTTTTAGTGGAAGGCACGGGGACGTGCAATTTGGGGGTCTTAACGGGTTTAGCAGGATTCGCGCTCTAAAAAAACGGACGTTACTGATTTGGTACGATCATTTTTGTAGATGATATAGGAAAATTTAAATATCATTATTTTTAAAGGGGTGGACTGGTAAGCCAGGGGAAAGGCCTGGGTCAGATGACCAAAGCTTAAAAGGCGGGTCTTTCATCTAAGACCCGCGTCAGGAAACTTTTTCCCCTTTTTTCCTGACAAACCCCTTCCCCTAACCTAACCTAACTGACTTGGGTTTATATGAATTCCGACATTCACATCATCTCCAGCCCTGGGGGAAAACATCTAGGAAGTAGAAAAAAGGGCAGCGCGTTTTCTCGATCTCACAGTTTGGAGGAACAACCCCTCCACTCTTTTAGTTTCAACGACCCACAGGGGTTTTAGCCATTAAAAATTTTTTATTTTATTTCCTACTGGGGGACTTGTTACCTCAAACCCCATCGTCCATCGTTTTTTCCCCTGTTTTGGGACGATGAAACCACGGGTTTGGTTATTTGTTTTTTTTAACCCTTTTATATAACACGGGTAAACAAAAATTTTCTGGCCCATTGATATTAAAAAATGTTTTGGGGAAAATTTTGGGTGGGGGCGATTCCAAATATGTAAACCCTATTTTGCTTAAATTGGTTCAAATTTTTTTGATAAATTTGTTAACCCACTAAAAAAATATACAATTTAAAGGGAAAAAAATTTGATCAGGGCGGGCTAACTTTTCAATCACACCGAAATTTTAAAAATAATAAAATTTATTGCATAAATAAAAAGTTTTTTACGATTTTCTTCTATGTTGGTTCCCTAACAGTTTTTTTTTGAGTTAGCCCCGTTGGTTAAGTTGCATAATGGGTTTTCCATTTGCCCAAAGAAAACTTTAAGGCACTAATTGCGCCGGGCTATAAACGCCGCCAATCTCCTGGTCGATATTTAAATCCCATTCAAAGAATAAATCCAGAGATCTTAAATTTCAGTATAAAAAGTTCTACGTCTTGGCTGAAATAAGCCTTTTTAATTTTTAATTTTTTGTTGGAGACAAAACTTGAAAATCTGGATGCTAAAAGTTAGAAATGATGTCATGTATCAATCATTGAGTTCTTCTTGGGGGAAATTCAGGGATAATTTAAATATTTCTACATACTACCCTTTTCTATGCCCGGTTGTATTCTAAACACTGGGGTTTCTTTAATACCTTAAAAACGGAAAAGTCCCCTTTTTAAAAATTCAACACGCCATCAGACCCTCAAAAAAGTATTTGATAAGGCTGGTTTTCCCTTTTCATAAAATAAAAATATAGAAAAATCAGTGAAACATAAAAATAAACAATTATGTTTAAAATTACGTAAAACCCTTTTAAAAGAATATAAAACGCTTAAACATGAAAATTTAAAACCTAATTGAAGCCCCAAAAAATTAAAAAAATTTAAAAATATAAATAATTAAATGGGCTTTAATACACAGAGTGGAAACTCTTGTTGACAAAAATTACCCCAAACACAAAAATAAATTAAACAAGGGGTGGAAAGAAAACTTACAGATTTGAAGGGAGCCGAAAGTCAAGTGAATGACAACCGGGCGGGGGGACCACGTCACCTTCCCCCGGGTGAAAAGGGGGGGGGAGGGTACGGGGAAAGATACACTCACCTAACAAACAAGCTAATATCAACATGGTACACATAAAACCAAATTTAAAAAACCCAAAAATAGGATATGTACCCTTTTAAAATTTTCACGATTCTCACATTAGCACTGTAGTTGTGGGTTTTAACCCCCGCAACAACTTTGAGAGCATTTAGCCTGTCTTTGCTTTCTTTATTTAGTTTTTTCCTTTGTGGGAAGGGTCTCGTATTTATAAAGGTTAAAAATAAAATTTTCGCGTTTTTACACAACTCCTTTCGTTAAATACTAAATAATTTAAATAAAATTTTAAACTTTTTTTAAACCTCTGCAAAATAAAGAAAAAGCCACTACAAACCCTAAACGGTATATGTGTAAAGTAAAGGAAATACCAAATTTTTCCCCAAACGAAACTAATCTGAAAATCACTGTTTTTTCGGGAAATTTAGGAAACCCCCAAAAAATGTTTGGCAACGATTTTTTTTTTGTTGGCCAGATAATAATGAGACGCAAATGGATTGGTCAAAACCCGTTACCCATTTCTTTTCATAGGGTTGTTAAGGTTGAAAAAATCCAATCTTATCAAAATTAACGCCATTTCTAAAGTTTTCCCCGGGTACCTTTTATCCCCCGGGGGAAACCCTTCTACCTTTGTAATAGTTACCATTCACTTTCAAAAAAAAGGACTGGAAAAACCCCACCAGCCCCTTTTAAGTCTATGATGCAGGCCTTTTGCAAAAGTTCACGAGAGATTGGGATGAGGGATCGCTGTTGTTTTTTTTTTTCCAGGAAAAAAAAACAAAGGACTTATAATCCGTTGAGTTCGATATGTAAAACAATTCCCTGGTTGTTTTTTCTGTCAACCCTTTAAACTTTTTACTGAACACTAAATCCCGCCTTGATGCAGAGTTTTATCCCAGAGGGAAGATGAAAAGGTTTTTATTTATAGAAAAAGGGTTTCTCAGATCAAATTTCAAGACCAAAAGGGAAAAAAATTCATGAAAAAAAAAAACTCATTTTTTTGCCATGAAAACAAAACATGGATTTCGGGCCATGGAAGTTTTTTTAAGAGTATTAATTTTGGGCGATCTAGGAAAACTGGGGGGATAAAACCTGGAAAATGAGATAATGATG
>NC_069415.1:67819138-67845274 GCF_026875155.1 Cherax quadricarinatus | reverse complement strand
CTGCTGTTTCCTGGCTGGTGGCTGCTGTTTCCTGGCTGGTGGCTGCTGTTTCCTGGCTGGTGGCTGCTGTTTCCTGGCTGGTGGCTGCTGTTTCTTGGCTGGTGGCTGCTGTTTCTTGGCTGGTGGCTGCTGTTTCCTGGCTGGTGGCTGCTGTTTCCTGGCTGGTGGCTGCTGTTTCTTGGCTGGTGGCTGCTGTTTCTTGGCTGGTGGCTGCTGTTTCCTGGCTGGTGGCTGCTGTTTCCTGGCTGGTGGCTGCTGTTTCCTGGCTGGTGGCTGCTGTTTTCTGGCTGGTGGCTGCTGTTTCCTGGCTGGTGGCTGCTGTTTCCTGGCTGGTGGCTGCTGTTTTCTGGCTGGCGGCTGCTGTTTCTTGGCTGGTGGCTGTTGTTTCCTGGCTGGTGGCTGCTGTTTCTTGGCTGGTGGCTGCTGTTTCTTGGCTGGTGGTGGCTGCTGTTTCCTGGCTGGTGGCTGCTGTTTCCTGGCTGGTGGCTGCTGTTTCCTGGCTGGTGGCTGCTGTTTCCTGGCTGGTGGCTGCTGTTTCCTGGCTGGTGGCTGCTGTTTCCTGGCTGGTGGCTGCTGTTTCCTGGCTGGTGGCTGCTGTTTCCTGGCTGGTGGCTGCTGTTTCCTGGCTGGTGGCTGCTGTTTCCTGGCTGGTGGCTGCTGTTTCCTGGCTGGTGGCTGCTGTTTCCTGGCTGGTGGCTGCTGTTTCCTGGCTGGTGGCTGCTGTTTCCTGGCTGGTGGCTGCTGTTTCCTGGCTGGTGGCTGCTGTTTCTTGGCTGGTGGCTGCTGTTTCTTGGCTGGTGGCTGCTGTTTCCTGGCTGGTGGCTGCTGTTTCCTAGCTGGTGGCTGCTGTTTCTTGGCTGGTGGCTGCTGTTTCTTGGCTGGTGCTGTTCTGCTGGTGCTGCTGTTCCTGGCTGGTGGCTGCTGTTTCCTGGCTGGTGGCTGCTGTTTCCTGGCTGGTGGCTGCTGTTTCCTGGCTGGTGGCTGCTGTTTCTTGGCTGGTGGCTGCTGTTTCTTGGCTGGTGGCTGCTGTTTCCTGGCTGGTGGCTGCTGTTTCCTGGCTGGTGGATGCCGTTTCCTGGCTGGTGGCTGCTGTTTCTTGGCTGGTGGCTGCTGTTTCCTGGCTGATGGCTGCTGTTTCCTGGCTGGTGGCTGCTGTTTCCTGGCTGATGGCTGCTGTTTCCTGGCTGGTGGCTGCTGTTTCCTAGCTGGTGGCTGCTGTTTCCTGGCTGGTGGCTGCTGTTTCCTGGCTGGTGGCTGTTTCCTGGCTGGTGGATGCTGTTTCCTGGCTGATGGCTGCTGTTTCCTGGCTGGTGGCTGCTGTTTCCTGGCTGATGGCTGCTGTTTCCTGGCTGGTGGCTGTTTCCTGGCTGGTGGCTGCTGTTTCCTGGCTGGTGGCTGCTGTTTCCTGGCTGGTGGCTGTTTCCTGGCTGGTGGCTGCTGTTTACTGGCTGGTGGCTGCTGTTTCCTGGCTGGTGGCTGCTGTTTCCTGGCTGGTGGCTGCTGTTTCCTGGCTGGTGGCTGCTGTTTTCTGGCTGGTGGCTGCTGTTTCCTGGCTGGTGGCTGCTGTTTCCTGGCTGGTGGCTGCTGTTTTTGGCTGGTGGCTGCTGTTTCCTGGCTGGTGGCTGCTGTTTCCTGGCTGGTGGCTGCTGTTTCTTGGCTGGTGGCTGTTGTTTCCTGGCTGGTGGCTGCTGTTTCTTGGCTGGTGGCTGCTGTTTCTTGGCTGGTGGCTGCTGTTTCCTGGCTGGTGGCTGCTGTTTCCTGGCTGGTGGCTGCTGTTTCCTGGCTGGTGGCTGTTGTTTCCTGGCTGGTGGCTGCTGTTTCCTGGCTGGTGGCTGCTGTTTTCTGGCTGGTGGCTGCTGTTTTCTGGCTGGTGGCTGCTGTTTCCTGGCAGGTGGCTGCTGTTTCCTGGCTGGTGGCTGCTGTTTCCTGGCTGGTGGCTGCTGTTTCTTGGCTGGTGGCTGCTGTTTCTTGGCTGATGGCTGCTGTTTCTTGGCTGGTGGCTGCTGTTTCCTGGCTGGTGGCTGCTGTTTCCTAGCTGGTGGCTGCTGTTTCTTGGCTGGTGGCTGCTGTTTCTTGGCTGGTGGCTGCTGTTTCCTGGCTGGTGGCTGCTGTTTCCTGGCTGGTGGCTGCTGTTTCCTGGCTGGTGGCTGCTGTTTCCAGGCTGGTGGCTGCTGTTTCCTGGCTGGTGGCTGCTGTTTCCTGGCTGGTGGCTGCTGTTTCTTGGCTGGTGGCTGCTGTTTCTTGGCTGGTGGCTGCTGTTTCCTGGCTGGTGGCTGCTGTTTCCTGGCTGGTGGCTGCCGTTTCCTGGCTGGTGGCTGCTGTTTCTTGGCTGGTGGCTGCTGTTTCCTGGCTGGTGGCTGCTGTTTCCTGGCTGGTGGCTGCTGTTTCCTGGCTGATGGCTGCTGTTTCCTGGCTGGTGGCTGCTGTTTCCTAGCTGGTGGCTGCTGTTTCCTGGCTGGTGGCTGCTGTTTCCTGGCTGGTGGCTGTTTCCTGGCTGGTGGATGCTGTTTCCTGGCTGATGGCTGCTGTTTCCTGGCTGGTGGATGCTGTTTCCTGGCTGATGGCTGCTGTTTCCTGGCTGGTGGCTGCTGTTTCCTGGCTGATGGCTGCTGTTTCCTGGCTGGTGGCTGCTGTTTCCTGGCTGGTGGCTGCTGTTTCCAGGCTGGTGGCCGTTTCCTGGCTGGTGGATGCTGTTTCCTGGCTGGTGGCTGCTGTTTCCTGGCTGGTGGCTGTTTCCTGGCTGGTGGCTGCTGTTTCTTGTTTGTGACTGCCGTTTTCTAGCGTGTAGCTGCTGTTTCCTTGCTTGTGGCTGCTGTTTCCTCTTTTGTGGCTGCTGTTTCCTCTCTTGTGGCTGCTGTTTCCTGGCTTCTAGCTGCTGTTTACTGGCTTATGACTACTGTTTTTTGGTTGGTAACTAATACCAACTTAATAAGGTAATTCTAACATTATAACGTAATACCAACATTATAATTCCAATTTTTTTAGAACATACTAGTATTATATGTTACCCAGGAGAAGCTAATACCAACATTACAGTGTAATACCAAATTAATAATTTAGGCAACATACGTGAAAAAAAAAACACTAAAGAACTTAAAAATTTAATTTGAGTGTTTTGTCTCAAGATAGTGTAAATTATAGTTTAAATGGCAGAGAACCCTTAATAAATAGTCCAAATTCTAGGCCTTTCGTGTTGCAATCAACACATCAGGAGCTTGCAATGTTGCAGAAAAGAGGATGAAGTCCAAGCAAACACGTTCAGAGGAAGACTTTTTGCTAGATTGAAGGAAGAGAGAAGCAGTAGAGGATAAGTGCCCCAGGCATACCATCCAGTACCCAATACCTGGTGTTTGAAAGACTGAATATTTTAGCAGTGCTCTTCTTGCCAAATAAGGCAAGCGAAAATTTGTGTATGCAGTAATTTCGCAAAAATCATTCTTGAGTAACATCTTAGGTAGAAAGTAGTGCGAAGTCCTTATAAAATCATAAAAGAAAGAGTGTGCTCTCCATGCAGCCATTGCTGTGTGGAGTGGTGGAGGAGGTGTGGAGTGGTGGAGGAGGTGTGAAGAGTTAAACTTCCAGAGAGGAGCACGATAAGGAAGAGAGAGACAAGGACAAAAAGTAATGGAGGAGGAAGACATGGAAGGGAGGAGGTACTTTGAGGCGGCTACCATGGAAGACCTGGATAAAGACGAAGCAAGCAGAGTATACAGTGTATAATTATTTGAAGACTCGTTTTAGAAGGTTGGTAACTAGTGGTTTTCTGAAAGGAGTTTGTGTGTGTGTGTGTGTGTGTGTGTGTTCTCTTCTACTTGTACTCACCTATTTATGGTTGAAAAGATCGAGTCATAGCTCCTGGCCCCGCCTTTTCACTGATCGCTACTAGGCCCACTCTCTCTGACCATGAGCTTTATCAAACCTCGTCTTAAAACTTTGTATGGTTCCCGCCTCCACTACATCACTTTCTAGGTTATTCCACTTCCTGACAACTCTGTGACTGAAGAAATTCTTCCAAACATCCCTTTGACTTATCAGAGTTTTCAGCTTCCAATTGTGACCCCCTTGTTGCTGTATCCCATTTTTGGAACATCCTGGCTCTCTCCACCTTGCCGATTCCTCTTAGTATTTTGTATGTCGTTTTCATATCCCCCCTATCTCTCCTATCCTCCAGTGTCGTCAGGTCGATATACCTTAACCTCTCCTCGTAGGACATTTCCCTTTTCTCCGGGACCAGTCTAGTTGCAAACCTTTGCACTTTCTCTAGTTTCGTTACGTGCTTGGCTAGGTATATTCCAATATAGGCTTAACGTACACAGTGTACAGGGTCCTGCTTGTGTGTCTATGTACTCACCTAGTTGTGGTTGCAGGGGTCGATTCACAGCTCCTGGCCCCACCTTTCCACTGTGTGCGTGTAAGTACAAGAACCTACCAAGAAATCTTACCTTAGTGGAGAATCATCAACTGTGAATATGTGCGTAGTAGTTTGTTTATATCTATATGTGTACGAGTGGGCACTGTTTCATGCGGGTATGTGAGAGTGCCGTCTGGTATGTTACAAGAATGTTTATGTTATCTGTGCCCCTGCTACTGCCTGTCCTTGTGTTTATTTTCGTAGATCTTTACACACTTTTCTCGCCTGCTTCCAAACTGATATGTCCTGAAATACATTAACATTTTTGATACACCTGTGTAAAACATTTACTAACCACCTGAGCCGAGTTAAACAATTGCTTCACTGCCAGATTTGTCAGCCTACCTACCTCACCTACCTACGCTGTATTGCCTCTTATATGAGTCACTGTGATACGTAGAGCGTGATGGCTAACTATAGGCCAAATACCAAAAGAAAGGCAAACTGACTTAACTGATCCTCTTCATGTGAGTAGCGTTTGTCTGTATGTCGTCCCTCCAGTGTGGAATCTTTGGTCGTCCGTACAGTGTGGAACCTTTGGTCGTCCGTACGATGTGGAGCCTGTGGTCGTCCGTACAGTGTGGAACCTTTGGTCGTCCGTACAGTGTGGAGCCTGTGGTCGTCCGTACAGTGTGGAACCTTTGGTCGTCCGTACAGTGTGGAACCTTTGGTCGTCCGTACAGTGTGGAACCTTTGGTCGTCCGTACAGTGTGGAACTTTTGGTCGTCCGTACAGTGTGGAGCCTGTGGTCGTCCGTACAGTGTGGAGCCTGTGGTCGTCCCTACAGTGTGGAGCCTTTGGTCGTCCCTCCAGTGTGCAGCCTTTGGTCGTCCCTCCAGTGTGGAACCTTTGGTCGTCCGTACAGTGTGGAACCTTTGGTTTTCCTTACAGTGTGCAGCCTTTGGTCGTCTCTCCAGTGTGGAGCCTTTGGTTGTCCTTACAGTGTGGAACCTTTGGTCGTCTCTACAGTGTGGAGCCTTTGGTCGTCCCTAGTGTGGAAGCTTTGGTCGTCCCTCCAGTATGGAAGCTTTGGTCGTCCCTACAGTGTGGAGCCTTTGGTCGTCCCTACAGTGTGGAACCTTTGGTCGTCCCTACAGTGTGGAGCCTTTGGTCGTCCCTAGTGTGGAAGCTTTGGTCGTCCCTCCAGTATGGAAGCTTTGGTCGTCCCTACAATGTGGAGCCTTTGGTCGTCCCTACAGTGTGGAGCCTTTGGTCGTCCCTACAGTGTGGAGCCTTTGGTCGTCCCTAGTGTGGAAGCTTTGGTCGTCCCTCCAGTATGGAAGCTTTGGTCGTCCCTACAATGTGGAGCCTTTGGTCGTCCCTACAGTGTGGAGCCTTTGGTCGTCCCTATAGTGTGGAAGCTTTAGTCGTCCCTCCAGTGTGGAACCTTTGGTCGTCCCTGCAGTGTGGAACCTTTGGTCGTCCTTTCAACAACTCTTCCTCGTGGATGTACTCTGGAGACGTCATCTGTAATATAATTTATTTCCACTCATCTTAAACACTGACAAGTCTTAGTTTATCCTTGCACTACAAACCTTCACTCTGCTTGTTATTCCACGTTTTCCGTTAATTTGAGATCTCACTCTTACCCACTTGAATAACTGATGGTAACTACATTTCCTTCTGGCAACTCCCAGTGCACGGGGACCGTGCGCTGGGAGTTGCCAATTTGTATAAGACATTACAACGGCCTCTCTGCAAATACGTCACATAGTCTAACTTTTTTTTTTAGGATATTCAAGGTAATTTACATATATATTAGTAGGTATAATAACTGTATTCATCTAAATTCGTGCAACTGTAGTTAAGTGTACTTGTGCTTATGTAAATTTACTCTCTGAATGCGTATATGTACACAAATGTCACTAACCTCGACAATTGCAGCCAGAAAAGAAAAATCGTAGTAAGTGGTACACATTTTGCTCTATTTTCGGCGTTTTTCCTTTTATCTTTTTGTTTCTATATGAAAAAAAATCCAGGTTCCTCAGGTTTCGGCTCCCAGGAGGCAGTGACCATGACAGCTTTTATACTAAAAAAAAAATTTATAGGGTAACAGCTGTTATCATATCTTAACTCATTTCAAATCCCAGCCGTATCTAAGGTATACTACCAACCCCCAGGATGCGACCTGCAGCAGACAACTAACAGCTCGAACAGTAGCAGCAGGTGTAAGGAAACATTCTCAAAGCTTTCACTCATGCCGGTGATAGAACCAAGGACACTCAGTACGTGAGGAGAGTGCGTTGCCAACAGAGCCACTGGACACCTGCTTGTGGGATGAATGTGTCTCCTGAGTAATACATAATTATCTAAATTTTTAAAGGGGTGGACCGGTAAGCCAGTGTAAGGCCTCGGTCAGATGACCAAAGCCTCTAGTAGAGGATCAACATATGATTAAGATCGGGGTCAGGAAATACTTTTCCTATTTCCATACGAATCTTTCTTACCCCGGTTACTGTGATGAATACGGTATATTTCACTTTCCACAGCACTGTTATTGTATGCTGGGTACCTCAGTGTTATACACTCTACGTTAAGGAGATATTCAGAGTCCACATGGGTTCCTCTGTTACAATATTGAATGAACCAGGAGCAGTTATGTACTGACTTAGAGAATCCCTAAAAGCAGTTAGATTAGCAGAAGTGGTAAGTTAATAGTGTGATGTGTGTAGTAGCAAGTGGGGTAAGGTAAGTACCACTTTGGGTACTGTCTCCACACATCAACACAAACACCACTATGCATGTAATCACATTCACTGCTGCACCCACAACCTTTGAAGTGTCCATGAAGATGTTAATTTATATACAGTGATGTAAAAATTGACACTTAGAAGAAAGTGACTAGAAAGAATAGTCCATTATTTATTAGCAAAAAAGCAAATAAATAATTTTTCTCTTAATCCACGTCACTATTCTAACACTATTATGGTTGCAACAAAGCTCTGGCTATCACATTCACATTACCTTTAATTTGCTGAACACTTACATTAAATGGACGTAGCTGTACAGCCCACCTTATAATAATATCATTCTTTTGCTTCTATGCTATTAATGAAAGAGTTGTGATCACTGAAAATTACAATATCAAGTGATGTGCCCAGATAAATCTCACGACTAAAACTAAGAATCGTTTTAAACAGTGACAGCCTCTCTGATATGGTTTGAGCTCTGAGCGTCAATAAAATACAGTAGTAGATGGACTATATCACCATCTCTAATTCAATCTCATCTATTTATTAAGTGAATGGATGACGAAAATCATGGTTCTGTAGAATGGGAGAGATGATGAACGACAGTTTGAGTGTTGCAATGTAAGTTCACAAGCGCCTGACCAATAAACTCCACCTTACTACTAGTAAGCACAATGTAAGGTGCTGCTATGTTAGAAAAGTTGAGACAAATTCTGCACTAGTATTCCACCATACCTAGAAAACACTGCAATTCTTTCTTATTACGTGGAAATGGAAACGAGATACAGCTCCTGTTTTCACTACAGGTTCTAATTCACCCTGATTACTGATGCAAGATATTCTGTCTTAGCCTAATCATACATACACATAGTAAAGTTTTCAGTAAAACTGCATGAAGCAAATTTTCCAAAGAGAGCGCACAGACGTGGTAAGTTCTGCTTCTATCCTTATCTGTAAAACAACCAGCCTAAGTACACATCTACCTCTCCAAGTTTTCACTCTACATGCGCCTTATTTGTTAAAAGAAAGAGAACTCATTCCCCGATAAAATGAGACTATAAGGTAGATAAGGAGCTCATTAATAGCAAAAAGCAGACACATCTCATGCTCAATTGGTGAAGATCTGTTATCGTCCATGAAGCAGTTCCAGACGACCTATGTAGGTGGCTCCTGAGACACGTTCGTTATCATCTATCCAGTGTAGAGGACAACCATCTGGTAAGTAGCAGCTGCGACTGATGCACATCATGTAGGTACCATGAGGTTTAGGCACAGTTATACACTATGACACACATGCACTCGTTCTTCTTTCAATAAGTTCATATAATAAGCGATATGTTGCTTCTTCTTGAAGAGTTCTGTTTAGCAAAACTCCTTATGTAGGGTGATTACTTGATAAGTCTTGCATCTTGAGCATCAACGTTATGTTCGCCTAAAGTTCAATACTGGCACTTCCCTCTAGTAGTGTCAGCTTCAGCTTAGGCGGGTAGAACTGAAGTAACAGGAAGGCAATCACTATGACAAGCCTTAGGTTGATCTGATACACATGAGCTAACATTCTCTACGAGGAGTTTGAACTGAGAAATTCGCATAACTTAAGTTCTTAAAAGTAGTGTAATTTGGTCGATCTAGGAACACTGGCGGATAATGACCATGGAAAATGAGATAATGATGGGGTCTGTATGACCTTAGGGCTAACAGGGTAATTGTTTAATATGATTAATCATGCCCCAAGGGGATAGAGAGACTTATTCCTATACATTAATAAGTAGGTACATAAAGTAGAACAAAGGATTCGGGTGTGCAGGTGGCAGATTCCAGGATAATGAGTGTGGAAAAGAATGTGATAATGGGTGGTCTGCATAAGCACAGGTGCTGTCAGGGGGTACAAGTTTAAATTTTTAAATCCCCCCCAAGGGGGATAGAAGATTTTTTTGTGTAATTACTAAGTATGGGAAAGGGTAGTAATGACCTTCTGACTCCCCAAACTCAATCACTTGATAGAGGGGGAGGGGGAGTAAAAAAAAAGGATTCAGGTGAAGGTGGGAAATTTCCCCAGGATAAGAGTGGGGAAAAAGAATGTGTAATGGGTGGTCGCAAAGCTGGTGCTGTCGGGGGTACAAATTTAAATGTTTAAAACCCCCCCAAGGGATAGGAGAGGCTTATTTCTGTGTTACTAAGTAAAAAAGGTAGGTAATGACACTTCGACCCCCCAAAACTCAATCCTTGATAGAGGGGAGGGCAGTACAAAGGATTCGGGTGATGGGTAAAAGTTACCATCTCGGGGAGCCCCCCCCCCCCTTCCCGGGGGCTGGACTCATGAGCGACTGTTGCTACTCAAACCTGCTGGTTTAAAAGAAGGGGTAATGGGGGTAGCGGGCCCCCCCGGGGGGAGTGTTCTCCCCCCGTCCGCCCTCAGCAAAAAAAAAAAAAAAAAGGTTCTTCCGGGATAGGGTGTTTTATTTTTGCCACTGCTTCTTTCCAGGTGGGGGAGGCTTAAAGCATGAAAAAGGTCATCTGGGGAAGACCTTTGTTGTAGAGTCTTTAGGAATTTTGTCTTTAAAATTTTCCCTTTTCCCCACTCTCAGATGGGGAGGTTTTAAGTGGTGCGATTTGTTTTATAATATATATATATAATATTATATTATTATTTAGGAGACAGAAAAGATAGTAAATATAGTTAATGTAAAAAAAAAATCAGAGTTTGCAATTTTTTTTAAAAAATTCACATAAAAAAAGGGCAAAAAAAAAGCTGTGCAAAGTTTTTTAGCGCGAGAAAAGGGGGCAAAAAATGAGCAGTTTTCGGGTAGACGAATGACTGCGCTCCTCTGTTCATTTTGAAGAATCCCCTCCCGCTCAAAAATGATTTCCTTTTCGGGTCACAACATCTCCCTTTACCCCATTGCCGTTTTTACCCACCGCCGGTTTTCTCCATCCCAGTTTTACTCCCACGTCGGGGGTTTTTCCCTTCCCTTCTCCGATGATGCAGGGTGCGCTTAAAGGGGGCGCCTTTTTTTGCACCTGCCGCGCAGTGACCTCAAAAATCACCGATTGAGCAGTATGAGCGAGAGAGGCCCACAACGGGGGTTAAAACGACTGGGGGGAAGCTCTGCTTTCTGTTTGAGATTGGTTTTTTTTCATGGGGCCCCTTATATAGAGAAGGGATCCCCACCCAAGGCGTGCATAAAGAGAACTTATTTTTTCCTTTCAAAAATAAAAGGGTGGGACTCGTCTCTAATCTAAAAAGGGGGTTTGAAAAAATCCCTTTTTCCTGGGGAAAGTTTGTTTGCGTTTCCTCTTCATCAAAATGACCCCGTTTAGGGTTTAAACCGGGTGTTTCCCTTCCCCTTTCCCAAATCTACCACCGATAAAATAAAAATTTAAAAATTCGATGGTCCAGTAAAAACTGTGAAGAAAAAAGAGACCAACTTTAAAATTATTAAAATCTCTTGCGCTCTTTTTGTTTCTTTAAATATCCAAAGAAAATTTCCCCAATCTCCCACCGATAAATCAAAAATTTTAAAAAATTCTGATGGTGCAGTGAAAACTTTTGAAAAAAAACTCAATTTAAAATTTTTATAAGTCTCTTGCACTCGTTTTGTTTTTTAATATTCAAAGAGAATTTTTGAAAAAATAAAATGTCTCGCTTACCAGAATCGGGAAGTCTGTTTCCCTTCCCCATGTGGAGTAAAAAGGAAAGGGAGGGGCAGCCTCTATTTTTGCGGGGAAGCAGCTTAGCGGGCCTTATATACACTAAAGGGCCTTCCCACCAGGGGGGTTTTTGGGGGTACTCTCGTCAGAGGGACCTTCCTCACAGGGGGAAAGCCAAAGAAAACCTTTGTCTACTTAGGAAAAAATTATTTTAAAGGAGGAAAATTTTAAAATTCCTTAGCTTGCATCACAAATCTTCATTGAAAAAAGCGATTTTCCGAGAAATTTTTTTAAAAAAAAAAAAAGCCTTTCTAACCCCAAAAGGGCTTGCTTTATGAAAAAACATCTAAATTAAAAGGCCCGAAGTGGTGAAAAATCACTTTGTGTTCTCCAGATAAACGAAATAAAATTTTTTTTTATTTATTTAAAATTTTTTTTTTTATGAAAAAATTTGGTTTTTCCCTTGTCAAAGAGAAGAAGACTATTTTTTTCGGAAGGAAAAAAAAGCCCATTTTTTTGGGCTGTCGGGGGGAAGAATATTATTCAAGCAAACCAAATGGCCTTCTGGGGAAAAAACTAATTTATTTGCTTAATTATAGTAAAAACACCAATAAAGATTTTTTCCTGGCGGGAAATTAAAACAATTTTTTCTGCAAAATTCTTTTTTATTTAGCCGAACAATAAAACAGATCTTTTCTCTGTCCCAGTGGCTGCAAATAAAAAATATTATTTGGGGGCGGTTTAGAAAATTAATTAATTCTCAATTCCAGATTTTTAAATTTTACTTTGTGGGGAAAAAAATATGTTTCCCCCGGAAATGATATAAAATTTAAATTTTTTCCCCAAATGCCCAAGGTTAATGCCTCAAAAAAATTTACATAAAATTGGGGGAATTCATGCATGCGTTAAACTGTTTTTTTTTAAAAAACTACAATAAACTTAACCCCCCATTAAAATATGGCCCTTCCCCTTATGTTTTCCGGCATGGTGTAGGGGAAATTTTTACAAAATTTTGGGGGGAATTACAGGGCCCCCATGGCTGATCTTTTTGGAGGTCCCGTTGAGTACCACCTAATTTTTTTAATCGATTAAAAATTTTTAATATATCGGCGGTCAAGGTAGGACTTTTTTCAAGGCCTTGCATTTTTGGGTAAAACCTTTTAACCAAATTTTGGGTAATTAAATGGGGGTAGTCGGCATCTCGTTTTTTTAGAGTCCAGTTAATAATTCCGAAATTTTTAAAACATTTTTGTCCGTTTGGTCCGGGGGAATTTTAACCGGGAAAACCAGATATCCCCGTTCTTTTTCTTTCTTTGTCAGTATTGGTTCTTTTCATGTGCCAAATTTAGGCCCGATCGAACAATTTTGATCCCTTTTTTTTAAAAGGGGAAGAGAACCCCATTGGGCGATTGGAACTTTTTCTTTTACTAGCTCCGGAATAATGCCAAAAAATTAAACAAAATTTGCCGTTTTTTCCCCCAAAAACCCCTGGCCTTTTTAAATACGTGTTGGAAAAATTCCTTTTGCAATTTGCTTTTTTTTGGGGGCTTATCAGCCTCTTTGGGTCACCTTTCTATAATTTTTTCCTAAATTTTAAAAGCTCCAAACCCAAATTTTAAAACAGTTTCTTTTTTTTTTAGAAGAAATTTCTGGAGATACAAAATCTATGCCTTGGACCCCTAAGTTAGCTTGCGTCCGGGGGTTAAAGCCGGAAAAAAATCATTTCGGATTTAGTCCCGTGTTTTCGGAAACCCCGCCAAACAATGGATGTTTTAGGGAGAATAACCGTTTTTAAGAAACGGGGCTTGTGGCGTTTAAACTTCATTTTTAGCCGGTTGTCATTTATCGGCCCCCCTTAAAAACCCTTTTCTTTGGGAAAAAACCTTTTTTAAAAGCATTACCCTGAGTTTTTAAGCAGTTTTTCTTTTTTCCAGATGAAATCATGAGATTTTTTTAACTCCCTTTGGGCGGACCTAAAAAAAATAAAGCTCTTTTTGCGTCCCCCTAAAAAAAAAAATCCCCCATGGATCGTTGTGGGAAAATTTGTTTTAGCCCCCCCCGGGGGGTTTTTGGGGGGAAAAAAATAAATTTTTCGGGGGCCCTTTGAAAGGGGACACTATTTTTGGGGGTTTTAGAGAAAAATAACCATTTTTTCGAAGTTGGTCATTTATTTACCTTTTCATTACACTCTATGGAATCCCTTTCAAGAAATTACGACCAAAGGTTTTTATTTTGTAGCTATTTTTCTAATTTTAATTACATGGGGTTTTTTACATCATAGGTAGATTTAAATAATCTCCGAACGGCATAGAATTTGATAAATGCTACCAAAATTTGCTTTCCCAAACATATTATTAAAAATAACAACTGGGGTTTGGATGGTTTAAGGGGAAATCTTTGGGGAAGGGGGCCCCCTGGGCGGTAAATACAAATAAAAATATTTTTTCGCCTCTGCCCAAGCCCCCGAGCATTTGGTTTAAAATTGACTTTAAAATTTTTGAAGGCACATTGTTTTTTTTAAAATTATTTTTAAAAAAAACCCCCCCCAACCACCCCCCCCCCCCCCCCCCCCTTTCCCCCCCTTTTCCCCCCCCCCCCCCCCCCCTTCCCCCCCCCCCCCCCCCCCCCCCCCCCCCCCCCCCCCCCCCCCCCCCCCCCCCCCCCCCCCCCCCCCCGCATTTGGGAATAAAATTCCACATCATCGGTGTCGTTTGCTTTTTCCCGCTTTAAATCCCTCGATCCACAGGCATGCCCATTTAAATGCCCTGTCTGTTTTTTCCCAACCACCGGCTGCGACGTCAGCCGTTGACACCGCCGCTGCCGCTGTGCAGCTGCGTTCCCCGCTCCGCCACGGCAGCTGCCCCCGTGAGCTGCCGTGCCTTGCTTCCCACAGACAGGTAGTATTTCCCGTTCTAGAGCTTGGGGGAGGCCCCCGCGTTCAATTCCACCTCATCTGGGATTTGGTACTGCCAAGTATGGGCTCACTGCGGCGAGCAGATGTTGAATTTCCCCGTTTCAGAATTGTTTGAAATATTTTAAATGGGGGGAGATATTCAGTGTGCCATTCTGGCCCGTTTTCGTCATCCCAAATTATGGGGAAAAATTACCGTTTGATTTTCCCATTGGCTATCACGCGCCCCGGGGGGGGCACCAGACATAATTTAAAAACCCAAAATTCGCGATTCTTTTTGCGTGTCCTTCTCAAACCGCAATAAGGGGTGTCGGACTCGCTTAATTGGTTGCGCAATTTCTTCTTTTCAGACAAGGACCGCAAAAATGACATATTAGTGCTGCAAGGGGGTTTAAAAACCCTCGGGCCCTTCGTCAAGGGTGTTGGTGCTGGTGGGGGGGTGATTTTAGGAAAATTTTCCCCCGGGTGCCCCGATCTGCAGCTATGGCAGGGTTCCCCCGGTTTAGCGTTTTTCGCTAAATTTTTGAAAAAGGATATTTTTCCCAGATGAAAGAGCCAGCGTAGGGGGAGCAAAGTGCTTTGGGGGGATACACATACAACCCCCTATTCCGGGAATTTTCCCCCCTTATTCCCCCGAAAATTCTGGAAATTTATTTTCCCATTCTCTAAACATTTGGGGTTTCCCTTAGAGCCCTCGCTGAGGGGTTGGACGGATAATGTTTATGGGTCGTCGGCGGCAGGGTTTAAAACCGCGCTGCGTACCCTCCCACCCCTGGGGGGGTTGGGGGGGGTTTGGGGGGAAACCTCTCTGGGTCGACTTCGCCTAAGGGGTTTCAAGTTTGGCCCCCCTTAAAAAAGCTTTATCATACCCCGGAAATCTGCGTAGCATATTCTAAGCGTTGATTTCACCCGTCAGTTTTTTCTGTTTAAAATTGTCATATAATTTTTAAATTTTATAAAAAGTCTTAGTAAATCTGGCCCAGGGGGGGCAATTGATTTGAAGGAATTCGTGGTTTGCCAAAACTTTGATCCACGGTTTGAAACCCACATTTGGGTTAAATTTTCGCTTGACTTTAATTAAAGAATAATATCGAAAAAACGGGGGGGTTCCTTTTCTCCTTTCTCAAGGGGAGTTTAAATTCTTGGGGAAAATCAACTGATGGGGGGTCCATTTTTTTTTTTATGAATGCACTTCGAGGGGAAACTTTTGTCTTTTTCCTCCCCGGTATTTACAAAAAGCGGGCAAAGCTTTTCCCTTCGATTTTATGAAAGCTTAAATTTAAATAGGCTAGCCAGAGCGGCTTTTTTTCCGCGGTCTTTTTAACATAAAAACCGCCTAATAATTGTTTTTCCCTTTGTGATTTTTAAAATCTTGGTTTAAATCTAATAAGGTCACTAATCCCCTAAAACGGGCAAAAGTTTTTTATCGTTTACGCTCGACTGCTGTCAAAGATTTAATGTTTGAAAGAGTTTAAATTTATGGTATGGGGGAATAAATACCTCTTTTTCCCCACCGAATAAAAAAATTTTATTATTCTTGAATAGATTTAGCATAGATTTCGGTAGGGCAATTTTCTCTCGGAAATACAGATCAATTTTTTTCTTTTAAATTTGGGGAAGATCCTCAGGCGAGAGGAAAGACTGTTGTTTTTTTTTTGATATTAAAGATAAAAGTTTCCGGCGGGGTTTATTATTATTTGGTATTATTTTCTGTTTCGGTTTTTTTTTTTTTTACTTTTTAGACTCCTCGGGCAATACCGCGGGCGCGCCCCCCACCGCACCCGCCGCAGCCGCCCCCCACTGCCCCCACTCCCGCCACTGCCCCCACCCCCGCGGGCGGCATTACGCGAGCGAGTTTATTTGTTTTTTTTTTTTTAGGGGGACTCCCAGTCTAAAAAAAAGGCTCGGGTGGGGCCCTCGGGGAGGGGGTAGCTCAAAAGCGGTAATTACCTTATGAGGGTGAGTTCTATGCGGGGCGGAGCTGACCTTCTAACCTTGTTTTGGGGCGGGTTTTCATTTTCACTCTGGGGAGGGGAAAGTTTCCCTTTCCTACGCGCCATAGTGGGGGTTTGCAGTGCTTCTGCGAAGGGGGGGGAAAAGGAGATTCCCGTTGGAGTGGGTAAGATTTGTTCCATTTTAAAAATATATTTTTCGGCGGTTACCCGAGGGATGAGACAAAATTCCCTTTTCCCCACCATTTCGTTTATTTTTTATTTTAAAAAACTCTAATCAGCGAGAGACCAGGGGAAGGGGTGTAGTTAAGATGGTCCCCGCTTCGAAAGAAAAATTTTTTTTTTTTTTATAAAGTGGATTCGTTTCGGGCAACGGTGAGATGCCCTCCTTAAAAAACTTTTAATTTGCTAAAAATAGGGGTTTCTACTGTTAGTTTTTTCTTAAAAAATTTTTGTAAATACTCAGTATGCAATTAATTTCTTTTTTTTTTTCCCTTAATAAACGTTTGCGAGTTTAGCGGATTTTGTTTAATAAAATAAAATGTCTGTGTTGCACTGCCGGGGTTACCCCTGTCTGACTTTTGCTGTCCTTTGTGCACCCACTTTTGCACTTCGGGGAAAACCCCACCCAGTCCCGTTTCTCTACTCCCCTCGTTTTTTTCTCCGTCTCAATATTTTAATGGAAAAAAAAAAATTCGGTAGAGATGTTTTATTAATTCTGAGCGAAAAATTTGCCCGAGTTTTTTTTTCCCGTCAGGTCGATAAGAAAATTGTGGGATTACTTGGAAATTTATCAACCGTTTGGTTTTTTAAAAATTTCTTCGGTTTTTTGGGGCCCAATAACTTGTGAAAACCCCCCGGTGGAGTTATCTGCACTGCGCCCAGGAGTCAGTCGGGGATAGTACGAGGCGTGAGGCGGGCATTTAATACATCCCCAAACTGCACGAATGTCTCGAGGAAGACTCAGAGAATGCATTGTTGTGGAGTTTGACCTTTCGGGGAGAGGGTGAGGATTGATTGAAGTTTTATAGGTGGTTAAACCCCTCTTATATTTTAAGATTTGTTAAAGTCATATAGCGGAGATTCTATGCTTAAGCGTGCGAATACCCCTTTCCGCTTTGCAGCCTTAGTGCCCGGAAGGTACTTATAATTTTATATTTTTTTTTTTAGGAAATTTCAGAAGGGGACGTTTATAAAATCAGCCCTTTCTTGTTTTAACTCAAAAATTCCCGGGAAAGGGGGGGCTTTCTTTATATTTCGTAAGGCGACAAACGTTTTTTTGATTTTTTCTGACAGTCCTCCCGCCTTCTTTTCCCCTTGAAAAGACATCTATGCATAACAAAATTATTTAATGCCCCCTTGGGGGAATTTTAATAAAGTCATGTCCCCCAAAGTCGCAGGTGAGTAAAATGCGAGGGCAGCGGCTATGATTTTCCGTCGGGAAAATCGCAGAGGCTGCAATTTTTGCAAAGTATAGGGCCCCCTTGGAAGAGAGTAATCCACACGTCTTAAAGAATAGAGGCTTTTTTCCCTATGCCCAAAAAGTTTGTTAACATTCCCCTAAACCCCCGGGGTATTGAGTCTCTATATACTTTTTTTAGAATTTTTTTTTTATTGAATTTTAAAGGGCCCTTTTTTTTTTTTCCCGCGGTTTACAGTTTTTACGTTGCCCTCTCCGGGAATGAAGTTTGTAATTGATTTCCCTTTGGGCGTTAAATCAACCAGAAAAGCCTTTTTTATCCCAGTACTGACGTATTCTCAAAAAAATTTTGGGGGAGATTTTTTCCCCTAAATTTGTCGCCCGAGACATTCCAACGAGACAGATTCGTTGTCTTAAAAAAATATATTGACACAATTAAAACGTGTCGTGCGAGCGTATTTCCTTGTGGAAAAAAATTTTGAGATATAAATTACGGATATTTGCTCGTGTCTTCCTCTAGTAAAAATATTACTATAATTCCTCTTAAATGCTTCATTAAAAAAGGGCTCAATTTTATACAGAGAGCTATTGTCTGTCTCAAGGGGATTTTTGGGAATCCGCCGGGGTTTTGAGACCTTACTAAAAAGATTTTCTACTAAAAGAGGTGATTTGTTTCAAAGGGTGAGTTTTTCATCCCGATGGAAATGATATTCTCGCGAAAGAACCGGCTATTTTTTACAAAACGCTCCACTGACTGCTCTTGCCCCGCTCGCTAAAACCCGACAAATATTTTGCAGGCTCTTGAAAATATTCAATCTTCTTGTAAAGGGACAGACCTTTTCCCCCTTTCCCCTCTAAAAAAAGCCTTTTTGGGAAGAATATCTTTTATATAAAAATTTTTTTTTAGTTTTAAAACAGAGGGGAGGAGGGGGGAGTTTATCCCGGGATGAAGAAACAAAGGCGAGACCTTCTCCCGCCAAAGACCAAGAAAAAAAAAACCCGACCGAAAGTGAAGGTCGTCTGGTATTACGCAGTTTCATACCTTCCCCCGCCCGGTGGGGGTGGGGGAATGGAGGTCACGCAAAGAGAAGCAGGCTCCCCACTTTCTGCGGCTGATGCCTATTTATTTATTTTTATTTGGGGGAAAAAATATATTATTATTTTTTTATTATTTTTTTTAAGAAAATTTAGTTTTGGCGAGGGGCAAAATCTATAAATTAAATTTAAAATTTCCCCCCTCGGCTTTATACAAATGGGAAATTCAAGACTAGGCAATTTCGTAATCCTCCTACTTCCCCGGCTAAATTCTTTTTTTTTCGTTGGGAAAAAAGTTCTTCCCCGTTTTATCCCCCCCTTACTTTATTGCAATAAGAAAAACTTTTTAGATTATATTTAAATATTAGACTTGCAGGGGTTTTTTTTTTAAAAAACTCGTGAAAAAAGAGAGAGCTGATGTGAAAAACTGACCTCCCTTTGGGGGAAAATTAAGCCCTTTTGAGCACGCTACCTAAAGTGAGCATAAATACGCTCCCTTTTTGTTAGGCGAAAGGGGCCTTCCCCTCACTCAAGAAAGTTACCACTTAGATTAGAAGGTTTAAAAAATTCTCTATCATGGGGGATTAAAATATTATCTATAATTTTAAAAAATTTTTTGGAATATGAAATGTGGTGTGTATTTACAGCTAGACTCGTCACCCAGCCGCAGATGCCCCTATCGGGCGATTATACCCTCAGATGCAGCTCACACAATTTCCCCGAGTTTCTGGGGCTATCAGTGTGTGTAGCGAATGTCACAGCCCATGAGGAGATGCGTGACAGGTGAGATTTCCAGGTTATTCTCTGAATTGATGTTTTTTTAAAAAAGCTATTTTCAATAATGAATAATCTTTGAGTAATAATTTTTTTCCAACAGTTGGGCGGGGCAATTACTCCAAGGATGATCCGGGGGGGGGGGCAGGAAGAAAGAGGTCAGCGCTCTTTTCTTAATCAATTTTTTATTAACAGTCAAACATTTTAAGATTGTTTTTAAAGTATTTACTAAAAAAAGAATAAAAATCATTTTGAGAAAAGTATATTCCATGATTTTGCTTCTCCCAGTTTTAACTTTAAAAGTAACATTTTTTAAAAGATTTTCGGTTTAAATTTGTTAGTAAGGCCCAAAAAAAAATAAATAAAAACTTTCTCTAATTTTTTATGAGATCAGTGGGTCCCCCCCTAAACTTCGACCGTAACACTCCCACAAAAGCAAGTTGACCGTTGCCGGTCCCCCTGGATGGGAAAACCCGGCGCCACAAGTGACCGCTCCTCTTCCCAAAGGGTATTACTACTCTTTCTTGGGTTCCCCTCTTTGCTAATCGAAGGGTTTCCTTTAGGTAAAAAAAATTTTTGTTTTAGATAGGGAAAAAGTGAAAAGGGAGCGATTCCCTTTCAGAGAACCGCTATCCAGGCTCGGGAAGTTTTCAAGGTCACTTTGTCGAAAAAAATATTAATTTCCTCCTCTCATAAACACGACCCCATATTTTTTCTTCATCCTTTGCAACAAAATTTTTGCGGCACATTTAAAAGTTTTTTCACGTTTTTATCAGGCACACTTTTGAAAAAACTTTAGGATTTATGCCAACTGAGCCTTTTTGCCGCAGTCCTACTGGAGAGGATACGTCGTGAGCATTATATAACTTTTCCCGCGCAACTAGTTACACGAGAGATATATCTCGGCTCTTCGGTCATGGGGGGAGTACCCTTTGCACGCGATTAGAAACTGAAATTTCATCGGGCGAGGGTCAGGCTTCATACAGAATATAAAGGGTTTTTTATTGTAATTCAAGAAAGGAGTGGTGGATACCTAGGAGACTATATAGAAAATCCCACAATTTACGAGGGAAAAATCAGATATTTAACCGGAGGAGTAAAAATAGCTGTTTTATTTAAAGTCTGGCGGCCCTTTTTTTGTCGTGACTTGGCGGGGGCTGGTTTAAAAAATAACGATATTATTGATGGAAGCCTTAGAAATTTGTCAATTTTCTCCCCAGTGACTCTCCCTGTCCAGTGGGGTGACCCACAAAATCAGTTGACAACAAAATATCAATATTTATTATGCTTAACTTTCATGAAGGGACCTTCATGCTTTTTTTCGTAGGGGGGGAGTAATAAAAATTTATGGTGTGCCCCTGTTATTGTTTGGGAAAAACTCAGAGTTTAATCAAACACTTCCGAAATAATGAGAATTTTCCAGAAAACATTTACGCAATAAGCCTTTTTCTTGAATGTTTTAAATGAATATAGTGACATTTTCAACTTAAAAACCCCATTTTAATTCATGCGACAACCAAAAAAGTTGATTTTTCCCCCCGTGGAAGCGTTTGCAAATTCAAAAATATCCAAGGGCTACTTGCCCCCTCATACTGCTTTTGGATTTTGAAGCCTATCTCGATAACGTAAGCCCCGAGGGGGGAAAACAGCGACCGAGCAATAGCTTATGGCTATATGGATAGACGAAAAACACTATAATAGATAGATATGTCCATCGGGGGGGGGTACAGTGTATTGATCTATGAAGATAACTTCGTCTTTTTGGGATTGGGTAAAAATGAAAAACTCCCTGTTTTCCACTTCATATGACCCCGGGCAGCATATCATTTTCCATACAGAAGAAATGCAACTTCTGTCATCAGGACTTTTACTCTTCCAAACCCAAAGGGGAGCATCAGCCATCTAAAGCCTAAGGCTAAAAATTTGGGGGCACTCTGCAATAAAGCAATTTTAAAGGGAGAAAAATTAGGTAAATTTTTTCCCGTTATTATTCATAACTACATATGATATGGCTTTGATAATTTTTAAAACTAAGTGTTAAAACCCCCAAACAATGTTTTAATGAAAAAAGGGATATAAATTTTAAAGGTAGAAATAGGGGCACTCGTTTTGGTATTACCTTTTGTCCGCTGGTTTGGCTAGTTTGGCCTTTGGGCACATAGTTCAAAATCACCCTTTAAATTCACAGAGGCGATGTAAATCTCTCCCCCCCGAAAGTTGGGGAGTTATTACCGGCAAAAAAAGTGTTTTCCTTTGAAATTGCAGCTCCCAGAAAGGGTCGAAGAGAAGACTTTACCCCCAAAAAAGCTTTCTACAGTTCCGTCTAAGAACATATTAGCCAAGAAGAATTCGATCATGCTCATCTGGTTTGGGAGAAAACAGCTTTTCAAACCTAGGAGATATCTCCCAGTATACCAGCTGTGATGTAGGACTTCTGGTGACTATTACCTTGCATAGGAGATTATTACAACTCTATAAACTAATGTTGTTCACATGTTTCTTCCCGGGTTTGCCAGTGCCTTCTTAAAAAACCCGTGGGTGGAATTAGAAATTTAATTTCATAGGAGCTTTATAACATCTACGTCTAATATAAGAGGGGCTTCACTAGCTGTTTGGGCTTTGTGGCCCAAAAACCGTTCATTAATCCAATTTTTATGAAAAAAACTTGTAAGTAAATTTTTTCTATACTGGGTTTTAAATTTTCTTTATGGTTCTTGCATGACTGAGGGGCGCCCTAGCAAACTTCGAAAACTCCACCCGCAGAAAGGCGGTTTTTTTCGCAAAAAGGCGGTCTTCCCAGAAGAATCCCAAGCTCTATAAAAGGTTATGGGTTCTTATAGCCTCTAGGAAAGCCCCAAAATTTCTGCTACACGGATGCTTTCCATATGTCTCTATCACAAACAGATAAATTTGATGATCTACGAGTACCAAAGCTATTGGATCAGTAATCAAAAAATACCCCCTAAAAATACTAAAATTAGTGGGGGACCTCTCCCCAAAGAAATACCTAATATCATTGCCCTTTTTTGCTTGTTTTGGAGATAGGTCTACAATTGAGAAAAATTTATAGAAATGAATTTACAAGGAAAAAATCGGGGGCTTTGTTGAAACGAACGTGAGGGAACGTAATGTAGCATGTAAAGATGCAGCGATTATTTAAATTGTTGACCAATTTTGATTCGGCAAAAACTTGTTTAACCCCAAAATATCCCAAAACGAAGTCATAACACAGCAGGGGATTTTGCGGCGGGATAAGCCACTATTTAAAAAAGCCATAAAGCTTTCAGAAAAAAAGTATTGGTTACGACGGGGGCGCCAGCCCTAAAAACCCCTTCCCCATTACATAGGGTTCCCGATACAAAATTTCCCATTTAAGCGTACCTTTTTGTAAATTTTTTCTTAGAAAACATACCAAAACAAAATAAAAAATCTATTCGATTCCGAATGTCATCGCCTGTTTAAGGGCAAAAAAACCTTCTGAGAAACGGTAAGGGAACCCTTTAGGAAATGGATAACACATCTAATTTCCCCCCAAAATACCTCTTACAATGACTCAAGGAAGGGTTTTTCTGGCTACTTAAAAGTAGGGGGGGACCGCCCCCTTATTTCAGAAATAGTCGCATTTAAACCAAAAGTTAGATCCCGCTAGCGATAATACAACACTATCGCTGCAAAAGGGGTTCCCAGTTGAACAACAATTATTTTAACTCATAATAACTTTTGAATGTCTGGAAGACGGTTCTAAAAAATACCTTCCAAAAATAGTAAATTTTGAAATTTAAAAGGTAGTGCCACATCACCACTAGGAAAGAGGTCTTAGTCATTTGATTAAACGCTTTTACTTAATGCCTATACCTGTATCCCCGGTCATCCAGATGCCAGGAAACAAAATTTAAATTTTTTAAAGATAAAAAAAGATAAAAGTGGAGGAAGACGAAGAAGTAATAGCATACTGAAGAAGGGGTAGAGAAGAGGAATAGAGATGGGGGACAGTTGCAATCTTTGGGGGGGAAAAAAAAAAACCCCTAGAATTTTCCCCCGGGCAAGATCGACGCGGAGAGGTAGATCTTCCCCCCACTGTCGTAGTTTCATGCTCTTAGAAGCTAGCTGTTCTGAGGAGAGGAGGAAAAAAATGTAATGTTTAAATAATAAAAATATTTGTAAGAGAGACTTTTTGTTTTCCCCTTGAAAAATTGGTTATTACCCTTTTTTTCCACGATCCCCCCATTACCGGAGAGGGGGCGCAGGGTGATATAACCCCAACCCCCAAAGAAGCAGGCCCGGGCCCCAACACTCCCTCAGAGCCCCAGTCACCCGAAAACCTTTGTACTGCCTCTTCCCCCCATCTTAGAAAATATTTTATTTGGGGAGTCAGAAGTGATATTCTCTACTTCTGTTCCTACTTTAAAAAATCTCTATCCCCTTGGGGTGATTAAACATATTTAAAACCCCCACCCTGTCAGCCCTAAGGTCATAAGACCCCCATTATCTCATTATTTTTTTCCCTGGTCATTTTCCGGGGAAACCGGTTCCCCCGGGGGACCAGCTACCCATCCATTTCCGGTTTTTAAACCCGCAGTGTTGTGAAGTAGAACAGTGCGTCAGGGTCGCAGCCCCGGGGAAGGGGGGGGGGGCTCCCTCGGAGAGGGAAACTTGTACCCCTCACCCGAACCTTTTTACTGCCTTCCCCCCTCTATCGAGTGATTGGTTTGGGAGTAGAATGATCTTACCTACCCTTTTATATTAGTAATTACACGAAAAAAAGCCCCTTCTATCCCCTTGGGGGGGTTTTTAAACATATTAAAATTTTTACCCCCGACAGACCCGATTATGCAGACCACCCATTACACATTCTTTTTTCCCACTCATTATCTGGGGGTTGCCCACCTGCACACCCAATCCTTTTTTTTTTACTGCCTCTCCCCTATCGGGATTTAGTTTTGGGGGTCAGAAGTATCATTACCACCTTCCTATACTTGTAATTACACAGAAATAAATCTCTCTTCCCCCTTTGGGGGGGTATTAAACATATTAAACTTGACCCCCCGACAGACCTGTGCTTAGCAGACCACCTTATCACTTCTTTCACCTCATTATCCTGGAATCTGCCCTGCACACCCGAATCCCTTTTTTTACTTTATTACCTACTTTTTATGTTAAGGAATAAGTCTCTCTTCCCTTGGGGGTGATTAATCATATTAAAAAATTCCTTTAGCCCCCAAGGCATAAGACCCCATCATTATCTCATTTTTTCCCTGGGCATTTTTCCGCCAGTGTTCCTAGATCGACCAAATTACACTACTCTTAAATAACTTCTCATGGCCCGACAATCCATGTTTGTGTATCATGGCTGGAAATGAGTTATTTTTTTCATGAATTTATTTCCCTCTTGGTCTTGCAATGATCTGAGAAAGCTTGTTCTATCATAACACCTGTTCATCTTCCTCTGAGCATCAACTCTGCATCAAGGCAGAGTAGTGTTCAGTGAAGTATTATGTTGACAGATAAACAACCATGAATTGCATTTACATATACGAACTCAACGGATTATAAGTCCTTCTGTTTATTTTCCTGGAAAGAGAACAACAGCGATCCCTCATCCCAATCTCTCGTGAACTCTTTGCAATAAGCCTGCATCATAGACTTCAAAGGCTGGTGGTGGTGTTCCAGTCCTTCTTTTGAAAGTGAATGGTAACTATTACAAAGGTCAGAAGGGATTCCAGAGGGATATAAGGTATCCGGAAAACTCTTAGAAATGGCGTTAGATTCTTGATAAGATTGGATTTATCAACCTTAACAACCTATGAGAAGAAAGGGAACGGTTGCCAACCCTTTGGGACCTATTTTTTCTCTGGCCCAAAAACAAAAAAAAGTTTCCAAAATATTTTGGGGGTTCCCGAATTCGAAAAAAACAGTGATTTTTTAGATTAGCTTTGTTTGTGAGAAATTGCATATATACCTACATACACATTACCCTTTATGTATTTGGGGCAGTGTTGTGCAGATGGTTTTTAAATAAAGTTTAGAATTTTATTTACAAATTATTTAGTATTTTAAAGAAAGGGTTTTTGTCAAAAAACGCGACAATATTGTAAACCTTTATAAATACGAGATCTTCACGAAGCAAAACTAAATAAGAAATTTCAAAGACGGCTAAATGCTCTCAAAGTTGTTGCTGGTAAACCAAACTACTTTCTAAAGTGAGAAAGTGAAATGAGTCATATCCATGTTAGGTTTTTAATTTATTTTGTGTCCCATTTTGATATTTGCTTGTTTGTTAGGTGAGTGTTCGTTTTCCCCCTACCCCCCCCCCCCCCTTCTTCACCCGGGGGGAGGTACGTGTGTCCCTTCGGTTTTCATTCATTGACTTTCGGGTCCCTTTAAATCTGTAAAGATTCTTCCACTCCTGTTTATTTATTGTGTGTTTGGGTAATTTGTTGTCAACAAAGTTCACCGGTATGAGTCACTAATTTTTTAATATTTAATTTTTTTTTTTCTTGGCTTCAAATTTGGATTTATTTCATGTTTAAACGTTTTATTTTATAAAGTTTTACGTAAAAATTAACATAATGTTTATCATTTTAGTTATCACTGATTTTTTTTATATTTTTATTTTTATGAGAAAGGGAAAAGCCTTATAAAAATTTGAGGGTTTTAGCGCTTTGAATCTTTTCCCCCTGACTTTTCCCTTGTCAGGTATTAAAGAAAAATCGTGTTTAGAAAACAACACAGGTCATAGCAATGGTATTGTAAAAAATTTCAAATCCCGAATTTTTCTCCCAAGAAAATCTGACGAACATGACTCAGTCTGAACTTTAAATCCAGACTTTAAGTTGTCTCCAACAATAAGTTAAAAAACCTTATTTCAGCCAAGACGTAAACTTGTATACTGTAATAGATTTTGGATTTATTCTTTGAATGGACTTGATATCGACCAGGGATGGCGGCTGTTTAAGACAGGCAATTAGATGCTTAAATTTATTGCCAATGGAACCCTTATGAACTTAACCAACTGTAACTCAAAAAAAATGTTATGACCAAATGAAAAATCGTAAACTTTTTATTTATGCAATAAAATTTTTTAATAGATTTTTAGTTGATTGAAGTTATCCCCCCTGATCAACAATTTTTCACTTATTGTATATTTTTTTAGTGGGTTAACAAATTTATCAAAAATTAGAACCAATCAAGCAAAATAGTTGACATATTCGGAATCAGCACCACAAATTTACCCTAAAACATTTGTAATATCAATGACCAGAAAATTATTGTTTACCAGTGTTATATAAATG
>NC_069415.1:67809138-67814138 GCF_026875155.1 Cherax quadricarinatus | reverse complement strand
CAAAGAAGGAAATGTATGAAAGTATAGTGGTACCAACACTCTTACATGGGTGTGAAGCTTGGGTTGTAAATGCTGCATCGAGGAGGCGGCTGGAGGCAGTGGAGATGTCTTGTTTAAGGGCAATGTGTGGTGTAAATATTATGAAGACAATTCGGAGTGTGGAAAAAAGGAGAAGGTGTGGAGTTAATAAAATTATTAGTCAGAGTGCAGAAGAGGGGTTGTTGAGGTGGTTCGGTCATTTAGAGAGAAAGGATCAAAGTAGAATAACATGGAGTGGGCAGAAATCTGTAGGGAAAGGAAGGCGGGATAGGGGTCGTCCTCGAAAGGGTTGGACGGAGTGAGTAAAGGAGGTTTTGTGGGCGAGGGGCTTGGACTTCCAGCAAGCGTGCGTGAGCGTGTTAGTTAGGAGTGAATGGAGACTAATGTTATTTGGGACCTGACGAGCTGTTGGAGTGTGAGCAGGGTAATATTTAGTGAAGGGATTCAGGGAAACCGGCTATTTTTATATAGCAGGACTTGAGTCCTGGAAATGGGAAGTACAATGCCTGCACTCTAAAGGAGGGGCTTGGGATATTGGCAGTTTGGAGGGATATGTTGTGTATCTTTATACGTAAAAGCTTCTAAACTGTTGTATTCTGAGCACCTCTGCAAAAACAGTGATTGTGTGAGTGAGGTGAAAGTGTTGAATGATGATGAAAGTATTTTCTTTTAGGGGATTTTCTTTCTTTTTGGGTCACCCTGCCTCGGTGGGAGATGGCCGACTTGTTAATATATATATATATATATATATTATAATTATATATATATATATATATATATATATATATATATATATATATAGGTAGTAGGATGGTATAGGTAGTAGGTTGGTAGACAGGAACCGCCCAGGCAGGTACTACCATCCTGCTAAGTGAGTGTAAAACGAAAGCCTGTAATTGTTTTACATGATAGTAGGATTACTGGTGTCCTTTTTTCTGTCTCATAAACATGCAAGATTTCAGGTACGTCTTGCTACTTCTTACACTTAGGTCACACTACACATACATGTAGAAGCATATATATACACACCCCTCTGGGTTTTCTTTCATTTTCTTTCTAGTTCTCGTTCTTGTTTATTTCCTCTTATCTCCATGGGGAAGTGGAACAGAATTCTTCCTCCGTAAGCCATGCGTGTCGTAAGAGGCGACTGAAATGTCGGGAGCAAGGGGCTAGTAACCCCTTCTCCTGCATATATTACTAAATTTAAAAGGTGAAACTTTCGTTTTTTCCTTTTGGGCCACCCTGCCACGGTGTGATACGGCCGGTGTGTTGAAAGATATATATATATATATCTTTCTTTCTTTCAACACACCGGCCGTATCCCACCGAGGCGGGGTGGCCCATGTGGAGAAATTTTCTCCAGGAGGGGGGTATCAGCCCCCTTCAGCCCTTTCAGCCCTGAGGGGCCAAGCCCTCTCAGAAGGGGCGAGCGTCTTGTTTACTGCTAGAGTGAGTAATTGATCACAGATGCTATGCGACGTAGTCAAGTGACCTCTGCCCCTTACAGCAGTGTTGCAAAGTGTATTTTTATAAGAGACAGTACATTCTTACTTTAGCAGGACAATTAAGGAAAATCCTGCTCCCACTTTATTACCATAGTAAAAATAGTGGACATTGTTGTCTATGCTTAAGACAGCAAGAAACAAACATTCTGCTTTGCTTCATCGAGGAGGTGACAAGGATGCAAGGTACTAGGTCAGCATTTTTTTTTTTTTGTGTATTTAGGGGAGCAACGGCTTGGAACGGTGTGGGGCGGCTAGATTAACTATGACTCTTCTACGAGTGACACTGACGCCAGGATAACCAACAAAGAACACTGATCTGTGCGTTAGTGTGAACAAAGTGTCTCAAACACAATAAACACTTAAGAGAAGTGTGATCAGCTTCTCCAGTGATAACTTTGTGTGAACAATTATTGATGAACAGTGTAACAACGAGTGTTGCGATCCAACAGAGTGTAGTGCGACATTCTTCAAAGAACATTATTCTTCAATCAACTCAGCGGATATCCGGGCGTAATTACGGGTCAGATACATATACCCAGGTAAGTGTTCTAACTCGTGATGTACTATTGACTGCGCAGTTGAGTATAAAGTCGTGAGTTAGAAACTTATCATAAACCCCGGTGATATGCGGACCATTGAGTCCAAACAAGTACATCGTCAGCCACCAGTGAATGCAATAAGCTGACATAACACCCCCTAGGGGTAATTTATACTTACAAATTATATTTCTTGACAGCCCATGTTGTGATGGTTTCGACAGCTTCTAGACATCGTCTGCAGGGGCGGCTGTGTAGACGATTTGCTGTCTTTTATCAGCTAAGAATTTGGTTGTGCTCGAACCGGATAAAGACCACACTGTGGTCCAAATATGTTGTACTACAGTGTACAAATAACCTATGATCCAAGGTCCTTCGAAAAAAGCTGTAAAACTAGTGTTTTACAATATAAATCAGTATAAATGAGTCCCTCCAGACTCAATCACAGAGAATGGGCAGCCAAAAGAAAACAGGCGCTCACCCAGCGTTCACCCAAAAGAAAACGGGCGCTCACCCAGCGGACACCCAAAGAAAACAGGAGCTGGGTGACTCACCCACATCCTGCACCCACTGCTCCAATCTCGAGAAATTGCTGATTAAGACAACAACCCAAGTGATGTTGTTTGTCTGAGTGTATATATACACAGTGTTCATAATGTTTATAGACAGAAATTAAGAGACAAGATTGTGTTAAAGTTTGTTTCTTATAGATCTACCTGTTATATTAAAGGAACTTATATATAAAGTGTAAGCTTTCAAATATATATTAATAGTGACATTTATATATGTGTAAGTAATATTCACGTGTGATTTACAGTTATACAGTGACATTTATAGTGTATAGTGAATGAAGTGTATAACGTTATTTACGATTAATCATCGTGGTCAGGCTGACACAGCAAACAAACTCAAGCCATAAACACCAGACACATGTACTGAGTACCCTTCATGGTCATTGACCCTGAGGTTAAGCTTAGTGGGTCAGTAGTGTCTGACTCGATTATTGCTGACTTAAGCATAACAAAAACTCAGCTGTTTATAGCAATACAGTGTTTTTTAAACACTAAGTGTGGTGCTGGAATTTTCAGTATACCATTAAAATGGCTTGTTTGAAAACTCAGTTTCAGTCTTTACAGACTAAGATTACACAATTAGAAAATCTAATTTCAGTCTGTATAGGATTAACTCAAGATACAAACATAGATTTTGATGATCTTGAGGTCAAGTTTGAATTATTTACACAACGTATGAAAATAATTAATTCAGACTATACACTTATGAAAATAAATTTTTGAATCAGATCCATCTGAGGATGAAATTAAAAATGTTTTGGATACTTTTAGTAATCAACAATTAAGGTGGACAGGAGTACAGGCTATCTGCCGCAAAAACTCTGTCACAGGGGACCTACTGTAACTAGTGGTCAAACACCTGTTACCCTGTAACAACAAGTGTCCCATTACCAAGCTTACCTACATTGTCATTACCAAATTTCCAAGGTCATAATTATAAGAATTCATTAGTGGTTTTCAATCCATAGTAAATTCACGAACTGACTAGATGAGATTGCTAAGTTCAATTATCTTAAAAGTCTTGTGAAAGGGAGAACCCTATGAACTGATTAAGTCATTTCTGGTGGTTAAAGGTAATTATCAAATAGCCTTACGTGCCCTTAGCAGACAATTACTTCGATGCTGACAAGGCTAGAGTTAGACATGCATTTCTTAATATCAAGCTTGAAGCCACCCAAACATTGTTTTTCAGACTTACAGGCATTTAAATCACTTTAGACAATAGTCTCAGATCTCTAGGTGCTAAATATGACCTAAGACAATGTGATTGGTTTATCAGTGGATTGTACAAGATAAGTTGTCACCACAAACTATTGAACGATTAAATTTATGTTCAATAAACGCTATTTCACTTGGGGAAGAAATTAGCAATGGTTTACAAACAATAGTTTCATGCATGCAAGCAACGAGACAAGACGAAAAATCCACAAATCCAGTGGATAACAAACCTTCAACTCAGTTAAAAAGAGTATACCTACTCCCACTAAACCACATAATGGGAAATCCCATATAGGCATTTATCAAGTGGGGAATACAACAGCAGTAAACAAACTGCACACATAAACGTTCCCCCAAAATATTTTACTTCGTGATGGAACACATTGGGCACAGTATTGTATTCAATACACATCAATGGAGGGACGTAAACCACGTGTTCATCAGCTGAAAAGGTGCATCAAGTGTTTAGGTGGAACACAAGGGAGGTAAATGCTCACTGAAGAAGTGTTTTAAATGCAAGGGTATGCATCATACAGCATTATGCCCAAAAACTTTTGTGAACAGCAGCAGACTTCCACAGAATCAGGAAGTTTAACAAGCAACAGCATTAAATGTGAGAGATAAGTTTAAAGCAACTGCCCCTCCCGATAGCTCGAGTTGAGTTATCTAATAAATTACACAAAACCAATGTGCTAAAACTATTTGATCAAGGCTCACAAAGGTCCTTCATAAGAAGATCAGTGGTGCAGAAACTGAATAAACAACCCCATGCCAAAATACAGTTAGATATAGCTGGTTTTTTCCCCCAATTCTGGTAAACAGACATATGACCTAGCAGAATCACTGTTGGTCTAGGAAACAGGAAAAAACAGTAAAGCTGTGGTAGTAGATGATTTGCCTAAGTCTGTGCAGATCCAGGGATTAAAAGAAACAGTTGCAAGCACTGAAAGCAGCTAAGGTCAAGTTAGCCTGTCCTGACATAAAAGACGGACACAATTAGTCCAATTGAAATTTAATCATTGGTAGTGATTATTATCACTGTTTTGTGCAAAATATAGTAAGTAAACATGATGTTCACTTGCTGGAAACAAGGGGAAGATAGGGAAAGGGGGAAAGGGGAAATAAGGGGA
>NC_069415.1:67769568-67808638 GCF_026875155.1 Cherax quadricarinatus | reverse complement strand
GAGGTCTTGAGGGGGTACACAGTGTAGTTGCTGTTTCTGCCCATCTTGTTATGTACTCTCTCTCTCTCTCTCTCTCTCTCTCTCTCTCTCTCTCTCTGTGTCTGTCTCTCTCTCTGTCTCTCTCTCTCTCTCTGTCTCTCTCTCTCTCTCTGTCTCTCTCTCTAGTGAGGGCAGAAGGATCATGTTTTGGACTCTTACTATGCTCACTCTAAATTTGCATGGCCCAACAGACATAATGCAGAAATGTCAGTCAGAAGTCATGGGATACCAAATAATTATACAGTCTCTGTATCAGGATTATCAGTTAATAACGAAGAAACGTAGCCATTAATAGTAACTGTACTAGACGTAGAGGGTTCTGTTAGTTTCAGCAGAACTGGGGGTAACCAGAAGCAGAACTTCTCCGTGAGTAACATGAGTAAAAAATGACAGAAAATAATAGGCTACAATTATCTCTGCTTAACTAAGTCTTCCATCCAGTTCCGTCTCTCCTCTTAATATAACGCAGTTTTTCAGTGTGGAATGGTGTATTTTTCCACCTGTTCTTTAGGCTGGCTGTGATGGGGGGAAGTGAAGGGTAAAGAGAGGGCCTTCTGCCTTTGTCCTAGACACTGAAATAATACTCATTAGTCAATAATAGACCATACCTTTGGTAAAGGTTGTTAGTTCTCCAAAGAGACCCCTCGGTATTTACATGCAAGTCCTTCGTTATCTGCCTTTCTCACATATCCTTTGTACTCCATGTACTCTCTCTCTCTCTCTATCTATTTTACTCATGGGTTTACAAGGTTATTAAGAGTTGCTACCTTTATTTGCACTTCAAGAAAAGCGTTTTACCTCCCTCATCTCCTCTGAAAAACTTCTTTAAACCAGCAATATTCGTTATAAAGATTTTATTATAAAACATACGAAGAGGAACAGGAAGGGTTGGGAAAAACCAGCTGCGTTCAGAGATTTTTTTGGCCAACTGAACTTTGTCACTGATGTTATGCTGAAACATCGTGTTCTTCACTCCATCATTTAGGAATGATAATTTAGATAAATTTGTTGCTCTTATGATGAGCACAGATATATTATATATTATATAAATAATATATAATATTTATAAAATTATATATATTAATATATTATATTATATATATATATATATGGGAAGTACAGTGCCTGCATCTGAAGGAGGGGTGCAAATGTTGCAGTTTAAAAACTGTAGTGTAAAGCACCCTTCTGGCAAGACAGTGATGGAGTGAATGATGGTGAAAGTTTTTTTTTTCGGGCCACCCTGCCTTGGTGGGAATCGGCCAGTGTAATCATAAATAATAATAAATATATATATATATATATATATATATTATATATAAAATATATATATAATATATATATATATTTAAAATATATATATATATAATATATATATTTTATATTTATATATATATATATATATATTATATATATATATATATATATATATATATATATATATTATATATTGTTTTTGCTGCTGGTCTTGGGGAATTGAAGCTGTGTTCTTCTTCGCCCATGATGTGTAGCCAAGAGCATATCTTGAAAATATTGGCTTTGTGCATAACAGTAAGGCCAACCGCATCACCCCGGGCTGGAAGGCTTTGTTGAAAGGACAGATCCATCCAGGCCGGGTGCTGACGAGAGGTATGTATAATGCGTGTCTCTCTCTCCCCTCTCTCTCTCTTCTCCTTCTCCTTTTCTCTCTCTCTCTCTCTCTCTCTCTCTCTCTCTCTCCTGATCTATTCTATTTTTATCCTTCCTGCTGTCTATCACAAGCACATTTCACAATGTTTTTACTCTTTCATCGGCTGAGACGTAAGAGTTTCCAGGGAGCAAATGAATGTATTCTTGACGTCAAAAAGTGTTCTTAGAGGTAACCTCCTTCGGGGTTTGTAGAGAGGAACGTCGCCTTAATACTGATAAAGTATGCCTTATATTCCCCTGCAACACGTGTAAAGGGAAAGTAGATCCAATTTCAGCTAGAATTTGCCTAAAAAATTTCCTTGTTATAAGGGAAAAGTTGGAGATCTCTTTCTGAAAGCGAATTTGTACACTGAAAATATTGCCCAGTTAGTTTTTACTCTGGACGTTATTAGGTGTTACAAGTAAACAGATTCCCTATATCCAAATATAAATGAATACGTGAATAAACTGAAGGATGAATGAGGATTCTAACCGTGGTCTTGACAGATAGAAAGTCCAGCGCTGTATCTGTCAAGACTATAGTTGCTTTCCCAGTTCATTCCTTACTCATTTATAGTTGCTCGTCATGACTTATCTTGGGATAAAATTCTACGGGAGTTCGACTCGTGACCCTGGTGCGAAACAGGTCCTTCACATTATTCACGAGGTACGAGGCTTTCTATGGGAGAATCTCGGCAAAAGAACTTTTCCTATATCAGCCAATACCATCTATCTCTTCCAACAACTTCTCAAGTTTTCATGGTAAATCTTTTCTGACACACCTGAAAGCCATATGGACTATCAAATCAATAAAGGTTCTAATAAACAACTGTCAGTGAATAAAGAAGAATGGACCAGAGCTCGAAATCTTCAAATTGAAACCCTCGTAGCTTAGTGGTAAGGCACTGGACGTGCTACTTCAGGGTCTTAACAGGTAGCAGGATTCGCGCTCTACCAAACGGACGTTACTGACTAGGTTACGATCATTTGTAGATGATATAGGATAATTATATCATTATTTTTAAAGGGGTGGACTGGTAAGCCGCGGAAGGCCTCGGTCAGATGACCCAAAACTTCAAAGGCGGGTCATCATCTAAGACCCGCGTCAGGAAACATTTGCCCTGTTTCCTGACGAACCTTACCTAACCTAACCTAACTGACTAGGTATATGAAAATTTCCGACATGTCACATCATCTCCAGTCTGAGGGGAAAATCTAGGTAAGTAGAAATAAGCAGCGCGTCTCTCGATCTCAGCAGATGGAGGAACAAGCCTCCACGTCTTTAGCTCAACGACCCACATGGGTTTAGCCATTAACATTATTATTTATTTCCTAGCTGGGGGACTTGTTACCTCAAACTCCTCATCGTCCATCGTTTCTCCCTGTATTGGACTGATGAAACCACTGGCTGGTTAGTGTTTTCTTAACCATTTATATAACACTGGTAAACAATAATTTTCTGGTCATTGATATTACAAATGTTTTAGGGTAAATTTGTGGTGCTGATTCCGAATATGTCAACTATTTTGCTTGATTGGTTCTAATTTTTGATAAATTTGTTAACCCACTAAAAAAATATACAATAAGTGAAAAATATGTTGATCAGGCGGGACTAACTTACAATCACACTGAAATTCTATATAATAATATTTATTGCATAAATAAAAAGTTTGACGATTTTCTTCTATGTTGGTCATAACAGTTTTGTTGAGTTAGCAGTTGGTTAAGTTGCATAATGGTTGCCATTGTGCAATGAGACAGTTTAAGCATCTAATTGCGCTGTCTATAAACAGCCGCCAATCTCCTGGTCGATATTCAAGTCCCATTCAAAGAATAAATCCAGAGATCTTATTACAGTATACAAGTTCTACGTCTTGGCTGAAATAAGCTGTTATTTTAACTTATTGTTGGAGACAGATCTTGAAGTCTGGATGCTTAAAGTTCAGACTGATGTCATGTATCAGATCATTGAGTTCTTCTTGGGAGAAATTCAGGGATATTGAAATGATTTCTACATACTACCATTGCTATGACCTGTGTTGTATTCTAAACACTGAGTTTCTTTAATACCTGACAACGGAAAGTCAGGTGTGAAGATTCAACAGCGCTATCAGACCCTCAAAGAGTATTTGATAAGGCTGGTTCCTTCTCATAGAAATAAAAATATAGAAAAATCAGTGATAACATAAAATGATAAACAATTATGTTAATATTACGTAAAACTTGTATAGAATATAAAACGCTTAAACATGAAATAAATCCTAATTGAAGCCAAGAAATTAAAAATTAAATATATAAATAATTAGTGACTCAATACACAGAGTGAAGCTCTTGTTGACAACAAATTACCCCAAACACACAATAAATTAAACAGGAGTGGAACGAATACTTACAGATTTGAAGGGAGCCGAAAGTCAAGTGAATGACAACCGGACGGAGGGACACACGTCACCTCCAACCGGGTGAAGAAGGGGGGGGGGAGGGTAGCGGGAACGATACACTCACCTAACAGAACAAGCTAATATCAACATGGGAGCAGCATAATCAATTAAAAACCTAACATAGGATATGTACGTCATTCTCACGATTCTCACATTAGCACTGTAGTTGTGGTTATACCCAGCAACAACTTTGAGAGCATTTAGCCTGTCTTTGCATTTCTTATTTAGTTTTGCTTCGTGAAGATCTCGTATTTATAAAGGTTACAATATTGTCGCGTTGTTGACACAACTCCTTTCGTTAAATACTAAATAATTTGTAAATAAAATTCTAAACTTTATTTAAACCATCTGCACATACGAACTGCCACTACATACATAAACGGTATATGTGTATGTAGGTATATATGCAATTTCTCACAAACTGAAGCTAATCTGAAAATCTACTGTTATTTTCGAATTCAGGAACCCCAAAATATGTTTGGCAACGATTTTTTGTTGTTGGCCAGAGTAATAATAGAGTACGCAAATGGATTGGTCAACCAGTTACCCATTTCTTCTCATAGGTTGTTAAGGTTGATAAATCCAATCTTATCAAGAATCTAACGCCATTTCTAAGAGTTTTCCGGATACCTTATATCCCTCTGGAATCCCTTCTGACCTTTGTAATAGTTACCATTCACTTTCAAAAGAAGGACTGGAACACCACCACCAGCCTTTGAAGTCTATGATGCAGGCTTATTGCAAAGAGTTCACGAGAGATTGGGATGAGGGATCGCTGTTGTTCTCTTTCCAGGAAAATAAAAGGCTTGCAGCACTAATATGTCAGTTCTCAGCGGGTTCTTGTCTTGAAAAGAATGAAATTCGCAACAGCAATTAGAGCGAAGTCTCGACACGCATTATGTACGCGTTTGAGCAAGGACACGCAACAGAATCGACGAATTTGGTTTAAATTATGTCTGGTGTCCCTGTGGCGGGCGGTGATAGCCAATGGCAACATCAAACGGGTAATTAACACCCCAGTACATTGGCATGAACAAAAATCAGGCCGATGAATGGCACACTGAATATCTCCCTCTCATTAACTTATTTCAAGAACATATTACTGATACGGAAATTCAGACATGCTTCTCCTGACCGTCAGTGAGCCCATACTTGGCAGTACTAAAAGCATCCTGATGAGGTGGAAAATTGAACGCGGCGGCCTCCCCCGAAGCTCTAGAACGGGAAATACTACCAGCTGTCTGTGGAGAATAGCAAGGCACTGGCAGCATCAAGCGGTGGCAGCAGTGCCGGTGCGGCAGCGGCCACCCCCAGCAAGCTGCAAGCAGCGCAGCGGCGGTGTCAAACGGTGCTGACGTCGGACCAGCCGGTGGATTGGAAACTAAACGAGATACAGTGCATGCGTGAAATGGACATGCCTGAATGGAGTCAAGGTCACTTCAGGCGGAAAACGCCAAACGACAGCACAACGATGATGTGGATATTTATTCCTAAATCCTGTAACTAATTAAAAAATAAAAATGTAAACTCTTCCAAACTAAAGGTTTTTTTAAAGCCTTTAAAAAATATATATAATGGTCTAAATTTTGTATTTGTCTCATACTGTCTCTGTCCCTCAACATGATACAGAGGGGGTCCAGGGAAATATATCTATTTGACATTTAGAAAATATTGACATTTTTCGACAATACAGGCTTCGGCCTTTCAAAATATAATTACAGCAACGCCTTAAATCCATCCTTTGAACTACGAAATAAGCCTTGCTTAATGTTTGTTATCCCAAAAAATTCAATGTTTCAACAAGAGACGATGCCGAATGCGGTATTGACAATATAAATAAAAATCACTTTACTGTAACAGGAATAAGTACAGAAGAAAAGTCCATCACTTTCCTACCAAAAATGAATGTGTTTTATCGACAGATGCCAGCCATATATTGAAGAAATTAATATCGACAGCTAACAGCAGATTTAAAAAAAGCCTTTAGAGATAATTAATTCGGCACATTTCCACCAAAGGGAAAATACTCAATTATGATGTCGGAATTGGGAGGGTTAGTTTCACGAGATCGCGAACCTTTAACGGGAAAAAACAATGCTGCCACTTCATTAAAGCTCAATTTAAATAAAACCGAGAATAGCTCGTGTGCTTGGGCTTAGCAGCGCTGAAAAATATTATTTTTATTTCGAGTACGCGCCCGAGGGGACCTCCCTTCCCCAAGCAGATTTGCCCCCATTCAACCTGATCCCACTGCCGAGTTGATTATGTTTTAATATATAGTGATATTGTGGAACCGCAAATATACGGTATATGCAGGCTTATTCAATATTCTGGATGCATTTCGCCTTTCAGGAGAGTTATTCAAGGTGCTCATCCTATGAGTACAAACCTCTATTCGTTAACTAAATTAGGATAAAATAGCTAATCAAATGAAAGATTCAGTTTGGTCGTAATCGTCTTTTGCAAGCGGTCATTCCACTACCGAGTGTTACATGTAAGACCGAAAAATAAAATAGAAGCACTCTGCGTAAAAATGGTTATTGTTTCTCTAACCGCCAAACATAGTGTACCCTTTTCAAGGGTGGCCACCCCTCTGAGCAAGATTCGGAGTTTTATTCCTCCCCTAAAACCCTCCCATGTGGGTGGTGGTCTGGAATATACAAACTTTCCACCGCCACCATACAGAGTCCGAGGTGGGGATTTTTTTTTCGGCTTTAGCGGACTAGCTAAAAGAGCTTACTTTTCCTTTCAGAGTGGCTGCGCCAAGGTGCAGAGAATTTGGAACTAAAATGAGCTCGATGATTATCAGTCCTGGAAAAACAGACATGAAAGCTGCTCTTAAATCTCACGGGATAGATGCTTTAAAAGGTGTCGCAAAGAAGGTTATTACGGGTGGCCGAGTAAGCAGGGTGACTAAGCGACGGCTGAATAAATGCAAGTTAAATAAACGCCGACGAAGCCGAGTGAGCTTATAAAACGATTGTATTCTCTCTCGTATACAGTCGCTTATTAGCCATTGGCGGGTGTCGGGGCTGAAAACAGCGGACTCCAAGCCCGTTAAATGATTATCTTCCCAGCGTCATTAATCAATTTCCCGCCACCGCATAGGACTGAGACAAGTTTGAGAGTTCCATAGCTCGCACTCAGATTTTTTGATACTCTAACCAGTAAACTTCCTCTCTCCAAAAACTAATAAGAATAATTTTCTAGAATTTAGAATTCCTGGAGTTCCCGGAGCATTTTCTAGATTTAGGCAAAATAGTTATAGAATTAGAGTGAACTCTAACAGAGGCTGATGGGCAAATCCACTAGGGGAAACAAGCAACATTGCACTCATCATGGATTTTCCAACACCGTTATTTTATAAAAGTGTCCCAGTGTTTCCTGGCGAGCAAATAACGGAAACAAATTCTAGTTTTAATTACTGGGTCATTCATTAAACTCTGGAGCTCAGTTAAAACGAAGCCATTTGCCGAGTATCGCCCGACTGGGTATCTCTGCCCGACTTTAAAGAGAGAAGGTATAAACTAAATTGGGTTCGATACTGCCAATTTTCGGCCCGCACATCGCAAAGAACCGCAGATATCTGACAAAGAATGATAAAGAACAGGGCATAAAAACTCTGTGTTTTCCCCTTGGCCTGGACATAAATCCACTCTGGACCAATATCTGCTTGACATATTCGTTTTAAAAATTAGCTGGAATTATCCCCTCAAGCGTGGACTCTGAAAACAGACTGAGCCATACCACTCCATATTAATTACGCTAAACGTTGGCTAATAGGTGTACCCATATACATCAGCTTATATGGCCTTGAACAGTCTCTAGCCTTAGACAGCAAAGCGATAATATATACCTTTTAATCGCACTCTAAGTAAAAATTATGTGCTAGGTCCAATCAAAACGAGCCTCCTAATAGATCACCATGGGGTCATGTAATTCCTCCGCCAAAATTTTCATGTAATTTTGGCCCATGGACAGCCTATGCAGGAAAACATACAGGAGAATGGACTATATTTTGAGCATGGGATCAGCCAGTTTATTCTGTATTATTCTAATAATAAATACAGTTTATCGCATAAAGCAGTGATTTCCCCCCATCATTATAGAAATTAATTATGAGGCAATTAAACTCTCTGGCATTGAGAAGAAAATTTAATTCTCTATGAATCATTCGCCTCCGGCGAACCATCAATCTTTTCAATTTAAAAAACCGACATGGCCCAAGTGGGAAGAACGCTCTCTGCTCTCCGATTGAAAAAATCTGGTAACTTGATAATTGAATTTCAGTTCTCTAATCCCGCCCCGCCCCCTCATAATAAGGTAGTTTATTATTTTGCTCAGACCACTGGTGTTTTAATCCATCGACCAGAATAGATCTGTTCATTGTGATGTGGCGAGCAAAAATAAAAAATGAATTGTGCAGAAATAAATAATAGTTTAATTCCCGCCCTAGGAAATAAAAGTCACATAAAGGCTGTTTCACTATAGAACGCTCTATACAGCAAAACGATTAGATGACTATCCCTCAGACAGGGGCACATATGCTTGTAAGTAATATTCTTCCTCTTACGTACGAGCTCAAAAGTAATGGGTCATTTTTTTTCTCTCTCTTGGGACAAGAAAAATAGTTCTATCCTTCTTCTTTTGACAGTTACGTGGGAAAAAACCAGAGAATTATGGCATAAATTTAAAAAATATTTTAAACTAAATAAAATTAATATAATTATAGACGTTTATCTGGGCAGAACACAAAGTTATTTATTTCACTCACATGCGGTCTATATGTATGATGTTTTATTCATAAAAGCAACCTTGTGGGATTAGAAAGAGCTTTATATTTTTTTTTTAAAAAAAATTTCTCGGGAAAATCGCTTTTTAATCAATGACAGATAGTGATAGCATATTCTAGAGAGAATTTTAAAATGTTACCTCCTTGTGAAAATACATTTTGCCTAAGTAGAACAAGGTTATCTTTGTGCTTCCCTCTGTGAGGAAGGTCACCTCTGACGAGAGTTCCCCCAAATTACCCCTCCTGGCTGGTAAGGCCCTCTCTGAGCTGTATAATAAAGAGCCCGCTGAAAGCTGTCTCCCCGCAAAAGATAAGGCTGACCTCTCCATGCCTTTTTACTCTCATCATGGTGAAGAAGCAGACATTCTCGATTCTGGTAAGCGAGACATTTTATTTTTTGCTAAAAACTTCTCTTTTGAATAATTAACGAAACAAAACGAGTGCAAGAGACTTATAATAATTTTTAAAGTTGAGTCTCATTTTCAACAGTTTTCACTGCACCAGTCAGAATTTGTAAAGTTTTTTGATTTTATCGGCTGGTAATTGATACTTCTTCTCTTTGAATATTAACGAAACCAAAACGAGCGCAAGAGAACTTATAATACTTTAAAGTGAGTCTCTTTTTTCTTCACAGTTTTTCACTGGACAAGTTCAGATTTGTAAAGTTTTTGATTTTTATCGGCTGGTAGATTGGAAGGAAGAACACACCCGCTTCAAACCTCCTAAAGCGGTTGTCCCCATTGGGATGATGCAGTAAACGCAAACAAGACTTTCCTCAGGAAAGGGTATGTCTTTCTATGTTCCCTCCTTGGTAATTAGAGGACGAGTCCCCACCTTTATTTGAAAGTGATAAATATGGTGCTCTTTGACTTACAGCCCTGTGGAAGAATGGAACTGTTCAGCTATATAGAGGAGGCCTATGAAGAAAGAACCAGATCTCTGACAATCGATGCAAACGCAGAGCCATTCCACATGTCAGTCTGATGACCTCGTTGTGGACCTCTCTACGCTCGATACTGCTCAATCTTATGCTCTGTTGAGGTCACTCGCGGCAGGTGCTGAAACAAACTGGGCGACCTTGAGCGCAACCCTGACAGTCAGTCGGAGAAGGAAGGGAACACCCCGACGTGAGAGTAAATGCTGGAGATGGAGTAAAGCCGGCAGGTGGAGTAAAGACGGCAGATGGAGTAAAGGCAGATGTTGATGTACCTGAAAAAGAATCATTTTCGAGCGGGAGTTATCAATCTACAGAAAGTGAACAGGAGGAGCGAAGGTCATTTCAGTCCTAACCAGTAAAACTTTCGTCTCAGTTTTTCGCCCCTTTGCTTTTGCTCGCGCTAAACAACTTTGCACCGCCTTATTTTTGCCCTTTTTGTATGTGAATTAATAAAAATATTGACAAACTCTGATTTTTATTTACATATAATCTATTATTACTATCTGTCTCTAGTCTATAAACAATATATATATCTATATAATATATATATATAATAATAATATAAACAAATCGCCACCACTTAAGCCTCTCCCCATCTGAGAGTGGGTAAGAGGAAAATGTATATGACAAAGTTCCTATAAGAGCTCTATCAGCACAAAGGCTTCCCTAGATGACCTTTTCCTCACTGCTTTAAAGAAGCCTCCCCCACCCGGAAAGATCCAGCAGCTGGCAAGAATAAACCACTACGTAGTACCGCGGAAAGAACCTTTTTTTTTTTTTTTTTTGCTGAGGTACGGACGGGCGAGCAACACTCTATCCCAGCGGGGACCAGCTACCGCATCCATTACCCGCGTTCTTTAAAACCAGCAGTGTTGTTGAAGTAGCAACGTCCGCGGACAGTGAGTCGCAGGCCCGGGAAGGGGGGGGGGAACTCCCTCGGAGATGGTAAGCTTTGTACCCAGTCACCCTGAATCCCTTTGTAACTGCCTCTCCCATCTATCAGAGTGATGAGTTGGGAGTCAGAAGTGATCATTACCTACCTTCTTTAACTAGTAATTACAACAGAAATAAGCCTGCTCTCTATCCCCTTGGGGGAATGTTTAAACATATTAAATCTTGTAACCCCTGACAGCACACATGAGCTTATGCAGACCACCCCATTATCACATTCTTTTCCACACTCATTATCCTGGGAAATCTGCCCACCTGCTCACCCTGAATCCTTTTTTTGTACTGCCTCTCCCATCTATCAGAGTGATTGAGTTTTTTGGGGAGTCCAGAAGTGATCATTACCTACCTTCCTATATTAGTAATTACACAGAAATATAATCTCTCATCCCCTTGTGGGGATGATTAAACATATTAAACTTGTAACCCCCTGACAGCACACCTGTGCTTAGCAGACACCCATTATCACATTCTTTTCCACACTCATTTCCTGAATCTCCACCTGCACACCCGAATCCTTTGTTTGCTAACTTTATGTAACCTGACTTATTAATGTAATAGGAATAAGTTCTCTCTATCCCCTTGGGGCCATGATTAATCATATTAAAAACAATTACCCCACTGTTAGGCCGCTAATCCCATACAGACCCCATCATTATCTCATTTTCCATGGTCGATTATCCGCCATGTTTCCTAGATCGACCAAATTACACCTACTTTTAAGAACTTAAGAAGTTATGCGAATTTCTCAGTTTCAAACCTCCTCGTAGAGAATGTTAGCTCATGTGTATCAGAATCAACTCTAAGGCTTGTCATAGTGATTGCCTTCCTGTTCCTTCAGTTTCTACGCCTGAACTGAAGCTGACAACTACTACTAGAGGGAAGTGCCCGTATTGAACTTTAAGCGAACATAACGTTGATGCTCAAGAATGCAAGACTTATCAAGTAATCACCCTACATAAGTGATTTTGCCAAACAGAACTCTTCAGAAGAAGCAACATATCGCTTTATTATTATGATCTTATTGAAAGAAGAACGAGTGCATGTGTGTCATAGCGTATAACTGTGCCTAAACCTCATGGTACCTACAGGATGTGCATCAGTCGCAGCTGCTACTTACCAGATGTTGTCCTCTACACTGATAGATATAACGAACGTGTCCTCAGAGCCACCTACATAGGTCGTCTGGAACTGCTTCAATGGACGATAACAGATCTTCCACCAATTGAGCATGAGATGTGTCTGCTTTTTGCTATTAATGAGCTCCTTATCTACCTTATAGTCCTCATTTTATCGGGGAATGATTTCTCTTTCTTTTACAAATAAGCGCATGTAGAGTGAAAACTTGGAGAGGTAGAGTGTACTTAGCTTGGTTGTTTTTACAGAAAGGATAGAAGGCAGAACTTACCACGTCTGTGCGCTCTCTTTGGAAAATTTGCTTCATGCCGTTTTTACTGAAAACTTTACTATGTGTATGTATGATTAGGCTAAGACAGACATACTTGCATTCAAGTAATCAGGGTGAATTAGAAACCTGTAGTGAAACCAGGAGTCTGTCATCTCGTTTCCATTTCCACTAAATAAGAAAGAATTTGCAGTGTTTTCTAGGTATGGTGGAAATACTAGTGGCAGAATTTGTCTCACACTTTTCTAACATAGCAGCACCTTACATTGTGCTTACTAGTAGTAAAGGTGGAGTTTATTGGTCAGGCGCTTGTGAACTTACATTGCAACACTCAAACTTGTCGTTCATCATCTCTCCCATTCTACAGAACCATGATTTTCGTCATCCATTTCACTTAATAAATAGATGAATTGAATAAGATGGTGATAAAGTCCCCATCTACTACTGTATTTTATTGACGCTCAGAGCTCAAACCATATCAGAGAGGCCTGTCACGGTTTAAAACGATGCCTTAGTTTTTTAGTCGTGAGATTTATCTGGGCACATCACTTGATATTGTAATTTTCAGTGAATCACAACTCTTTCATTAATAGCATAGAAGGCCAAAAGAATGATATTATTATAAGGTGGCTGTACAGCTAACGTCCATTTTAATGTAAGAGTTCAGCAAATTAAAGGTAATGTGAATGTGATTAGCCAGAGCTTTGTTGCAACCATAATATGTTAGAAAAGTGACGTTGGATTAAGAGAAAAATTATTTATGTGCTTTTTTTGCTAATAAATAAATGGACTATTCTTTCTAGTCACTTTCTTCTAAGTGTCAATTTTTTACATCACTGTATAAAAATTAACATCTTCATGGACACTTCAAAGGTTTGTGGGTGCGCATGAATGTGATTACATGCATATGGTGTTTTGTGTGATGTGTGGAGACAGTACCCAAAGTGGTACTTACCTTACACCCACTTGCACTACACACATCACACTAATTAACTTACCACTTCTGCTTAATGCTAACTGCTTTTAGGGATTTCTCTAAGTCAGTAAACATAACGTGCTCCTGGTTCATTCAATATGTAACAGAGGAACCCATGGGACTCTGAATATCTCCTTAACGTAGAGTGTATAACACTGAGTACCCAGCATACAATAACGTGCTGTGGAAAGTGAAATATACCGTATTCATCACAGAACCGGCGGGGTAAGAAAGATTCGTATGGAATAGGAAAAGTATTTCCGCTGACCCCCACGATCTTAATCATATGTTGATCCTCTACTAGAGGCTTTGGTCCATCTGACCGAGGCCTTCTACACTGGCTTACCGGTCCACCCCTTTAAAAATTTTGATAATTATGGTATTACTCAGGAGACACATCATCCACAAGCAGGTGTCCAGTGCTCTGATGGCAACGCACTCTCCTCACGTACTGAGTGTTCCTTGTTCTATCACCCGCATGAGTAAAGCTTTGAGAATGTTTTCCTTACACCTGCTGCTACTGTTCGAGCTGTTAGTTTTCTCTGCAGGTCGCATCCTGAGTGGGTTGTAAGTATACCTTAGATATTACTGCTTGGGATTTGAAATGAGTTAAGATATGATAACAGCTGTTACCCTATAATTTTTTTTTTAGTATAAAAGCTGTCATGGTCACTGCCTCCTGGGAAGACCGAAACCTGAGGACCTGGATTTTTTTTTACATATAGAAACAAAAAGATAAAAGGAAAAACTCCGAAAATAGAGCAAAATGTGTACCACTTACTAACGATTTTTCTTTTCCGGCTGCAATTGTCGAGTTAGTGACATTTGTGTACATATAGCGCATTCAGATAGTAAATTTACATAGCACAAGTAACACTTAACTACAAGTTGCACGAATTTAGATTAATACAGTTATTATACCTACTAATATATATGTTAAATTAGCCTTGAATATCCTAAAAAAAAAAAAGTTAGACTATGTGACGTAATTTGCAGAGAGGCCTTTGTAATGTCTTATACAAATTGCAACTCCCAGCGCACGGTCCCCGTGCACTGGAGTTGCCAGAAGGAAATGTAGTTACCATCGGTGGGATCAGTTATCAAGTGTGTAAGAGTGCGATCCTCAAATTAACGGAAAACGTGGAATAACAAGCAGAGTGAAGGTTTGTAGTGCAAGGATAAAACTAAGACTTGTCATTTTTAAGAATGAGTGGAAATAAATAATATTACAGATGAACGTCTCGAGTACATCCACGAGTAAGAGTTTGTTGAAAAGGACACCCAAAGTTCCACACTGCAGGACCGAACCAAAGGTTCCACCTGGAGGGACGAATAAAGCTTTCCACACTATAGGGACGACCAAAGGGCTCCACACTGTAGGGACGACCCAAAGGCTCCACATTGTAGGGGACGACCAAAGCTTCCATACTGGGAGGACGACCAAAGCTTTCCTCACACTAGGGACGACCAAAGGCTCCACTCTGTAGGACGACCAAAGCTCCACACTGTAGGGACGACCAAAGGCTCCACAGATTGTAAGGGACGACCCAAAGCTTCCATACTTGAGGGAACGACCAAGCTTCCAAACTAGGGACGACCAAGGCTCCACACTGTAGGGACGACCAAAGGTTCCACACTGAGAATCTAGGGAACGACCCAAGGCTCCACACTGTAGGGACGACCAAAGCTTTCCATACTGGAGGGACGACCAAAGCTTCCACACTAGGGGACGACCTAAGGCTCCACACTGTAGAGACGACCAAAGGTTCCACACTGTAAGCAACCAAAGGCTCCACACCTGGAGAACGACTCAAAGGCTGCACAACTGTAAGGAAAACCAAAGGTCCACACTGTAGGGACGACCAAAGGTTCCACAAACTGGAGGGACGACGCAAAGGGCTGCAACTGGAGATGACACCAATAGGGCCTCCACACTGTAGGGACGACCACAGGCTCCACACTGTACGGACGACCACAGGCTCCACACTGTACGTTCGACCAAAAGTTCCACGTGGGGGTGGGGGGGGGGGGGGGGGGGGGGGGGGGGGGGGGGGGGGGGGGGGGGGGGGGGGGGGGGGGGGGGGGGGGTTTCTGTACGACGCCCAAAGGTTCCACACTGTAACGGACGACCAAAGGTTCCACACGGTAACGGACGACCAAAGGTTCCACACTGTTACCATGGACGGACGACCCACAGGCTTCCACACTGTACGGACGACCAAAGTTCCACACTGTACGGACGACCACAGCTCCCACATCGTACGGACACACCAAGTTCCACACTGTACCGGCGACCAAAGATTCCCACACTGGAGGGACGACATACAGACAAACGCTACTCACATGAAGAGGATCATTAAGTCAGTTGCCTTTCTTTTGGTATTTGGCCTATTAGTTAGGCCCTCACGCTCTACGTATCACAGTGACTCATATCAGAGGCAATACAAGCGAAGTAGGGGTGAGGTAGGTAGGCTGACAAATCTCTCGGTTAGCAGTGAGCAATTTGTTTAACTCGGCTCTGGTGTAAGTAAATGTTTTAACACAGGTGATCAAAAATGTTAATGTATTTCAGGAACATATTCAGTTTGGGAAGCAGGCGAGAAAAAGTCTGTAAAGATCTAACGCAAATAAACACAGGACAGGCAGTAGCGGGGCACAGATAACATAAACATTCTTAGTAACAATACCAGACGGCACTCTCACATATCCCGCATGAAACAGTGCCCACTCGTACACATATAGATATAAACAAACTACTTACGCCACATATTCACAGTTGATGATTCTCCACTAAGGAAGATTTCTTGTAGGTTCTTGTACTTCACGCACACAGTGGAAGGTGGGGCCAGGAGCTGTGAATCGACCCTGCAACCACAACTAGTGATAACATAGAACACAAGCAGGACCCTGTACACTGTTGTACGTTAAGCCTATATTGTGAATATACACTAGCCTAGCCCGTAACGAAACTTAAGAGAAAGTGCAAAGGTTTGCAACTAGACTGGTCCCGGAGAAAGGGAAATGTCCTACGAGGAGTAGTTAAGGTATATCGACCTGACGACACTGAGATAGAGAGATAGGGATATGAAAACGACATACAAAATACTAAGAGGAATCGGCAGGTGGAGAGAGCCAGGATGTTCCAAAATGGGATACAGCAACAAGGGGGTCCACAATTGGAAGCTGAAAACTCTGATAAGTCAAAGGGATGTTTGGAAGAAATTTCTTCTTTAACAGTCCACAGAGTTGTCAGGAAGTGGAATAACATAGCAAGTGAGTATTGGAGGCGGGAACCATACAAAGTTTTAAGACGAGGTTTGGATAAAGCTCTGGTCAGAGAGAGAGTTGCCTAGTAGCGATCAGTGAAAAGGCGGGGCCAGGAGCTATGATCGATCTTTTCAACCATAAATAGTGAGTACAAGTAGAAGAGAACACACACACACAACAACACACACACACAAACTCCTTCAGAAAAACCACTAGTTACCACCTTCTAAAACGATTCTTCAAATATATACACTGTATTCGCTGCTTGCTTCGTCTTTATCAGTCTTCCATGGTAGCCGCCTCAAAGTACCTCCTCCCTTCCATGTCTTTTTCCCCTCCATTATTTTGTCCTTGTCTCTCTGCATTCCTTATTATCGTGCTTCCTCTCTGGAAGTTTAACCTTCACACCTCCTCCACCACTCCACACCTCCTCCACACGTCCACACAGCAATGGCTGATGGAAGCACACTCTTTCTTTTTATGAATTTTATAAGGACTTCGCGCTACTTCTACCTAAGATGTTACTCAAGTGAAATGATTTTTTGCGAAAATTTTGTAAACCCCTGCATACACAAATTTTCGCTTGCCTTATTTGGCAAGAAGAGCACTGCTAAAATATTTCATAGTCTTTCAAAAACACCGGTATTGGGCTGGATGGTATGCCTGGGGCAACTTATCCTCTACTGCTTGCTTCTCTCTTCCTGTCAATCTAGCAAAAAGTTCTTTCCTCTGAAATGTTTGCTTGGACTTCACCTCTTTTTCTGCAACATTGGCAAGCTCCTGATGTGTTGATTTGCAACACGAAAGCCTAGAATTTGGACTAATAAATAGTCCAGAATTCTAGGCCTTTCGTGTTGCAATCAACACATCAGAGCTTGCAATGTTGCAGAAAAGAGATGAAGTCCAAGCAAACACGTTCAGAGGAAGACTTTTTGCTATATTGAAGGAAGAAGAAGCTGTAGAGGATAAGTGCCCCAGGCATACCATCCAGTACCCAATACCTGGTGTTTGAAAGACTGAATATTTTAGCAGTGCTCTTCTTGCCAAATAAGGCAAAGCGAAAAATTTGTGTATGAGTAATTTCGCAAAAATCATCTTGATAACATCTTAGGTAAAAGTAGTGCGAAGTCCTTATAAAAAATCATAAAAGAAAGGGGGGAGGGGTGCTCTCCCATGCCAAGCCTTGCTGTGTGGAGTGGTGGGGAGGGTGGAGTGGTGGAGGAGGTGTGTAGAGTTAAACGTCCAGAGAGGATCAACGATAAGGAAGAGCTCTACCCGGCCCACAAGTCAAGTAGGATGACGCCCTGCCCCGCCTTCTTCTTACCCAGAAAGATTCTGCACCTCCAGTACGCCCAGGAACACTTCTCAGCACGCCTTCTGATCACCCGATGACACCAACAAAGTCCGCCACTAAATACTCCTTAATGACCCACGATTAAAACATCCCGTCTAAATATATATAGATATATATAGTAAGTGTACTCTACAACTTGTACCACCTAATTAAGGTTTCAAAGATCGCGTCATAGCTCCTGTCCCCGCCTTTTCACTGATCGCTACTAAGTCCCACTCTCTCTGACCAAGAGCTTTATCAAACCTCGTCTTAAAACTTTGAATGTTCCCCGGCCTCCACTACATCACTTTCTAGTTATTCCACTCCCTGACACCTCTGTGACTGGAAGAAATTCTTCCAAACATCCATTTACTTATCAGAAGTTTTCCAGGCTTCCAATAGTGACCCCCTTGTTTTTGCTGTATCCCATTTTTTGAACAATCCTGGGCTCTCTCCACCTTGCCGATTCCTCTTATATTTTGTATGTCGTTTTCCATATCCCCCCTATCTCTCCTATCCCCAGTGTCCGTCAGGTTCCGATATACCTTAACCACTCCTCGTAGGAATTTCCCTTTTCTCCTGGACCAGTCTAGTTGCAAACCATTGCACTTTCTCTATTTCCGTTACGTGCTTGGCTAGGTATATTCCAAATAGGCTTAACGTACACAGTGTTCAGGGTCCTGCTTGTGTGTCTATGTACTCTCCTATTGTGGTTGCAGGGTCGATTCACAGCTCCTGCCCCACCTTTCACTGTGTGCGTGTAAGTACACAAGAACCTACCAAGAATCTTACCTTAGTGGAGAATCATCAACTGTGAATATGTGCGTAGTATTTTGTTTATATCTTTATAAGTGTACGAGTGGGCACTGTTTCATGCGGGTTATGTGAGAGTGCCGTCTTGGTATGTTACAAGAATGTTATGTTATCTGTGCCCCTCTACTGCCTGTCCCTTGTGTTTATTTTTCGTAGATCTTTACAGAACTTTTCTCGCCTGCATCTCAATACTGATATGTCCTGAAATACATTAACATTTTTGATACACCTGTTGGGTAAAACATTTACTAACCACCCTGAAGCCGAGTTAAACCAATTGCTTTCACTGCCAGATTTGGTCAGCCTACGCTACCCACCTACCTACGTCTGTATTGCCCTCTTATATGAGTCACGGTGATCGTAGAGCGTGATGCTAACTATAGGCCAAATACCAAAAGAAAGGCAAACTGACTTAACCTTGAAAATCCTCTTCATTAGTAGCGTTTTGTCTGTATGATCGTCCCTCCTGTGTTGGAATCTTTGGCGTCCGTACAGTGTGAAACCTTTGGTCGTCCGTTACGATGAGGAGCCTGTGGTCGTCCGTATCAGTGTGGAACCTTTGGTCGTCCGTACAGTGTGGACCTTGGTCGTCCGTACAGTGTGGAAACCTTTGGTCTCCGTACAGTGTGAACCTTTGGTCGTCCTTACCAGTGTGGAACCTTTGTCGTCGCGAAAAATATATTTTTAAAATGGAACAAAATACTTACCCACTCCTAAGCGCGAATCCCTTTTCCCCGCACTCGCAGAAGCACGCAACTCACCACATGGCCGTAGGAAGGAATCTTACCAGCCTCCGAGAGTGAAAGTGAAAACCAGCCCAAAGCAAGGATGAGAAGGTCAGCACCTGCCCCAGCATAGCAACTCACCCTCATAAGGGTAATTAACCGCTTCGAGCTAACCACCTCCTCCCACGAGCGGGCACCCACTCCGAGCCTCTTTGTTGAGACTGGTGAGTCCCCCATAAAAAAAAAAAAAACACATAAGCTCGCTCGCTTGTATGCCCGCCCGCGGCGTGGCGGCAGTGGCGCAGGTGGCGGCAGTGGGCGGCAGCTGCGAGCGGCTGCGGTGGCGGGCGCGCCCGCGGTAGTTGCCCACGGGAGTCCCTAAGAGTAAAAAAAAAAAAATCCGAAACAGAAAATAATAGCCAATAATAATAAAAACTCCCGCCGGGAAATACTTTTATCATTAATATCAAGAAAAAACAAAAGTCTTTCAACAGTCTTTCTCTCACTCCCCTGAGGACCTCTTCCCCAAATTTAAATGAAAATAAATTGATCTGTATTTCACGAGGAGCAGAATTGCCATACGCGAAATCTATGCTAAATCTATTCAAGAATAATAATTCTTCATCGGTGGGAAAAATTAAAAGAGAAGGTACTTATTCCCTCCATACATAATTTAAACATCTTTTTTTTTTTTTTTTTTAATTTTTTTAATTTTTTTTTTTTTTTTTTTTTTTTTTTTTTTTTTTTTTTTTGTTTTTTTTTTTTTTTTTTTTTTTTTTTTTTTTTTTTTTTTATTATTTTTTTTTTATTTTTTTTTTTTTTATTTTTTTTTTTTTTTTTTTACAATCAATAAATCTTTTTTTTTTTTGACAAGCAGTCGAGCCGTAACATCGATAAAAAACTGTTTTGCCCGTTGTAGGGAATTATGAGCCCTTATTAGATTAGAGCCAAGTTTCATAAAAAATCCAAGGCGAGAAAACAATTATTAGGCGGTTTTTATGTTAAAAAGACCGCGGAAAAAAAGGCCGCTCTGGCTAGCCTATTGCAATTTAAGCTTTCATAAGTCGAGAGAAGAGCTTTGCCCCGCTTTAGTAAAATACCGGTTCAGGATAGAGACAAGAAGTTCTTCTCTTTCGAAGTGCTATTCATAAAAAAAAAAAATGGACCAGCCTCATTGAATATCCCGAGAGAGAATAATCTCCCGTTGAATGAAGAAGGAGAAAAGGACCCAGTTTGTCGATATATTACATCAATTAACGTCAAGACGAAAGATTTATCAGCAAGTGTGTTACAAAGCTCGTGGATACATTATATGGCAAACCTACGAATCCTTCAAAGTCCAGTGCCCCCATGACCAAAAGTTATAAACAGATTTACTAAGACTTTTGATGAAATTGAAAATTAATGATAATTTTAATCAGAAAGAACTGACGGCTGAAATCAGACGCTTAGAATATGCTACGCATGATTTCCGGGATACTGATAGAACTTTTGAAGGGCCCAAAGCTTGTATAAGCACCCTTAGGCTAATGTCGCCTAGAGAGGTCCCCCCAAACCCCAAACCACACCCACCGCGGGGGGGGGCGGGGATGGGAGGCTACAGCAGCGCGGTATTTAAACCCCTGCCGCCGACGTACAGTATAAAACATTATCCGTCTCAACTCCCTCAGCGAGGACATCTAAGGAACCCAACTGTTGACGAGAATGGAATATAAATTTCCAGTAATTGTTCGGGGAATACGGTGAAGAATTCCCTGGAATATGGGGGATTGTATCGTGTATCCCCACAATGCTACTTCTGCTACGCCCCTACGAGCTGGCTCTTCAACTCTGGGATAAAATATCCTTTTTCCAAAATTGAGCGAAAATCGCTAATCCTGTGAAACGTGCCATAGCTGCAGATCGGGGCACACCCGGGGAAATTGTCCACAAAATCACCCCACCATGCACCAACACCCTTGACGACAGGCCAGAGGATTTTTTTAAGACCCACCTTGCAGCACTAATATGTCAGTTCTCAGCGGGTTCTTGTCTTGAAAAGAATGAAATTCGCAACAGCAATTAGAGCGAAGTCTCGACACGCATTATGTACGCGTTTGAGCAAGGACACGCAACAGAATCGACGAATTTGGTTTAAATTATGTCTGGTGTCCCTGTGGCGGGCGGTGATAGCCAATGGCAACATCAAACGGGTAATTAACACCCCAGTACATTGGCATGAACAAAAATCAGGCCGATGAATGGCACACTGAATATCTCCCTCTCATTAACTTATTTCAAGAACATATTACTGATACGGAAATTCAGACATGCTTCTCCTGACCGTCAGTGAGCCCATACTTGGCAGTACTAAAAGCATCCTGATGAGGTGGAAAATTGAACGCGGCGGCCTCCCCCGAAGCTCTAGAACGGGAAATACTACCAGCTGTCTGTGGAGAATAGCAAGGCACTGGCAGCATCAAGCGGTGGCAGCAGTGCCGGTGCGGCAGCGGCCACCCCCAGCAAGCTGCAAGCAGCGCAGCGGCGGTGTCAAACGGTGCTGACGTCGGACCAGCCGGTGGATTGGAAACTAAACGAGATACAGTGCATGCGTGAAATGGACATGCCTGAATGGAGTCAAGGTCACTTCAGGCGGAAAACGCCAAACGACAGCACAACGATGATGTGGATATTTATTCCTAAATCCTGTAACTAATTAAAAAATAAAAATGTAAACTCTTCCAAACTAAAGGTTTTTTTAAAGCCTTTAAAAAATATATATAATGGTCTAAATTTTGTATTTGTCTCATACTGTCTCTGTCCCTCAACATGATACAGAGGGGGTCCAGGGAAATATATCTATTTGACATTTAGAAAATATTGACATTTTTCGACAATACAGGCTTCGGCCTTTCAAAATATAATTACAGCAACGCCTTAAATCCATCCTTTGAACTACGAAATAAGCCTTGCTTAATGTTTGTTATCCCAAAAAATTCAATGTTTCAACAAGAGACGATGCCGAATGCGGTATTGACAATATAAATAAAAATCACTTTACTGTAACAGGAATAAGTACAGAAGAAAAGTCCATCACTTTCCTACCAAAAATGAATGTGTTTTATCGACAGATGCCAGCCATATATTGAAGAAATTAATATCGACAGCTAACAGCAGATTTAAAAAAAGCCTTTAGAGATAATTAATTCGGCACATTTCCACCAAAGGGAAAATACTCAATTATGATGTCGGAATTGGGAGGGTTAGTTTCACGAGATCGCGAACCTTTAACGGGAAAAAACAATGCTGCCACTTCATTAAAGCTCAATTTAAATAAAACCGAGAATAGCTCGTGTGCTTGGGCTTAGCAGCGCTGAAAAATATTATTTTTATTTCGAGTACGCGCCCGAGGGGACCTCCCTTCCCCAAGCAGATTTGCCCCCATTCAACCTGATCCCACTGCCGAGTTGATTATGTTTTAATATATAGTGATATTGTGGAACCGCAAATATACGGTATATGCAGGCTTATTCAATATTCTGGATGCATTTCGCCTTTCAGGAGAGTTATTCAAGGTGCTCATCCTATGAGTACAAACCTCTATTCGTTAACTAAATTAGGATAAAATAGCTAATCAAATGAAAGATTCAGTTTGGTCGTAATCGTCTTTTGCAAGCGGTCATTCCACTACCGAGTGTTACATGTAAGACCGAAAAATAAAATAGAAGCACTCTGCGTAAAAATGGTTATTGTTTCTCTAACCGCCAAACATAGTGTACCCTTTTCAAGGGTGGCCACCCCTCTGAGCAAGATTCGGAGTTTTATTCCTCCCCTAAAACCCTCCCATGTGGGTGGTGGTCTGGAATATACAAACTTTCCACCGCCACCATACAGAGTCCGAGGTGGGGATTTTTTTTTCGGCTTTAGCGGACTAGCTAAAAGAGCTTACTTTTCCTTTCAGAGTGGCTGCGCCAAGGTGCAGAGAATTTGGAACTAAAATGAGCTCGATGATTATCAGTCCTGGAAAAACAGACATGAAAGCTGCTCTTAAATCTCACGGGATAGATGCTTTAAAAGGTGTCGCAAAGAAGGTTATTACGGGTGGCCGAGTAAGCAGGGTGACTAAGCGACGGCTGAATAAATGCAAGTTAAATAAACGCCGACGAAGCCGAGTGAGCTTATAAAACGATTGTATTCTCTCTCGTATACAGTCGCTTATTAGCCATTGGCGGGTGTCGGGGCTGAAAACAGCGGACTCCAAGCCCGTTAAATGATTATCTTCCCAGCGTCATTAATCAATTTCCCGCCACCGCATAGGACTGAGACAAGTTTGAGAGTTCCATAGCTCGCACTCAGATTTTTTGATACTCTAACCAGTAAACTTCCTCTCTCCAAAAACTAATAAGAATAATTTTCTAGAATTTAGAATTCCTGGAGTTCCCGGAGCATTTTCTAGATTTAGGCAAAATAGTTATAGAATTAGAGTGAACTCTAACAGAGGCTGATGGGCAAATCCACTAGGGGAAACAAGCAACATTGCACTCATCATGGATTTTCCAACACCGTTATTTTATAAAAGTGTCCCAGTGTTTCCTGGCGAGCAAATAACGGAAACAAATTCTAGTTTTAATTACTGGGTCATTCATTAAACTCTGGAGCTCAGTTAAAACGAAGCCATTTGCCGAGTATCGCCCGACTGGGTATCTCTGCCCGACTTTAAAGAGAGAAGGTATAAACTAAATTGGGTTCGATACTGCCAATTTTCGGCCCGCACATCGCAAAGAACCGCAGATATCTGACAAAGAATGATAAAGAACAGGGCATAAAAACTCTGTGTTTTCCCCTTGGCCTGGACATAAATCCACTCTGGACCAATATCTGCTTGACATATTCGTTTTAAAAATTAGCTGGAATTATCCCCTCAAGCGTGGACTCTGAAAACAGACTGAGCCATACCACTCCATATTAATTACGCTAAACGTTGGCTAATAGGTGTACCCATATACATCAGCTTATATGGCCTTGAACAGTCTCTAGCCTTAGACAGCAAAGCGATAATATATACCTTTTAATCGCACTCTAAGTAAAAATTATGTGCTAGGTCCAATCAAAACGAGCCTCCTAATAGATCACCATGGGGTCATGTAATTCCTCCGCCAAAATTTTCATGTAATTTTGGCCCATGGACAGCCTATGCAGGAAAACATACAGGAGAATGGACTATATTTTGAGCATGGGATCAGCCAGTTTATTCTGTATTATTCTAATAATAAATACAGTTTATCGCATAAAGCAGTGATTTCCCCCCATCATTATAGAAATTAATTATGAGGCAATTAAACTCTCTGGCATTGAGAAGAAAATTTAATTCTCTATGAATCATTCGCCTCCGGCGAACCATCAATCTTTTCAATTTAAAAAACCGACATGGCCCAAGTGGGAAGAACGCTCTCTGCTCTCCGATTGAAAAAATCTGGTAACTTGATAATTGAATTTCAGTTCTCTAATCCCGCCCCGCCCCCTCATAATAAGGTAGTTTATTATTTTGCTCAGACCACTGGTGTTTTAATCCATCGACCAGAATAGATCTGTTCATTGTGATGTGGCGAGCAAAAATAAAAAATGAATTGTGCAGAAATAAATAATAGTTTAATTCCCGCCCTAGGAAATAAAAGTCACATAAAGGCTGTTTCACTATAGAACGCTCTATACAGCAAAACGATTAGATGACTATCCCTCAGACAGGGGCACATATGCTTGTAAGTAATATTCTTCCTCTTACGTACGAGCTCAAAAGTAATGGGTCATTTTTTTTCTCTCTCTTGGGACAAGAAAAATAGTTCTATCCTTCTTCTTTTGACAGTTACGTGGGAAAAAACCAGAGAATTATGGCATAAATTTAAAAAATATTTTAAACTAAATAAAATTAATATAATTATAGACGTTTATCTGGGCAGAACACAAAGTTATTTATTTCACTCACATGCGGTCTATATGTATGATGTTTTATTCATAAAAGCAACCTTGTGGGATTAGAAAGAGCTTTATATTTTTTTTTTAAAAAAAATTTCTCGGGAAAATCGCTTTTTAATCAATGACAGATAGTGATAGCATATTCTAGAGAGAATTTTAAAATGTTACCTCCTTGTGAAAATACATTTTGCCTAAGTAGAACAAGGTTATCTTTGTGCTTCCCTCTGTGAGGAAGGTCACCTCTGACGAGAGTTCCCCCAAATTACCCCTCCTGGCTGGTAAGGCCCTCTCTGAGCTGTATAATAAAGAGCCCGCTGAAAGCTGTCTCCCCGCAAAAGATAAGGCTGACCTCTCCATGCCTTTTTACTCTCATCATGGTGAAGAAGCAGACATTCTCGATTCTGGTAAGCGAGACATTTTATTTTTTGCTAAAAACTTCTCTTTTGAATAATTAACGAAACAAAACGAGTGCAAGAGACTTATAATAATTTTTAAAGTTGAGTCTCATTTTCAACAGTTTTCACTGCACCAGTCAGAATTTGTAAAGTTTTTTGATTTTATCGGCTGGTAATTGATACTTCTTCTCTTTGAATATTAACGAAACCAAAACGAGCGCAAGAGAACTTATAATACTTTAAAGTGAGTCTCTTTTTTCTTCACAGTTTTTCACTGGACAAGTTCAGATTTGTAAAGTTTTTGATTTTTATCGGCTGGTAGATTGGAAGGAAGAACACACCCGCTTCAAACCTCCTAAAGCGGTTGTCCCCATTGGGATGATGCAGTAAACGCAAACAAGACTTTCCTCAGGAAAGGGTATGTCTTTCTATGTTCCCTCCTTGGTAATTAGAGGACGAGTCCCCACCTTTATTTGAAAGTGATAAATATGGTGCTCTTTGACTTACAGCCCTGTGGAAGAATGGAACTGTTCAGCTATATAGAGGAGGCCTATGAAGAAAGAACCAGATCTCTGACAATCGATGCAAACGCAGAGCCATTCCACATGTCAGTCTGATGACCTCGTTGTGGACCTCTCTACGCTCGATACTGCTCAATCTTATGCTCTGTTGAGGTCACTCGCGGCAGGTGCTGAAACAAACTGGGCGACCTTGAGCGCAACCCTGACAGTCAGTCGGAGAAGGAAGGGAACACCCCGACGTGAGAGTAAATGCTGGAGATGGAGTAAAGCCGGCAGGTGGAGTAAAGACGGCAGATGGAGTAAAGGCAGATGTTGATGTACCTGAAAAAGAATCATTTTCGAGCGGGAGTTATCAATCTACAGAAAGTGAACAGGAGGAGCGAAGGTCATTTCAGTCCTAACCAGTAAAACTTTCGTCTCAGTTTTTCGCCCCTTTGCTTTTGCTCGCGCTAAACAACTTTGCACCGCCTTATTTTTGCCCTTTTTGTATGTGAATTAATAAAAATATTGACAAACTCTGATTTTTATTTACATATAATCTATTATTACTATCTGTCTCTAGTCTATAAACAATATATATATCTATATAATATATATATATAATAATAATATAAACAAATCGCCACCACTTAAGCCTCTCCCCATCTGAGAGTGGGTAAGAGGAAAATGTATATGACAAAGTTCCTATAAGAGCTCTATCAGCACAAAGGCTTCCCTAGATGACCTTTTCCTCACTGCTTTAAAGAAGCCTCCCCCACCCGGAAAGATCCAGCAGCTGGCAAGAATAAACCACTACGTAGTACCGCGGAAAGAACCTTTTTTTTTTTTTTTTTTGCTGAGGTACGGACGGGCGAGCAACACTCTATCCCAGCGGGGACCAGCTACCGCATCCATTACCCGCGTTCTTTAAAACCAGCAGTGTTGTTGAAGTAGCAACGTCCGCGGACAGTGAGTCGCAGGCCCGGGAAGGGGGGGGGGAACTCCCTCGGAGATGGTAAGCTTTGTACCCAGTCACCCTGAATCCCTTTGTAACTGCCTCTCCCATCTATCAGAGTGATGAGTTGGGAGTCAGAAGTGATCATTACCTACCTTCTTTAACTAGTAATTACAACAGAAATAAGCCTGCTCTCTATCCCCTTGGGGGAATGTTTAAACATATTAAATCTTGTAACCCCTGACAGCACACATGAGCTTATGCAGACCACCCCATTATCACATTCTTTTCCACACTCATTATCCTGGGAAATCTGCCCACCTGCTCACCCTGAATCCTTTTTTTGTACTGCCTCTCCCATCTATCAGAGTGATTGAGTTTTTTGGGGAGTCCAGAAGTGATCATTACCTACCTTCCTATATTAGTAATTACACAGAAATATAATCTCTCATCCCCTTGTGGGGATGATTAAACATATTAAACTTGTAACCCCCTGACAGCACACCTGTGCTTAGCAGACACCCATTATCACATTCTTTTCCACACTCATTTCCTGAATCTCCACCTGCACACCCGAATCCTTTGTTTGCTAACTTTATGTAACCTGACTTATTAATGTAATAGGAATAAGTTCTCTCTATCCCCTTGGGGCCATGATTAATCATATTAAAAACAATTACCCCACTGTTAGGCCGCTAATCCCATACAGACCCCATCATTATCTCATTTTCCATGGTCGATTATCCGCCATGTTTCCTAGATCGACCAAATTACACCTACTTTTAAGAACTTAAGAAGTTATGCGAATTTCTCAGTTTCAAACCTCCTCGTAGAGAATGTTAGCTCATGTGTATCAGAATCAACTCTAAGGCTTGTCATAGTGATTGCCTTCCTGTTCCTTCAGTTTCTACGCCTGAACTGAAGCTGACAACTACTACTAGAGGGAAGTGCCCGTATTGAACTTTAAGCGAACATAACGTTGATGCTCAAGAATGCAAGACTTATCAAGTAATCACCCTACATAAGTGATTTTGCCAAACAGAACTCTTCAGAAGAAGCAACATATCGCTTTATTATTATGATCTTATTGAAAGAAGAACGAGTGCATGTGTGTCATAGCGTATAACTGTGCCTAAACCTCATGGTACCTACAGGATGTGCATCAGTCGCAGCTGCTACTTACCAGATGTTGTCCTCTACACTGATAGATATAACGAACGTGTCCTCAGAGCCACCTACATAGGTCGTCTGGAACTGCTTCAATGGACGATAACAGATCTTCCACCAATTGAGCATGAGATGTGTCTGCTTTTTGCTATTAATGAGCTCCTTATCTACCTTATAGTCCTCATTTTATCGGGGAATGATTTCTCTTTCTTTTACAAATAAGCGCATGTAGAGTGAAAACTTGGAGAGGTAGAGTGTACTTAGCTTGGTTGTTTTTACAGAAAGGATAGAAGGCAGAACTTACCACGTCTGTGCGCTCTCTTTGGAAAATTTGCTTCATGCCGTTTTTACTGAAAACTTTACTATGTGTATGTATGATTAGGCTAAGACAGACATACTTGCATTCAAGTAATCAGGGTGAATTAGAAACCTGTAGTGAAACCAGGAGTCTGTCATCTCGTTTCCATTTCCACTAAATAAGAAAGAATTTGCAGTGTTTTCTAGGTATGGTGGAAATACTAGTGGCAGAATTTGTCTCACACTTTTCTAACATAGCAGCACCTTACATTGTGCTTACTAGTAGTAAAGGTGGAGTTTATTGGTCAGGCGCTTGTGAACTTACATTGCAACACTCAAACTTGTCGTTCATCATCTCTCCCATTCTACAGAACCATGATTTTCGTCATCCATTTCACTTAATAAATAGATGAATTGAATAAGATGGTGATAAAGTCCCCATCTACTACTGTATTTTATTGACGCTCAGAGCTCAAACCATATCAGAGAGGCCTGTCACGGTTTAAAACGATGCCTTAGTTTTTTAGTCGTGAGATTTATCTGGGCACATCACTTGATATTGTAATTTTCAGTGAATCACAACTCTTTCATTAATAGCATAGAAGGCCAAAAGAATGATATTATTATAAGGTGGCTGTACAGCTAACGTCCATTTTAATGTAAGAGTTCAGCAAATTAAAGGTAATGTGAATGTGATTAGCCAGAGCTTTGTTGCAACCATAATATGTTAGAAAAGTGACGTTGGATTAAGAGAAAAATTATTTATGTGCTTTTTTTGCTAATAAATAAATGGACTATTCTTTCTAGTCACTTTCTTCTAAGTGTCAATTTTTTACATCACTGTATAAAAATTAACATCTTCATGGACACTTCAAAGGTTTGTGGGTGCGCATGAATGTGATTACATGCATATGGTGTTTTGTGTGATGTGTGGAGACAGTACCCAAAGTGGTACTTACCTTACACCCACTTGCACTACACACATCACACTAATTAACTTACCACTTCTGCTTAATGCTAACTGCTTTTAGGGATTTCTCTAAGTCAGTAAACATAACGTGCTCCTGGTTCATTCAATATGTAACAGAGGAACCCATGGGACTCTGAATATCTCCTTAACGTAGAGTGTATAACACTGAGTACCCAGCATACAATAACGTGCTGTGGAAAGTGAAATATACCGTATTCATCACAGAACCGGCGGGGTAAGAAAGATTCGTATGGAATAGGAAAAGTATTTCCGCTGACCCCCACGATCTTAATCATATGTTGATCCTCTACTAGAGGCTTTGGTCCATCTGACCGAGGCCTTCTACACTGGCTTACCGGTCCACCCCTTTAAAAATTTTGATAATTATGGTATTACTCAGGAGACACATCATCCACAAGCAGGTGTCCAGTGCTCTGATGGCAACGCACTCTCCTCACGTACTGAGTGTTCCTTGTTCTATCACCCGCATGAGTAAAGCTTTGAGAATGTTTTCCTTACACCTGCTGCTACTGTTCGAGCTGTTAGTTTTCTCTGCAGGTCGCATCCTGAGTGGGTTGTAAGTATACCTTAGATATTACTGCTTGGGATTTGAAATGAGTTAAGATATGATAACAGCTGTTACCCTATAATTTTTTTTTTAGTATAAAAGCTGTCATGGTCACTGCCTCCTGGGAAGACCGAAACCTGAGGACCTGGATTTTTTTTTACATATAGAAACAAAAAGATAAAAGGAAAAACTCCGAAAATAGAGCAAAATGTGTACCACTTACTAACGATTTTTCTTTTCCGGCTGCAATTGTCGAGTTAGTGACATTTGTGTACATATAGCGCATTCAGATAGTAAATTTACATAGCACAAGTAACACTTAACTACAAGTTGCACGAATTTAGATTAATACAGTTATTATACCTACTAATATATATGTTAAATTAGCCTTGAATATCCTAAAAAAAAAAAAGTTAGACTATGTGACGTAATTTGCAGAGAGGCCTTTGTAATGTCTTATACAAATTGCAACTCCCAGCGCACGGTCCCCGTGCACTGGAGTTGCCAGAAGGAAATGTAGTTACCATCGGTGGGATCAGTTATCAAGTGTGTAAGAGTGCGATCCTCAAATTAACGGAAAACGTGGAATAACAAGCAGAGTGAAGGTTTGTAGTGCAAGGATAAAACTAAGACTTGTCATTTTTAAGAATGAGTGGAAATAAATAATATTACAGATGAACGTCTCGAGTACATCCACGAGTAAGAGTTTGTTGAAAAGGACACCCAAAGTTCCACACTGCAGGACCGAACCAAAGGTTCCACCTGGAGGGACGAATAAAGCTTTCCACACTATAGGGACGACCAAAGGGCTCCACACTGTAGGGACGACCCAAAGGCTCCACATTGTAGGGGACGACCAAAGCTTCCATACTGGGAGGACGACCAAAGCTTTCCTCACACTAGGGACGACCAAAGGCTCCACTCTGTAGGACGACCAAAGCTCCACACTGTAGGGACGACCAAAGGCTCCACAGATTGTAAGGGACGACCCAAAGCTTCCATACTTGAGGGAACGACCAAGCTTCCAAACTAGGGACGACCAAGGCTCCACACTGTAGGGACGACCAAAGGTTCCACACTGAGAATCTAGGGAACGACCCAAGGCTCCACACTGTAGGGACGACCAAAGCTTTCCATACTGGAGGGACGACCAAAGCTTCCACACTAGGGGACGACCTAAGGCTCCACACTGTAGAGACGACCAAAGGTTCCACACTGTAAGCAACCAAAGGCTCCACACCTGGAGAACGACTCAAAGGCTGCACAACTGTAAGGAAAACCAAAGGTCCACACTGTAGGGACGACCAAAGGTTCCACAAACTGGAGGGACGACGCAAAGGGCTGCAACTGGAGATGACACCAATAGGGCCTCCACACTGTAGGGACGACCACAGGCTCCACACTGTACGGACGACCACAGGCTCCACACTGTACGTTCGACCAAAAGTTCCACGTGGGGGTGGGGGGGGGGGGGGGGGGGGGGGGGGGGGGGGGGGGGGGGGGGGGGGGGGGGGGGGGGGGGGGGGGGGGTTTCTGTACGACGCCCAAAGGTTCCACACTGTAACGGACGACCAAAGGTTCCACACGGTAACGGACGACCAAAGGTTCCACACTGTTACCATGGACGGACGACCCACAGGCTTCCACACTGTACGGACGACCAAAGTTCCACACTGTACGGACGACCACAGCTCCCACATCGTACGGACACACCAAGTTCCACACTGTACCGGCGACCAAAGATTCCCACACTGGAGGGACGACATACAGACAAACGCTACTCACATGAAGAGGATCATTAAGTCAGTTGCCTTTCTTTTGGTATTTGGCCTATTAGTTAGGCCCTCACGCTCTACGTATCACAGTGACTCATATCAGAGGCAATACAAGCGAAGTAGGGGTGAGGTAGGTAGGCTGACAAATCTCTCGGTTAGCAGTGAGCAATTTGTTTAACTCGGCTCTGGTGTAAGTAAATGTTTTAACACAGGTGATCAAAAATGTTAATGTATTTCAGGAACATATTCAGTTTGGGAAGCAGGCGAGAAAAAGTCTGTAAAGATCTAACGCAAATAAACACAGGACAGGCAGTAGCGGGGCACAGATAACATAAACATTCTTAGTAACAATACCAGACGGCACTCTCACATATCCCGCATGAAACAGTGCCCACTCGTACACATATAGATATAAACAAACTACTTACGCCACATATTCACAGTTGATGATTCTCCACTAAGGAAGATTTCTTGTAGGTTCTTGTACTTCACGCACACAGTGGAAGGTGGGGCCAGGAGCTGTGAATCGACCCTGCAACCACAACTAGTGATAACATAGAACACAAGCAGGACCCTGTACACTGTTGTACGTTAAGCCTATATTGTGAATATACACTAGCCTAGCCCGTAACGAAACTTAAGAGAAAGTGCAAAGGTTTGCAACTAGACTGGTCCCGGAGAAAGGGAAATGTCCTACGAGGAGTAGTTAAGGTATATCGACCTGACGACACTGAGATAGAGAGATAGGGATATGAAAACGACATACAAAATACTAAGAGGAATCGGCAGGTGGAGAGAGCCAGGATGTTCCAAAATGGGATACAGCAACAAGGGGGTCCACAATTGGAAGCTGAAAACTCTGATAAGTCAAAGGGATGTTTGGAAGAAATTTCTTCTTTAACAGTCCACAGAGTTGTCAGGAAGTGGAATAACATAGCAAGTGAGTATTGGAGGCGGGAACCATACAAAGTTTTAAGACGAGGTTTGGATAAAGCTCTGGTCAGAGAGAGAGTTGCCTAGTAGCGATCAGTGAAAAGGCGGGGCCAGGAGCTATGATCGATCTTTTCAACCATAAATAGTGAGTACAAGTAGAAGAGAACACACACACACAACAACACACACACACAAACTCCTTCAGAAAAACCACTAGTTACCACCTTCTAAAACGATTCTTCAAATATATACACTGTATTCGCTGCTTGCTTCGTCTTTATCAGTCTTCCATGGTAGCCGCCTCAAAGTACCTCCTCCCTTCCATGTCTTTTTCCCCTCCATTATTTTGTCCTTGTCTCTCTGCATTCCTTATTATCGTGCTTCCTCTCTGGAAGTTTAACCTTCACACCTCCTCCACCACTCCACACCTCCTCCACACGTCCACACAGCAATGGCTGATGGAAGCACACTCTTTCTTTTTATGAATTTTATAAGGACTTCGCGCTACTTCTACCTAAGATGTTACTCAAGTGAAATGATTTTTTGCGAAAATTTTGTAAACCCCTGCATACACAAATTTTCGCTTGCCTTATTTGGCAAGAAGAGCACTGCTAAAATATTTCATAGTCTTTCAAAAACACCGGTATTGGGCTGGATGGTATGCCTGGGGCAACTTATCCTCTACTGCTTGCTTCTCTCTTCCTGTCAATCTAGCAAAAAGTTCTTTCCTCTGAAATGTTTGCTTGGACTTCACCTCTTTTTCTGCAACATTGGCAAGCTCCTGATGTGTTGATTTGCAACACGAAAGCCTAGAATTTGGACTAATAAATAGTCCAGAATTCTAGGCCTTTCGTGTTGCAATCAACACATCAGAGCTTGCAATGTTGCAGAAAAGAGATGAAGTCCAAGCAAACACGTTCAGAGGAAGACTTTTTGCTATATTGAAGGAAGAAGAAGCTGTAGAGGATAAGTGCCCCAGGCATACCATCCAGTACCCAATACCTGGTGTTTGAAAGACTGAATATTTTAGCAGTGCTCTTCTTGCCAAATAAGGCAAAGCGAAAAATTTGTGTATGAGTAATTTCGCAAAAATCATCTTGATAACATCTTAGGTAAAAGTAGTGCGAAGTCCTTATAAAAAATCATAAAAGAAAGGGGGGAGGGGTGCTCTCCCATGCCAAGCCTTGCTGTGTGGAGTGGTGGGGAGGGTGGAGTGGTGGAGGAGGTGTGTAGAGTTAAACGTCCAGAGAGGATCAACGATAAGGAAGAGCTCTACCCGGCCCACAAGTCAAGTAGGATGACGCCCTGCCCCGCCTTCTTCTTACCCAGAAAGATTCTGCACCTCCAGTACGCCCAGGAACACTTCTCAGCACGCCTTCTGATCACCCGATGACACCAACAAAGTCCGCCACTAAATACTCCTTAATGACCCACGATTAAAACATCCCGTCTAAATATATATAGATATATATAGTAAGTGTACTCTACAACTTGTACCACCTAATTAAGGTTTCAAAGATCGCGTCATAGCTCCTGTCCCCGCCTTTTCACTGATCGCTACTAAGTCCCACTCTCTCTGACCAAGAGCTTTATCAAACCTCGTCTTAAAACTTTGAATGTTCCCCGGCCTCCACTACATCACTTTCTAGTTATTCCACTCCCTGACACCTCTGTGACTGGAAGAAATTCTTCCAAACATCCATTTACTTATCAGAAGTTTTCCAGGCTTCCAATAGTGACCCCCTTGTTTTTGCTGTATCCCATTTTTTGAACAATCCTGGGCTCTCTCCACCTTGCCGATTCCTCTTATATTTTGTATGTCGTTTTCCATATCCCCCCTATCTCTCCTATCCCCAGTGTCCGTCAGGTTCCGATATACCTTAACCACTCCTCGTAGGAATTTCCCTTTTCTCCTGGACCAGTCTAGTTGCAAACCATTGCACTTTCTCTATTTCCGTTACGTGCTTGGCTAGGTATATTCCAAATAGGCTTAACGTACACAGTGTTCAGGGTCCTGCTTGTGTGTCTATGTACTCTCCTATTGTGGTTGCAGGGTCGATTCACAGCTCCTGCCCCACCTTTCACTGTGTGCGTGTAAGTACACAAGAACCTACCAAGAATCTTACCTTAGTGGAGAATCATCAACTGTGAATATGTGCGTAGTATTTTGTTTATATCTTTATAAGTGTACGAGTGGGCACTGTTTCATGCGGGTTATGTGAGAGTGCCGTCTTGGTATGTTACAAGAATGTTATGTTATCTGTGCCCCTCTACTGCCTGTCCCTTGTGTTTATTTTTCGTAGATCTTTACAGAACTTTTCTCGCCTGCATCTCAATACTGATATGTCCTGAAATACATTAACATTTTTGATACACCTGTTGGGTAAAACATTTACTAACCACCCTGAAGCCGAGTTAAACCAATTGCTTTCACTGCCAGATTTGGTCAGCCTACGCTACCCACCTACCTACGTCTGTATTGCCCTCTTATATGAGTCACGGTGATCGTAGAGCGTGATGCTAACTATAGGCCAAATACCAAAAGAAAGGCAAACTGACTTAACCTTGAAAATCCTCTTCATTAGTAGCGTTTTGTCTGTATGATCGTCCCTCCTGTGTTGGAATCTTTGGCGTCCGTACAGTGTGAAACCTTTGGTCGTCCGTTACGATGAGGAGCCTGTGGTCGTCCGTATCAGTGTGGAACCTTTGGTCGTCCGTACAGTGTGGACCTTGGTCGTCCGTACAGTGTGGAAACCTTTGGTCTCCGTACAGTGTGAACCTTTGGTCGTCCTTACCAGTGTGGAACCTTTGTCGTCGTTTTACTGCAGTTGTTTAGTTTTAAAAAAATTTTAAAAGACCCTGGAAAAATTTTTCCAAAAGGGGTTTTTTTGCCCCCCCTTGTGGGAAAAGCACCCCAGAACCCCTTTACCCCCCCTGGTAGGCCCCGGCGTTTGACCCCAAACCCCCCCCGAAAAAATTTGGGCCCCTAAATTTTTACTTCCCGGGGTAGGGCGGCAGGTTTTTGTTTCAAACTTTTATTTTGCTAAAAATTTTCCTTTGTATTAAGAAAAAACTGAAGGGTTTTAAAAATTTTTGTTGGTTTTTTTAAAGTTTTTGGGTGTTTGTGTTTTTGTTTTATGGGGGTGGTTGGTTCTTTTTTGGGATTTTTAAAAGGGGGTTTTTTTTTTTTCCTTTTTTTTCGGGTTTTCCATGCCTTTGTTTGTGTTTGTTTTTGGTGGAAATTGGAAGGGAAAAAAGGTTGGATTATCCAAGGGTTTTGTAAATGAGGGCGTCTTTAAATGCTCATTTTAGGTTTCCTTTGCCCTTTATGGGGTAGACACCCTTTTTCAAGTAATTTCTTTAACTTCAGCTGTGGAAGTGGCAGTTTCTATTAAGTTAAAAGGAGACCGTTTCCATGATTAAGAGCCTCTTGTTTTAAAAAATGTTTTGTGCCCCCCTCTCGCTTTCTAAATTTGACTTTAGTTTTGCCGCAAACAAATGCAAACCTTAATTTTCGACGGGGAAAGGAGGAAAACCCCCGGTAAAGAAGTAGGTAACCAGCCAAAAGGAGGTGATTAAAATGATTGACCTAAAAGGTATTTCAGGGATTACCAAACAAAAAACTAAAAGGCCATCATTAAAAACATAAACTCCACCCTTTTCCCGGGCCTAAGAACCTTTCACCTTTACCCTTTTTTGGATAATAAAAAAAATCTTTTTTTTTTAAAATCCCCTAATTAAACCTTTCCCAATTTAAACTATGAAAACCCCCCAAATTTTGGGGAAGGGAAATATGAATTTAATAGGTCAATGGCCCCTTGCCTAGTTTTTTTCCCTTTTAGCTTCACATACAGGGAAGCCTTTTTTTAAAAAGGCCTTTTTTCTATTTCCGGGTCAACCCCTGGGGCGTTTTCCCTCTGATGTCGCAACATGGTTACTGGTGTGAAACTAGTCAGCATGCGACTGGAGCCAGCTCGTCCCTAGTGTCAGCTTGTACCCATCTGAATTTTGTACTGGGAGTGTCTCAGTGGGCCTTGCTGACAGATGATTGGTTCCTTTGTGAGTGTGCTCATTTGACTTTACTCTTTACCTTGCCGTCTCTTACTTTCCATCCTAAGGCAGCTTTGGTTCTCCTATTTAACTTGTCTCCCCTGCGCAGTTGGAGCTTTGATCCACTCTCCTCTTATTTTTTCCGTCGACCGTAAGGGGACTGCCATGTCCCTTTCAGTTTGTTCATGCTATCCTCCTTCCAGATAAGTTGACCTCAGAGTTGTCATATGTTACACTCTCCTGGGGGGGGGGGGGGGGGGGGGGGGGGGGGGGGGGGGGGGGGGGGGGGGGGGGGGGGGGGGGGGGGGGGGGGGGGGGGTCAATTTCTTTTCTGGGTTTTTACTGTTAATTTTCTCATTTCCCCTATTTTAATTTGATTTCCCCAAAGTTTTTTTTAAAAATTTTTTCCGTTTTTATTACCCAAAATTGAAATATTTTTCTTAACCCATTTTGTTCCTTTTCCTGGTTTACCCTTTTTGGGGAAGTTAAATTGGGGAATTGGGGTTTTTTTTAATTTTCAGGGGCCCCTTAATTTTTTGCCAAAGGGGAAAATTGGGTTTTCGGAACCGCCCCTTTTTTCCTTTTTTGGGAATCCTTCCCCCAAAAAACCTTTGGGCCCCACTCCTTTTTTTTCCCCTTTTTTTACCTTGGGTTTTTCCCTGGGGGGTTTTCCCCCTTTAACGTGGGGAAAATTTGGCCCCCCCAAACATCCCCCTTTTTCCAAAGGGGCTTTGGTTCCCAGTTTAAAGGTTTGTTCCACGGGCTTTTCGCACATGGGACCTTTTTTTCTTTTTGGTGGAGCCTGGGTTCATTCCCTTTCGGGTATATTTTTCCCCAAATTTGTGTCTTGGGTTTTTAATTTGGGGGTCCCCCAAAGGGGGAAAAATTTTTCTCCCTTTTGGGAACCTTTTTTTTCCCCCCCCATTGCCTTTTTTTTAACCTTTTCTTCAAACCGTTTTTATTTATTTATTTAAAAAGGGGGAAAAAAATTTCTTTTTTTTTGTTTTTTTTTTTTTCCCTTTTTAAAAAAAATTTTTTTAAAGGGGGAAAAAAAACCCCCCCCCCGGGGGTTTGCCAAGAAGAAAGTTTTGGGGTTAAAATTTTAAAAGGGTTTAAAATTTTAATAAAAAAAAAAAATTTTTAATTTTTTTCGGTTAAACCCCCCTTTCTAAAAAAGGCCCCTTTTTCCATTCCTTTTTTTAAAACACTTAAAAAAAATTAAATTTAAAAATTAAAAAATTTTTAATTTTTAAAATTTTTTTAAAAAATTCCTTAAAAAATGAAATTTCAAAAAACCAAGGGGTGTTTTAAAAAATTTTTTCTTTTTTCTTGGGGTTTAAACAAAAAAGGGGAAAAAATTTTTTTATTTTTTGTTTTTTTGGGGCCCCTTTTTTGAAAAAAATATGCTAAAGCATTGGGGGGTTTAAAACCTGACCCCCCAAAATTTTTAAAAAGGGGTTTTAAAAAAGGGTGTTTTAAAAGGGAAAAAAATTTTTTTTTTTTTCCCTAATTTTTTTAGGAAAAATTTTGGAATAGTGTTTTACAAGTTTTTTTTAGAGGAAATTTTTTAAAGGTTTTAAAAAAAATTTTTTTTAAAAATTTTTTTCCCAAGGAGGCCGGGTTTGCCCTTTTTTTTCAAAAAAAGAAAATAAAATTCCAAAAGTTAAAACCCGGGGTTTTGGGGAAAAAAAAAATTTCCCCCAAAAGAAAAAATTAGTTTAAAAGGTTTAAATGAAAAAAAAAAACTTAAAAAGGTAGATTTTGGGGAAAAAAACCCCAACCAAAAACTCTGAAACTTTTTTTTTCCCAAAAAAGGAAAACCCAAAAAATTTTTGGAAAATTTTAACCCATTAAAAAACCCTTTTGAAAATTTTTTTTAAAAAAACGTTTTAAAAAAAAAAACCTTTTTAAAGTGGGGGGTTTTTATGGGGGAAAATGCTTTTTTTCTCAAAGGGGGAAAATTTTTCCCCTTTTAAAAACATTCGGGGGGGGAAAAGGGGGGAAAAAAAAAGGGCCAAAAAAATTTTTAAAATTTTTTTAAGGGAAGAACCCCAAAAAATTTTTAAGTGGAAAAATTTGTAAAAGGGGCGGGGGGGAAAGACCAAGGAAAAGGGGGAAAAAAAAATTTTGTATGTTGGGGGTGGGGGGGAAAAAAAAAAATTTTCAC
>NC_069415.1:67707388-67769068 GCF_026875155.1 Cherax quadricarinatus | reverse complement strand
CTTACAGGCCTTACCCCAATTTCCCTTAAAATTTTGTGAAGGAACCTCTTGACTTTCTGAGTAGCTCGGGAAAAGTTTAATGGTTTAAAAGTATTTTTCGAAAGACCTATATTAAGATTCCGAATTAAAAAAAACTTTTTGTTTAGAACTGTGCCTCAATACTGGCTTAGGTGCGGGGGGTTACTACATACCATGATGGTACTCCCTTCCCTGTATGCTTCCTAAGCCGGAAATCTCTTCTGCAGAAAGGATACTCCACATAGAATGGAAATTTGTTTGGCCTTGTGTGGGGTATCTCCAAACTTAAATTTTATTTGCTGGGAAAAGAATTCATTTTAAAGGACCCCCAACCTTTGATATCCCTGAAACTTTTAAGGGAACAACGTCGCCTCTTGAGGTGGACATTGGCACTCGGCTTTTAAGTTCCATATTGTGTATATCAATGGTATACAATTTTTCTCTGATGGTTAAGTCGTGACAGTCGTAGAAGATTTCTTTCATGCGACTTCCATATCTTAGACTTTTTCCTCACTATTCTTCTTTATCCTTGACTATAGTCTTGGTTGAGGGAATAAGTTCATTAGATGGATGCGAGGGAGTATATAGTACAAATTCTTGCCGGCTACTTGTTAGGTAGGTAATTTCCCGCTCCCGCTATTCCGCCTTTTTTCCCCACCCCGAAAGTGATAGTTTGACTGCTGGCTGTTTGTTAAGGTAGGGTCAGTCTAGCTCCGCTATCCCTTCCCCTCCTTCTTCACCCCCCCCGAAAGGTGACGTGTGGGGCTCCGGTCCAAAACAGTAAACACTAGACTCACAGCTCCCAGCACTACTGTATGTAAATGCCTTCCTTGATTCTAGTGGATTTATTGGTTTTAAAGCTTCAATTTTGATCAATAATAAACTTAGTCCTTTCAGTCTTGCTCTAAGTTGACTGTTGTAATAATCACCCCCATTTTTTAGGTATTGTACTTATCATGGAGAGTGATTTCTTAAGCAGTGGGTAACCTGTCTATCTTTCCAGCTTGGATGACAGAGAGGGTCACCTGCCAATCAACGAGTTGAACTGATGGAGATGGACTAACGTCCTGAGACTTCCCTTTTTGGATTTAATTACCTGTGCACCTGTATGAAATTGCAGGACGTAACCCCCCATCATTGCAGCGGTAAAGAACCTGCTTTCCTGTCATCGGGATAGAATACTCACGGCGATACTCTGTGAAGAACGAGCCGGTGGGTTGTCATCAACACCTGCGACCCCCCCCCCACACATCGGCAACTGCTACGATTTCAACAACACGCAGTGTCACCAAAAACCAGACACCCAAGTTTTATATTAGCGTTGAATTCAGTTATCATTTATTTTTTCATTTTTCATTTTCTTTATTGTAGGATCAATATTTCATATTTAAGTGTTTTATATTTTATATTTTCTATATAATAAAATGTTTATGTTTATCTGTTATTTCTTTTTCTATTCATTAATTTTCCTGAGGAGGAGCCAGCCTTGGTAATACTGTCTGAAGTTGTTACAGGGCTGAGTAAGCCTTCACACACATATAATGCCTAAGATTACCACATATAATGCCTATGATTACCACATATAATGCCTAAGATTACCATATAATGCCAAAGATACCAATATAATCCAAAGATTCCACATTAATCCCTAAGTTACCACATAAAATCCTAGTTTACCACATATAATGCCTAGTTTTCCACATTTAATCCCTAGTTTACCAAAATAATGCCTAGTTTTACCACATAAAATGCCAAGTTACCCAATAAAAATGCCCAAATTCCCACATAAAATCCCCAAAAGTTACCACATAATGCCTAAATTACCCATTAATCCCTAGTTTCCACATTTAATCCCTTTGATTCCCACAAAAATGCCAAGATTACCAATAAAATCCAAAGATTACCACATAAAATGCCAAAGATTCCAAATTTTAAATGCCAAGATTCCACATAAAATGCCTAAGATTCCCCAAATATAAGCCAAAGTTTCCCAAATTAAATCCCTAATTCCCAAATTTATCCCTAAATTCCATTTACCAAAATTTCCCAATAAACCTAAGTTTAAACCAAAATTTTCCCCTTGTTTTCCCACAAAATTAAATTTTCCCTTAACTGTTTCCCACTTTTAATGTTAAATTCCACTTACCAAAACCCCTTTTAAATGAAAAGATCCAATTTTGCAAAGAAAAATTAATCCTAATTTCCCACTTTTGCTTAATATTCCCCCCCCTTAAAACCTTTTTCTTTTAAAGATTGATATTTTCAAAAAGTTCTTTATTTTCATTAACTTTGTTATAAAAATTACTTAAAAAATAGTATTTTGCAAATTTGTGGGAAAAAATTATTAAATTTTTTTGTGACATTTCCCAAAAAAACATTATCATGAAAGACACATAGAGGGGGCCTAATTTTTTTTGGGCCAAAATTTAACAAAATGTAAATTAAAAAAAAATAAAGAGAAGAGAAAGAGAGGAAAAAAAAGAAGAAGAAAAGAGGTTGGGGAAAAATTTTTTTTTGAAAGAAAAAAAAAAAAAAGAAAAAAAAAAAAGAGAAAAAAGAAGGAAGGAAAAAGGAAAAGAGAGAAGAGAAAAGAGGAAAGAAGAAAGGAAAAAAGATTTTCATTCCATTTATCTAAGACTGAAAAAATTTTTACGTTCTTTTGCTATCTACGTGTTTTTGCTTCAACCACTCAGTTTTGGCCCCTATGTATTGTATTTAAAAAAAAAAAAAGTCTGGTTTTTATCTCTTGCAAATTCTCAAAGACTCTAATATATGTGTATCAAGAGCAGTTTTGTTCAGTCTTTTCATAACTAAATTCCCACTCCCTCTAGGAAATGTATTGCTGTAAATCCCTGGTTTTGTACATGCTTGACCAGGGGGGAGTCCATGGAGGTGTTGTATATTCGTTATAAACCTGGCAAATGGAGGGGGAAAAGCTCTAAAATACTGTGATTTTAACGCATTCTGGGATTATTTAAATTTAAAAATATGCTTTATGTGTTGAGCGAAATTGTATTTTTCGTTTTTTGTTGGGTGAAATGTACACCAGAAGTCCTCCTTCGCATCACGGTAGTTTTTGGAACATTTGAGATGAACCAATTCCCTTTTGGGTTTTAATTTTTACCCCCGGGGTCAACAAAAACCTGATACAGAGGTCTAACAAACCTGAGACCAACCACAATACGTTTACTTAAAAAAATAGTAAAGTAAACGGAAAACCTGCTGTTAACACGTTAGGGTTACAAAACGCGTTCACGTTAGTGAACGGCGTTTGAACTGTGATAATATTTTATTTGCCCAAGCACCTGAGCCCTTTTATATGGGGAAAAGAAATTTTGTTGGAGCACAGAGGGAGTCCAACACAACAGCAAAAGCTACCCTTTCCCCCCGGGGTAAACACATACCTTCACCCTTTTCTGCACATTTGATCAATACAAACCCCGGGAATTAACATGAAAAAAAGGGTTTAACATAAGCGTTGAGGATCATTAAAACAACGGGTGTAAAACCCCGAGAGATCAGCATAACTCTTGTTTTCCCGCAAACATTAGGAGATGTCATACAACACCTGGGGGCATACCCCACCTAGGAGGTAATACAAACTTAGATCAACAAAAAACCCCGAGTTAAAATATATCATTAAAAAAAAAATACGATCCGGATAGCAACAGGCCCATGATATCACAAAAAAGAAGGCAACACTCACCCCCTCAAAACAACCCCCTAAGTATAAAAACAATTGGTCAAACATCACCTGGGTCAACACTACACCAGGATGAGATAGCACATGGTTGAAAAATAGCTGTGGTCAAAAAAACAACTGGCCAAAAACACAATTTGTGCCCAAAATGCTGGGGTCAAAATAACAATGGCCTTTTAAAAAAATTGTGTGCCACAAGGGCTGTGGTAAAAATAACAATGGCCAAAACACAATTGGTGCCCCAAATGATGTGGTCAAAAAAAAACTGGCCATAACAAAATTTGTGTGCCCCAAAATGATGTTACTTACCAAACTTGTTGGTATTGTATCCCTTTTGATATTATTCTTATGTGAGTAACTATGAGATAGTACATGGTTATCTTGGGGGTTAAAGTGCAACCTTAAAAATTCCTTATATAATAGTATGAAACAGGGTCCAGGAAAAAAGGAGCACAGTACTTACAAGCTGTGCAAAAATTTAAAAATAACAGCACCCAAAAAAAACGTTAGGTAATAGAAACGGGAAAATATTGAACAGGTGACGTAAAAGTAGGAAAAACGAGGCCGCAGAAATGAGAGAGATGAGTGAGGTGTTTACGGAGCAGGAAAGGTAAGAAAGGGAAGAACGAGTGTGAAATTTTTTGACATAGTTAGGTGGGCAGGTTTTCCGCCAGGCGGCAAAAAAAGTGCAGGGTGGGCTTACTGTATGTGATGATCCTGAATAAAGGGGCCCTACATCACATTACCACCTACAGGGTTTTAAAGGCAATGTAAAGTCGAGAAATTTAACAACATCCCCTTGCCCGTGTCACCCTTCCCAAGACAACAAACCCGTACCTGGCAAACAAATGGGCAATTTACTTAAAAAAAGCAGAAAAAAACTACGCTGTGGAAAGAAAATACTGAAACGAAAGGAAGTGTGTAGGAGGAAAAAAACCCATACCCCCGGGCGAGCGACGAACAGCAGGGTTTTGGCTGGAGTCGTGGACCAAACTGAGGGCACGCCTTGCTGGTGCACGCGAGTGTGGGGAGGCATGCGGGATGTGCCAGTGACCCGTCGGTAGGCACCCCAACATGAGAGGTGTCTGCCTCTCCACCACACTCCAAACTGGGGGGGTTCTCCCTTACCCCCGCACTCCAACCCTGAGAGGTGTCTGCCTTACCACCGCCTAACATGGAGGTGTTGGCTCTACCAATTCATTAACATGAGAAGTGTCGGGGTAAAAACCACGCACCCAAACCCCTGAGAGGTGTTTGGCTTACCCCAGCCTCCGACACTGAGGGTGTCTGGTTTACCTCCAAACTGCAACATGAGAGGGTCTGGGTCAACCACCAGCACCCCTGACTGAGAGGTTTCTGTCTCCCTCCAGCACCCAACATCTTCAAAGTGTTTAGTTCACTTCGGCACCCCTAACTTTAAAGGTGTTTGGTCTCCCCCGTACTCCAACATCCTTAAGGTGTTGGGTCCCCCTCCTTTTTCCCCAAAATCTAAAAAGGGTGTCCGGGTGTCCCAGCCCCCAGCTCTTCATCTTACAAGATTGAGGCTGAACACATCGACTCCAGGCTGGGGATGTTTCCCCAAAACCCCTCCTCTCCTTAGCCTTTCTACTTTGTTCGGTTGATGAAGCCCTGTTTGGCAAAAAACGTTTCCTAATAAAGTTTCCCAAAATTGTTCATAAGTGTCTAAATCTTCAACTTGTCGGTTTTTCAAAACCTTCCACAACTGTCGACACTGCAGCATCATGGGATCTTGTTACAAAGAATTCTTCAACACTTGCCAACCCCTTTGGGCGAAGCCTACTTCGACTAGTGGATGGTCCACTTGACCCCACCCCCTCCTGCTTCGCCCCACCTCATTCAGTATTTTTGCCACGTCTACACCCCATGCTGTAATTCTACAAAATTGATGGATGAAACATCGACTCCCGGCTGAGGGGTGTTACCTCAAACTCCTCCCTTTCGCCTTTCTATTTGTATCGGATGATGAAGCCCCTGTGTGGCGAAAAAGTTTCCCGAATAAAAATTCCCCTATGTTGTAAGGTCTCAATCTTCAATTGTCGGTTTTTCAAACCATTATCAATTTCGTACTCAAAAAAGTCTTCGAAGTAGGGCGGGATGATGGAGGTTTATTGGTTTAGGTAGGAAAAGGGTTGCCCTAAAATTGACTGGTAACTTCATTTTTAAAGGGGCACCGTCACCCGCCCCATGCCCTCCGGGCTACCCCTATCACCACAAACCCCCATGCTCATCCCTCCCCGCTCCGAGGGTCTTTTCACCACAACTCCCAGTATCTTCACCCGCCCCGATGCTCCTTTCCCCCACAATCTCCCATGCTCCTCATCACCACAACCCCCGATATCCTCCTCACCACAAACTCCGATGCTACCCCCATCACCCCAAACCCGATGCTACCTCCATCACCCAAATCCCTGCTACCCCTCACCCAACCTCCCACGCTACCTCCCTCCCACAAACTCCATGTCCTCCTTTACCCCAAAAATCCCATGTCCTCCCATCACCAAAATCCGATGCTCCCCATCACACAAAAATCTGATTTTTACCTCCATCACCCAACCTCCCACGCTACCCCCATCACCCAAACCGTGCTACCTCCATACCACAAATCCGATGTCCCCCTCACCCAAACTCCGTTTCTACCTCCATCACCCCAAAATCCCAGTACCCCCATCACCACAAACTCCCATGCTACCTCCATCACCACAAAAATCGATGCTACCCCTACCACAAACTCCGATGCTACCTCCATCCCACAACCTTTTTATGTACCCATCACCACAACCTCCGATGTACCTCCATCACCCCAAAACCCCGACGCTCCTCCATCACCACAAACCGTGTACCTCCCCCACAACTTCGACGCTACCCCATCACCCAAACTCCGATGTACCCCATCACCCCAACCCCCGATGCTACCCCCATCACCACAAATCCGATGTACCCCCATCACCACACCCGCCCCTACCTCCTCCCCACAAACTCGAGCTACCTCTCACCACAAACCCCATGCTACCCCTCACCACAAACCCGACGCTACCTCCATCACCCCACCCCCGATGCTACCTCCTCCCCCAAAACCCCCGATGCTACCTCCATCACCACAAACTCCGTGCTTTTTCCATACCAAAACTCGATGTACCCCCATCACACAAACTCCGATGTACCTCCATCACCACAAACCCCGTTTCTCCTCCTCACCACAACCCCCGATGCTACCTCCACCACAACCTCCCATGCACCTGCTCACCACAAACTTATCCCTGTAAACAAAAAACAGTTTTGTTTCATGGATCAAAATCCCCTCCTATTTCCAGGCCTTCCCCCGGGGATTATTATGCTATTATTTAATATTTTTGGATTTCTTAAATTATCTTGGTAGTCATCATAGCGGGAAATTTATTGTATTTTAAGCTTAGTTTTTTTGATAATAGCTTTAGAGAGTTGCCCAAAAACTGTATCATAATTAAAATATCAAGAAATAATTATTCAAAATTCTAATTCTGGAAATAAGGCATGGAGTACATTTTCACGACGTAGCGCAAAATGCACAAGAATACCTTTTGCGAAGATGTAGTTAATTTAAATGGCATTTCTTTTGTGTTTTTTTTTCCCGACTTGACGCCATGTTGTTGTGAAATTTTTTGAGATTTTTTAAAGCCTTGTACGAGGAGATCGCGGTATCTTAAATTTTTATAGAGAAGGTTTCAGAGGTGCAGTCACCTATGTCATACTGCAGGAAGATGGTTAGGTTGTTATGGGTTAAGCTTCACGAGGCTGGTTTATTGGTTGTTATGAGGGAATACGCCATGAGTGGGTTTATTGGTTTTTATGAGGTAATAGTCAGACCTTCGGTTATGGTACAAAAAAATATCCTGAATTACTTTAAGGTTTTAGTCAGTTAGGGTTTTCCCGGAAAGAGGAAGGTGTTTCTGGGCTCGGGTGTGTCATAGATCTCACCTGGGCTTTGGTCATTGACCGAGGCCTTCCGCTGGCTTACTGGTCCCCCCCTTTAAAAATTTTGGTCAGATTTAGCAGGAGGAAGCAGTTACTTCCCTAACGGCGTAGAGTATCCCTTTGTTTTTTGGGTTAATGCCTACCAGAGAAGATTTGCATCTATCACCTTGTTGTTGGGTCTAGTTCAGCTTTTTCTTTTTCGTTTCCACACTATTAGATCCACTTTTCCCTCATCCCTTTAGGGTCCTTAATGAATAAATTTTATTAGTTGGGGTTTTTTCAAGGTCTTAAACCCTTTAAAAGGTTATTATATATATTTTATATATTATATTATATATATATATATAATATTTGTAAAATTTTTAAAATATATTTTTTTTAAATTATATATATAATATTATATTTATTATATTATATTAAAATATATTAATATATATAAAAATTAAAAATGGGAAAAATCCCACGGGGTTAGGTAAAACACATATGCAACAGTTAGGTATCTTTATTATGAAAACGTATCGCCCACCAGTAGGTTTTTCAGTCAAGTACAGAAAAGTTGATAGAAGCAAAGATATTGAAGAGTTTTAATCGTCCATCACCCTTAAAATTTTTGAGGTGGTCAGTCCCTCAGTTGGAGAAAAGATGTTCCATGATGAAATGATTACTCGTCTTAAGTACTTTGTTCTATCAATTTTTTGTACTTGGGGCTGAAGAAGCCTACTGTGTAGGCGATCGTTTATAATTTAAAGTACCCAACGTTGATAGTGTTTACCTAAAAAACCTGTTGTATTTTATACCTTTTAATGTTTATATATATATTATTAATATAATATATAATATATATATATATATATATATATATATATATATGAAAAACGAGAGGGGGATCTTAATATGCGTACAAGTCTGGGGGGGGGTGTAATCTTTGTCAAGTGTTTCACACTTTTCAGTGCGTCATCAGGAGTGGCAAAGTTGCAAGGGAGCAAGGAAAGCGGGAGAAAGGTCAGAGTGGTAGGTGTTTGACCACGGTTATCTTAGACTGGGTTTGTGGTCGGTGCCAACCCCACCCCACCTCATCCCTCCCCTACCCCTTGGGGTAGGAGGGTTCCTGAGATGTCAAAAAAAGGAAAAACCCCCCTACCACTATGGGGAGGGGGGGGGATGTGGGAGGGGGGGTTGGCCCGGGCCCCTAACCCAGTCAGTGTAACCCTGGGCGAGCCTTTTCCCCACTTGGGTTGCTCCCTTGAACATTGCACAGCTCCCGATGACGACTGAGAAGTGTGAAAGTACTTTAGCTAAAAAAGTTACCCCCCATTTCCCCGAGGCTTGTACTGCATAGTTAAATCGCCCGTCTGCGATTGTTTTTCAAATATATATTAATATATATTTTTATATATAATTTATTTTTATTATATATATATATATATATTTATATATATATATGTATTAGAGAAAATTTTTATGGTTGACCCTTTCTTAATTATTCACAAGGCTTATAAATTTCCGGGGTTTGACTCCAATAAAGAAACAGTAATACGTAATCATCTGTGTATTTATGTTAGTTTGTTATGATAAGACAGCGGTAACACCAGAAAGACTAATAAAAAAAATAGAATTTAATCATAATTTTTTGGGGGTGGCCGGAAAGCCGTGGAAGGCCTCGGTCGATGATCAAAACCCGGGCGAGTCATATATTTAAGCCTGCGCAGGAAACCCTGTCATGTTTTCCCGACAAACTTTACCTTAATGAAAAATAACGTAATCCCCCATATTTTTTTTTCCCCTAAACCAGGAGGTCATGGTATTACCTCACAACCAAAAAAACCCAAAAGGTCTGACGTATTACCTCACAACCTATAAACCGGGGTATGACGTTTACCTCACAACCAAAAAACCAAGAGGGCATGAGTATTACTCACAACCCAATAAACCAAGGGTCTTTAGTATTTCCCACAAACCATAAAACAGGGGTATGAGTATTACCCCCACAACCAAAAAGAGTGGGATGAGTATTACCTCAAAACCCAAAAAAACCAAGAGGTCATGACGTATTTCCCACAACCCAAAAAAACCAGGAGGTATGACGTATTTCCCACAACCAATAAACCAAGAGGTATGACGTATTACTCACAAACCCCCAAAAACCCCGGTTTTTGCGTTTAACCCCGTAACCCAAAAAACCCGGTTTTTTGACGTATTATTTTGTAACCAAAAAACCGGTGAGTATTAACAAATTTATATTTTGTAAGAAATTTGAACAGTTTCCAGTTATAAATGATTCCCCTTATGAACTGGATCGTCAATTTAGTGCGACCCCATTAAGAGCCCGGTGATCAGACCCTGTCCCCACGAGGCCTGGTCACAGACGGGCCGCAGGGGGTTGACCCCGAAAATCTTCCAGGTATAAATATTTTATACAGAATAAGTTCATTATGACTTAAAAATTTACCTTTCATTCAAATTTTTATTTTTTAAAAATATTTTGTTGTCTGTGCGTGTATTACATCCTGATGATCTCTTGTTTCAAAACATCCGATTTGGGAACCTCGGCATGCTAGGCAACTGTACAACAAGTTAACCTCGCATGCTAGGGAACTGTCCAAAAGGCAACCGATGCTAGGCAACTGCCACAACAAAGGGAATTCAGATGCTAGGCAAATGCTCACAAGGAACTTCCAGCATCTAGGCAATGCTACAACAAGGGAACCCCGATGTAGGCAATGCTCACAAAAAGGCAATTCGCATGCAGGCAACGCACAAGGCAACTTCAGCATGCTAGGCAATGTCACAACAGGCAACTTCGCTGTAGGCAAAAGCTCACAACAAGGCAACCTCGCATGTAGGCAACTGCTCCAACAAGGCAGCCTCAGATGTTTGGCAACTGCTCACAACAAGGCAGCCTCGTGTGGCAACTGCTCACAACAAGGAGATCAGTGTTTTTTAGTTCCTCGGGCAAGGGACTCAGTGTGGTAAAACAAATTCTCGCTGGCAGACCATTGTAGTATACAATGAATTCACAAAAAAAACTTTAGTGTTGCTCAAAACAGCCCGCAAGATGTCTCTTTTGTTACCAAAGTCGCATCGTGCCATAAGAGTTAATTCACCTTTCGCAAGGTAGCCCCAGTTTGTATGCAGACTCATAGCAAAAACAACCTCAGATGGAAACGTCCACAACAAGGGAGTCTCTGCATGGTACACAAGGGTCCGGTAAGTCGCCTCTTGGATTACAAAGTACGGTACTTAGCAAGTATGGTACAAAGGCTTTCAGTAAATGGTCTCAATATTATATACATTTTTTTACAGAAAGGGAAGCTAAAGGGGGGTACACAGCTACTCCAGCAAGGCAGCCAAAGTGTGGGACCAGCTCTCACGCTAGGCAGGCTACGTGTGGTAACGCTTTCACAGCATGGCAGGCCAAAGGGGGTCACGCTTCTACGCATTTCAGGCTAATTGTGGTAAAGTACTCCAGAAGTAGGGGTAATTGTGGTAACGGTACTCACAGCAAGCAGGCTCGTGTGGTACAAGCTTTCACGCAGGAGGCCAAGTGTGGTACACAGCTTCTCACGCATTGCAGGCTAAATGTGGTACACAGCTTCTCACGCATTTCGGCTAAATGTGGTACACAGCTTTTACAGCAAAAAGGTAAGTGGGGTACCAGCTTCACAGTAAGCAGGTAAGTGTAGTATGCAGTTGCTCACAGGAAAGCTGTCAGTGTGATACCGCGGTCACAGCAAGACGTCAATGTGATAACGTACTTAACGGTAGTGCAGCCTTAGCTTGGTACGAAGACGCAAAGTAAGGGTTTCCTAAATGGGCATGCAAATCTCACAGCAGGCAGCCTCACTGTGGTAAAACAAACACCCATTCCAAGGAAGCCTTATCAAGTTGCATGTGTAAACAGACGCTGGGAGACCAGGCAACCCCGTTCTTTCAGAAACATGAAAACAAAGGCAAAGTCAACCTAAATGCAAGAAAAAAAAACCTGGGGGAAAGGCAGGCCATTATAGTGCAGAATATCACGAGCATGTCAGCCCTTTAAAAATGAAGCAAAAAGTACATGAGCAAGTATTTATGAACACAAAAAATAAACTGTCTCGTGTAAAAAAAGAATCGCAGAACCCACAAATAAGGATTAACCCCAGGAGAGTAAAAATTTTAAATAATTTGAAACTGCAATCTGAGTATGTTGTTTCGAGGTGGGGTCAGTGGTTGAACTTAGATACTGCTGGGTCCCTTTGAAATATTATGCTCGGTGCAAAACATGCCATAGAGGCCAGAAAATGGACGTGTTGCTTGACCTTCCCCGGAGAGGATCATGTTTAAGAGAGGTTCATGAAGCAGTGATCATGAAGCAATGGATCATGATGAAGCAGTGGAACATGATGGAAGCAGTGGTTCATGATGAAGGCAGTGGTCTGATTGAAGCAGTGGATCATGTGAGCGTTGGATCATGATGACAGCAATGGATCATGATGAAGCAGTGATCATGATTGAAGCAGTGGATCTGATGAGCAGAGGATCATGAAGCAGTGGATCATGATGAAGCAGTGGTTCATGATGAAGCAGAGGATCATGAAGCAGTGGATCATGATGAAGCAGTGGATCATGATGAAGCAGAGGATCATGAAGCAGTGGATCATGATGAAGGCAATGGATCATGATGGAAGCAGTGGATCATGATGAAGCAGGGTTCATGATGATGAAGGGATATGAAGCATGTGAATCATGATGAAGCAGAGGATCATGATGAAGCTGTGGATCATGAAGCAGTGAATCATGATGAAGCAGTGGATCATGATGAAGCAGAGGATCATGATGAAGCAGTGGATCATGATGAAGCAGTGGATCATTATGAAGCAGTGGATCATGATGAAGCAGTGGATCATGATGAAGCAGAGGATCATGATGAAGCAGAGGATCATGATGAAGCATTGGATCATGATGCAGTGGATCATTATGAAGCAGAGGATTATGATGAAGCAGTGGATCATGATGAAGCAGTGGATCATGATGAAGCAGTGGATTCATTATGAAGCAGTGGATCATGATGAAGCAGAGGATCATGATGAAGCAGTGGATCATGATGCAGTGGATCATTATGAAGCAGAGGATTATGATGAAGCAGTGGATCATGATGAAGCAGTGGATCATTATGAAGCAGAGGATTATGATGAAGCAGTGGATCATGATGAAGCAGTGGATCATGATAAAGCAGTGGATCATGATGAAAGCAGTGGATCATGATAAAGCAGTGGATCATGATGAAGCAGTGGATCATGAAGCAGTGGATCATGATGAAGCAGTGGATCATGATGAAGCAGTGGATCATGATGAAGCAGTGGATCATGATGAGGCAGTGGATCATGATAAAGCAGTGGATCATGATGAAGCAGTGGATCATGATAAAGCAGTGGATCATGATGAAGCAATGGATCATGATGAAGCAGTGGATCATGATGAAGCAGTGGATCATGATGAAGCAGTGGATCATGATGAAGCAGTGGATCATGATGAAGCAGTGGATCATGATGAAGCAGTGGATCATGATGAAGCAGTGGATCATGATGAAGCAGTGGATCATGATGAAGCAGTGGATCATGATAAAGCAGTGGATCATTATGAAGCAGTGGATCATGATGAAGCAGTGGATCATGATGAAGTATGCTAAAATTGGACAGTGTTGGAATATCATAGACTACAGTAATGTGACTGGGCTTAGGACAAAAAAAACATGAGTAAATTCTGCAGTATACCAACATGATGCAGGAAACGATCATGATACACTAATGGAACATGCTGGAGTAATGGAACATGATGCAGTAAACGAACGTGATTCTCTATAGGAATATCCTGTAGAACCGAGCATGATGCAGTAAAAGAAAATCCTGTAGAAATGGAACTCGATTACTTTCGTGGACAAGGAAGCGGGAAGCCGTAATGATCACTTACGGTTATGATTCACTACAGGATCATAATGAACTGGTTAAAAGATGATCACCTTTACAAAACATGAAAGAGATACTGCGTCTCTCGTCTCAAGAATGCTGCAGCATGATAACATGACAGACTACAGGAGGATGCTGCAGCATGATAACATGACAGACTACAGGAGGATGCTGCAGCATGCTAACATGACAGACTACAGGAGGATGCTGCAGCATGATAACATGACAGACTACAGGAGGATGCTGCAGCATGTTAACATGACAGACTACAGGAGGATGCTGCAGCATGCTAACATGACAGACTACAGGAGGATGCTGCAGCATGCTAACATGACAGACTACAGGAGGATGCTGCAGCATGCTAACATGACAGACTACAGGAGGATGCTGCAGCATGCTAACATGACAGACTACAGGAGGATGCTGCAGCATGCTAACATGACAGACTACAGGAGGATGCTGCAGCATGCTAACATGACAGACTACAGGAGGATGCTGCCGCATGTTAACATGACAGACTCAGGAGGATCTGCGCATGATACATGACAGACTACAGGAGGATGCTGCAGCATGATAACATGACAGACTACAGGAGGATGCTGCAGCATGATAACATGACAGACTACAGGAGGATGCTGCAGTATATGATAACATCGACCAGGAATACAGGAGGATCCTGCGCCATGCTAACATGACAGACTACAGGAGGATGCTGCAGCATGATAACATGACAGACTACAGGAGGATGCTGCAGCATGCTAACATGACAGACTACAGGAGGATGCTGCAGCATCGATAAACATGTCAGGACTACAGGATGATCTGCAGCATGATAACATGACGACTAAGGAGGAGGAAGGAGGATGCAGCATGCTTACGTGACAGACTACAGGATGATTATGCAGCATGTTAACATGACAGACTACAGGAGGATGCTGCAGCATGTTAACATGACAGACTACAGGATGATTCTGCAGCATGATAACATGACAGACTACAGGAGGATGCTGCCGCATGTTAACATGACAGACTACAGGATGATTCTGCAGCATGATAACATGACAGACTACAGGAGGATGCTGCAGCATGATAACATGACAGACTACAGGATGATTCTGCAGCATGATAAACATGAAGACTACAGGGAGATGCTGCAGCATGCTAATCATGAAGCACAGGATTAATCTGCAGGGCATGATACATGACAGACTACAGGAGGATGCTGCCGCATGTTAAACTTGACAGAATACAGGATGATTCTGCAGCCAATTTTTGATAACATGACAGACTACAGGAGGATGCTGCCGCATGTTAACATGACAGACTACAGGATGATTCTGCAGCATGATAACATGACAGACTACAGGAGGATGCTGCAGCATGTTAACATGACAGACTACAGGAGGATGCTGCCGCATGTACATGACAGGACTACAGGGATGATTCTGCGCATGATACATGACAGACTACAGGAGGATGCTGCAGCATGCTAACATGACAGACTACAGGAGGATGCTGCAGCATGCTAACATGACAGACTACAGGATGATTCTGCAGCATGCTAACATGACAGACTACAGGAGGATGCTGCCGCAAGCTAAACATGGACAGACTACAGGATGATTTGTAGCATGACTAACATGACAGACTACAGGAGGATGCTGCCGCATGTTAACATGACAGACTACAGGATGATGCTGCAGCATGATAACATGACAGACTACAGGAGGATGCTGCAGCATGATAACATGACAGACTACAGGAGGATGCTGCAGCATGATAAAACGTGAAGAATACAGGAGGATGCCTGCAGCTGATAACATGACAGACTAAGGGAGGATGCTACTAACATGTTACCATGACAGGACTACAGGATGATTCTTGCAGCTTGATTACATGACAGTCTACAGGAGGATGCTGCAGCATGATAACATGACAGACTACAGGAGAATGCTGCAGCATGATAACATGACAGACTACAGGAGGATGCTGCAGCATGATAACATGACAGACTACAGGAGGATGCTGCAGCATGATAACATGACAGACTACAGGATGGATGGCTGCAGCATGATAACATGACAGACTACAGGAGGAGATGCTGCCAAGCATGATAACATTGGACAGATACAGGGAGGATGCTGCAGCATGATAAACATGACAGATTACAGCTGAGTGATGGATGCTGCAGATGATAACATGACAGATACAGGAGAATGCTGCGCATGATAACATGACCAGACTACAGGAGAATGCAGCAGCATGATATCATGACAGACTACAGGGAGGATGCTGCAGCATGATAACATGAGAGGCGTGGTACAATAAAATGTTTGGTAATACATAGTGTATTATACAAATTTAAAACGACTGTACTGGAGGTAAAGTTTACAGGCGACTGATACCTGTCGGTAAAGTTTACAGACTGTATGGAGGTAAAGTTTACAGGACTGTACTGGAGGTAAAGTTTACAGACTGTACTGGAGGTAAAGTTTACAGACTGTACTGGAGGTAAAGTTTACAGACTGTACTGGAGGTAAAGTTTACAGACTGTACTGGAGTAAAGTTTACAGAGTGTACTGGAGGTAAAGTTTACAGACTCTGTACTGGAGGTTAAAAATTTACAGTGACGTACTGGAGGGTAAAGTTTACAGACTGTATGGAGGTAAAGTTTACAGACTGTACGGAGGTAAAGTTTACAGACTGTACTGGAGGTAAAGTTTAACAGACTGTACTGGAGGTAAAGTTTTACAACTGTACTGGAGCTGGTAAAGTTTACAGACTGTACTGGAGGTAAAGTTTACCAGACTGTTACTGGAGGTAAAAGTTTACAGACTGTACTGGAGGTAAAGTTTACAGACTGTACTGGAGGTAAAGTTTACAGACTGTACTGGAGGTAAAGTTTACAGACTGTACTGGAGGTAAAGTTTACAGACTGTACTGGAGGTAAATATGGCACAACTCTTAGTGAGCAAAAATAGTCTCGGCTTTCAATAACATTTACTTTCACACAATTACAAAACACTACACACACACACACACACACACCACACACACACCACACACACCACACACCAACACACATACAAAACTGTATGTTAAAGTTATGGAAAATATAATCAGTGAAAACGAGTGGTGGAACACCTAGAAATAATGGACTCCTACATGACAAACATCACGGCGTCAGGGAAGGGAAAATCCTACATCACAAAACTATTTGAGTCTATGACCAAGTAACAGAAGTAAGACACGAAGCGAGTTGGGATGGATTAGACTGCATCTTCTTGGACAGTAGTAAAAGACTATTCGTACGTAACCACGCAAGGAGGCTGGTTGAAAAGTAAATGAGCAAGCTGGAATAGCAGAGGAAAGTCTGTAATGCACCGGGAATACCTGACAGGTAGGAACGTGTGTCAGAATAGTTGCGGTGTCAAAGTGAGGCTCTACAACAGTGTTGAGTCCTAGTCCGGTGCTTCTTTCCTGTATATTAGTGAATGTCATGACGGAAGGGATAGTCAGAGTTGTCCCTCTTTGCAGTTAATGAGAACTAATGGAGGAGGATACAAGCGAACGAGGATTCAGTAAGCCTCGTCTGACAAATAGCTCCTGGAGTTTAACCCCAGCAAGTGCAAAGTTATGACACTGCGTAAAAGGTAAGAGGTTGCAAAATTCACTCAGGGAGAAGGATCATGGGGTGAGCATTATACCGAGCACATCTAATGAGGCTGCAGCATATGGGAGAGTAGCAAACCTGAGAATAGTGTTTCAACATCCACGAAAAGTCATTCGCGGCACTGTACACCGTGTTTATCAGGCCCATATTGGAGTATGCAGCATATTACGCTTTTTGGCTATGTAACGTAAATAAAAAGTCCTGGTTCCTAAAGGGTAAGATTTGCCGAGACAAGGGGCATTTATATTTAAAATAGAAGACACTCTAGGGCCAGCTTCCACCTTCACATTAAATGGGGAATGTTAATTAGTGAATATTATTATAAGGAAGGACACAAAAACTCAGCTATACAAAAATATAAGATATATTAAAAGCAAAATAACATATACAGCCTACAGTCTACTACATACCACATCACCTTTACTCACATTAGTCCACTAGCACACTGCTACTTTGTGACAGGCGAGGCTCCATGACCCCCCTCCATTCTGGCGGTCTGAATTACCAGCAGCAAAAAAAACACCATACGAGTACCATCCCCTAACTTAAACAGGCCTCTGCCACACTAGGGCCCTTACAGCAGGTGAAACATGAGGAGCACTTAAACCAGAACTTAACCTATGGTAAAACTACAAAAGAAAAAAACACCATCTCACCTACTCAATTATTATTATAATAAGGGGAAGCGCTAAACCCGGAGGATTATACAGCGCTGGGGGGGGGGGGGATGTGGAAGGCATTCAGCTTAATTCGGGGAACTGGAGCACAGATCCAATTCCCTAAATCAAGAGCCCCTCACAACATCCAGGAACCTTCCCTTGAGGGGACACCTACTCAAACATTTACTTTGCTCCATCTAATGCTTTCACCTACTGCACAAATAACCTCACTCTTCCTCTCTTCTGGGCCACTCTGAACAGGGGAATAATATGGTCACTTCAGCACAGTCCCGGAGTTTTGGATCATTTTTCATAAAATATTTTTGACTGCAGCAGGACTGCGTAATTACGCGCCTGTATTGGAAACCCCACGCTGGTCAAACACGCAAAAAAATAGAGAAAGTGCAAGGGTTTGCAAACACGACTAGTACCTGGAGCTCAGGCGTTTGCCTACGAGAAAGGTTTTAAGGGTACTCAACCTGATAACACTGGGAGGACAGGAAGGATAGAGGGGAAACATATCATAAAATTCTGAGGAGGAATTGACAAGGAGGAACAAAACATGATTGTTCCTAGAGATGCGACACAGGGACAAGGGGTCACAGTTGGAAAATTAAAGACTCGGATGAAATCACAGGAATGTTTAAGAAGTATTTTTCCAGTCAAACAGAGTGGTCAAGAAGTGGAATAGTCTGGGAAGTGACGTAGTGGAGGCAGGATACATACATATCTTCAAAAAGAGGTAGGATCAAAGTCATGGAGCAGGGAAGAGTGACCTAGTTTAGCGCGGTTTTGAAGTGGAATGAGAAGACACACACAAACACACAGACACACACAGACACACACTAAACACACAGACACAGGACACACCACACTCAACACACACACACACACACAACACACACCACACACACACAGACTGACACACACACACACCACCACACACACACACACACATCACACACCACACACACACATCACTGACACAGACTGACAGACACACACACACCACACAGAGACACACAGACAACAACACAGACACACACACACACCCACCACAGACACACAGGACACACACCACAGACACACACACCACACTGACACACACACACACAGCACACACACACCGCACGCACACCACACAGACAACACACACACACACACACCCACACACACAACACACCACACACCACACACACACACACACACACACCACACTCAGACACAGACACACAGGTACACACACAAAGACCACACACACACACACACAGACACACACACACACACTCAGACACAGACACACAGACAGACACACACACACACACAACACACACCACACACCACACACACACACACAGACACACACACACACACCACTCAGACACAGACACAAGACACCAGACACACACAGCATACACGCACACCTCCACACACACACACACTCACACACACACACACACACACACAACAATGGAAGGCAGGCAGCCCAAAATTTAGATTACATTAGAATTAATTTTCAAGCGAATTTTTTAAGCGCCGTGCTCACGTTAATATTAAGATGTCAGGAGGAAAATAATGATATGTATTTTGCTAACCTGAAAATATTACTGTGATAACACGAGCGAACCTGTTTCCCTAAACACTGTTGTGTTGATCATTACAGGGTTGGTGATCTTGAAGGGTGGGTGGTATGATATCATGCAGAGGAGGTGGTATGATCATGCAGGGTGGTTTATGATCATACACGGTGGTTTTGATCATAAGGGTGAGTGGTATGATCAGACACGGTGGCATGTCATACAGGGTGGTAGATCAAGAAGGGTGGTATGATCATACTCGGTGGTTATGATCTGCAGGGTGGTATGATCATACACAGTGGTATGATCATACACGGTGGTATGATCATACAGGGTGGTATGATCTTACAGGGTGGTATTGATCATTGCCAGGTGTGGTATGATCATATACGGTGGTTATGATCATACAGCGGTGGGTATGATCATACACACGGTGGTATGATTCATACAGGGTGCCGTATGATCATGCAGCGGGGTGGTTTGATCATACTCAGGTGGTTTATGATCATTCAGGGTGGTAAGTATGATCATACACGGTGGAATGATCATACACGGTGGGCTATGTCATACAGGGTGGTATGATTCATGCAGAGTGGTATGTTCATACTCGGGTGGTATGATCATGCAGGGAGTGGTATGATCATAATATGTGGTATGATCATACAGGGTGTAGTTTGATCATACACCGGTGGTTATGAACATACAGGGTGGTATTGATCTATGCAGCAGGGTGGTATGTTCAAACTCGGTTGTATGATCATGCAGGGCGGTGGTATGATATACACGGTGGTTGGTAGATCATACACGGTCATGTATGATCATACAGGCGTGGTTTATGATCATTCAGGGATGGTATGATTATGCAGGGTGTGGTTTATGATCATAGACGGTGGGTATGATCATTACAGGGTGGTATGATCCATACACGATGGTATGATCATACAGGGTTGTATGATTCATGCGGGTGGTATGATCATACTCGGTGGTTTTAGATCCATTGCAGGGTGGTATGATCATCACGGTGGTACTCACTACCCCAACAATGATCATACTCGGTGGTATGATCATACAGGGTGGTATGATCATGCAGGGTGGTATGATCATACAGGAGGTGGTATGATCTTAACAGGTGGTATGATTCATACAGGGTGGTATGATCATGCAGGGGTGGTATGATCATAATCGGTGGTATGATCATGACACGGTGGTTGATTCATACACGGTGGTATGATATACACGGTGGTATGATCATACACGGTGGATATGATCTACACGGTGTTATAAATCATAAAGGGTGGTATGATCATACACGGTGGTATGATCATACCACGGTGGTATTGATCATACACGGTGGTATTGGATCATACACGGTGGTAGATCATTCAGGGTGTTATAATCATACAGGGTGGTATGATCATACACGGTGGTATGATCATACCACGTGTTATAATCATCAGGGGGTGGTATGATCATTACACGGTGGTATGATCATTACACGGTGTTATGATCATACACGGGTGTTATAATCATACAGGGAGGTATGATCATACAGGGTGGTATGATCATACACGGTGGTATGATCATACACGAGTGGTATGATCATACACGGTGTTATAATCATACACGGTGGTATGAATCATACACGGTGGTATGATCATTACACGGTGTTATAAAATCATACAGGGTGGTATGATTTTACCACGTTGGGTATGATCATACACCCGGATTGGTATGATAATTCACCGGTGGTATGATCATCAGGGTGGAATGACATACAGGGTGGGTATGATAATACAGGGTGGTATGATCATACACTGTGGTCTGATCATACACGGTGATATGAATCGTACAGGGTGGTATGAATCATACCAGGGTTGGCATGATCATACATGGTGGTATGACCATTACAGGGTGGTATGATCATGCAGCGGGTGGTTATGATCCATACACGGTGGTATGATCATACACGGTGGGTATGATCATGCACCTGTGTTATGATCATACACGGTATATCATACACGGTGTGGTATGATTCATACAGGGTGGGTGATCATACAGGGTTGGTATGATCATACAGGGTGGCTATGATCATACAGGGTGGTATGATCATACACGGTGGATATGTTCCACGCACGGTGATATGATCATATCACGTTTGTATGATCATACAGGGTGGTATGATTCTTACAGGGGGGCTATGACCATAACACGGTTGGTATGAGCATACAGGGTGGTATGATCATACAGGGTGGGTTATGATCATACTGGGGGCTATGACCTACACGGAGGTATGATTCATACACGGTGGTATGAGCATTCAGGGTGGTATGATCATACAGGTTGGTATGATCATACACGGTGGAGTATGATCATACAGAGTGGTTATGATCTTACAGGGGGGTATGATCTATGCCCGGGTGGTATGACATACACGGTGGTATGATCATGCAGGGGTGGTATTGATCAATACAGGGGGGTATGATCAATACACTGTGTTATGATCTACAGGTGGTATCATCATACACGGTGGTTGTTCATGCATGGGTGGTATGATGGATACTCGGTTGGTATGATCATACAGGGTGGTATGATCATACAGGGTGGTATGATCATACACGGTTGTATGATCTGATGGGTGTATGATCATAAGGGTGGTATGATTCATACATTGTGGTTTGAATCATACAGGGTGGTATGTTGTTATTTTATTTTTTTTTTTTTTTTTATTTTTTTTTATTGTTTATGATCATACACGGTGGTATGATCTGCGGGTGGTCTTTATGATCATACTGGGTGGTATGGATCATACTCGGTGGTAGATCTATACACGGTGGTATGATATACACGCGTGATAGGATCATACGGGGTGGTGTGATCATACAGGGTGGGATGATCATAAGGTTGTATGATCATACAGGGGGGCATTATGACCATGCACGGTGGTATGAGCATACACGGTTGGTATGATCATACAGGGTGGTTGATCATGCAGGAGTGGTAGGATCATACAGGGTGGTATGATCATACACACGGTGTCATGATCATACTGAGGTGGTATGATCATACAGGGTGGTATGATCATACACGGTGGTAATGATTTCATACAGGGTGGTTTTGATCATACAGGGGGGTATGATCATGCACGGTGGGTATGATCATGCACGGTGGTATGTATGATTCATGCAGGGTGGTATGATCATACAGGGGGGTATGATCATACACGGTTGGTATGATCATGCTGGGGGGTGGGAGGGTATGTATGATCATACAGGGGAGTATGATCATGCTGGGGTGGGGTATGATCATAATAGGGTGGTATGATCATGCTGGGTGGTATGACCATACACGGTGGTTATGATCTACAGGGTTGGTATACAGAGTGGTATGATCATGGCAAGGGGGTAATGATCATGCTGGGTGGTTTTTGATTCAATACACGGTGGTATGATCATCAGGGTGGGTATGATCATATCACGGTGGTATGATCATTTTTTTTATTTAAACAGGGGTGGTTATGATCATACAAAGTTGTTTTGATCATACAAAAGTGGTATGATCATGCTGGGTGGTTTGATCCATATAGGGTGGTATGATCATGCTGGGGTGGTATGATCTAATCGGTGGTTGATCATGCAGGATGGTATGATCATACAGGGTCGTATGATCATACACGGTGGTATGATCATACAGGGTGGTATGATCAGGCTGGCGTGGTATGTTCATGGCTGGGTGGTATGATCATATATGGTGGTATGATCATACAGGGTTGGTATGATCATACACGGTGGTATATCGTACAGGGTGGTATGATCATACAGGTGTGGTATGATCATACAGGGTGGGTATGTCATACAGGGGGTGGTATGATCATACAGGGTGGAATGGATCTTACAGGGGGGTATGATTATGCATGGTGGTTGATATAACACAGGGGCATGATCATTACAGGGTGGTATGATCCATGGTGGGTGGTATGATCATATAGGGTGGTTATGATCATACAGGGTGGAACGATCATACAGGGGGGTATGATTATGCCATCGGTGGTATGATCTACAGGGGGCATGATCATACAGGGTGGTATGATCATTCATGCGTGGTGCGAATCATCCAAGGTGATGTGGATCATACACGTGGTGTGGTCATACTGGTGGGTGTGGTCATACAGGATGGTGTGATTCAATCCAGGGTGGTGTGGTCATACACTGTTGGTGTGTTCTCACCCATGGTGGTTGTAAACATCCACAAGGGTGTGGTCATACAGGTGGGTGTGGTTCATCCACACTGTGATCATACACACTGTGATATACACACTGTATGGATGTCAGCGTGGCCATCATCTTGGTGCAGGCTGCTCACTGAAAGCTGCAACACGGGTCAGACAGTGACTAGCCGACAGGGTACTGCGGGCTTCTTGACGGTGTCATTCTCTCAACAATGAAATCATAGCAGAGGTTTAGTTGGAAGCGTCTCATGACTGGCGGAAAGAGTCTCGACGGGCGAATCGTAAGAGATTACGACTCATGTAGGGCATTCTACGTTAAGTGTGCGACATAAAGTGCTTTTCTGTACAGGGGCTCAGACACTCGCAACTGACGCCCGGGACTGACTAATGCTGTGTTCAATTTAGGTCGATAAGGTGGTTATGCCACATGGTGCTACCTAGTGGTCTTGATCACAGACCATATCTGTGGGGTCTACGGCCTTCCCAACCACCCCACACCATAGACTACACACAGAAAACTGCCCCACCACAACTGCACTCATATGCATGGTTTACAACATGGGACTGCTACTAGCAAATGACGCTTTTCTATGCAAAAATTGACTGTAAAGCCATAAAGGAACATGTGAGAACCTGAGAGGGAATATTAACAATGTGAAACATAGTTCTCTCAATCTTGGAAATATAAACACAATGCCAGTATAATGTGATCCTTTATTGACAAAACGTTTCACCCACACAGTGGGCTTTTTAAAGTACACACACGGATCTACCTGGGGTTGGTTGGGTCAGTCCGTGCGATGTAGGAGGGGGGTGTTAGGTGTGACGTGGGGGAACTTGTTAAAGGAAATAGGCCGGGGGCATGGGGGCTTGCCACCGGGGCCTCGCGGGGGTGTCTTTTTAGGGGCCCTGGCTCGCGGCCACCCGCGGGTGCGAGACAGCGCAACAGGGGGGCATTGTTTGGGAGATATGGTTTCGGATGGGGGTGGTGTGGTACAAGGGCGGGAGGGTTGTGGGGTGTAATTGGTGGGAAGGCGCGCTTGATGCTAGTCTACTGAAAACAATTTGGCTTACTGCTGTCTGTAAACTATACCGTTGATGTGTCATGTGATGTCAGGCGCTCTGTGCCCACCGTGGGGTGATGTCATGGGAAGGACAATAAACACGTTCATTTTTTGCCGTGGTGACCTCGGCAGTCATCGAGCACTCTCACTCAAAAAAGCATTATGTCGCCCCAACCTGACTGTGTGTAACGTCACCGCGGCCCCCCGCCCCCCCCCCCCCCCCCCCCCCCCCCCCCCCCCCCCCCCCCAGTTCCCCCCAAGTTATACCCCCCTGTGAAGCCCCCCCCTCCCCCCCGCCCCCCCCCCCCCGTATTGTACTCCCTGATGTCGTTTAGAGTCGGGCACATTGTGGGTGACGCGTGTGAAAGTCGAGCTAGTATTGTGGTTGATTCATTCATTCATTCATTAGAGATTTGCGGTACTTCCGGCCCGGGTTTCTCCAGATGGTGACCCGGCGGTGGGCCCCCGGGGTGGGGGTGTCGTTCGTCTTCTTCTTTTCTATCTTCTCTCTTGGGCCCCTCCGGTCGGAGGGTAACTGTTCTATTTTGCACTGATTCCACCAGTGGGGAGTGTCTTGTCATTGGGATCTTCAGGTGTCACAGTTGGGCAGAGGCAGAAATCAGGGTCCATTGGGAGCACACCCCAGCTTTAAGCAGACAGCAAAGTGCTGGGAAACTTGTCTAGATGGTAGTGCCAGAGGGGGATCCCCTCTGCACCAGTCTGATTCGGAGGTATCAGCTATGTTCTTAAGTGCTTCGTGGTCGATTTCCAGCGTTGCTGAGGGGCGGTTGTTGTAGATACGGTTGGCAAAGCGTTCAAGTTGGTGTGACAAATGTCGGTGATGTGAAGTCGGGCAGGAACGTGGGTGAGTCGTTTGTGATGTCGGGGTGGGGTAGCAATCGTGGACGTCAGGGAAGTGAGTGAGAGCAGCATCGCGACGTCAAGGAAGTGATGCGGGCAGATAGAGGACATCATGGGTTGATGAGCAGCAGCGTGGGTGACATCGTATGAGGTGATGCGGGCAGCAGACCCACATCGTGGCTTGGGGATCTGGCTTGTTAACCACGTTGCTTGTAGATCCACACGTGGCTTCGTGATCTCGTGGCTTCGAGTGACCTCGGGGGCACTCGGAAACACAGCTCTGGCAAAGAATTCACACTGAATTCACAGAGAAACAGCAGAGATGGAGGAGAGAGAGTGATGTAGTGTGGTGGTAGGAGCATTGTGGCATAGGTGAGCGTGGGGTGAGGCAAAGGACTCCGCCGCATCCTCCTCCCTAACCATCGGAAGATTAGTGCAGATTCTACCAAGTGGCACAGAAATCACCACCAAACTCACCTCTGACTTGGCTGAAATACACACGTTGGAGGTGCTGAACAACAACCGCAGAAACATACAGATGACGCCTGGAAACACATATGACCTGAGAAACAGTCGCTGGGGTGCTGTGGAGTGAAGTCGGACTAAGGATCCGCATGCTTACCTGTGTCTGGATGCTGGAAACTCCTGCAGACACACATCAGGATAACTCGTTGAGAGACGGATGCTTCTCGTGTGGAAACGATGAAGTAAAAGCATCTTCTTTACCCTTCCTCTCACCGGCAAACAACTGCTGCAAACCACCGCTTCACCAATTTCGTAGAATATTATGTGCCAATTGGTTAGCGGGAGTCAGTGATAAAGCCTTCGGAGGCTTCTTACTTTAATTGCGGTTCGTGTGCGTATACAGTGTGTTTAAGTTGCCTTGGCCCAGGAGGCCATGCCCAACAAGGGAGAAAGGAGTAGGCTTGAGATAAAGACACATATGCAACATCTGGGTATCTGTATTGTAGACGTTTTCGCATTCCAGTGGTTTTTCAATACAAATTCTAGGACATAACTGAAGACAGTAGAACTATGTACAGAGATGAGGTAATCAGGTCCCTAACTAGGAGTAGGTGCGAAGAGCACCATAGTCGTGGATGATTCTGAAGCAGAAGAACGGATCCTGGCGCTTATATGTAACGTCAGGTGTAGCAGACGAGTGCATATTCCACTGGTAGGCGGGATTCCCCAGGGAAGTAGTCATTCCCAAAGAGATGTTTAGTTGTTGTAGTAGTAGTAGTTTGTTCTAGCCGTGAAGGTTATGTACATGTCCTCAGAATTAAGATTCACATGATGTTGGGCAGTGTCTCTGACAAGTTGTTGTACGAAATGGTATATTATACGACAAGATGAGATAAAGACACAGTGAAATATGCCTCGTCTGCTACACTGACGTTAATATATAAGCGCAGGAATCCTGTTCTTCTGCTTCAGATCTCCCGACTATGGTGTTCTTCGCTCACCTACTCCTAGGTTGAGGACTGATTACCTCTTCTCTGTACATAGTTCTACTGTCTTAAGTTATGTCCTAGAATTTGTATTGAATAAAGACCACTGGATGGGGAAACGTCTACAATTAAGATACCCAGATGTTGATATGTGTCTTTATCTCATCTTGTCGGTTTATATACCATTCGTACACAACTTGTCAGACACTGCAACATTCATGAATCTTAATTCTGAGGACATGTACATAACCTTCACGGCTACGACAACTACTACTACTACAACTAACCCATCTCTTTGAGGGTATGACCTACTTCCACTGGGGGAAATCCCGCCTACCAGTGATATCCCTCGTCTGCTACACAGCGTTACTATATAAGCGCCAGGATCCTGTCTTCTGCTTCAGAATCTTCACGACTATGGTGCTCTTCGCACCTACTCCATAGGTTGAGGGACTGTTACCTCATCTTCATAGTACATAGTTCTACTGTCTTCAAGTTATGTCCTAGAATTTGTATTGATAAAGCCACTGGATGGCGAAACGTCTACAATAAAGATACTACCCAGATGTTGCATATGTGTCCTTTATCTCATCTTGTAGGTATTATATACCATTCGTACACAAGGAGTAGGCTTGTTGACTCTAGGCGATGGAGGGTTGAAGTGGTATGCCCAAAGGCTAGTCCTTGGTGGCAACCTATAAAACTAGGCTACATGCACAGTGTATTCATGCACACTGGTTGTGATCATACAGGGGTGGTGTGATCATACAGGGTGGTGTGGTCATTCAGGTGTGGTGTGGTCATACAGGGTGGTGTGATCATCACCATGGTGGTATGATCACCACAATGGTGTGATCATTACATAAAGAACATAAGAAAAAAGAAACACTGCAGCAGGCCTACTGACCCTGCGTGAGCAGGTTTATGCCCCCCCCCCGGTTGTTTTAACCCAATGACCCACCTAATCAGGTCACTTCAACTTAAGGGAAGGAGCACCGCATCAGAACTAGTAGCACAAGCTAGTCAGGTAATACTCACACCCATTCCACACCCACTCAGGTGGAAGAACATAAGACATTAAGATGGAGAGGAACACCATGCAGAAGGCCTACTGGCCCATGCGAGGCAGGAGGTCTATCAAAACGACTACTACTAACGCTTCCCAAGAAAAATAACTCTGGATGAAGAGAGGATCATGTTTAAGAGAGGTTCATGAAGCAGTGATCATGAAGCAATGGATCATGATGAAGCAGTGGAACATGATGGAAGCAGTGGTTCATGATGAAGGCAGTGGTCTGATTGAAGCAGTGGATCATGTGAGCGTTGGATCATGATGACAGCAATGGATCATGATGAAGCAGTGATCATGATTGAAGCAGTGGATCTGATGAGCAGAGGATCATGAAGCAGTGGATCATGATGAAGCAGTGGATCATGATGAAGCAGAGGATCATGAAGCAGTGGATCATGATGAAGCAGTGGTTCATGATGAAGCAGAGGATCATGAAGCAGTGGATCATGATGAAGCAATGGATCATGATGAAGCAGTGGATCATGATGAAGCAGTGGTTCATGATGATGAAGGGATCATGAAGCAGTGAATCATGATGAAGCAGAGGATCATGATGAAGCTGTGGATCATGAAGCAGTGAATCATGATGAAGCAGTGGATCATGATGAAGCAGAGGATCATGATGAAGCAGTGGATCATGATGAAGCAGTGGAACATTATGAAGCAGTGGATCATGATGAAGCAGTGGATCATGATGAAGCAGAGGATCATGATGAAGCAGAGGATCATGATGAAGCATTGGATCATGGATGCAGTGGATCATTATGAGGAGAGGATTATGATGAAGCAGTGGATCATGATGAAGCAGTGGATCATGATGAAGCAGTGGTTCATTATGAAGCAGTGGATCATGATGAAGCAGAGGATCATGATGAAGCAGTGGATCATGATGCAGTGGATCATTATGAAGCAGAGGATTATGATGAAGCAGTGGATCATGATGAAGCAGTGGATCATTATGAAGCAGAGGATTATGATGAAGCAGTGGATCATGATGAAGCAGTGGATCATGATAAAGCAGTGGATCATGATGAAGCAGTGGATCATGATAAAGCAGTGGATCATGATGAAGCAATGCATCATGAAGCAGTGGATCATGATGAAGCAGTGGATCATGATGAAGCAGTGGATTCATGATGAGCAGTGATCATGATGAGGCAGTGGATCATGATAAAGCAGTGGATCATGATGAAGCAGTGGATCATGATAAAGCAGTGGATCATGATGAAGCAATGGATCATGATGAAGCAGTGGATCATGATGAAGCAGTGGATCATGATGAAGCAGTGGATCATGATGAAGCAGTGGATCATGATGAAGCAGTGGATCATGATGAAGCAGTGGATCATGATGAAGCAGAGGATCATGATGAAGCAGTGGATCATGATGAAGCAGTGGATCATGATGAAGCAGTGGATCATTATGAAGCAGTGGATCATGATGAAGCAGTGGATCATGATGAAGTATGCTAAAATTGGACAGTGTTGGAATATCATAGACTACAGTAATGTGACTGGGCTTAGGACAAAAAAAACATGAGTAAATTCTGCAGTATACCAACATGATGCAGGAAACGATCATGATACACTAATGGAACATGCTGGAGTAATGGAACATGATGCAGTAAACGAACGTGATTCTCTATAGGAATATCCTGTAGAACCGAGCATGATGCAGTAAAAGAAAATCCTGTAGAAATGGAACTCGATTACTTTCGTGGACAAGGAAGCGGGAAGCCGTAATGATCACTTACGGTTATGATTCACTACAGGATCATAATGAACTGGTTAAAAGATGATCACCTTTACAAAACATGAAAGAGATACTGCGTCTCTCGTCTCAAGAATGCTGCAGCATGATAACATGACAGACTACAGGAGGATGCTGCAGCATGATAACATGACAGACTACAGGAGGATGCTGCAGCATGCTAACATGACAGACTACAGGAGGATGCTGCAGCATGATAACATGACAGACTACAGGAGGATGCTGCAGCATGTTAACATGACAGACTACAGGAGGATGCTGCAGCATGCTAACATGACAGACTACAGGAGGATGCTGCAGCATGCTAACATGACAGACTACAGGAGGATGCTGCAGCATGCTAACATGACAGACTACAGGAGGATGCTGCAGCATGCTAACATGACAGACTACAGGAGGATGCTGCAGCATGCTAACATGACAGACTACAGGAGGATGCTGCAGCATGCTAACATGACAGACTACAGGAGGATGCTGCCGCATGTTAACATGACAGACTACAGGAGGATCTGCGCATGATACATGACAGACTACAGGAGGATGCTGCAGCATGATAACATGACAGACTACAGGAGGATGCTGCAGCATGATAACATGACAGACTACAGGAGGATGCTGCAGTATATGATAACATCGACCAGGAATACAGGAGGATCCTGCGCCATGCTAACATGACAGACTACAGGAGGATGCTGCAGCATGATAACATGACAGACTACAGGAGGATGCTGCAGCATGCTAACATGACAGACTACAGGAGGATGCTGCAGCATCGATAAACATGTCAGGACTACAGGATGATCTGCAGCATGATAACATGACGACTAAGGAGGAGGAAGGAGGATGCAGCATGCTTACGTGACAGACTACAGGATGATTGTGCAGCATGTTAACATGACAGACTACAGGAGGATGCTGCAGCATGTTAACATGACAGACTACAGGATGATTCTGCAGCATGATAACATGACAGACTACAGGAGGATGCTGCCGCATGTTAACATGACAGACTACAGGATGATTCTGCAGCATGATAACATGACAGACTACAGGAGGATGCTGCAGCATGCTAACATGACAGACTACAGGATGATTCTGCAGCATGATAAACATGAAGACTACAGGGAGATGCTGCAGCATGCTAATCATGAAGCACAGGATTAATCTGCAGGGCATGATACATGACAGACTACAGGAGGATGCTGCCGCATGTTAAACTTGACAGAATACAGGATGATTCTGCAGCCAATTTTTGATAACATGACAGACTACAGGAGGATGCTGCCGCATGTTAACATGACAGACTACAGGATGATTCTGCAGCATGATAACATGACAGACTACAGGAGGATGCTGCAGCATGTTAACATGACAGACTACAGGAGGATGCTGCCGCATGTACATGACAGGACTACAGGGATGATTCTGCAGCATGATAACATGACAGACTACAGGAGGATGCTGCAGCATGCTAACATGACAGACTACAGGAGGATGCTGCAGCATGCTAACATGACAGACTACAGGATGATTCTGCAGCATGCTAACATGACAGACTACAGGAGGATGCTGCCGCAAGCTAAACATGGACAGACTACAGGATGATTTGTAGCATGACTAACATGACAGACTACAGGAGGATGCTGCCGCATGTTAACATGACAGACTACAGGATGATGCTGCAGCATGATAACATGACAGACTACAGGAGGATGCTGCAGCATGATAACATGACAGACTACAGGAGGATGCTGCAGCATGATAAAACGTGAAGAATACAGGAGGATGCCTGCAGCTGATAACATGACAGACTAAGGGAGGATGCTACTAACATGTTACCATGACAGGACTACAGGATGATTCTTGCAGCTTGATTACATGACAGTCTACAGGAGGATGCTGCAGCATGATAACATGACAGACTACAGGAGGATGCTGCAGCATGATAACATGACAGACTACAGGAGGATGCTGCAGCATGATAACATGACAGACTACAGGAGGATGCTGCAGCATGATAACATGACAGACTACAGGATGGATGGCTGCAGCATGATAACATGACAGACTACAGGAGGAGATGCTGCCAAGCATGATAACATTGGACAGATACAGGGAGGATGCTGCAGCATGATAAACATGACAGATTACAGCTGAGTGATGGATGCTGCAGATGATAACATGACAGATACAGGAGAATGCTGCGCATGATAACATGACCAGACTACAGGAGAATGCAGCAGCATGATATCATGACAGACTACAGGGAGGATGCTGCAGCATGATAACATGAGAGGCGTGGTACAATAAAATGTTTGGTAATACATAGTGTATTATACAAATTTAAAACGACTGTACTGGAGGTAAAGTTTACAGGCGACTGATACCTGTCGGTAAAGTTTACAGACTGTATGGAGGTAAAGTTTACAGGACTGTACTGGAGGTAAAGTTTACAGACTGTACTGGAGGTAAAGTTTACAGACTGTACTGGAGGTAAAGTTTACAGACTGTACTGGAGGTAAAGTTTACAGACTGTACTGGAGTAAAGTTTACAGAGTGTACTGGAGGTAAAGTTTACAGACTCTGTACTGGAGGTTAAAAATTTACAGTGACGTACTGGAGGGTAAAGTTTACAGACTGTATGGAGGTAAAGTTTACAGACTGTACGGAGGTAAAGTTTACAGACTGTACTGGAGGTAAAGTTTAACAGACTGTACTGGAGGTAAAGTTTTACAACTGTACTGGAGCTGGTAAAGTTTACAGACTGTACTGGAGGTAAAGTTTACCAGACTGTTACTGGAGGTAAAAGTTTACAGACTGTACTGGAGGTAAAGTTTACAGACTGTACTGGAGGTAAAGTTTACAGACTGTACTGGAGGTAAAGTTTACAGACTGTACTGGAGGTAAAGTTTACAGACTGTACTGGAGGTAAATATGGCACAACTCTTAGTGAGCAAAAATAGTCTCGGCTTTCAATAACATTTACTTTCACACAATTACAAAACACTACACACACACACACACACACACCACACACACACCACACACACCACACACCAACACACATACAAAACTGTATGTTAAAGTTATGGAAAATATAATCAGTGAAAACGAGTGGTGGAACACCTAGAAATAATGGACTCCTACATGACAAACATCACGGCGTCAGGGAAGGGAAAATCCTACATCACAAAACTATTTGAGTCTATGACCAAGTAACAGAAGTAAGACACGAAGCGAGTTGGGATGGATTAGACTGCATCTTCTTGGACAGTAGTAAAAGACTATTCGTACGTAACCACGCAAGGAGGCTGGTTGAAAAGTAAATGAGCAAGCTGGAATAGCAGAGGAAAGTCTGTAATGCACCGGGAATACCTGACAGGTAGGAACGTGTGTCAGAATAGTTGCGGTGTCAAAGTGAGGCTCTACAACAGTGTTGAGTCCTAGTCCGGTGCTTCTTTCCTGTATATTAGTGAATGTCATGACGGAAGGGATAGTCAGAGGTGTCCCTCTTTGCAGATGACGAGAAACTGATGAGGAGAATACAAGCTAACGAGGATCAGGTAAGCCTCGTCTGACAAATAGCTCCTGGAGTTTAACCCCAGCAAGTGCAAAGTTATGACACTGCGTAAAAGGTAAGAGGTTGCAAAATTCACTCAGGGAGAAGGATCATGGGGTGAGCATCATACCGAGCACATCTAATGAGGCTGCAGCATATGGGAGAGTAGCAAACCTGAGAATAGTGTTTCAACATCCACGAAAAGTCATTCGCGGCACTGTACACCGTGTTCATCAGGCCCATATTGGAGTATGCAGCATATTACGCTTTTTGGCTATGTAACGTAAATAAAAAGTCCTGGTTCCTAAAGGGTAAGATTTGCCGAGTCAAGGGGCATTTATATTTAAAATAGAAGACACTCTAGGGCCAACTTCCACCTTCACATTAAATGGGGAATGTTAATTAGTGAATATTATTATAAGGAAGGACACAAAAACTCAGCTATACAAAAATATAAGATATATTAAAAGCAAAATAACATATACAGCCTACAGTCTACTACATACCACATCACCTTTACTCACATTAGTCCACTAGCACACTGCTACTTGTGAACAGGGAGGCTCCATGATCCCCCTCCATTCTGGCGGTCTGTTTACCAGCAGCAAAAAAAACACCATACGAGTACCATCCCCTAACTTAAACAGGCCTCTGCCACACTAGGGCCCTTACAGCAGGTGAAACATGAGGAGCACTTAAACCAGAACTTAACCTATGGTAAAACTACAAAAGAAAAAAACACCATCTCACCTACTCAATTATTATTATAATAAGGGGAAGCGCTAAACCCGGAGGATTATACAGCGCTGGGGGGGGGGGGGATGTGGAAGGCATTCAGCTTAATTCGGGGAACTGGAGCACAGATCCAATTCCCTAAATCAAGAGCCCCTCACAACATCCAGGAACCTTCCCTTGAGGGGACACCTACTCAAACATTTACTTTGCTCCATCTAATGCTTTCACCTACTGCACAAATAACCTCACTCTTCCTCTCTTCTGGGCCACTCTGAACAGGGGAATAATATGGTCACTTCAGCACAGTCCCGGAGTTTTGGATCATTTTTCATAAAATATTTTTGACTGCAGCAGGACTGCGTAATTACGCGCCTGTATTGGAAACCCCACGCTGGTCAAACACGCAAAAAAATAGAGAAAGTGCAAGGGTTTGCAAACACGACTAGTACCTGGAGCTCAGGCGTTTGCCTACGAGAAAGGTTTTAAGGGTACTCAACCTGATAACACTGGGAGGACAGGAAGGATAGAGGGGAAACATATCATAAAATTCTGAGGAGGAATTGACAAGGAGGAACAAAACATGATTGTTCCTAGAGATGCGACACAGGGACAAGGGGTCACAGTTGGAAAATTAAAGACTCGGATGAAATCACAGGAATGTTTAAGAAGTATTTTTCCAGTCAAACAGAGTGGTCAAGAAGTGGAATAGTCTGGGAAGTGACGTAGTGGAGGCAGGATACATACATATCTTCAAAAAGAGGTAGGATCAAAGTCATGGAGCAGGGAAGAGTGACCTAGTTTAGCGCGGTTTTGAAGTGGAATGAGAAGACACACACAAACACACAGACACACACAGACACACACTAAACACACAGACACAGGACACACCACACTCAACACACACACACACACACAACACACACCACACACACACAGACTGACACACACACACACCACCACACACACACACACACATCACACACCACACACACACATCACTGACACAGACTGACAGACACACACACACCACACAGAGACACACAGACAACAACACAGACACACACACACACCCACCACAGACACACAGGACACACACCACAGACACACACACCACACTGACACACACACACACAGCACACACACACCGCACGCACACCACACAGACAACACACACACACACACACCCACACACACAACACACCACACACCACACACACACACACACACACACCACACTCAGACACAGACACACAGGTACACACACAAAGACCACACACACACACACACAGACACACACACACACACTCAGACACAGACACACAGACAGACACACACACACACACAACACACACCACACACCACACACACACACACAGACACACACACACACACCACTCAGACACAGACACAAGACACCAGACACACACAGCATACACGCACACCTCCACACACACACACACTCACACACACACACACACACACACAACAATGGAAGGCAGGCAGCCCAAAATTTAGATTACATTAGAATTAATTTTCAAGCGAATTTTTTAAGCGCCGTGCTCACGTTAATATTAAGATGTCAGGAGGAAAATAATGATATGTATTTTGCTAACCTGAAAATATTACTGTGATAACACGAGCGAACCTGTTTCCCTAAACACTGTTGTGTTGATCATTACAGGGTTGGTGATCTTGAAGGGTGGGTGGTATGATATCATGCAGAGGAGGTGGTATGATCATGCAGGGTGGTTTATGATCATACACGGTGGTTTTGATCATAAGGGTGAGTGGTATGATCAGACACGGTGGCATGTCATACAGGGTGGTAGATCAAGAAGGGTGGTATGATCATACTCGGTGGTTATGATCTGCAGGGTGGTATGATCATACACAGTGGTATGATCATACACGGTGGTATGATCATACAGGGTGGTATGATCTTACAGGGTGGTATTGATCATTGCCAGGTGTGGTATGATCATATACGGTGGTTATGATCATACAGCGGTGGGTATGATCATACACACGGTGGTATGATTCATACAGGGTGCCGTATGATCATGCAGCGGGGTGGTTTGATCATACTCAGGTGGTTTATGATCATTCAGGGTGGTAAGTATGATCATACACGGTGGAATGATCATACACGGTGGGCTATGTCATACAGGGTGGTATGATTCATGCAGAGTGGTATGTTCATACTCGGGTGGTATGATCATGCAGGGAGTGGTATGATCATAATATGTGGTATGATCATACAGGGTGTAGTTTGATCATACACCGGTGGTTATGAACATACAGGGTGGTATTGATCTATGCAGCAGGGTGGTATGTTCAAACTCGGTTGTATGATCATGCAGGGCGGTGGTATGATATACACGGTGGTTGGTAGATCATACACGGTCATGTATGATCATACAGGCGTGGTTTATGATCATTCAGGGATGGTATGATTATGCAGGGTGTGGTTTATGATCATAGACGGTGGGTATGATCATTACAGGGTGGTATGATCCATACACGATGGTATGATCATACAGGGTTGTATGATTCATGCGGGTGGTATGATCATACTCGGTGGTTTTAGATCCATTGCAGGGTGGTATGATCATCACGGTGGTACTCACTACCCCAACAATGATCATACTCGGTGGTATGATCATACAGGGTGGTATGATCATGCAGGGTGGTATGATCATACAGGAGGTGGTATGATCTTAACAGGTGGTATGATTCATACAGGGTGGTATGATCATGCAGGGGTGGTATGATCATAATCGGTGGTATGATCATGACACGGTGGTTGATTCATACACGGTGGTATGATATACACGGTGGTATGATCATACACGGTGGATATGATCTACACGGTGTTATAAATCATAAAGGGTGGTATGATCATACACGGTGGTATGATCATACCACGGTGGTATTGATCATACACGGTGGTATTGGATCATACACGGTGGTAGATCATTCAGGGTGTTATAATCATACAGGGTGGTATGATCATACACGGTGGTATGATCATACCACGTGTTATAATCATCAGGGGGTGGTATGATCATTACACGGTGGTATGATCATTACACGGTGTTATGATCATACACGGGTGTTATAATCATACAGGGAGGTATGATCATACAGGGTGGTATGATCATACACGGTGGTATGATCATACACGAGTGGTATGATCATACACGGTGTTATAATCATACACGGTGGTATGAATCATACACGGTGGTATGATCATTACACGGTGTTATAAAATCATACAGGGTGGTATGATTTTACCACGTTGGGTATGATCATACACCCGGATTGGTATGATAATTCACCGGTGGTATGATCATCAGGGTGGAATGACATACAGGGTGGGTATGATAATACAGGGTGGTATGATCATACACTGTGGTCTGATCATACACGGTGATATGAATCGTACAGGGTGGTATGAATCATACCAGGGTTGGCATGATCATACATGGTGGTATGACCATTACAGGGTGGTATGATCATGCAGCGGGTGGTTATGATCCATACACGGTGGTATGATCATACACGGTGGGTATGATCATGCACCTGTGTTATGATCATACACGGTATATCATACACGGTGTGGTATGATTCATACAGGGTGGGTGATCATACAGGGTTGGTATGATCATACAGGGTGGCTATGATCATACAGGGTGGTATGATCATACACGGTGGATATGTTCCACGCACGGTGATATGATCATATCACGTTTGTATGATCATACAGGGTGGTATGATTCTTACAGGGGGGCTATGACCATAACACGGTTGGTATGAGCATACAGGGTGGTATGATCATACAGGGTGGGTTATGATCATACTGGGGGCTATGACCTACACGGAGGTATGATTCATACACGGTGGTATGAGCATTCAGGGTGGTATGATCATACAGGTTGGTATGATCATACACGGTGGAGTATGATCATACAGAGTGGTTATGATCTTACAGGGGGGTATGATCTATGCCCGGGTGGTATGACATACACGGTGGTATGATCATGCAGGGGTGGTATTGATCAATACAGGGGGGTATGATCAATACACTGTGTTATGATCTACAGGTGGTATCATCATACACGGTGGTTGTTCATGCATGGGTGGTATGATGGATACTCGGTTGGTATGATCATACAGGGTGGTATGATCATACAGGGTGGTATGATCATACACGGTTGTATGATCTGATGGGTGTATGATCATAAGGGTGGTATGATTCATACATTGTGGTTTGAATCATACAGGGTGGTATGTTGTTATTTTATTTTTTTTTTTTTTTTTATTTTTTTTTATTGTTTATGATCATACACGGTGGTATGATCTGCGGGTGGTCTTTATGATCATACTGGGTGGTATGGATCATACTCGGTGGTAGATCTATACACGGTGGTATGATATACACGCGTGATAGGATCATACGGGGTGGTGTGATCATACAGGGTGGGATGATCATAAGGTTGTATGATCATACAGGGGGGCATTATGACCATGCACGGTGGTATGAGCATACACGGTTGGTATGATCATACAGGGTGGTTGATCATGCAGGAGTGGTAGGATCATACAGGGTGGTATGATCATACACACGGTGTCATGATCATACTGAGGTGGTATGATCATACAGGGTGGTATGATCATACACGGTGGTAATGATTTCATACAGGGTGGTTTTGATCATACAGGGGGGTATGATCATGCACGGTGGGTATGATCATGCACGGTGGTATGTATGATTCATGCAGGGTGGTATGATCATACAGGGGGGTATGATCATACACGGTTGGTATGATCATGCTGGGGGGTGGGAGGGTATGTATGATCATACAGGGGAGTATGATCATGCTGGGGTGGGGTATGATCATAATAGGGTGGTATGATCATGCTGGGTGGTATGACCATACACGGTGGTTATGATCTACAGGGTTGGTATACAGAGTGGTATGATCATGGCAAGGGGGTAATGATCATGCTGGGTGGTTTTTGATTCAATACACGGTGGTATGATCATCAGGGTGGGTATGATCATATCACGGTGGTATGATCATTTTTTTTATTTAAACAGGGGTGGTTATGATCATACAAAGTTGTTTTGATCATACAAAAGTGGTATGATCATGCTGGGTGGTTTGATCCATATAGGGTGGTATGATCATGCTGGGGTGGTATGATCTAATCGGTGGTTGATCATGCAGGATGGTATGATCATACAGGGTCGTATGATCATACACGGTGGTATGATCATACAGGGTGGTATGATCAGGCTGGCGTGGTATGTTCATGGCTGGGTGGTATGATCATATATGGTGGTATGATCATACAGGGTTGGTATGATCATACACGGTGGTATATCGTACAGGGTGGTATGATCATACAGGTGTGGTATGATCATACAGGGTGGGTATGTCATACAGGGGGTGGTATGATCATACAGGGTGGAATGGATCTTACAGGGGGGTATGATTATGCATGGTGGTTGATATAACACAGGGGCATGATCATTACAGGGTGGTATGATCCATGGTGGGTGGTATGATCATATAGGGTGGTTATGATCATACAGGGTGGAACGATCATACAGGGGGGTATGATTATGCCATCGGTGGTATGATCTACAGGGGGCATGATCATACAGGGTGGTATGATCATTCATGCGTGGTGCGAATCATCCAAGGTGATGTGGATCATACACGTGGTGTGGTCATACTGGTGGGTGTGGTCATACAGGATGGTGTGATTCAATCCAGGGTGGTGTGGTCATACACTGTTGGTGTGTTCTCACCCATGGTGGTTGTAAACATCCACAAGGGTGTGGTCATACAGGTGGGTGTGGTTCATCCACACTGTGATCATACACACTGTGATATACACACTGTATGGATGTCAGCGTGGCCATCATCTTGGTGCAGGCTGCTCACTGAAAGCTGCAACACGGGTCAGACAGTGACTAGCCGACAGGGTACTGCGGGCTTCTTGACGGTGTCATTCTCTCAACAATGAAATCATAGCAGAGGTTTAGTTGGAAGCGTCTCATGACTGGCGGAAAGAGTCTCGACGGGCGAATCGTAAGAGATTACGACTCATGTAGGGCATTCTACGTTAAGTGTGCGACATAAAGTGCTTTTCTGTACAGGGGCTCAGACACTCGCAACTGACGCCCGGGACTGACTAATGCTGTGTTCAATTTAGGTCGATAAGGTGGTTATGCCACATGGTGCTACCTAGTGGTCTTGATCACAGACCATATCTGTGGGGTCTACGGCCTTCCCAACCACCCCACACCATAGACTACACACAGAAAACTGCCCCACCACAACTGCACTCATATGCATGGTTTACAACATGGGACTGCTACTAGCAAATGACGCTTTTCTATGCAAAAATTGACTGTAAAGCCATAAAGGAACATGTGAGAACCTGAGAGGGAATATTAACAATGTGAAACATAGTTCTCTCAATCTTGGAAATATAAACACAATGCCAGTATAATGTGATCCTTTATTGACAAAACGTTTCACCCACACAGTGGGCTTTTTAAAGTACACACACGGATCTACCTGGGGTTGGTTGGGTCAGTCCGTGCGATGTAGGAGGGGGGTGTTAGGTGTGACGTGGGGGAACTTGTTAAAGGAAATAGGCCGGGGGCATGGGGGCTTGCCACCGGGGCCTCGCGGGGGTGTCTTTTTAGGGGCCCTGGCTCGCGGCCACCCGCGGGTGCGAGACAGCGCAACAGGGGGGCATTGTTTGGGAGATATGGTTTCGGATGGGGGTGGTGTGGTACAAGGGCGGGAGGGTTGTGGGGTGTAATTGGTGGGAAGGCGCGCTTGATGCTAGTCTACTGAAAACAATTTGGCTTACTGCTGTCTGTAAACTATACCGTTGATGTGTCATGTGATGTCAGGCGCTCTGTGCCCACCGTGGGGTGATGTCATGGGAAGGACAATAAACACGTTCATTTTTTGCCGTGGTGACCTCGGCAGTCATCGAGCACTCTCACTCAAAAAAGCATTATGTCGCCCCAACCTGACTGTGTGTAACGTCACCGCGGCCCCCCGCCCCCCCCCCCCCCCCCCCCCCCCCCCCCCCCCCCCCCCCCAGTTCCCCCCAAGTTATACCCCCCTGTGAAGCCCCCCCCTCCCCCCCGCCCCCCCCCCCCCGTATTGTACTCCCTGATGTCGTTTAGAGTCGGGCACATTGTGGGTGACGCGTGTGAAAGTCGAGCTAGTATTGTGGTTGATTCATTCATTCATTCATTAGAGATTTGCGGTACTTCCGGCCCGGGTTTCTCCAGATGGTGACCCGGCGGTGGGCCCCCGGGGTGGGGGTGTCGTTCGTCTTCTTCTTTTCTATCTTCTCTCTTGGGCCCCTCCGGTCGGAGGGTAACTGTTCTATTTTGCACTGATTCCACCAGTGGGGAGTGTCTTGTCATTGGGATCTTCAGGTGTCACAGTTGGGCAGAGGCAGAAATCAGGGTCCATTGGGAGCACACCCCAGCTTTAAGCAGACAGCAAAGTGCTGGGAAACTTGTCTAGATGGTAGTGCCAGAGGGGGATCCCCTCTGCACCAGTCTGATTCGGAGGTATCAGCTATGTTCTTAAGTGCTTCGTGGTCGATTTCCAGCGTTGCTGAGGGGCGGTTGTTGTAGATACGGTTGGCAAAGCGTTCAAGTTGGTGTGACAAATGTCGGTGATGTGAAGTCGGGCAGGAACGTGGGTGAGTCGTTTGTGATGTCGGGGTGGGGTAGCAATCGTGGACGTCAGGGAAGTGAGTGAGAGCAGCATCGCGACGTCAAGGAAGTGATGCGGGCAGATAGAGGACATCATGGGTTGATGAGCAGCAGCGTGGGTGACATCGTATGAGGTGATGCGGGCAGCAGACCCACATCGTGGCTTGGGGATCTGGCTTGTTAACCACGTTGCTTGTAGATCCACACGTGGCTTCGTGATCTCGTGGCTTCGAGTGACCTCGGGGGCACTCGGAAACACAGCTCTGGCAAAGAATTCACACTGAATTCACAGAGAAACAGCAGAGATGGAGGAGAGAGAGTGATGTAGTGTGGTGGTAGGAGCATTGTGGCATAGGTGAGCGTGGGGTGAGGCAAAGGACTCCGCCGCATCCTCCTCCCTAACCATCGGAAGATTAGTGCAGATTCTACCAAGTGGCACAGAAATCACCACCAAACTCACCTCTGACTTGGCTGAAATACACACGTTGGAGGTGCTGAACAACAACCGCAGAAACATACAGATGACGCCTGGAAACACATATGACCTGAGAAACAGTCGCTGGGGTGCTGTGGAGTGAAGTCGGACTAAGGATCCGCATGCTTACCTGTGTCTGGATGCTGGAAACTCCTGCAGACACACATCAGGATAACTCGTTGAGAGACGGATGCTTCTCGTGTGGAAACGATGAAGTAAAAGCATCTTCTTTACCCTTCCTCTCACCGGCAAACAACTGCTGCAAACCACCGCTTCACCAATTTCGTAGAATATTATGTGCCAATTGGTTAGCGGGAGTCAGTGATAAAGCCTTCGGAGGCTTCTTACTTTAATTGCGGTTCGTGTGCGTATACAGTGTGTTTAAGTTGCCTTGGCCCAGGAGGCCATGCCCAACAAGGGAGAAAGGAGTAGGCTTGAGATAAAGACACATATGCAACATCTGGGTATCTGTATTGTAGACGTTTTCGCATTCCAGTGGTTTTTCAATACAAATTCTAGGACATAACTGAAGACAGTAGAACTATGTACAGAGATGAGGTAATCAGGTCCCTAACTAGGAGTAGGTGCGAAGAGCACCATAGTCGTGGATGATTCTGAAGCAGAAGAACGGATCCTGGCGCTTATATGTAACGTCAGGTGTAGCAGACGAGTGCATATTCCACTGGTAGGCGGGATTCCCCAGGGAAGTAGTCATTCCCAAAGAGATGTTTAGTTGTTGTAGTAGTAGTAGTTTGTTCTAGCCGTGAAGGTTATGTACATGTCCTCAGAATTAAGATTCACATGATGTTGGGCAGTGTCTCTGACAAGTTGTTGTACGAAATGGTATATTATACGACAAGATGAGATAAAGACACAGTGAAATATGCCTCGTCTGCTACACTGACGTTAATATATAAGCGCAGGAATCCTGTTCTTCTGCTTCAGATCTCCCGACTATGGTGTTCTTCGCTCACCTACTCCTAGGTTGAGGACTGATTACCTCTTCTCTGTACATAGTTCTACTGTCTTAAGTTATGTCCTAGAATTTGTATTGAATAAAGACCACTGGATGGGGAAACGTCTACAATTAAGATACCCAGATGTTGATATGTGTCTTTATCTCATCTTGTCGGTTTATATACCATTCGTACACAACTTGTCAGACACTGCAACATTCATGAATCTTAATTCTGAGGACATGTACATAACCTTCACGGCTACGACAACTACTACTACTACAACTAACCCATCTCTTTGAGGGTATGACCTACTTCCACTGGGGGAAATCCCGCCTACCAGTGATATCCCTCGTCTGCTACACAGCGTTACTATATAAGCGCCAGGATCCTGTCTTCTGCTTCAGAATCTTCACGACTATGGTGCTCTTCGCACCTACTCCATAGGTTGAGGGACTGTTACCTCATCTTCATAGTACATAGTTCTACTGTCTTCAAGTTATGTCCTAGAATTTGTATTGATAAAGCCACTGGATGGCGAAACGTCTACAATAAAGATACTACCCAGATGTTGCATATGTGTCCTTTATCTCATCTTGTAGGTATTATATACCATTCGTACACAAGGAGTAGGCTTGTTGACTCTAGGCGATGGAGGGTTGAAGTGGTATGCCCAAAGGCTAGTCCTTGGTGGCAACCTATAAAACTAGGCTACATGCACAGTGTATTCATGCACACTGGTTGTGATCATACAGGGGTGGTGTGATCATACAGGGTGGTGTGGTCATTCAGGTGTGGTGTGGTCATACAGGGTGGTGTGATCATCACCATGGTGGTATGATCACCACAATGGTGTGATCATTACATAAAGAACATAAGAAAAAAGAAACACTGCAGCAGGCCTACTGACCCTGCGTGAGCAGGTTTATGCCCCCCCCCCGGTTGTTTTAACCCAATGACCCACCTAATCAGGTCACTTCAACTTAAGGGAAGGAGCACCGCATCAGAACTAGTAGCACAAGCTAGTCAGGTAATACTCACACCCATTCCACACCCACTCAGGTGGAAGAACATAAGACATTAAGATGGAGAGGAACACCATGCAGAAGGCCTACTGGCCCATGCGAGGCAGGAGGTCTATCAAAACGACTACTACTAACGCTTCCCAAGAAAAATAACACACACACACAAACACACAAAAACAACACACATCCCACATACACACACACACACAGACACACACACAGACAACACACACACAGCACAACACACACCACACACAGACACACACACACACACACCACCCCACACAACACACAGACACACACACAAGAGGTATGACAAAGCTCAGGATCCAGTAGCGATCAGTGAAGAGGCGGGGCCAGGAGCTGAGTATCGACCCCTGCAACCACAATTAGGTGAGTACAATTAGGTGAGTATACACACACACACACACACTCAGACACACAGACACACACACACACACACGCACACACGCGCACACACACACACACACACACACAAGAAACTAGAGAAAGTACAAAGGTTTGCGACAAGATTAGTTCCAGAGCTAAGGGGAATGTCCTATGAAGAAAGATTAAGGGAAATCGGCCTGACGACACTGGAGGACAGGAGGGTCAGGGGAGACGTGATAACGACATATAAAATACTGCGTGGAATAGACAAGGTGGACAAAGACAGGATGTTCCAGGGAGGGGACACAGAAACAAGAGGCCACAATTGGAAGTTGAGACACAAATGAGTCAGAGAGAGTGGGAAAGTTTTTTCTTCAGTCATAAGTTTGAAAGGGCAGTGGAATAGCCTAGAAATGACGTAGTGGAGGCAGGAACCATACACAGTTTTAAGAACGAGGTTTGATAAAACTCAGGGAGCGGGGAGAGAGAGGGCCTAGTAGCAACCGGTGAAGAGGCGGGGCCAGGAGCTAGGACTCGACCCCTGAAACCCACAAATAGGTGAGTACAAATAGGTGAGTACACACACACCACACACACACACAACAACACACACAACACACACACACACACACACACACACACACACACACACACACACATGAAGGCAGGCAGCCCAAAATTTAGTACATTAGAATAATTTTCAAAGCGAATTTAAGCGGCTGTGCTCACGTTAATATTAAGATGTCAGAGAAAAAACAATGATATGCTATTTTGCTAACCTAAAAATTTTTCCCTGTGATAACACAGCGAACTGTTCCCTAAACACTGTTGTGTGATCTTTACAGGGTTTTATGATCATACACGGTGGTAGATCATACACGGTGGTATATCATACACGGTGGTATGTTTCATACACGGTTGTATGATCATACACTGTGGTATGATCATACACGGTGGTATGATCATGCAGGGTGGTATGATCATACACGGTGGTATGATCATACAGGGTGTATGATCATGCAGGGTGGTTGATCATACACGGGGGTATGTTTCATACAGGGTGATAGATCATTCAGGGTGGTATGATCATACACGGTATGATCATACGCGGTGGTATGATCATACACGGTGGTATAATCATACAGGGTGGTATGATCATACAGGGTAGTATGATCACACAGGGTGGCATGATCATACAGGGTGGTATGATCATACAGGGTGGTATGTTCATACACGGTGGTATGATCATACAGGGTAGTATGATCATACACGGTGGTATGATCATGCACGGTGGTATGATCACACACTGGGGTATGATCATACACGGTGGTATGATCATACACGGTGGTATGATCATACACGGTGGTATGATCATACACGGTGGTATGATCATACTCGGTGGTATGATCATACACTGTGGTATGATCATACACGGTGGAATGATCATGCAGGGTGGTATGATCATACACGGTGGTATGATCATACACGGTGGTATGATCATGCAGGGTGGTATGATCATACACGGTGGTATGATCATACAGGGTGATATGATCATTCAGGGTGGTATGATCATACACGGTGGTATGATCATACGCGGTGGTATGATCATACACGGTGGTATAATCATACAGGGTGGTATGATCATACAGGGTGGTATGATCACACAGGGTGGCATGATCATACAGGGTGGTATGATTTTACAGGGTTGGTATGATCATACACGGGGGTTTATGATCATACAGGTGGTATGATCAAAACACGGTGGTATGATCACACACTGTGGTATGATCATACACGGTGGTATGATCATACACGGTGGTATGATCATACACGGTGGTATGATCATACAGGGTGGTATGATCATAGACGGTGGTATGAACATAGACGGTGGTATGATCATACACGGTATGATCATACACGGTATGATCATACAGGGTGGTATGATCATACAGGGTGGTATGATCATACAGGGTGGTATGATCATACAGGGGGCTATGACCATACACGTTGGTATAATCATACACTGTGGTATGACCATACAGGGTGGTATGTTCATACAGGGTGGTATGATCATACACGGTGGTATAATCATACAGGGTGGTATGATCATACACGGTGGTATGATCATACACGGTGGTATGATCATACACGGTGGTATGATCATACCCCTCTGTATGATCATGCACGGTGGTATGATCATGCACGGTGGTATGATCATACACGGTGGTATGATCATGCAGGGTGGTATGATCATGCAGGTGGTATGATCATACAGGGTGGTTGATCTACACTTGGTATGATCAAACAGGGAGTATGATCATGCTGGGTGTTATAAATAAACATAGGGTGGTAGGGATCATGCTGGGAGTATGATCATACAGGGTGGAAATGATCATACACGGTGGTAGATCATACACGGTGGTTATGATCAACAGGTGGTATGATATACGGTGGTATGATCATGCTGGGTTGTATGATCATACAGGGTGGTATGATCATACACGGTGGTATGATCATGCTGGGCCGTATGATCATACAGGGTAGTAGATAATACACGGTGGTATGATCATACACGGTGGTATGGATCATACAGGGTGGTATATCATAAAAGGGTGGTATGATCATACAGGGTGGTATGATCATACAGGGGCTATGACCACACACGGTGGTATGATCATACACGGTGGTATGATCATACAGGGTGGAATGATCATACAGGGTGGTATTGATCATACAGGGTGGTATGATCATACACGGTGGTATGATCATACAGGGTGGTATGATCATACATTTGTGGTATGATCATACAGGGAGTATGATCATGCATGGGTGATATGATCATATGGGGTGGTATGATCATGCTGGGGGGGCATGATCATCCGGGTGGTTTTGATCTTTAAGGGGTTGGTATGATCATACACGGTGGTATGATCATGCAGGGTGGTATGATCATACACGGTGGTATGATCATGCAGGGTGGTATGATCATACACGGTGGTATGATCATACAGGGTGATATGATCATTCAGGGTGGTATGATCATACACGGAGGTATGATCATACACAGTGGTATGATCATACGCGGTGGTATGATCATACAGGGTGGTGTGATCATACAGGGTGGCATGATCATACAGGGTGGTATGATCATACAGGGTGGTATGATCATACACGGTGGTATGATCATACGGGGTAGTATGATTATACACGGTGGTATGATCATACACGGTGGTATGATCACACACTGTGGTATGATCATACACGGTGGTATGATCATACACGGTGGTATGATCATACACGGTGGTATGATCAAACACGGGGGTTTATGATCATACAGGGTGGTATGAATCATTCCGGTGGTATGATTATACACGGTGGTATGATCATACACGGTGGTATGATCATACAGGGTGGTATGATCATACAGGGTGGTATGATCATACAGGGTGGTATGATCATACAGAGGGCTATGACCATACACGGTGGTATAATCATACACTGTGGTATGACCATACAGGGTGGTATGATCATACACGGTGGTATGATCATACACGGTGGTATGATCATACACGGTGGTATGATCATACAGGGTGGTATGATCATACCCCTCTGTATGATCATGCACGGTGGTATGATCATACACGGTGGTATGATCATGCAGGGTGGTATGATCATGCAGGGTGGTATGATCATACAGGGTGGTATGATCATACACTGTGGTATGATCATACAGGGGAGTATGATCATGCTGGGTGGTATGATCATATAGGGTGGTATGATCATGCTGGGTAGTATGATCATACACGGTGGTATGATCATACACGGTGGTATGATCATACAGGGTGGTATGATCATATACGGTGGTATGATCATGCTGGGTTGTATGATCATACAGGGTGGTATGATCATACACGGTGGCATGATCATACAGGGTGGTATGATCATACACGGTGGTATGATCATGCTGGGCCGTATGATCATACAGGGTGGTATGATCATACACGGTGGTATGATCATACAGGGTGGTATGATCATACAGGGTGGTATGATCATACAGGGTGGTATGATCATACACGGTGGTATGATCATACAAGGTGGTATGATCATACACTTTGGTATGATCATACAGGGGAGTATGATCATGCTGGGTGGTATGATCATATAGGGTGGTATGATCATGCTGGGTGGTATGATCATACACGGTGGTATGATCATACAGGGTGGTATGATCATACAGGGTGGTATGATCATACACTGTGGTATTATCATACAGGGTGGTATGATCATACACGGTGGTATGATCATGCTGGGCGGTATGATCGTACAGGGTGGTATGATCATACACGGAGGAATGATCATACACGGTGGTATGATCATACTCGGTGGTATGATCATGCAGGGTGGTATGATCATACAGGGTGGTATGATCATACAGGGTGGTATGATCATACAGGGCTATGGCCATTCACGGTGGTATGATCATACACGGTGGTATGATCACACAGGGTGGCATGATCATACAGGGTGGTATGATCATACAGGGTGGTAGATCATCAGGGTGGAAATGTTTCATGCCGGTGGTATGATCATACAGGGTGGTATGATCAAAACACGGTGGTATGATCATACACGGTGGTATGATCATACACGGTGGTATGATCATACAGGAGAGTATGATCATGCTGGGTGGTATGATCATATAGGGTGGTATGATCATGCTGGGTGGTATGATCGTACACGGTGGTATGATCATACAAGGTGATATGATCATTCAGGGTGGTATGATCATACAGGGTGATATGATCATACACGGTGGTATGATCATGCTGGGTGGTATGATCATGCACGGTGGTATGATCATGCAGTGTGGTATGATCATACACGGTGCTATGATCATACATGTTGGTATGATCATACACGGTGGTATGATCATGCTGGGTGGTATGATCATACAAGGTGGTATGATCATGCTGGGTGGTATGATCGTATAGGGTGGTATGATCATGCTGGGTGGTATGATCATACACGGTGTTATGATCATACAGGGTGGTATGATCATACAGGGTGGTATGATCATATTGGGTGGTATGATCATACACGGTGGTATGATCATACAGGGTGGTATGATCATACAGAGTGGTATGATCATACAGGGTGGTATGATCATACAGGGTGGTATGATCATACACGGTGGTATGATCATGCTGGGTGGTATGATCATATAGGGTGGTATGATCATACAGGGTGGAATGCTCATACAGGGGGGTATGATTATGCATGGTCGTATGATTATACAGAGGGGCATGATCATACAGGGTGGTATGATCATACATGGTGGTGCGATCATCCAAGGTGATGTGATCATACACAGTGGTGTGGTCATACTGGTTGGGGTGGTCATACAGGATGGTGTGATCATCCAGGGTGGTGTGGTCATACACTGTGGTGTGATCACCCATGGTGGTGTAATCATCCACAAGGGTGTGGTCATACAGGGTGGTGTGGTCATACACACTGTGATCATACACACTGTATGAATCAAGGTGGCATCATCTTTGTGCAGGCTGCTCACTGAAGCTGCAACACGGATCAGACAGTTGACTGCCGACAGGGCTACTGCGGCTTGAGGGTGTCATTCTCTCAACAGATGAAATCATAGCAGAGGTTAGTGTAAGCGTCCTCAGACTGGCGGAAAGAGTCTCAACGGGGAATCGTAACAGATACGACTCAGTAGGGCATCTACGAGCGGCGAACATAAAGAGCTTTCTGTACAGGGGGCTTAGACACTCGCAACTGACGCCGGACGACTAATGCTGTTATCATCGGTCAAGGTATGGCACATGGTGCTACCAGTGGTCTGTCTCAGACCATACTGTGTCTACGCCCACATGGACATACAGAAAACTGCACACCCCTGCACTGCAAAATGCAGTTACAACATGGACTGCACTAGCACATGACGCTTTTCTATGCAAAAATTGACAGTAAGCCATACAGGAACATGTGAAACCTGAGAGGAAATTAACATGTGACACATAGCTTCTCTCAATCTTGGAAATATAAACACAAATGCAGATAATGTGATCCTTTATTGACAACGTTTCACCCACACAGTGGGCTTTTCAGTCACACACGGTTTCTACCTGGGGTTGGAAGGTACGAGAGTATGTAGATCCGTGTGTGACTTGAAAAAGCCCACTGTGTGGGTTGAAACGTTGTCAATAAAGGATACATTAACTGCATTTGTGTTTATATTTCCATTGTGTCGGTATTTTATACCATTTATTTCCTTCTCTCAATCTTCACGACACTGAAACAATTTGCTCACTGTGAAACTATAACCTTTGATGTGACATGTGATGTCAGGAGTGACACCGTGAGGTGATGTCATGGAGTGACATCACGAGGTGACATCAGGCAGACATCGCAAGGTGACATCCTGGAGTGACGTCAGGCAGCATGGTGACGTTAGTGAAGTGAAGATTGTGAAGTCGGGCAGCATTGTGGGTGACGTTGTGAAGTCGGGCAGCATCGTGGGTGACGTGAAGTTGGGCAGTATTGTGGGTGATGTGAAGTCGGGCAGTATTGTGGGTGATTCATTCATTCATTCATTAGAGATTTGCCGGTACTTCCGGCCCGGGTCTTCTCCAGATGGTGACCCGGCGGTGGCCCCCGGGGTGGGGGTGTCGTTCATCTTCTTCATTCTTCTATCTTCTCTCTTGGGCCCTCCGGTTGGAGGGTAACTTCTTCCTCTATCTTTGCATTGACTCCACCAGTGGGGAGTGTCTTCTCGCTTGGGATCTTCAGTGTCACAGTTGGGCAGAGGCAGAAAACAGGGTCCCATTGGAGCCACACCCCACCCTTTAGCAGACAGCAAAGTGCTGGGGAAACTTGTCTTGATGGTAGTGCAGAGGGGGATACCCTCTGCACCAGTCTGATTCGGAGGTATCAGCCTGTTCTTCAGTGCTTCGTGGTCGATTCCAGCGTTGCTGAGGGCGGTGTTAGATACGGTTGGCAAAGCGTTCCAAATTGGGTGACAAAATGTCGGTGATGTGAAGTGGGGCAGGAACGTGGGTGACGTCGTGAAGTGGGGTTTAGCATCGTGACGTCAGGGAAGTGATTTTTGAGCAGCATCGCGACGTCAAGGAAGTGATGCGGGCAGCTTTGTGACATCATGGGTTGATGAGCAGCAGCGTGGGTGACATCGTGAGGTGATGCGGGCAGCAGACCACATCGTAGCTTGGGATCTGGCTTGTTAACCCCAAACGTTGCTTGTAGACCACACGTGGCTTCGTGATCTACGGGGCTTCGAGTGACCTCGGGCACTCGATACACAGCTCTGGCAAAGAATTCAACACTGAATTCACAGAGAAACAGCAGAGAGAGAGTGATGTAGTGTGGTGGTAGGAGCATTGTGGCATATGGTGAGCGTGGGTGAGGCAAGGACTCCGCCGCATCCTCCTCCCTACCCACTCGGAAGATAGTGCAGATTCTACCAAAGTGGGCACAGAAATCACCACAAACTCACCTCTGACTTGCTGAAATACCCATGTTGAGCTGAACAACAACCGCAGAAACATACAGATGACGCTGAACACATGGCTGAGAAACAGCGTGGGGTGCTGTGGGGTGAAGTCGGCTTAGATCCAGCATGTACCTGTGTCTGGATGCTGAAACTTGCAGACACAACATCAGGATAACTCGTTGAGAGACGGATGCTTCTCGTGTGGAACGATGAAGTAAAAACAACATCTTCTTTACCCTTCCTTCCTCTCTCCGGCAAACAACTGCTGCAACCACCGCTTCCACCAATTTCGTAGAATATTATCTGTCTTTTATGTGCGGGTTATTTGTGTATTATGTGCCAATTTGGTAGCGGGAGTCAGTGATAAAGCTTCGGAGGCTTCTTACTTTATTTGCGGTTCGTGGTATACAGTGTGTTTAGTTGCCTTGGCCCAGGAGGGCCATGCCCAACAAGGGAGAAAGGAGTAGGCTTGTTGACTCTAAGGCGACGAGGGTTGAAGTGGTATGCCCACCAGGCTTGTCCTCTGGTGGCAACTATAAAAACTAGGCTACATGCACAGTGTATTCATGCACGTTGGTGTGATCATACAGGGTGGTGTGGTCATACAGGGTGGTGTGGTCATACAGGGTGGTGTGGTCATACAGGGTGGTGTGATCATACAGGGAGGTGTGATCATCCATGGTGGTGTGATCATCCACAATGGTGTGATCATACATAAGAACATAAGAAAAAAGGAACACTGCAGCAGGCCTACTGACCCATGCGAAGCAGGTTTATGCCCCCCCCCGGTTTAACCCAATGACCCACCTAATCAGGTCACTTCCACTTAAGGAAGGAGCACCGCATCAGACCTAGTAGCACAAGCTAGTCAGGTAATACTCACACCCATCCACGCCCACTCATGTAAGAACATAAGAATAGAACATAAGAACATAAGAAAGGAGGAACACTGCAGCAGGCCTGTTGGCCCATACTAGGCAGGTCCTTTACAATTCATCCCACTAACAAACATTTGACCAACCCAATTTTCAATGCTACCCAAGAAATAAGCTCTGATGTGCAAGTCCCACTCAAATCCAACCCCTCCCACTCATGTACTTATCCAACCTAAATTTGAAACTACCCAAAGTCCTAGCCTCAATAACCCAACTAGGTAGACTGTTCCACTCATCAACTACCCTATTTCCAAACCAATACTTTCCTATGTCCTATGCAGCACATGGAAATCTTTACCCAGGAAACGCCCCGCCACACAGTGGCCCCATCAGTCCAACACAAAGAGGAAGGCGCAAGGAGAGGAGGAGAACGAGGCAATCAGCCCCTCAACCCGGAGTCGATGTGCTCAGTCCATCAATCCCGCAGAATGCACAGCACAGGGCCGCAGACGCGGCCCATACACTGCAGCGAGGCGACGCGAAGCAGATGGAGGCGGGGCCACAGTGGCACCATCCACCATGGTATGAAACAATATTGTTTCATACCATGGAACAATGCTCTTCTCCAGACTGAGGGACTGACCACCTCAAAACTTTAAGGGTGATGGACTGATTACATCGTCTTCAAGTATCTTCTGCTTCTATCAACTTTTCTGTACTCGACTGAAGAAGCCTATTGTGTAGGCGAAACGTTTCGAAATAAAGATACCTAACTGTTGCATATGTGTCTTACCTAACAACCTGTCGGTATTTTATACCATTTTATTGTTCAATAATGTGACATTTATTGCGGCAACGTTTCGCTCTCCAGGAGCTTTATCAAGGTGGAAATTTTCAGCACGCTATTTAAGTCCCCTTTATTTATTCCTGTTTTCCATTTATACACCTCGATCACATCCCCCTTAATTCTACGCCTTTCGAGAGAGTGCAGATTCAGGGCCCTCAGTCTATCCTCATAGGGAAGATTTCTGATACATGGGATCATCTTTGTCATCCTCCTCTGTACGTTTTCCAGAGCATTTATATCCATTCTGTAATACGGTGACCAGAACTGAGCAGCATAGTCTAAATGAGGTCTAACGAAGGATATATAGAGCTGAAGAACAACTTGAGGACTTCTATTATTTATACTTCTAAATATGAAGCCAAGGATTCTGTTAGCTTTATTGCGAACACTAATGCACCGTTGCCTTGGTTTTAGATTACTGCTAACCAGAACTCCTAAATTATTATACACTTAGGCCATCCAAGTGTTCTTTATATATTATTACATCTTTAATACCTCCTGTTACATATCCATCCAGCTTCGAGAGACACCATCAAGGTTTCCATCAAATTATTCAGTTCCAGCAAGACCTCCCACATTACCAGCAGAGTCAGCGCAACGATGAGCCTCTGTATCATATTCGAGTTCAAAGAGGAACGTCGACCTACATTGCTTTGGCTTCCAGAATCACCAAAACGGTGTCCGCATGATGTATGTCTTGACACTAATTTGCATTAATTCTAAGAGTAACTTCGGGTACTCGCTCCTTGCAGATATGGAGCCACTCAGACTCGTGCCTTACACTTCTCAATGTATTAGTCATATTAATTAACATCAAATTTAGTGGCGGGTTTTGTGAGTTTTCGTTGTCTTGTTCCTTGTTTTCACACGAATTTGGCTTCCCTCTGTAATTCATTGTTTTGATTCACACTCTTCAGAGTCCCTGGCAAATTATAATTTTAGTTACCATCTTCACGGATTAGTTATCATATCGGAATATGATTCTTACGTATCATATAATAAGAACATAAGAATGTAGGAACACTGCAGAAGGCCTACTGGCCCATTCGAGGCAGGTCCTTATCAAAACGACATCTACCTAAAGCTACTCAAGAAACAACTCTCACACCCCCCAACACCAATCAAACCCAGCCCCTCCCACTCATATATTTGTCCAGTCTCTTCTTAAAGCTGCCCAAGGTCCTAGCCTCTATCACCCCACTGGGAAGACTGTTCCACGCATCTACAACTCTGTTAGAAAACCAGTACTTACCTATGTCCTTTCTAAATCTAAATTTATCCACTTTATCCATTATTCCTGGTTCTTTTTCCCGGTTCGACACCCTCGTACTTTATTAATGTCTCCCTTGTTTATGCCCGTCATCCACTTATACACTTCAATGATATCCCCCTCATTCTACGCCTCTCCAGAGAGTGGAGATTTAAGGCTTTAAGTCTATCTTCATACGGGAGGTTCCTTACACAGTAAATCATTTTAGTCATTCTTCTCTGTATGTTCTCTATTTAGTCTATGTCCATCCCGTAGTAAGGGACCAAAAAATGAGCAGCATAATCTAAATGAGGCCTCACTAGTGATGTATTGAGCTGTAAAATAACTTTTGGACTTTTGTTACTTATCTTCTTGAGTTTAAAACCAAGTAATTGTTGGCCTTGTTGCGCACAAATGAGGCACTGCTGTCTTGGCTTTAGATTTCTGCTTACCATGACTCCCAAGTCTTTTTCACATTCTGTATGACAAGCTCTACTTCACCTAGATTATAGCTTCGAGGGGTTTTTTTCATTACCAAGGGCAAGTACCTTACACTTTATCCACATTAAACTTCATCTGCCATTTCTCAGACCAAGACATTAATTTGTTCAAATCGTCCTGGAGTTCATTCATATCCTCCTCAGAGTGAATTATACGGCCTATCTTTGTATCATCAGCAAACTTACCATGTCACTAGTAATCCCTTCTTTAAGGTCATTAATGTAAATTATGAACAAGAGAGGGCCTAAAACTGATCCTTGTGGAACGCCACTAGTGACTAATCCCCATTCAGATTTCATCCATTAATGGTAACTCTCTGCTTTCTATTGGTAAGCCATGCCTCAATCCATGCTAGAACTTTACCTCCTATACCATGAGCTGCCACTTTTCTTTTAAAAGTCTCTTGTGAGGTACTCTGTCGAAGGCTTTACTAAAATCCAAATAAACAATATCATATTCCTTATCACTGTCAACTGCCTCAAATGTTTTTATTGAAGAAAAGTCAGTAAGTTTGTCAGGCAGGAACGACCTCTCGTGAATCCATGCTGGATTCATTTATCAAAATTATGCTCTTCAAAGGGGACTTCTGATAATGTCAGCTATAATTTGATTCTAACACTTGCCCACTATAGATGTCAGGCTTAATGGACGGTAATTTGAAGGAGTGACTTATCCCCTGATTTGAATATAGGAACCACATTAGCCATCTTCCACATCTCTGGCACAACACTGGTAAGGATGGACGCATTGAAAACACTCGTTAATGGCTGACTAAGCTCCATCTTGCATTCCTTTAAGTACCCTTTGAAAACAACTCATCGGGTCCCCGGGGGCTTATTTTTTTTTCAGTTTGTCTATTGTTTAATAACCATGTCCCTCGTTGACAGTAATATTAGTTAACTTAAAATTTATCAGGAACTAAATAATTGTTAATTAAAGGGGGGAAACTCATTTACATCTTCCTGTGTAAAAACTGACAAAAAATAGTCATTTAAATAAGGAACACATTTCCAGTTCATTATCCGTCAGCTGTCCATTCCCAGATTTCAGAGGGCCTACTTTTTCCCTTTAAACCTCGTTTCCCATACACTTGAAAGAACCCCTTTGGATTAGTCTTTGATTCATAGCGACTCTAATTTCATAGTACGTTAGCCTTCTAATCGCCATTTTTCTTCTCTTTTAAGCTGAACATATTGGTCGTAAGGGAACCTCTCCTCTTCTGATGCGCCTTTAAATTCCCCTTTTCTCCCTATAGATGCTTTAACCTCTGTTAACCCTTTGGGATGTTTTTATTAGACCTAATTTTCTCTGGGAATGTATATACTCTGGGCACTGTGTACATTATTAAGAAAACATCATAAAAGAGATCCCTTCTATTCATAAGTATGATTATCGTCAATAAAAATCATTAGCTAGATAACCCCAATCAAGATTAGACAGATGTTCCCTAAGTCCATTATAAAACGGCAGAACGAAAATCGGGATTTTTATTGTTATTATCATTATTCTTGCATTCCCAATTAATGCTAAAGGTGATGGTTTGTGATCACTTGCCCAAGCTCTTCATGATCTCCAGATTATTCACTAGTGTTTCCTTATTTGACAAGACTAGGTCTAGCAAATTATTACCCCTGGTAGGTTCAGTTACACTCTGTTTCAGAAAAACAGTCCTGAACTGTTTCAATGAAGTCACTGGACTCTAGATTACCTGTAAAAAGAATTCCAGTCAATTTGGCTAAGTTAAAGTCCCCTACTATGACTACGTTACTGTGTCAGAAGCCCTAACAATTTCGTCCCAAAGAAGTCTCCCTCTATCGTGATCCAACCCCTGGAGGTCGGTTTATTACACCTAGAATTGTTTTTCTTGACCCCCCACGAAACTTTACCAAACAGACTCTGTTACTGCTCCATCTATTTTTATACCTTTTTTTTATGCAACAATTAATATTTTCTCGAACATACAATGCAACTCCCCCCCTTCCCATTAAAATCTATCCACATTGAAAAAACTTAAATCCCTGAATATTACACTCAGCAGTCATACCCCGATCTTTAAATCATACCACTTTTTCATTTAAATGCAAGGGATATCAAGTTCCCGGGCACATTGCTACCCAAACGTAGTTCATTAATTTTATTTCTTGCACTTCGACTGTTAGCATAAAATACCATCATATGTTTTTTCTTCTGCACATTTTTCCTATTCATCTTGTTTTTACACAATTTCTGAATTATCATTACCCAGGAGTTACTCCATGACGTTACTATTAAGATTCTTAATATCAGAGCATAAGTCAATATATCCATACTCATTATTAATCATTTCTAAACCCATCCTCTAACTAATCCTAGTTTAAAGTCCTAACAACCCCCTCAACTGAGTTAGCAAGAAAACCCACACCTGCCCGGGGATAAGTGAACCCCAACCCCTTTGGCTTTACATGTCATTTCGGCCATGAAGTTGTCCAGTTGTCAATGAATGGTACTGCATTATCCTTACAGTGTTTATCCAGCCAACAATTAATACAATTGCTCTGGAAAACCTTTTATTTACCAACACCTCTTCTTGGCAAAAGCCACATATAACAGGGGCGCCCCCCTTTCTTCCTAATCATGTCTATAGCTGTCCTGAACTTTCTAACTAAATCCTCACTTCTACGCTTGCCTACATCATTGCCTCCAGCCATGAGGCAAATAATAGGATTGATCCCATTACCGTTCATGAGTTGTCAAGCCGGCTAACAATGTCCCCATCCCAGCCCCAGGAAAGCATACCCTTTGTTCCTACTCCTGTCCCTTTAAGCAGAATGCCTATCCATGTATCTAACCTGGCTATCCCCAACAAAAAACAAATTCTTACCTTTTCCCTTTTCGTTCGTCGTGACGATCCAGTAGTAGACTCACATTGTCGGGTAGCACCGAGAATGCGTTGGGGGTTTCCACGGGGAGTTTCCACAGCAGTCTCTTTCTTCTTTTATCGTTTCTGGCTTTCCATTCGTCTTCTTGATCGTCAACTTCGTCGTCCCCTGCTGTCCAGCCACTTTACCACGATCCCTTCTTGACCTGAGGACTCGAAACAGGAGGACTACTACGAATCCTCTTGTTTTCCTCGGTCAATCGCCGTATCTCCATCTTCGCTGCCTTCAATTCTTCCTTAAGTTGCTGGTAAAGTTGCTCGATGGAGGGCATCTTGGTTCAGTCCACGGGAGCAAACAAGACACTTCTTCACAGAGTTAAGTACAGGTCAGCACTCAAAGTACAGGTCACCACTCAAGAGCGAAGAAGTGCCAGACAGGTCAAGACCCCAGGTAAGGGGTTCCTGGTTGCTTAGTCAGCTGTTGCAAGGTTAGGTAAGGTTAAGTGTTCCCTTCCTTCCCTGTGGGCGAAACATTACCCCCAAAAGAAACCATAAAACTTGCGTAGCACACCACTAACGGGCGAAACGTCGTACCTTAAAACTTGGGTACAAGGTACAAGCAGTCTGGAGAAAGCAACAAGTGTCAACAAAAATCCAACAAGAAGTGACTATACCAAGGCAGGAGAACAAGGTCGTAAGGCCTCTCTACCCATACTGTAGGAGGGCAAAATCCAAGTTGAAGGTCCTCTGGTCAGCGACGCGTTTCTGTAGATTCCGCTACTTCATCAGGCTGTAGTAACTGCTAGTCCTCCTTGAACACTGTGAGGAAGGCTATCCCCCAAGCTGCTATATATACTAATTGGTACAGGTCACATTACTAGAAGCCTTCACCTGCAATAATCCCCTAAAAGGTGTAACTGCCCAAAAACTGTGCTGTGCCTGAAATTTTCCAGGGACAAAATTTGTCTAGCACGACGACAGTGGGTATTCCCAAGTTGGGCAGTAGGTGAGCACTGAAAACAATTTTTTAAAATAGACCTAACGCAACCATTCGCCTCCCCCCCCCAGGGTTTGCCTCTGGGATGTAGGTTAGGTTTTTGTTTAAAAAGTTTCCAGACAGGTCAAGACCCCGGGTAAGGGGTTCCTGGTTGCTTAGTCAGCTGTTGCAAGGTTAGGTAAGGTTAGGGAAGGTTAAGTGTTCCCTTCCTTCCCTGTGGGCGAAACATTACCCCCAAAAGAAACCATAAAACTTGCGTAGCACACCACTAACGGGCGAAACGTCGTACCTTAAAACTTGGGTACAAGGTACAAGCAGTCTGGAGAAAGCAACAAGTGTCAACAAAAATCCAACAAGAAGTGACTATACCAAGGCAGGAGAACAAGGTCGTAAGGCCTCTCTACCCATACTGTAGGAGGGCAAAATCCAAGTTGAAGGTCCTCTGGTCAGCGACGCGTTTCTGTAGATTCCGCTACTTCATCAGGCTGTAGTAACTGCTAGTCCTCCTTGAACACAAAGGTATCAGAATATGATACTCATAATCTGTATAGTCCTTGTGGCTTAGCGCTTCTTTTTTGATTATAATAATAATAGATACTTATATTCTGATACCTTGAAACAAAATGTTCCATTGAATTGTAAGCTGAAGAATAACTTAAACATTTTGTTTTCGTAAACTGTAAAAACATGATTAACGTAAGGCGCAATAAAAGTGAGTAAATAATTAATATGGCTTTTTTGTTAGGTAAGACACATATGCAACAGTTAGGTATCTTTATTATGAAACGTTTCGCCTACACAGTAGGCTTCTTCAGTCAAGTACAGAAAAGTTGATAGAAGCAGAAGATACTTGAAGACGATGTAATCAGTCCATCACCCTTAAAGTTTTGGGGTGGTCAGTCCCTCAGTTGGAAAAGAGCATTGTTCCTGGTATGAAACAATATTTTTTTCATTCTATGGAACAATGCCCCTTTTCTCGCTGGGGGGGACTGACCCCCCAAAATTTTAAGGGTGATGGCTGTTTACATCGTTTTCAAGTATCTTCTGCTTTTTTCAACTTTTCTGTACTTGACTGAAAAACCCCTACTGTGTAGGCAAAAACTTTATAAAAAAAGATACCTAACTGTTGCTTTTGTGTCTTACCTAACAAACCTGTCGGTATTTTTACCATTTTAATGTTTCAATATGGCTTTTTTTTATGAAATTTTTAGGCTTCAACATGATCTGTTATGTTACTTTAGGCTAGAAGATAACATTTTTAATGAGCAGCCTAGGCGGATCATGAAGTTATATGTAATGTTCAGAGTTATACTTGTGTAATAATTTGTTTGGTTTGTTGAATAATTACTGTTTAGTGCCTGTGTAAAAATTTTGAATAAAATTTTCTGTTAACTTCAAGCCCTTGAACACTGGTTGTGCAGAATGTATATAATACCGACAAGATGAAATTAAGACACATGTGAACATGGGACTTCGTAAGGCTTTTGACAGGGTCCCACATAGGGGACTATTTAGGAAAATTAAAACAATAGAATGGAGGAGAAATTTTTTCCTGGATGAGGCAGGGGGGACAAATGGGAAAGAAAGGATAAAAATACGAAATATGAAAGTTAAAAACGGCAAACATCTGGATATCTTTTTGTAGTAGACGTTTTGCCATCCAGTGGGTTTATCAATACAGATTCTAGGACATAATAGGAAGAAATCAGAGTGGGGAAGCGTTTCGAGCGGTGTTCCCCAGGGGCAGTGTTGGGCCCCCCTGTTTCCATTTTTAAAAAAGACTAGATGGGGGCTAAAGAAATAAAAAATAAAAACGAAGGAACATGCGAAAGGGCCTACTGGCCCCTGCGGGCAGGTCCCAAATCTCCTCCGGCTTAAGCCAAAGCACCCCAAATATCAGGTCAGGTCCATTGACTTAAGGGAGGAAACCCAAAACCGCC
>NC_069415.1:67704557-67706888 GCF_026875155.1 Cherax quadricarinatus | reverse complement strand
AGTTAAAAAAAGATTGTCAGGGGCAGAAGAGGGGTTGTTGAGGTGGTTTGGTCATTTAGAGAGACTGGATAAAAGTAGAATGACATTTAAAGCATATAAATCTATAGGGGAAGGAAAGAGGGGCAGGGGTCGTCCTCGAAAGGGTTGGAAAGAGGGGGTAAAGGAGGTTTTGTGGGCGAGGGGCTTGGACTTCCAGCAAGCGTGCATGAGCGTGTTAGATAGGAGTGAATGGAGACGAATGATACTTGGGACCTGACGATCTGTTGGAGTGTGAGCAGGGTAATATTTAGTGAAGGGATTCAGGGAAACCGGTTATTTTCTTATAGTCGGACTTGAGTCCTGGAAATGTGAAGTACAATGCCTGCACTTTAAAGAAGGGCTTTAGGATATTGGCAGTTTGGAGGGATATGTTGTGTATCTTTATACGTATATGCTTCTAAACTGTTGTATTCTGAGCACCTCTGCAAAAGCAGTGATAAAGTGTGAGTGTGGTGAAAGTGTTGACTGATGAAAGTATTTTCTTTTTGGGGATTTACTTTCTTTTTTGGGTCACCCTGCCTCGGTGGGAGACGACCAACATGTTGAATATATATATATATATATTATATATATATATATATATATATATATATATATATATATATATATATATATATACATATATTTTTTTTTATTATCACACTGGCCGATTCCCACCAAAGCAGGGTGGCCCGAAAAAGAAAAACTTTCACCATCATTCACTCCATCACTGTCTTGCCAGAAGGGTGCTTTACACTACAGTTTTTAAAACTGCAACATAAACACCCTCCTTCAGAGTGCAGGCACTGTACTTCCCATCTCCAGGACTCAAGTCCGGCCTCCCGGGTTTTCCCCTGAACCCCTTCATAAATGTTACTTTGCTCACACTCCAACAGCACGTCAAGTATTAAAAACCATTTGTCTCCATTCACTCCTATCAAACACGCTCACGCATGCTGCTGGAAGTCCAAGTCCCTCGCACACAAAACCTCCTTTACCCCCTCCCTCCAACCTTTCCTAGGCCGACCCCTACCCCGCCTTCCTTCCACTACAGACTGATACACTCTTGAAGTTATTCTGTTTCGCTCCATTCTCTCCACATGTCCGAACCACCTCAACAACCCTTCCTCAGCCCTCTGGACAACAGTTTTGGTAATCCCGCACCTCCTCCTAACTTCCAAACTACGAATTCTCTGCATTATATTCATACCACACATTGCTCTCAGACATGACATCTCCACTGCCTCAGCCTTCTCCTCGCTGCAACATTCATCACCCATGCTTCACACCCATATAAGAGCGTTGGTAAAACTATACTCTCATACATTCCCCTCTTTGCCTCCAAGGACAAAGTTCTTTGTCTCCAGAGACTCCTAAGTGCACCACTCATCCTTTTCCCTCATCAATTCTATGATTCACCTCATCTTTCATAGACCCATCCGCCTGACACGTCCACTCCCAAATATCTGAATACATTCACCTCCTCCATACTCTCTCCCTCCAATCTGATATCCAATCTTTCATCACCTAATCTTTTTGTTATCCTCATAACCTTACTCTTTCCTGTACTCACTTTCAATTTTCTTCTTTTGCACACCCTACCAAATTCATCCACCAATCTCTGCAAACTTCTCTTCAGAATCTCCCAAGAGCACAGTGTTATCAGCAAAGAGCAACTGTGACAACTCCCACTTTATGTGTGATTCTTTATCTTTTAACTCCACGCCTCTTCCCAAGACCCTCGCATTTACTTCTCTTAAAACCCCCCATCTATAAATATATTAAATAACCACGGTGACATCACACATCCTTGTCTAAGGCCTACTTTTACTGGGAAATAATTTCCCTCTTTCCTACATACTCTAACTTGAGCCTCACTATCCTCGTAAAAACTCTTCACTGCTTTCAGTAACGTACCTCCTACACCATACACCTGCAACATCTGCCACATTGCCCCCCTATCCACCCTGTCATACGCCTTTTCCAAATCCATAAATGCCACAAAGACCTCTTTAGCCTTATCTAAATACTGTTCACTTATATGTTTCACTGTAAACACCTGGTCCACACCCCCCCCTACCTTTCCTAAAGCCTCCTTGTTCATCTGCTATCCTATTCTCAGTCTTACTCTTAATTCTTTCAATAATAACTCTACCATACACTTTACCAGGTATACTCAACAGACTTATCCCCCTATAATTTTTGCACTCTCTTTTGTCCCCTTTGCCTTTATACAAAGGAACTATGCATGCTCTCTGCCAATCCCTAGGTACCTTACCCTCTTCCATACATTTATTAAATAATTGCACCAAC
>NC_069415.1:67629557-67699557 GCF_026875155.1 Cherax quadricarinatus | reverse complement strand
CAGCTGATACAACAAAGTATTATTAAACAGTTTAGGTCCCAGACCAGCTGATACAACAAAGTATTATTAAACAGTTTAGGTCCCAGACAGCTGATACAACAAAGTATTATTAAACAGTTTAGGTCCCAGACAGCTGATACAACAAAGTATTATTAAACAGTTTAGGTCCCAGACCAGCTGATACAACAAAGTATTATTAAACAGTTTAGGTCCCAGACCAGCTGATACAACAAAGTATTATTAAACAGTTTAGGTCCCAGACCAGCTGATACAACAAAGTATTATTAAACAGTTTAGGTCCCAGACCAGCTGATACAACAAAGTATTATTAAACAGTTTAGGTCCCAGACCAGCTGATACAACAAAGTATTATTAAACAGTTTAGGTCCCAGACAGCTGATACAACAAAGTATTATTAAACAGTTTAGGTCCCAGACCAGCTGATACAACAAAGTATTATTAAACAGTTTAGGTCCCAGACCAGCTGATACAACAAAGTATTATTAAACAGTTTAGGTCCCAGACAGCTGATACAACAAAGTATTATTAAACAGTTTAGGTCCCAGACTAGCTGATACAACAAAGTATTATTAAACAGTTTAGGTCCCAGACCAGCTGATACAACAAAGTATTATTAAACAGTTTAGGTCCCAGACCAGCTGATACAACAAAGTATTATTAAACAGTTTAGGTCCCAGACCAGCTGATACAACAAAGTATTATTAAACAGTTTAGGTCCCAGACAGCTGATACAACAAAGTATTATTAAACAGTTTAGGTCCCAGACAGCTGATACAACAAAGTATTATTAAACAGTTTAGGTCCCAGACCAGCTGATACAACAAAGTATTATTAAACAGTTTAGGTCCCAGACCAGCTGATACAACAAAGTATTATTAAACAGTTTAGGTCCCAGACCAGCTGATACAACAAAGTATTATTAAACAGTTTAGGTCCCAGACCAGCTGATACAACAAAGTATTATTAAACAGTTTAGGTCCCAGACTAGCTGATACAACAAAGTATTATTAAACAGTTTAGGTCCCAGACCAGCTGATACAACAAAGTATTATTAAACAGTTTAGGTCCCAGACAGCTGATACAACAAAGTATTATTAAACAGTTTAGGTCCCAGACCAGCTGATACAACAAAGTATTATTAAACAGTTTAGGTCCCAGACAGCTGATACAACAAAGTATTATTAAACAGTTTAGGTCCCAGACAGCTGATACACAAGTATATTAAACTTGTCCCAAACGATAACAAAGTATTATTAAACAGTTTAGGTCCCAGACCAGCTGATACAACAAAGTATTATTAAACAGTTTAGGTCCCAGACCAGCTGATACAACAAAGTATTATTAAACAGTTTAGGTCCCAGACCAGCTGATACAACAAAGTATTATTAAACAGTTTAGGTCCCAGACTAGCTGATACAACAAAGTATTATTAAACAGTTTAGGTCCCAGACCAGCTGATACAACAAAGTATTATTAAACAGTTTAGGTCCCAGACCAGCTGATACAACAAAGTATTATTAAACAGTTTAGGTCCCAGACCAGCTGATACAACAAAGTATTATTAAACAGTTTAGGTCCCAGACCAGCTGATACAACAAAGTATTATTAAACAGTTTAGGTCCCAGACCAGCTGATACAACAAAGTATTATTAAACAGTTTAGGTCCCAGACCAGCTGATACAACAAAGTATTATTAAACAGTAAGCTCTCAGTTTCACACGCATTAAAGAATTTCTCTGAAAAATTTTAAAGTTTATATTAATAAAACGGTACTTTTATATTGTTCCCGATGATTTTTGAGCGTGTAAATTCATAACATCAGCTTTTAAACGAGATTTTGCTTTTAAAATATATTTTCACTTAAGCTGTAAAGAGTAGCTAGTTTTGGCTATACTTTTAGTTCGCCTTTCTGTTTATTCTGTCGTCTTTTCAAGTTACTAGTATCTGTCTCTGTCTGTGTCAGTCTATCTGTATGTCTGTCTATTTTTCTCTTTATGACCAGAATAAAAGAGAATAAGGTGTAAGCTACTGGGAGCAATTACGTATGCATTGTCCTAATTTGCCTGGGAGTGGATAATAAATTCAAAGAATCACGAGAAGCCTTTTAGCTCAGTGATAGAGTTTTCGCCTCACAACCCAAAAAAAAAATCGGTATTGATTCCCAAGCAGTGAAAGACATTTAACAAGTCCTCGTATGTACATTACCCGTGTCTGCCCTGCTGGAAAAAGTTTCCTGAGTGCTAGCCCAGTGTTGTAGGTCGCGTCCTGGACGAAGGAGACAGATAATGGTTTGTACCAGCCTACCATTCTTGAAACTTGGTTGAGAATTTAGTTGTGAAAGAATGTAAGAAAACGATCCCGAGATATCTCGTGTTACAGGTTTTAGGAGCTGCATCACTGATTCTGTTGCATCACTGATCCTGTTGCATCACTGATTCTGTTGCATCACTGATTCTGTTGCATCACTGATCCTGTTGCATCACTGATTCTGTTGCATCACTGATTCTGTTGCATCACTGATCCTGTTGCATCACTGATTCTGTTGCATCACTGATTCTCCTTACTCACGAGGTCGACTTTTCCTTAGTTATGTTTTCTGTTCTTTGCTAACGCTTATATTTAGCAGTGACCGTAGTGAGGCTGCAATCATTACGTTATATATTTAACACATAGACAAGGTGAAGGACTTACAATAATTTTATCTTGCAAGATATACCTGAGTGGTGACAGGTTGTCTTACGCAAAGCTCATCATTGCAAAATTACTTATTTTATAGCATTCAATGAAATGCTGTGTACCGAAATATTTGTTTTGTTTTCTCAAGTCATTAATTTTATATTATCGCAGTGTATATCACCGCGTCCCTGTGTCAGCACTGCCGGAAAAGTTTGAGCAATACTTTGAGGGAGTTACTGTGTCACAAACAACTCAACACAGGCTTTATAAAGTCTCCCAAGACAAGAATCTCCCCCGTGGATCCGATTTAACTTTAGAATTAATGAGACTTGCAAAATTCTTGAAGCGGAGGTTAAGAGAATGTTTGAGAGAGAGAAGAAATATATCAAGAAAATGATTTTATAGTGTGTGAGGGAAGGGGGTGATTAAAAAATTATTCATGGACAAATATAATGAAAAATTATTTGGGACGTTAAACCGGATTTTTAGAATTCTTAAAACAAAAGTTTGAAACTAGAAGTGTTGATTGCTTTGCTTTACTGGGTTTCAAACCTGTCGACTACGCAATGGGTCATAAAGACTGCTTTGTCAAGCCAAAATAAAATTTCACATTAGTGCACCTGTGTCCTTTTACCTAACATATAGTTAGTAATTCTTCCATCATTACTACACGAATCCTGTTCTCCCTTCCACTAAAAGATACACTAATCCCTACTACAGGGATTAATGCATACTTATGTTTGCATGGTTCATAAATTATCTTTGTGCACACACATCAGGAAAGATAAATTCATTCGAAAAGATAGAAAGTGGATTACTGATTTAGTCACTGGATTTACTTTTCTTTACCAAGGACTCATACAGTTGGTTAATTTTGCTTATAGACAACGATCTATCGCTTCCACACCTGACCCAACCTCACCCATACAGCCGTATGTGTGAAACTGTTAGTGTTTTATGCATTGTTTGACATTATTTAAATAAACTCAATAATTGGTCGATATAAGTGGTCGATATACATGGTCGATATAAGTGAGAGGTACAGTTAGAGATTGATGCAGTTATAGTTTTTTTTTTTTTTTTTATTCGCCGGTATTCTCCCGGCCCGGGTCTTTTCCAAGTAGTGGTGACCCGGCCTTGGCTCCCTATTTGGGGAGTGTCTCGAGACTTAAGTCTCCCATGGGAGGAGGGACAAGTACCTCCTCATCTTTGGGACCAACTGTCCCCAGGCTTAACCACATTCCCCGCCCTCACGGGGCTCGTAGGGAGAAGCTAGGCCTCTGGTCTGCCATCTCCCCCGCCTCAAAGGGGCTCGTGGGGATGGCAGCCTTATGAGCTGCAGATGGTAGCAAGCTCAGACCTTTATAGTTATAGTTTTATATTTATAGTCATAGATGTATCTATACATACACCCATCTAGTACTAGGTAGGGCCAACTTTGTGACAAGAATTGCCTGAATTCTTGGTATGCATTCAATAAGGTGCTTAAAATATATCTTAGAGATTCTGGTTCATGGTGACGTGATAGCATCACGTAGTTGCTGCAAATTTGTTGGCTGCACATTCATGCTGTGAATCTCCCTTTCCATCACAACCCAAAGGCTTATGCCAAATTGTAGCCCCACCATCCGCATGTCCAAGCAGAATTCGTTATTCGTCAGAGAAGGCAAAGTTTTTCTAATCATCAGCTTTCCAGTTTTGGTGAGTCTGTGCCCACTGTAGTTTCAATTTCCTGTTATTAGCTGACAGGAGTGGAACTCGGTGTGATCTTGTGCGAATGTAGCCCATCCTTGTTAAGGTTAGATGTGTTGTGCACTCAGATATGTTCCTCTGCTAGATCACTGTTGTAACACTTGATTATCTGAGTTCCTGTCACGTCCCTGTCAGCTTGAACCAATCTGGCCATTCTCCTTGCCATCTATAATTTTTAAAGCGTTTTTGTCCTCATTGTATGTTTTGTTTTTTTACTCCATTCTATGTAAATTCTGGAGACTGTTATGCGTGGAAAATCCCAGGAGATCAGCAGTTTCTGAGATACTCAAACCAGCCTACCTGGCACCAACAATCATTCCACTGTCTGATGTTTCTCCTGAGGTGCTGCCACGTGGTTGGCTGATTAGATATATGCACTTCAGACCATGGATTTCGTTGTTACTAAATGTAAATCCTCCCGATAATTTGTTTAACAAAATTACTAAATTGTAATTTACACAGGACAATCACAACATTCTGCTAAGAAAAACACACCAGTCCTACAAGTGCAAAACCAACCAGAAGAGGCACTCTAGTTATTGCTTGAAATCACAATTCCATCAAGCCAGTACGAACTCACGGAGGATCCTTATTCCAGTAAGATTCATCTGTCATTAACAATTAAAGCAGTTTAAAGCAGTCAAAATATTTCATGGAGAATAATGAAAACACAGGGGAAGTTGAATGATAGCTCTAGGCCTCTCGTGATGCAATCAACACATTAAAACCTCGCAATGGTCTGCCTGGCGTTTCCTACCTTCCTACCTCATTCGATCTAATGCTCTCCTCTGTCACATAATTTGGATGCTCTAGTGTTGAATGCTTTAGTCCAGTCAGTAGAGACTTAGAAATTGAAATATTTAATAAATGGTTGAGTGAATCTTCTTCCTGTACATTTAACTTGCTGGAAAATTAGATATAAATGCAGTCTAAAGAGATCCTTTATTGATCATTAATCCTTTATTTGGACAGTGGACCAGGGTTTGAAGCCAATAGGATAAATCGTTATTAAGTTACAAACATTTTTGCTATTTCGAATCATTTCATAGTAAAACTCTGCACAGTCAGATATAACTCTTGCTCCTCTAAGACATACCAATACATCTGAAAAAAAAAAGATTTAAACTACTGTATTTTTACTATAGGTATAAGTGAGAATCGAAGCAGAGATTTAGCATGTGCTGACTCCTGCAATCTAACCAGGATTTAGAGAGGTACGAGCAATATCAGATCACTTTGTATCTGATAGATTACATTTCAAATATGATTTGCAGCTGACACATTAACTTGGGCATTTGGTAATATTACCTCTGATGTAGTTGTGAACTGCCTTGATACCTTCACGATTTAGTAAGCAGAGCCTAAGATTACCACATATAATGCCTATGATTAACACATATAATGCCTATGATTACCACATATAATGCTTATGATTACCACATATAATGCCTATGATTACCACATATAATGCCTATGATTACCACATATAATGCTTATGATTATCACATATAATGCCTAAGATTACCACATATAATGTTTATGATTACCACATATAATGCTTATGATTATCACATATAATGCCTATGATTACCACATATAATGCCCAAGATTACCACATATAATGCCCAAGATTACCACATATAATGCCTATGATTACCACATATAATGCCCAAGATTACCACATATAATGCCTATGATTACCACATATAATGCCTATGATTACCACATATAATGCCCAAGATTACCACATATAATGCCCAAGATTACCACATATAATGCCTATGATTACCACATATAATGCCTATGATTACCACATATAATGCCTATGATTACCACATATAATGCCTAAGATTACCACATATAATGCCTAAGATTGCCACATATAATGCCTAAGATTGCCACATATAATTCCTATGATTACCACATATAATGCCTAAGATTACCACATATAATGCCTAAGATTACCACATATAATGCCTAAGATTACCACATATAATGCCTAAGATTACCACATATAATGCCTAAGATTACCACATATAATGCCTAAGATTACCACATATAATGCCTAAGATTACCACATATAATGCCTAAGATTACCACATATAATGCCTAAGATTACCACATATAATGCCTAAGATTACCACATATAATGCCTAAGATTACCACATATTATGCCTTGAACTCCAGTCTCACCCATTACTCGAAAACCTGAATTTCGATTATAATTATTATATTAAGCATTGACCTGATTTACACAATTAAGTTCTTTAACTGATCATTCAGACTGTTGTTAGTGAAAAATTCACTTCACAAACCATGATGTATTTGATGCAATATTTTGCTAAAGCGGAAAATTAATCTGCAAATTGTACGTTTTTGTCGATTCATATTTCAGCATAAAATCATCACTCATACACCATGATAATGATCATTCATCAGAGGAAGGGTTCCCATAATTATCATTAACTTGGCTATACAATTTACGTACAAAATAGTAAATTGCAAATAATGATGAGAAGTTATGTAATCACTCCTGATGACACTGTCCACACAAACATTATCATGAAGAACCAGCAATAACCAGGCTTGTGGACACGTATATATATTTTTTTGCACAAGAAAATTATAAAAGCAAAATGTCTATAAAAATAAAAATTGAGAGAGAGAGAGAGAGAGAGAGAGAGAGAGAGGAGAGAGAGAGAGAGGAGAGAGAGAGAGAAGGGAAAGGGAGAGTTCATTCCACTTATCTGAGACTGAAAAAAATTTCTTACGTCTCTATTGCTCATCTACGTGATTTGCTTCAACCACTCAGCCTTCGGTCCTATGTATTGTATTTAAAAAAAAAAAAGTCTGGTTTTTATCTGCTCTGACAAATTCTCTAAGACTCTAATATATCGTAGTCCTCAAGACGTCAGTTTCTGTGATGAATGGTTTGAAAAACCGACAAGTTGAAGATTGAGACACTTATGCAGCATATGGGAATCTTTATTCAGGAAACGTTTCGCCACACAGTGGCTTCATCAGTCCAATACAAAGAGGAAGGCGTAAGGAGAGGAGGAGAATGAGGTATTCAGTCCCTCAACCTGGAGTCGATGTGTTCAGTCCATCAATCTTGTAGAATGTACAGCTCAACGTCAGTTTCTGTTCAGTCTTTCCTCATAACTAAATTTCCACTGCTCTAGGAAATGTATTGCTGTAAATCCCTGGTTTGTACATGCTTGACCAGGTGGGGAGTCCATGGAGGTGCTGTATATTCAGTTATAAACCTGGCAAATGGAGTGTGGAGAGCTCTAAAATATTGTGATTTCTAACAGCACTTCTGTGATTAGTTAACCCTAAATATGCTTTATGATGTTAAGCAGCTAATATGTACTTCTCGTTATATGTTGGGTGTAATGTACACCAGAAGATCCTCCTTCAGCATCACGTGTAGTTTCTTGGAACATTTGAGATGAACACAATTCCTTTGGTTAATATTACACCATGGGTCAACAAAATACCTGATACAGAGGTCTACACAACACCTGAGACCAACACAATACGTTTACTTAACACAATACGTAAAGTCAACGGAAAACCTGCTGTTAACACGTTAGAGAGTTACAAGAACGCGTCTCACGTTAGTGAACGGCGTTATAGAACTGTGACTAATACGTTATTTGACCAAGACACCTAGAGACCTTTTATATGTGGAAGTATATTGTTGGAGCACAGAGGGAGTCCAACACAACAGCAGAAGCTATCACTTCTCCCGGGGTAAACACAATACCTTCAGCCATTTCTGCACATTTGATCAATACAAACCCTGGAGATAACATGAAAAGAATGGTTAACATAAGCGTTGAGGATCATCTGAACAACTGGTGTCAACACAGAGAGATCAGCATAACTCTTGCTCTCAGCACAACATCTAGGAGATGTCACTACAACACCTAGGGGGTCAATACACCACCTAGGAGGTCAATACAACACTTGAGATCAACGAAACACCTGAGTTAATTCATCACTTAAAAAAATACAGATCCGGATAGCAACAGAGCACCATGATATCACAACAAGCAAGGTCAACACATCACTCCATCAAAACAACACCTAAAGTCATAACAACAACTTAGGTCAACACATCACCTGGGTCAACACTACACCCAGAATGAGCATAGCACATTGGTGGAACAATAGCTGTGGTCAAAATAACAACTGGCCATAACACAATTGTGTGTCCACAATGACTGTGGTCAAAATAACAACTGGCCATAACACAATTGTGTGTCCACAATGACTGTGGTCAAAATAACAACTGGCCATAACACAACTGTGTGTCCACAATGACTGTGGTCAAAATAACAACTGGCCATAACACAATTGTGTGTCCACAATGACTGTGGTCAAAATAACAACTGGCCATAACACAATTGTGTGTCCACAATGACTGTTACTTACCAACTTGTTGGTATTGTATACCATTTTGATATTATTACTATATGTTGAGTACACTATGAGATAGTACATGGATTATCTTAGGGGCTTACAGGTGCAACCTTAAGAATTCCTTCATATAATAGTATGCAACAGGGATCCAGGAGAAAGGAGCACAGTACTTACAAGCTGTGCGAACAATATTAAAAATAACAGCAGCCAAAAAACAGTTAGGTAATAGTAATCAGGGAAATATATGAACAGGTGACGTAAAGGTAGGAAGAACGAGGCCAGCAGAAATGAGAGAGACTGAGCTGAGAGTGTTTACAGGAGCAGGCAAGGTGAATGAAAGAGGAAGAACGAGTGTGTAATATGTTGACATAAGCTTAGGTGAGCAGGTCTTCCGCCAGGCGGCAAATAAAGCGCAGGGTGGAGCTTACTAGTATGTGATGCATACCTGAATGAAAGGCATACATCACATCTACCACCTAGCAGCCGGGTTTTAAAGGCAATGTAAATGTCGAGTAAATTTACATCACACATGCCCTTGACCGTGTCATCCTTCCTAAGACAACGAACGCGTACCTGGCAAACAAATGGGCAAATTTACTTGAAAAAGCAGAAAAAAAAACTACAGCTGTGGAAGAAAATACTGAAACGAAAGAGAAGTGTTGATAGGAGGAAAAGAACCATAGCCCGGGCAGAGCGACGACACAGCACGGTAGGCTGGATGTCGTGAGACAGCAAACTGAGCGGCACGCCTTGCTGGTGCACGCGAGTGTGGGGAGGCATCGCGGGATCGATGCCAGTGAGCCGTCGGTAGGCACTCCAACACTGAGAGGTGTCTGCCTCTACCACCAGCACTCCAACACTGAGAGGTGTCTGCCTCTACCACCAGCACTACAACACTGAGAGGTGTCTGGCTCTACCACATTCACTTCAACACTGAGAAGTGTCTGGGTCAACCACCAGCACTCCAACACTGAGAGGTGATTGGCTCTACCACCAGCACTCCGACACTGAGAGGTGTCTGGTTCTACCTCCAACACTGCAACACTGAGAGGTGTCTGGGTCAACCACCAGCACTCCAACACTGAGAGGTGATTGGCTCTACCACCAGCACTCCGACACTGAGAGGTGTCTGGTTCTACCTCCAACACTGCAACACTGAGAGGTGTCTGGGTCAACCACCAGCACTCCATGACTGAGAGGTGTCTAGCTCTACCTCCAGCACTCCAACATCTTCATAAGTGTTTAGATATCACTTCGGCACTCCTACATCTTTAAAGGTGTCTTGGTCTCCCACCAGTACTCCAACATCCTTAAGGTGTCTGGGTCTCCCTCCTGTACTCCAACATCTATAAAGGTGTCCGGGTGTCCCTCCAGCACTCCAGCATCTTCAGTACTCTACAAGATTGATGGACTGAACACATCGACTCCAGGCTGAGGGACTGATTACCTCAAACTCCTCCTCTCCTTACGCCTTTCTACTTTGTATCGGACTGATGAAGCCACTGTGTGGCGAAACGTTTCCTGAATAAAGATTCCCATATGTTGCATAAGTGTCTCAATCTTCAACTTGTCGGTTTTTCAAACCATTCATCACAACTGTCTGACACTACAGCATCATGGGATCTTGTTACAAAGAATTCTTCAACACTTGTCCAACCTTTGGACGAAGACCTACTTCGACTAGTGGATGGTACCACTATGACCTCACCTCCTCCTGCTTCGCCTCACCTCACTACAGTATATAAGCCACGTCTACGACCCTATGCTGTACATTCTACAAGATTGATGGACTGAACACATCGACTCCAGGCTGAGGGACTGATTACCTCAAACTCCTCTCCTTACGCCTTTCTACTTTGTATCGGACTGATGAAGCCACTGTGTGGCGAAACATTTCCTGAATAAAGATTCCCATATGTTGCATAAGTGTCTCAATCTTCAACTTGTCGGTTTTTCAAACCATTCATCACATCTTCAGTACTCAAAGAAGTCTTCGAAGTAGACGGGATGATGGAGGTACTTATTGGTTAAGGTCAGTAAAGGTTGCCGTGAAACTCTGACTGGTAACTTTCCACTTCTTATAATGTGACACCAGTCACCACAGCCTCACATGCTTCCTCCGATGCTACCTCTATCACCACAACCTCCGATGCTACCTCCATCACCACAATCTCCGACGCTACCTCCATCACCACAAACTCCGATGCTACCTCCATCACCACAAACTCCGATGCTACCTCCATCACCACAAACTCCGATGCTACCTCCATCACCACAAACTCCGATGCTACCTCCATCACCACAACTTCCGATGCTACCTCCATCACCACTAACTCCGATGCTACCTCCATCACCACAACCTCCGATGCTACCTCTATCACCACAACCTCCGATGCTACCTCCATCACCACAATCTCCGATGCTACCTCCATCACCACAATCTCCGACGCTACCTCCATCACCACAAACTCCGATGCTACCTCCATAACCACAACCTCCGATGCTACCTCCATCACCACAAACTCCGATGCTACCTCCATCACCACAACCTCCGATGCTACCTCCATCACCACAACCTCCGACGCTACCTCCATCACCACAACCTCCGACGCTACCTCCATCACCACAAACTCCGATGCTACCTGCATCACCACAAACTCCGATGCTACCTGCATCACCACAACCTCCGACGCTACCTCCATCACCACAAACTCCGACGCTACCTCCATCACCACAAACTCCGATGCTACCTGCATCACCACAACCTCCGACGCTACCTCCATCACCACAACCTCCGACGCTACCTCCATCACCACAAACTCCGACGCTACCTCCATCACCACAAACTCCGATGCTACCTGCATCACCACAATCTTCATCCATGTAATCAAAACACAGTTGCTGTTTCATGGATCAAAATCCCGTCACTATTTGCCAGGACCTTCCCTTCGGTGGATTATTATCGACTATTATTGAATATTTTTGGATTTCTTAAATTATCTTGGTAGATCATCACTCAGCGGTAATTGACTTGTATTTTAAGCTTAGTTTTTTTGATAATAGCTTGAGAGAGTTGCCAAATACTGACATCATAATTAATATATCAAGAAAATAATTATTCACTTCTAATTCTGGAAGCTAAGGCACCTGGAGTTAAATTTTCACGATGTAGCGACAATATGCACAAGAATACCTTTCGCGAAGATGTCAGTTACATTATAAATGGCATTTCTTTCGTGTGTTTTTTTCCAGACTTGACGCCATGTTGTTGCTGATATTTTTTGAGATTTTCTATGCCTTGTCAACGAGGAGACTCGTGGTATCCTTAAATTTTTCATAGAGAAGGTTCTCAGAGGTGCAGTCACCTATGTCATACATGCCAGGAAGATGGTTAGGTTGTTATGAGATAATGCTTCACGAGCTGCTGGTTTATTGGTTGTTATGAGGTAATACGCCATGAGCTGCTGGTTTATTGGTTGTTATGAGGTAATACGTCATGACCTTCTGGTTTATGGTACAACAAAAATATCCTGAATTACTTTAGAGTTTCAGGTCACGTTAGGTTTGCCAGGAAAGAGGACAGGTGTTTCTGGACTCGGGTGCTAGTCATATGATCTGCACCTGGAGCTTTTGGTCATCTGACCGAGGCCTTCCGCTGGCTTACTGGTCCACCCCTTTAAAAATTATGGTCATGATTATAGCCAGGAGGAAGACAGTTACTTCCACTAACGGCGTAGACGTATCCTATATGTATTTCTGGGTTAACTGCCTACCAGACGAAGATTAGCATCTATCACCTTGTTGTTGGGTCTAGTCTCAGCTCTTTTCTTGTTCTGTCTTCCACACTATTAGATCCACTTCCCACTCATCCTTCAAGGGTCCTTAATGAATAATTGTAGTCTAGTATAGGGTTTTGCTCAATGTGTCTTAAACACCTTCAAAGGATATATATTATATATTAAATATATATATATATATATATATATATATTTTATATTTATATATATATATATATGAAAACAATCGCAGACGGGCGATCTTAACTATACAGTACAAGCCTCGGGGATGGGGGGGGGGGTTGTAACTCTTTAGCTCAAGTGCTTTCACACTTTTCAGTGCGTCATCAGGAGCTGTGCAATGTTGCAAGGGAGCAAGGAAAGCAGGGAGAAAGGTCTCAGAGTAGCGTAGGTGTTACTGACCACGGTTATCCTTAGACTGGGTTAGTGGTCGGTGCCAACCCCGCCCTACCATCATCCCTCCACTACCCATATGGGGTAGGAGGGTTCCTGAGATGTCAAGTAGGAAACCCTCCTACCCCATATGGGTAGTGGGGGGATGATGGAAGGGTGGGGTTGGCACCGACCACTAACCCAGTCTAAGTGTAACCGTGGCCGAGACCTTTCTCCCTACTTTGGTTGCTCCCTTGCAACATTGCACAGCTCCTGATGACGCACTGAGAAGTGTGAAAGCACTTGAAATAAAGATTTCCACCCCTCCCCCCGTGGCTTGTACTGCATATATATATATATATATATATATATATATATATATATATATTATATATATATATATATATATATATATATATATTACAACCCAGGATTCCAAATGGCCTGTTACCCCGGGTGTAATGGGAGCAAAATAAACACAGCAGAAAAAGTTTAGACTTATACTATCCTTCACCAATTTATAACAGCAATATGTACACTATGTACAGTGATAAGTATAGTGCACTCCACGGTAAGCAAGGCAGAAATAGAAGCCACAAGATAGCAGACCGTGCTTCAACCAGCTCTAGAATGGGAATGACAAGGGCAGACGGGAGAGCGGTACCCACATAACCTCTGCGATTGCCAAAACCATCTTCTTATTGGCTAGAACCTGGTCACTAGTTGAACGACGGGGCCCCATCATCATCTCTTAGCAACCTGGTTCGCTGGTTGGGGGAGATAGCCTGTAAATGAGGGTGTGTACATGCGCCGAATAAAGGTTACGTACTCTTTGCATGCCACAATATATATATATATAATATATATATATATATATATATATATATATATATTATATATATATATATATATATATATTTATGTATGTAGATAAAGTTTTCATGGTAGACCCTTTCTTAATTATTCACAAGGCTTATAAATGCCTGGCTTTGACTCGCAATAAAGAAACAGCTAATACATAATCATCTGTGTATTTATGTGTAGTTAGCTTATAGATAAGACAGCGGTAATACCAGAAAGACTAATAAAAATATATGAATTTAATTCATAATTTTTAGGGGGTGGACCGGAAAGCCAGTGGAAGGCCTCGGTCAGACGATCAAAAACCCCAGTGGCGAGTCATCATATGATTAAGACCTGCGTCAGGAAACACCTGTCATGTTTCCTGACAAACTTTACCTTAACTGAAAGACTAACGTAATCCCCGATATTTTTGTTGCCCCATAAACCAGGAGGTCATGACGTATTACCTCACAATCAATAAACCAAGAGGTCATGACGTATTACCTCACAACCAATAAACCAAGAGGTCATGACGTATTTCCTCACAACCAATAAACCAGGAGGTCATGGCGTATTACCTCACAATCAATAAACCAAGAGGTCATGACGTATTACCTCACAACCAATAAACCAAGAGGTCATGACGTATTACCTCACAACCAATAAACCAAGAGGTCATGACGTATTACCTCACAACCAATAAACCAAGAGGTCATGACGTATTACCTCACAACCAATAAACCAAGAGGTCATGACGTATTACCTCACAACCAATAAACCAAGAGGTCATGACGTATTACCTCATAACACCCAATAAACCAGGTTATGACGTATTACCTCGTAACCAATAAACCAGGTCATGACGTATTAACAAATTTATATTTTGATAAGAAATTTGAACACGTATCCTAGTTTATAAGTGATTCACACTTATGAACTAGGATACGTCAGTTTACGTGCGACCACCATTAAGAGCCTGGTTGATCAGACCCTGATCCACCACGAGGCCTGGTCACAGACCGGGCCGCAGGGGCGTTGACCCCCGAAAATCTCTCCAGGTATAACTATTTTATACAGAATAATGTTCATTATGACATTAATATTTAACCTTTCATTCAATTCTTCTTATTGTTATTAAAAATATTTCGTAGTCTGTGCGCTAGATACTACATCCTCGATGATCTCATTGTTACACAACACATCTCAGAATGGCAGCCTCAGCATGCTAGGCAACTGCTCACAACAAGGCAACCTCGGCATGCTAGGCAACTGCTCACAACAAGGCAACTTCAGCATGCTAGGCAACTGCTCACAACAAGGCAACCTCGGCATGCTAGGCAACTGCTCACAACAAGGCAACTTCAGCATGCTAGGCAACTGCTCACAACAAGACAACCTCAGCATGCTAGGCAACTGCTCACAACAAGGCAGCCTCAGCATGCTAGGCAACTGCTCACAACAAGGCAGCCTCAGCATGCTAGGCAACTGCTCACAACAAGGCAGACTCAGTGTTGTATATAGTTCCTCAGGGCAAGGAAGACTCAGTGTGGTAATCAATACTTCTCAGCTAGGCAGACTCATTTTAGTATACAATAGAATTCAACAAAGTAACTTGAGTGTTGCTCAACACAGCTCAGCAAGATAGTCTCATTATGTTACACAAAGCTAAGCATCGTAGCCATAATGAGTTACACTTCACCTCTCAGCAAGGTAGCCACAGTATGGTATGCAGCACATCATAGCAAAGCAACCTCAGCATGGAGCACAGTACGTCACAACAAGGCAGTCTCTGCATGGTACACAAGAGCTCACGGTAAGTCAGCCTCATTGTGATATACAACAGCTCACGGTACATTAGCAAGTATGGTACAAAAGAGCTTACAGTAAGGTGGTCTCAATATTATATACAATTTCTTACAGCAAGGCAAGCTAAGGGTGGTACACAGCTACTCACAGCAAGGCAGCCAAAGTGTGGTACACAGCTACTCACAGCAAGGCAGGCTACGTGTGGTACACAGCTTCTCACAGCATGGCAGGCCAAGTGTGGTACACAGCTTCTCACAGCATTGCAGGCTAATTGTGGTACACAGCTACTCACAGCAAGGTAGGCTAATTGTGGTACACGGCTACTCACAGCAAGGCAGGCTACGTGTGGTACACAGCTTCTCACAGCAAGACAGGCTAAGTGTGGTACACAGCTACCCACAGCAAGGCAGGCTAAGTGTAGTATGCAGTTGCTCACAGGAAAGCTGCCTCAGTGTGATACACAGCTGGTCACAGCAAGACAGCATCAATGTGATACACAGTACTTAACGGTAGTGCAGCCTTAGCTTGGTACTGAAGACGTCAAAGTAAGGGTGCCTAAATGTGGCATGCAACATCTCACAGCAAAGCAGCCTCACTGTGGTAAACAACACCTTATTCCAAGGAAGCCTTATCAAGTCTAGCATGTGTAAACAGACCAGTTGGGAGACCAGGCAACCTCAGCTTCTTTCAGAACACATGAAAACAAAGGCAAAGTCAACCTCAATATGCAAGAAAACACCTGAGAGAAAGGCAGGCTCACTGTATAGTGCAGAATATCTACGAGCATGTCAGCCTTAAACTGAAGCAGAACGTACAAGAGCAAGATACTCTGATGAACACAACAAATAAATCCTGTCTCGTGATAAAACAAAACTCGTCAGAACAAAAAATCTTCAGGAAGGATCAAAATTTGTGCTCGCCGGATCAATAGTGTACTGAACCTGCCTCGTATGGGCCAGTAGGCCTTCTGCAGTGTTCCTACATTCTTATGTTCTTAAATAAAGGATTAACCTCAGGAGAGTAAATTGTAAATAATTCGTAACTGCAACTCTGAGTATGTTAGTTACGAGGTGTGGGTCAGTAGCGTCTGAACTTATGATACTGCTGGCTCTCCCTCTTGAAATATTATGCTCGGTGCAATAACACTGCCTTAGAGGCCAGAAAATGGACGTGTTGCTTGACCTTCCCGTGTGATGAGAATATGGAGGGGAAGAAGGAGGAAGAGGAGGAGGAGGAAAGGGAGGAGAAGAAAAAGGAAGAGGAGGAGCACCAGAAGCAGGAGCTGGAACAGCAGGAGAAAGAAGAATTGTACTAATCATAATAGTAGTAGTCCTAATCGTAACTGTATTCATATTGTAGTAGCAGCAGTAGTTGTAGTTGAATTATAGTATTAACAATAGCAGTAGTAGCAGGGTGGTAGTAGTAGTAGTAGTAGTAGTGGAAATAGTAGCAATAGTAGTAATTGTAGTCGCTATTGGATGAGGAGAAGGAGCAACATTGGATGATTCAGAGGAGTAAGAAAGAAAAGTAGTATGAAAAAGAGGATGGAAGGCAGAGGATAATATGGAAGTGGGCGAAGAGGGATTTTTACAGTGCACTGGCGAATAGTGATAATGTTACTGCAATGTTATAATCAATGCGCCACGCAGAAACAAGCAGGTATATACAGAGAAAGATCGCAGTCAGCAGGACTCGATACTGCTATTGGGGACGGTCAAGATTCCCAGGCAGCACTTTTGTCCACTCGGCCACACAAATGCCACATAAGCCGGGCAGGCTGGTTCACAACCCATGTTCCTTTCCCAGCCCGGGCACGTCAGTCAGCCTCAAGTATGGATTCCTGCTATTTCAATCTCTTCCTGTATGTTCTGACCTTTCAAGCGATATTTATATCAGTGGACCACGCAGAAACAAGAGGGTATATGACTGAAATAGCTTGAAGCAATGTTTGAGGCTCACTGACTTGCCCGGGCTGGCAAAGAAACATGACCTGTGAACCAGCCTGCCCAGCTTATGTGGCATTTGTGGCCGAGTGGATAAGAGCACTGCCTGGGAATCTTGACCGTCTCAGTAACAATATTGAATTCTGCTGACTGCGACCTTTCTGCGTGTTATAATGTCCTGGCTTCACTCTTTTCACTCGTCTGACTCTCTGCAATTATCGTACCTATGCCTGTTGATGCGAATTGTTTTTGCATCGTTAATGTTTTTCCTAAATCTAGACATCATTGATTCTTCTACTAGTTAATATGAATCTGTATTATAACTTTTTCACAGGTTTTAGCGCGTGGTGATAATTTTGAGAAGATTAAGTAACTTTTGAACTTTACATCCCATGTATATCGGTGGTATTTAATACTAGATTCTTCAAGACTACGGTTCTCTTCACTTGCTTATAGGCTGAGGGACTGATTACCTCATCTTCGACTGTCTATATATATCCACTGTCTTCATATTTTGTCCTTGTAATATATTGATCAAGTCATTGGATGACGATACGTATACAAGTACCTCAAGACCTCAGACGCCGACGGTGCCTAAAAGCCTCACTAATCGCCGTCACCGACACTATAGAACGCAACACTGGAAACTACAAAATTTCAAAAACATTGGCATACATGATACTTAAGCAGCACCAACCCAACAACACAGGAGTCACATGATTTCATCGTCTATCCGTCCTCATCATAGGCAGAGGTTGTTTTGATAAGGACCTGCCTCGCATGGGCCAGTAGGCCTTCTACAGTGTTCCTCCATTCTTATGTTCTTATGACATTCCTCAGGTCACGTGCGTCACATCTCACTCTCCGCCTATATATATAATGTCTTTCTACCTCTGTATGTTAGAAGTGATCAAGGTCCCAGGACCGAAACGTTTTCTAATAAATATGTTATAGTGTTTGCTTACGTGTCTTTCTAAACCAACTTGTCGGTATTTATTACCAAGGTTTATACCACAAGTAAAAATACCCAGATGTTAAACCATACCCCCGGCCGGGATTGAACCCGCGGTCATAGAGTCTCAAAACTCCAGCCCGTCGCGTTAGCCACTAGAGTTTTGAGACTATGTCCGCGGGTTCAATCCCGGCCAGGGGTATGGTTTATTTGCAATCGTGTCATTACGATTTCTTAAGTCACCCAGATGTTGCACATGTGTCTATTATTTTTACATCAATTACTATCCAGTAACTAAACATTCGGATCTTCTCCATTATGGTTGTGTCCTGCCTAGTGTGGGTTAGTTTTCAACACGATCAAACTTCCTAGTAGCCTCCTCGAAGCTAAAGCCTTGTAAATATATTAAAATTAATTAGACAAGTGCATGAGTGGGCGAGGGTAGGTGTGAGCTGGACCTAATTAGCTTTGACCAGTAGGCCTGCTGCAGTGCTCCTTCTTTCATATGTTCTGGTCTAGTTGGTTATATATTGTATACATCGTCAAAAACACATAGTTATTTAGATTTTAGTTTTTTTTCGTGGTTATGTGATAGTTTCACATATTTATCCACATTTCAGTTTAAGAAAATTTTCTCTTCAGTGTAACGATTTTTTCCGATTATTTAAGAGAAATTCTTGGACTGTGCGCTAGGATCGTCTGAGTATCTAGTACGTTGTGACCATATCCGTTCTCGTCTCTTCCAGTGATGATGGTGAGTGTGGGATGAGGAAACATGAACACGACGTACCATATAAAAAAATGTTACAACATAACTTATTAACAATGCATTTCTGTAAGGAACCCATTGCAACATACTAAAAGTAATACATAAATGGTATATAATACCATTCATGTCCTTGAATTTGTATTGTTAAAGCCACTGGAGGGCGAAACGTCTACAATAAAGATACCCAGATATTGCACATGTTTTAAATTTCACACTAAAAGCACTATAGAATTATTACTCGAGATATACGCGTATTTTTGTATAAATTTAATATGGTGGTCAAATACTTGCATGTTCCTTTTGTTTATTTTCTTCTCATACATAAAGCAATAAAGGTGTTCATTATTTAAAATATAGCGATATTAATTTTTCAGATACGAAATTTAAAACTCATTTGTGGCATTTTAATTGAAATAAGTTGTTTCAGGAAAATAATAAGTGCACATATCATGAAAATACGATGACTGGCAAGTAAAATATAAAAGCAAGAGTGTATAGACGCAAGTGGTCTTATTAACTATATACTTTATTGTGAATACCATTGACAACAATGTCCTGATATGACTGACCAAGCTTAGTCAAAATATTTCCACTGCGAACTGTTGTAACTAAATCCATGACATTCTACACACAGAGACGTACAGGATAAACTGCTAAGTGCAACACTCAGTGCAACACTCCTTTTACAACTGCAGAACATTATATCTAAAAGCTCTAGAGAAGTAGGTGGCTTAAGTGTTTGAATGAGTAGGTACTTGTCACCTACTACAAGGTGACAACTATAACCTTTGCAGTTCATGATGAAAAGCAAGAACTAAGCTTCGCTTTGGGATTTTTTAAGCAGACAATGTAGGAGGATGGGCGTGAAGAATAAGAGTAGGTTGTATAAAATCTATGAGTAATCGAGTAGTTATCTATCAAACTACTCTGGGTTTTGTCAGTTGTCACTCCATACCATCCCGAGGGAGACTTATCGGTGTTTACCTACTAGCCAGGGTAACACAGTAGTGTCGCTAGGCTCCTGATGCTCCTCCCGGTAAATAGTCGTCGGGATTGTTCATTGTATTCAGTTATCTGCATTAGCTTAGGTTTAATCTGGCTACTCATATGCCTGTATGCCATAACCTGTGTCCTCTGGCAATCTCTATTTTCTTAGCCGGTAGGACTGGTGGCGGGTGACGCAAATTTACAGACTACGAGGGGCTGCTCGCATCATGAGGCTGCGTGTGTTGCTTGACCAGAGTTCCATCCAATCTTAGGCTTGAGTTACGATTCGGATAATCTGTCCGACTCTACTAGCCTCCACCTAACCTAGTTGGCTCTAGGAAAATCGTATGAATATTTGTATTGACCAAGGCTCCACTCCGACTGTATAATATATCTGTTCATGGTATCGTCTGCATCGTAGATGTTTCAGATCTTCATTCTGATCACCGTATTACAGGTATACTAATGCCCTTTTTCAATAGTTCTACTGGTGTATTAATGTTGGCAGAATTACCGACATGTTAGTTAAAAAGGACAGAAGTGCAGTTAATGTGACATTTTAATTGTGGCAACGTTTCGCTCTCCAGGAGCTTAGTCATGCCGTTACGTGAAGGTTTCACAAAGCTCCTGAAGTGCGAAACGTTGCCACAATAAAATGTCACATTAGTTGCACTTGTGTCCTTTTTCCGAACAGCTCTTTTGGTGTTTGTGAATTATCTACCATCTTCATGCATTGTATCTAGAGCATATGTCTCTGACACGTCAGCTTGGCTTTCTTCTGGAACTGCTGCTAAGGTCTCATAACACTTAAACTGATACTAAATCTTGCAAAGACATTACTGCAGACATTACCCTCTCTCACATATTTGCTGGATCTGCTCTCAGGTTTTCCCGATGCTCTGTGTGCTGCAGTAGTGATTTATTTAGCCTGCAAATCATCAGCTTCGTTTTCATTTCTGATATCGTCCACAAAATACACTGGCAACGGGATAGTACTGAGTGGAGCGTCAATCAAAAAATGTCCTTGAATTGTCAGTGAGAAAGTCTTCCTAGTAATCAGACGCAATTATATGTCCAGTGCTATCAAGTACGCTCATCTCCATGAAGAACCCCCCTCTTCCTCAAAAACAAGAAGTGTATCTGAATTCGATGTTTTCTGGTTGAGAATGAATTTTGTTCGAGTGTCATCCTTCAGTGCGGTTGGTTGAACCTTAGACCTGCAGTAACCATATGTAGCTTAACTTATTTAGAGATAAATTTGAGAGTAGAAAAGATTGAGGAAAGATCGTTTGGATTTAAGTTAGTCATAGGCAAGTAGCTAGTGGAAGACATTCGTGGAAAGTAACCAGTTTAAATCATCTGCATGAATGCAGATCATGCTGGGAGAGGAGAATGAAATGTGAGATGATATCCATATAATGTGCAGAGAATCTGTAAGATCTTCAGTTGGCATGTCATAAAAAGAATTATAGAAAAAGATAGGGCATTACTGACATCCTGAAATAGTGAATATTCATCTGGCATACTTTTGCAATGTTTTCGAGTCAACACTTAGAATTTTTTAATTAGCCTCCGTTTAGTTTTCATTGCTAGTATTATTACAGCTATAATACCCAGTCCACAGAATGTCCGGGATCCACGAAGAGTTTCTACTTTGTAGTCCATGTTATCTGTACAGTATTCGATATGATGCTACTCACTGAAGTGCCAATCTCACTACCAACAACAAGTTGTTTAACCTCTCAATTCTGAGTAGGAACAGGAAAATCCATGCACATGTAGGGTGTCCACCAAAAATCGCCAAGTGGCTGTGTATATGAATACTACAACCAAGTTGCAGAGGAACAAATAAAGCTCTGGGGAAAACTACCTGCATTATAGCTTTACCAATTTATGTCACTTTCGGGTCTGCATTCTTCCCAACAATTGCATTATTCATGATAATCAGTCTTGTCATTGGGAATTATATCGAAAAGTGTAAGCAACAGAAGTCCAGTGGTTATACTACAGCATTTTACATCATTAGTAAGGCCTCACCTAGATTACGCAGCTCAATTCTGGTCTCCATATTACAGAATGAATGTAAATTCATTAGAAAACATTCAGAGAAGAATGACAGAATTAATACATAACATTAAAAATCTTCCATTAAATTACGTTCACTTGTAAGACGAAGAATGAGGGGAGACATGATCCAAATGTATAGTTGGAAGATGGGTAATAACAAAAGGGATATAAATGAGGTCTTGAGGATATCCCTCCGAAAGAGAACCCCCAATAATGGATTCAGATTAAATAAGTTTAGATTTGGAGAGAATATAGGAAAGTATAGGTTTAGAAATAGGGTAGTTGATGAATTGAATAGCCTGCTTAGTAGGGTGGGTTGGTTTTTTGAAGGAGGTGCCCAGTATAGGACAATTGACCTAATACAATGTTCCTCCTTTTTTGTGTTCTAGGTAGACCAGGCTTTATTTAATGCTGTCATGATCATTGATCGTAGGATAAACATCTGTCACTTTCCAAGGGCTTGATATCACTGACAACAATGAGCTTGGTAGATGTTTCCATTATCATCAATTTCCACCAATAATCAATGATTATTGGTGAAAAGAATGCATGATGGAATCTGTTGTACCAATTAATGTAATTAACAGATTGCTTCAAGTGTCTGTCATGATGATTTGGTCGCCAAAATGCTCCAACAATTAATTTTTCATAGACACAGCTTCAGATCACTGGTCATTTCTAAGACGGCATTGTTCCAGTACTCAGTCCTGGAAGTCACTAGTCCTTACTGGGTGTACATCAAACCCTCTTTTCTTCCTTTCACATTTAGCTATTTCCATGTAGAATAAACAGTGTTCTTGAAAATTAAATACAGCTTTCAAGGAGCGAAAGATAGCTCGCCTTTATATTACTGTTTCTGAGATAAATGCCGCCCTATAATAATCTGGAGTTATTAATATTTAAGGTGACACAGAACATTAATACAATGACCTGGATCTATCTATATATATTGTCTTCCTGGTTGCTCACTGGCTCTGTCAACGTCACAGCTACCGTCCACCTGCAGCAACCACTGTCTGATGCCCATCAATAACTGACCTTTCACATATGCAGCAAGTCGCCATGTTTCCAAGCGATGACTAATTCAGACAGGACTACCGTTAACCTTGAAAATACAAAATTTAATGCTATTTCACATAATCTGTCACCGCCAGCATGATTTGATAAAATATTATGGAATAATGATTGATGAATTAACCTTGTAAATAAACATGAAAAATAAACATTGGTTTAAGCAAAGCAAAGGACGTATAACGTTGATAATCATCGTAATGGTGGAAAAGCCGGAATTTCCAGAACTGTCAACGAAAAATATTTCTCTCTGCATAAAATCAAAGTTTCATATGTAGTGTAGGAAAATTTCCAATAAACTGTAAATTCTAGTTTATAAAAGAGACGTCTTAGCACCAAATATTTAACCTAGACAGTGTCTCTTCATGACCCCTAATACTATTTTTTTCACGTTTTGTATAGATTCAGATTATATGAACCATTAATTTTTTTTTTCTTATTCGCCGGTATTCTCCCCGGCCCGGGTCTTTTCCAAGTAGTGGTGACCCGGCCTTGACTCCCTCTCTGGGGAGTGTCTCGAGACCTAAGTCTCCCATGGGAGGACCCCTCAAGGAAGGTTCCTTGATGTTGGTGAGGGGCTCTTGATTAAGGGAATTGGATCTGTGCTCCAGTTCCCCGAATTAAGCCTGAATGCCTTCCACATCCCCCCCCCCAGGCGCTGTATAATCCTCCGGGTTTAGCGCTTCCCCCTTGATAATAATAATAATCCCATGGGAGGAGGTACAAGTACCCCCTCATCTTTGGGACCAAGTGTCCCCAGGTCTAGCCACAGTTCCCGCCCTCACGGGGCTCGTAGGGCTAGGCCTCTGGTCTGCCATCTGCCCCGCCCCAAAGGGGCTCGTTTATTTGTGTGTAGCAGATTCTTCTTCAAAACAAAACGAGCATTTTAAAATTAAAGAATGCAATAATGTTCATCTTGAACTCCGCCATGTTGGATTTCTGCAAGTTAGTCATATTTCCTAAATATTTATAAACTAGAGCATGGAAATGCATTATAGCAAAATAAATATTGAAGTATTAGACACTTGCAATATTTGGCAATCTTTAATGTTGAAATGTTTAGACAATTTGCTTCGTTGTTCCAGCTTTTTGGGGGATTTTGGTGAAAAGACAAGCTGGAATGAATTAATAGGAACATGGTGGAACATAGGAACGATGGAACTGAGTAACATTATGGTGCATGAGACTATAGTGGAACATGGAATGTTTAGGAGCTGAGGAACGGGATGTAGATTAGGAACACGACAAAACATAAGACTGTGATGTGGCATAGAATCATGATGATGCAGTGGATCATGATGAAGCAGTGGATCATGATGAAGCAGTGGATCATGATGAAGCAGTGGATCATGATGAAACAGTGGATCATGATGAAACAGTGGATCATGATGAAACAGTGGATCATGATGAAGCAGTGGATCATGATGAAGCAGTGGATCATGATGAACAGTGGGACCCTTTAGAAGCAGTGGATTTTGATGAAGAAAGTGGATCATGTAAAACAGTGGATCTTTATGAAACAGGGATCATGATGAAGCAGTCCTGATAAAGAAGGGAACCCGGGGATCATGATGAAGCAGTGGTCATGATAAAAACAGTGGATCATGATAAAACAGGGTTAATTGGATCATAAAACAAAGCAGTGGATCATGATAAAGCAGTGGTTTCATAAATAAAACGGGGGTTTCATGATGAAACAGGTCATGTTTGAAAAAAAAAGTGGATCATGTTTAAAGCAGTGGATCAAAATAAAGCAGGGGACCCCTGATAAAACAGTGGATCATGATGAAACAGTGGATCATGATGAAGCAGTGGATCAAAATGAAACAGTGGATCATGAAAAAGCAGGGGTTTCATGAGAAACAGTGGTTTCATGATGAAGCGGGGGATCATGAAAAAAACAGGGGTCATGAGAAGCAGGGGAAATCATGAGAAGCAGGGATAGATAAAACAGTGGTTTCTGGGGAAGCGGGGAAATCATGATTGAAGCATTTGGATCATGATAAACTTGGGATCATGTTAAAACAGTGGATCATGAAAAACAGTGGATCATAGAAGCAGTGGATCATGATGAACAGTGGATCATGTTGAAGCAGTGGGGGCGGGGAAAAACATTTAAATTTTGAAGAAACATGGGGGGACATGATAAGCGGGTGGATCTTTATGAAGCAGGGGATTAAAAGGGGAGGGACAAAAAGGGTGGTTTTATGAGAAGCAGTGGTTTATGATGAAGCGGGACATGGGGAAGGGGATTGTGAAGCAGGGGAAAGTAAAGCGTGGATCATGATAAAGGGCAGTGGATTATGCTGAAGCAGTGGATTTGACAAAACCCCAAAGAGTGGATAAATTAGGGAACCCTGGAAATGGGGGAAGGGGGGGGGGTTAAATTGTTTGAACAGGGGGATCTTGTTGAAACGGGGGGATCATTATGAACAGTGGTTTCATGATAAGCAGGGGATCATGATGAAAGCAGTGGATCATGATGAAACAGTGGATCTTTATAAAGCAGTGGACCCTGATAAAGCAGTGGATCATGATAAAGCAGGGGTTTTCATGATGAAAAAGTGGTTTCATGATGAAACAGTGGATCATTAGAAGCAGTGGTCATGATAAGCAAGAGGACATGAAAGCAGTGGTTCATAAATGAAGCAGGGGATCATAAAAGCAGTGGTTCATGAGAAGCAAAAGGATCATGAAGCAAGGGTTTAAATGATAAAGCAGGGGATCATGATGAAACGGGTGGTTCATGATGAAACAGTGGATCATTATAAAGCAGGGGTTTCAGAGAAGCAGTGGATCATGATGAAGAAGGGGGTTTCATGAGAAACAGTGGATCATGTTTGAAACAGTGGACCCTTTAGGGAAGCAGGGGAATCATGATAAACCCAGAGGATCATGATGAAGCAAGGATCATGAAGCAGTGGTTCATGATGAAGCAGGGGATATGAAGCAGTGGTTCATGAGGGAAAGCAGGGATCATAACCCAGGGGGGATCATGAATGAAGAAAGTGGATCATGATGAAGGGGGGTTTCATGAAGCAGTGGTTCATGATAAGGGCCAGGGGTCATAAAGCAGTGGATCTGATAAAGGGCAATGGTTCATGATGAAAAAAAGGGATCATGATAAAAGCAGGGGACAGATGAAGCAGTGCATCTTGATAAGCAGGGGATCATGAGAAGCAGTGGTTCATAAAGCAGTAAATCAAAATAAAGCAGTGGATCATGAAGCAGTAATCAAAATTGAAGCAGGGGAAACATGATGAAGCTGGGGACCCTAAAGCAGTGAATCAGATGAAGCAGTGGATCTTTGGAAGCAGTGAACCCAAGATGAAGCAGAGGATCATGATGAAAAAGGGGAAATCATGATGAAGCAGAGGATCATGAGCAGTGGGTCTGAAGCAAGGATCATTATGAAGCAGGGGATCATGATGCAGGGGGATTTTTTATAAAAGCAGTGGACCCTGATGCAGCAGAGGATCATGATGAAGCAGTGGATCATGATGCAGGGGGAATCATTATGAAGCAGTGGATCAGGGATGAAACAGGGATAATTATAAAGGGCAGGGGATTATGTTTTAAAGCATGGATCATGATGAAACATTTGGTTTAATGATGAAACATTTGGATTATGATGAAGCAGTGGTCATTATAAAAAGCAGTGGATCATGACGAACCCGTGGATCATGATGAAGAAAGTGGTCAGGGACGAGCAGTGGTTCATGATGAAGCAGTGGTTTCAGATGAAACGGGTGGATCATGATAAAGCAGGGGGATCATGTGAAACAGTGGATCATGATAAAGGGCAGTGGATAAATGAAAAACATTTGGATCATGATAAACAGGGTTTCATGTTTAAAAACGTGGATCATGGTAAAGCAGGGGAAATCATGATAAAACCAGTGGATCATGATGAAAGCATGGACCCTGATGAAACAGTGAACCCATGATGAAGCAGTGGATCATGATAAAGCAGGGTCATGAAAAGGGCAGGGTTTTATGCGGAAGCAGGGGATCAGATGAAACAGTGGATCATGATAAAAACAGGGGGATCATTATGAAGCAGTGGATCATAAAGAAAGTGAATCATGAAAAACAGGGATCATGAAAAGGGCTGTGGATCATGAAGCAGTGAATCATGATGAACAGGGATCATAAAGCAGGGGAATCATGATGAAGCAGAGGATCATGATGAAAAAGTGGATAAGATGAACCCAAAAGGAAATCATGATGAAACAGTGGTCATTATGAAGCAGTGGATCGATGAAAGCAGAGGGATAAAGATGAAGCAGTGGATCAGATGCTTGGATCATTTAAAGGGCAGTGGATCATGATAAACCCGAGGATAAATGATGAAGCAGTGGATCATGATGCAGGGAAATCATTATGAAGCAGAGGATTATGATAACAGGGGATCATGATGAAAAATGGATCAGATGAAGAAAGGGGGATATGATGAAGCAATGGATCATGATGAAGCAGGGGATAAATTTTTGAAGGGGTGGATCATGATGAAGCAGGGGGTTAAATTATGAAGCAGAGGATGATAAACCCAGTGGTTTCCATGATGAAGCAGTGGATCATGATAAAGCAGTGGATCATGATAAAGCAGTGGATCTTTTGATGAAGAAAATGGTTCATGATGAAGCAGGGGGATCTGAAAAAACCCAGGGGATCATGATAAGCAGGGGTCATGATGAACAGTGGCCCATGATGAAGCAGTGGATCATATAAAGCAGTGGGGTTCATGATAAAGCAATGGACCCAGGGATGAAGCAGTGGGATCATGATGAAGCAGTGGATCATTATAAAGCAGTGGATCATGATAAAGCAGGGATCATGATAAACATTGGATCATGATGAAGCGGGTGGATCAGATGAAGCAGTGGATCAGATAAAGGGCAGGGGGGATCATGATGAAGCAGTGGATCATGATGAAGCAGTGGTTTAAATGATGAAGCATTTGGATATGATGAAGCATGGATCATGAGAAACAGGGATCATGATAAAGGGCAGGGGGATCATGATGGCTTTGGGATCTTTAAAAAAGCAAGGGAAAATGTTGAAGAAATGGATCTTTGATGATCCAGTGGATAAAGATGAAGAAGTGGCCCTGATGAAGCATGGATCATAAAGAAGCAATGGTTTTATGGAAGCATTTGGATCATGATAAAAACAGGGTCATGATGAAACAGTGATCAAAAAGAAGCAGGATCTGATAAAACAGTGGTTCATGATGAAGCATGGATTATGCTAAAAGCAGGGGTTTAAGTGAAGCATTTGAATCATGAAAAAAACCAGTGGATCATGTTTGGAAACAGTGGACCCATTATGAAGCAGTGGTTCATAATAAGAAATGGATCATGATAAAGGGGCAGGGGTTCAGATAAAGGCATTGGTTCATTATGAAGCAGAGGATCAGGGAAGACGGTTCATGATGAAGCAGGGAAAAATCATGATGAGCAGTGGACTGATAAAAACAGTGGTTTCATATGAAAAGTGGATCATTATGAAGCAGTGGTTCATGATGAAGCAGGGGATCAGAGGGAACCCAAGGATTTTGATTAAGCAGTGGATCTTTGTGAAGCAGAGGATCATGAAGCAGTGGTTCATGATAAGCAGGGGGTTTAAAGAAGCAGGGTTTCATATAAAAGCAGTGGATCATGAGAGAGGATCATGTTTAAAGCTTGGATCATCATGAAGCAGAGGATCATGAAGCAGGGGTTCCCTGATGAAGCAGAGGGATCATGAAGCAGGGGGATCATGATAAAGCAAGGGACCCATGGGAAGCGTGGATCATGATGAAGCAGTGGATCATGATGAAGCAGGGGATCTGATGAACGGGAGGATCATGAAGCAGTGTTCATGATAAATCAGGGGAAATCTGAAGAAATTAAAATCATGATAAAGGGCAGAGGATCATGATGAAGCTGGGGAACATGAAGCAGTGAATCATGATGAAGCAGTGGATCAGGGAAGCAGAAAATCATGATAAAACCCAGAGGATCATGAGAAGGTGGATCATGAAGCACTGAATCTTATGAAGCAAGGGATCATGATGAAGAAGTGGATCATGATAAAGCAGGGGGTCAGGGAAAAAAGCAGAGGATGGGGGATGCAGTGGGTCATGAGAACAGTGGATCATAGAAGCAGGGGAAATCATAAATGAAGCAGGGGGCTTATGAAGCAGTGGTTCATGTCCCAGCAGAGGATCATGTAAAAGCAGTGGATCATGTTTGAAGCAGAGGTTTTTATGATGAACAGTGGATCATGATGAAAGTGGTTTCATTATGAAGCAGAGGATTATGATGAAGCAGTGGATCATGATGAAGAAATGGACATGATGAAGCATTTGGTCATGATAAAGGGCCAATGGTTTCATGATGAAGCAGGGGAATCATGATGAAGCAGGATCATGATCAGTGGATCTTATGATGCAGGGATTATGATGAAGCAGTGGATCATGATAAAGCATTTGGTTCATGATGAACGTGGATCATTATGAAGCAGAGGTTTACGAAGAAAGTGGATCATGATGAAGCAGTGGATCATGATAAAGCATTTGGATCATGATAAAGCAGGGACAGATGAAGAAATGGATCATGATGAAGCAGTGGATCATGATGAAGCAGTGGATCATGATGAAGCAGTGGATCATGATGAAGCAGTGGATCATGATGAAGCAGTGGATCATGATAAAGCAGTGGTTTCATTAGGGAAGCAATGGATCATGTTGAAGCGGGGGATCATGATGAAGCAGTGGATCATGATAAAGCAGGGGGTCATGAGGAACAGGGTTTCATAAAGAAGCATTTGGGATCTTTAAATGAAGCATGGATCATTTGAAAGCATGGACCCATGAAAAAAGCAGTGGATCAGGGAATGAAGCAGTGGATCATGATGAAGCAGTGGATCATGAAGCAGTGGATCATGATGAAGCAGTGGATCATGATGAAGCAGTGGATCATGATGAAGCAGTGGATCATGATGAAGCAGTGGATCATGATGAAGCAGTGGATCATGATGAAGCAGTGGATCATGATGAAGCAATGGATCATTGAAGAATGGATCATGATAACCCAGTGGATCATGATGAAGCAGTGAAATGATGAAGAAGTGGATCATTATGAAGCAAGGGGATTATGTAAAAGCTTTTGGTCACGATAAAAACAGGGGATCATGATAAAAACAGGGGGGATCATTTTTGAAGCAGGGATCATGAGGGAAAAGTGGTCTGATGAAGCAGGGGATTATCCCGAAGCAGTGGATCATGATAAAAACAGTGGATCAGGGAATAAAGCAGTGGGTTCATGATGAAGCAGGGGATCATGATAAAGGGCAGGGGATCATGATGAAAAAAGGGAAATTAAATGATGAAACATTTGGCCCATTATGAAGCAGGGGTTCTGATAAAGGGAATTTGGTTCATGATGAAAGTGGTTTCATGATAAAAACAGTGGATCATGATAAAAAAGTGGATCATGATGAAGCGGGGTTCATGATGAAACAGGGGGTTTATAAATGAAGCAGGGGTTTTCATGATGAAACAGGGGAAATCATGATAAACCCAGTGGATCATGATGAAGCAGGGGTTTTATGATAAAAACATGGATCTGATGAAACAGTGGATCATGAAAAAACAGTGGTTCATAAAGAACAGAGGACATGATAAGCAGGGGATCAGAAAAACCGTGGATCATGATAAAACAGTGGATAAATTATGAAGCAGGGGGTTCATGATGAAGCTTTTGGATCATGATGAAGCAGAGGATCAGATTAACATTTGGGATCATGAGGGAAGCAAGGATCATGAAGCAGTGGTTCAGATGAAGCAGAGGTTCATAAGCAGTGGATCATGATGAAGCAGTGGATCAGTTTAAGCAGGGGATCATGTTTAAAGAAAGGGGATCATGATGAAGCAGAGGATCATGAAGCAGGTTTTTCATGATGAAGCAGAGGTTCATGAAGCAGGGATCAGGGATGAAGCAGAGGATCATAAAGGGCAGGGGGATCATAAATGAAGCAATGGATCATGATGAAGCAGTGGATCATGATGAAGCATGGATCATGATGAAGCAGTGGATCATGATGAAGAAAGGGGGAAACCCATGAAGCAGTGGAAAAATGGGATAAAGAGGGTGGATCTGAAGCAGTAAATCATGAGAAGCGGGAGGATCATGATAAAGCTGTGGATCATGAAGCAGTGAATCATGATGAAGCAGGGGACCCTTTGAAGCAGGAATCATGATGAAGCAGAGGATCATGATGAAGTGGATCATGATGAAGCAGAGGATCATGATGAAGCTGTGGATCATGAAGCAGTGAATCATGATGAAGCAGAGGATCATGATGAAGAAGTGGATCATGATGAAGCAGGGTTTCTTGATGCAGTGGGTAAAATATGAAGAAGTGGATCATGATAAAGCAGGGATCATGATGAAGTGGGGATCATTATGAAGCGTGGTTCATGATGAACAGAGGACATGATGAAGCAGAGGATCATGATAAAGCAGTGGATCATGATGCAATGGACATTATGAAGCAGGGGATTAGAGGGAAGGGCAGGGGATCATGTTTGAACCCAGGGATCATAAATGAAGCAGTGGATATGATGAAGCAGTGGATCATGTTTAAAGTGGATCTTATGAAGCAGGGGGAGGATGAAAAAGGAAAGGGATCATGAGAAGCATGGATCATGATAAAGCAGTGGATCATGATAAAGCAGTGGATCATGATGAAGCAGTGGACCCCCTTGAGGGAAGCAGTGGATCATAAAGAAGCAGTGGATCATGATGCCCCCCGGGGCCCATGATGAACAATGGATCTTTGATGAAGCATGGATCTGTTTGATGCAGTGGATCATGATGAAGCAGTGGATCATGATAAAGCAGTGGATCATGATAAAGCAGTGGGCCCTGATGAACCCAATGGACCCATGATGAAGAGGGGGTCATGATGAAGCAGTGGTTTCATTATGAAGCAGTGGATCATGAAAAAGCAGGGGAACAGATAAAGCAGGGGGATCATGGGAAGCAGTGGTTTCAGGGATGAAGCGTGGATCATGATAAAGGGCAGTGGATCATGAGGGAAACAGGGGATCATGATGAAGCGTGGTCATGATGAAGCATTGGATCTGATGAAGAAAGGGGATCATGATGAAACAGGGGAAACCCATGATAAAAGCAGGGGGATAAAGATGAACCCTTTGGGAATATGAAAAAAGCAATGGACCCTGATGAAGCAATGGATCATGATGACCAGTGGTCATGATGAAGCAGGGGAAATCATGATAAAAGCAGGGGAAATTGATAAAACAATGGATTATGGAAGCAGTGGATCAGGGATGAAACAGGGTTTCCATGATGAAACAGTGGATAAAATTATGAAGCAGTGGTCAGATGAAACAGTGGATAATGATGAAGCAGGGGGATTATGCTGAAGCAGTGGGTTTTAAGCTGAAGCAGTAAATCAGGGATGAAAAGTGGATCATGATGAAACAGTGGATCATTATAAAAGAAAGTGGTTTCATGATGAAGCAGTGGATCATGATGAAGCGAGGATATAAAATGAAGAAAGGTTCATTATAAAAGCAGAGGATCATGAAGCACTGGTTCATGATGAAGCAGAGGATCATGATAAAGGGCAGGGGATCATGATGAAACAGTGGATCATGATGAAACAGGGGATCATTATGAAGCAGTGGTTCATGATAAAAGCAGTGGATCATATGGGGGGCAGAGGTTTATGTTTAAAGCAGTGGATCATGTGAACCCTGGGATCGAAGCAGTGGTTATGATGAAGCAAGGATCAGGGAAGCAGGGATCATGATGAAGCGGGGTTTATAAAAGCAAGGATCATGTTTTAAGCAGGGGGATCATCATGAAGCAGGGGAAACATAAAAGCAGTGGTTCATGATAAGCAGAGGATCATAAAGCAGTGGATCATTATGAAGAAATGGATATGATGAAGCAGGGGATCATGATGAAGCAGTGGATAAAGATGAAGCAGGGTTCATGATGAAGCAGAGATCATGAACCCGGGGTTTCATGATGATGCATTTGGATCAAAAAGAAAGTGAATCATGAGGGAAGAAAGGGGAAATCATGAGGGAAGTTTGGGTCATGAAGCAGTGAATAAATGATGAAGCATGGATCAGAAGGGGGTAAATAATGATGAAGCAAGGATCATGATGAAGCTGGGGTCATAAAAGAAAGTGAATCATGTGAAGCAGGGGATAAATAAATGAAGAAGGGGATCTGATGAAGCAGAGGATCATAAATGAAGCAGAGGATCTGATCCCAGTGGGTCAGGGAACCCGGGATCATGATGAAACCCGGGACCCCCCCCTGATTAAGGCAGGGGAAATCATTATAAACAGTGGTTCATGATGCACCCAGGGGATCATGATGAAGCAGTGGTTTCATATAAGAGGGGATTATGATGAAGCAGGGGATCAGATGCAGGGGGGGGTTCATTATGAAGCAGAGGATTATGATGAACCCAGGGGGATCATTGAAAAAGCAAGGGGAACATGATGAAGAAATGGACCCTATAAAACCCAAGGGATCTGATAAAAGCAGTGGTCATGAAAAACAGTGGATCATGATCCCAAGTGGATCATTATAAATGCAGAGGATTATGATGAAGCAGGGGATCATGATGAAGAAAGGGGATCATGATGAAGCGTGGATCATTATGAAAGCAGGGGGATGACGAAGAAAGGGATCTTTGATAAAAGCAGGGGTCATGATAAAGCATGGATCATGATAAAGCAGGGGGATAAAGATGAAGCAATGGATCATAGAAGCAGGGGAAATTTTGTGAAGCAGGGGATCATGATGAAGCAGTGGATCATGATAAAAGGCAGTGGATCATGATGAAGCAGTGGATCATAAATAAAGCAGTGGATCATTATAAAGCAATGGTTTCATGATGAAGCAGTGGATCATGATGAAGCGGGTGGATCATGAAAAACAGTGGGCATGATGAAGCAGTGGAACCCTTGATAAAGGGCAGTGGATCATTATGAAGCATGGATCATTATGAAGCATTTGGATCAGGGATAAAGCAGGGGAAATCATGATAAAGCAGGGGACTTTGATAAAGCATTTGGATCATGAAGCAGGGGGATCATGATGAAGCAGTGGTCTTGATAAAAGGCAGTGGATCATGAGGGAAGCTGGATCATGATAAAGCAGTGGATCTTGATGAAGCAGGGGAAAATTCTTATGAAGAAAAGGGGGGATATGATGAAGAAATGGATCATGATGAAGCAATGGATCAGGGATGAACCATTTGGATCATGAAAAGCAGTGAATCATGATGAAGCAGGGATCATTATGAAGCAATGGATTATCTGAAGCAGGGGATCACGAGGGAAAACAGTGGATCATGATAAAACCCGGGGATAAATTATAAGCGTGGATCATGATGAAAAGTGGTCTGATGAAGCGTGGATTATGCGAAGCAGTAAATCATAAATGAAAAAAGGGGAATCATAAATAAAGGGCAGGGGTTTCATGATGAAGGAGGATCAGAGGGAACCCGTGGACCCAATGATGAAACAGTGGATCAGGATGAAACAGTGGATCATTTTTAAGCAGTGGTTCATGATAAAAGGCAGTGGATCATGATGAACAGGGGGACCCATGATGAAAAGGGGGGTTTCATGATAAAACAGGGGATAAATGATAAAACCCAGGGGTTTTCTTTATGAAACAGTGGTTCATGATAAAAACAGGGGTTTATGATGAAACAGTGGATCATGATAAAAACGGGGGATCATGTTTAAACCCGGGGTTTCATGATGAAAATTGGATCATGATGAAACAGGGGGTTCATGATAAAAAAAAACCCAAGGGGGGGTTTCATAAAGAAGCAGAGGATCATGATGAAGCGGGGATCAGATGAAAAAAGTGGATAAAGATAAAAACAGTGGATCTTTTATGAAGCAGTGGTTCATGATAAACCCATGGTTCATGATGAAGAGGGATCAAGTTTAAAGGGCAGGGGATCATGATGAAGCAGAGGATCATGAAGCAGTGGTTCATGATGAAGCAGAGGTTCATGAAGCAGTGGATCATGATGAAGCAGTGGATCATGATTAAGCAGAGGATCATGATTAAGCAGTGGATCATGATGAAGCAGAGGATCATGAAGCAGTGTTTCATGATGAAGCAGAGGATCATGAAGCAGTGGATCTTGAGGGAAGGCAGAGGATCATGAAGCAGTGGATCATGAATAAAAACAAAGGGGATCATAAATGAAGCAGTGGATCATGATGAACAGTGGTTTAATGTGAAGCAGTGGATCATGATGAAGAAAGGATCATGAAGCAGGGGTTTTTCATGAGTTTCCAGGGGATCTTTAAAGCAGTGAACCCTGATGAAGCAAGGATCATGATGAAGCTGTGGATCATGAAAGTGAATCATGATGAACAGTGGATCATGAAGCAGTGAATCAGATGAAGGAAGGACCCATGATGAAGTGGCATGATAAAGCGGGAGGATCATAAATGAAGCTGGGGATCATGAAGCAGTAAATTTCATGATGAAGCAGAGGATCATGATGAAAAAGTGGTTTTCCAATATGAAGAAAGGGGATCATGATGCAGTGGGGCATGATAAAGCAGTGGATCATGTTTGAAGCAGGGGGATCATGATGAAGAGGGGAAATCATTATGAAGCAGTGGTTCATGTTTAAAGAAAGAGGATCAGATGAAGCGAGGATCATGTTTGAACAGGGATCAAAATGCAAGGGATATTATAAAGCGAGGATTATGATGAAGCAGTGGATCATGATGAGCATGGATCAGGATAAAAGCGGGGAAATTGTGAAGCAGTGGATCAGATGCAGGGATCATTATGAAGCGGGAGGATGATGATAAAGGGCAGGGGATCATGATGAAGATTTGGATCATGATAAAGCGTGGATCATGATAAAGCAGTGGATCATGATGAAGCAGTGGATCATAAAGAGCAGTGGTTCCATAAAGAAGCAGTGGATCATGATGAAGCAGTGGATCATGATGAAGCAATGGATCATGATGAAGCAGTGGATCATGATGAAGCAGTGGATCATGATGAAGCAATGGATCATGATGAAGCAGTGGATCATGATGAAGCAGTGGATCATGATGAAGCAGTGGATCATGATAAAGCAATGGTTCATGTTTGAAGCATGATCAGGATGAAGCTTTGGACATGATAAAACAGTGGATCATGATAAAGCAGTGGATCAGATGAAGCAGGGGATAAAGATGAAGCAGGGGAAATAAATGATGAAGCAGTGGACCCAGGATAAAGCAGTGGATCTTTGAAAAAGCAGTGGTCTGATGAAGAAAGGGAAATCATGATGAACCAGTGGATCATGTTGAAGCAGTGGTCATGATAAAAACAGTGGATAAATGATGAAGAAAATGGATCATGATAAACAGGGGGATCATGATGAAGCAGGGATCATAAATAAAGCAGAGGATCATGATTAAGCGGGAGGTCATAAACCAGGGGATCATTAAGCAATGGATAAAGATAAAAGCAGTGGATCATGAAAAAGCAGTGGTTCATGATGAAGCGTGGATCATGATAAAACCAGTGGTCATGAAGCAGTGGATCATGATGAAGCAAGGTTTCATGATGAAGCGGGTGGTTTCATGATGAAAGCAGTGGATCATGTGAAGCAGAGGATAAATTAAAGCAGGGGATCTGATAAGCAGGGTTTTCTTTATGAAGCAGAGGATCATGAAGCAGGGGATCATGATAAAAGCATGGTTCATGTGAAGCGGGGGATCATGAAGCAGTGGATCTGATGAAGAAGGGGTTTCATGATAAAGGGAGTGGATCATGATGAAGCAGTGGTTCATGATGTTGCAGGGGTTTCAGGGAAAGCAGTGAATCATGAGAAGCAGAGGATCATGATGAAGCGTGGATCAGAAGCAGTGAATAAAGATAAGCAGTGGATCACGATGAAGCAGAGGTCATAAATGAACAGTGGATCATGATAAAAGCAGGGGAACATTAAAAGCAGTGGATCATGATAAACCAGTGGACCCAGGGATGAAGCAGGGGGATCATGATAAAAGCGAGGATCATGTTTGAAGCATTGGATCTTTATGCGGGGGGATCATATGAAGGAGAGGTTTATGATGAAGCAGGGGATCATGAAGCATTTGGTTCATGATGAAGCAGGGGTTCATTATGAAGCAGGGGATCATGATGAAAGGGGAAATCATGATGAAGCAGGGGATCATGATGCGTGGATCATTATGAAGCAGAGGATTATGAAACGTGGTTCATGATAAAAGCAGGGACCCATTATGAAGCAGAGGTTTATTGAAGGGCCGTGGATCATGATAAAAGCAGTGGTTTCATGAAAAAGCAGTGGATCAGATGAAGCAGTGGTTTCATCATAAAGCAGTGGTCTTGATGACAATGATCAAAAAACCCAGGGGATCAATGAAGCAGGGATCATGATGAAGCAGTGGATATGATGAAGCAGGGGATCAGATGAGGCATTTGGACCCTGATAAAGCAGTGGATCATGAGGGAAACAGGGGATCATGATAAAACAGTGGGTCATGATGAAGCAATGGATCATGATGAAGCGTGGTCATGATGAAGCAGTGGACCCTTTATGAAGAAAGGGGATCATGATAAAACAGTGGTCATGAGGAAGCGGGGAACATGATGAAGCAGTGGATATGATGAACCCAAGGACCCCATGATGAAGCAGGGGATCATGATGAAGCAGTGGATCATGATAAAGGGCAGTGGATCATGTAAAAGCAGGGACCCATGATAAAAGCAGGGATAAAGATGAAGCATGCAAAAATTTGGACAGTGTTGGAATATCATAAAATACAGAAATGTGATTTGGGGGCTTGGCCCAAAATAAAACAGATTAAATTCTGAAGAAATCCCAAAACATGATGCAGGAAACGTCATGATACCCTAATGGAAATGCGGAGTAAGGGGAACATGATGCAGAAACGAACGTGATTCTCTAAGGAATATCCTGTAGAACCCAGCATGATGCAGTAAAAAAAATCGTAGAAATGGAAAATCGAAAAACTTTCGTGGACAAAAGGGAAGGGGGGAAAACCGTAATGATCACTTACGGTTATTATTCACTAAGGATTTATAATAAAATGTTTTAAAAAAGATCCCTTTTTCAAACATGGGCAGACTACAGGAGAATGCGCAAACATGATAACATGACAGACTACAGGAGAAAAGCTTTCAGCATGATAAAGGGCAGACTACGGAGGATGCTGCAGCATGATAACATGGAAAAAACACAGGAGGATGGCAAACTGGGTAAAATGACAGACACAGGAGGATGCTGCAGCATGGGTTTAAAATGACAGGGGCTACGGAGGATTTCTTTCAAGGGATGCTAACATGAAAAGACTACAGGGGGATGCTGCAGCATGCTAAAAGACAGACTACAGGGGATGCTGCAGATGCTAACATGACAGACTCAGGGATTCTGCAGCTTTCTAAAAATGACAGACTACAGGAGGTTTCTGCCCGCAGTAAAATGACAGATACAGGGGGATGCTGCTGCATGCTAACATGACAGACTTTCAGGAGGGTGCCCCGTCCCTGATTAAAATGACAGAGTACAGGAGGATTCTGCAGCATGATTTAAAATGGGAAAAATTTAAAAGGGGGAAAGCCCGCAAACATGATAACATGACAGACACAGGAGGAGCTGCAGCATGATAACATGACAGACTACAGGAGGAAGCTGGGAGCATGGTAACATGACAGACTACAGGAGGACCTGCAGCATTTCTAAACATGACAGAAATTTCGGGGGATGCGCAAACATGATAACATTGGGCGGCTAAAAGGAGGGTGCTGCAGAAGCTAAAATGACAGACTACAGGGGTGCGCAGCATGATAACAGTTCCCGACTACAGGATGATTTGCAAACATGATAAAAATGACAGACTACAGGGGAGGATGCGCATGCTTACGTACAGACTACAGGATGATTGTGCAGCATGTTAACATGACAGACTACAGGAGGAGCTGCAAACATGTTAAAAATTTACAGACTACAGGATGATTCTGGGAGCTGTAAATTCAGAACCCACAGGAGGGTTTCTGCCGCATGGGAAAATGACAGACTACAGGTGATTCTGCGGGATGATAACATGGAAAAGACTACAGGAGGATCTGCAAACATGCTAACATGACAGGGCTAAAGGATGATTCTGCGCATGAAAAAATGAACAGGGTACAGGAGGTGGGTGCAGCATGCTAACATGAAAAGGGCTACAGGGTTAATCTGCAGCATGATAACTTTACAGACTACAGGGGGGATGCTTCCGCATGTTTTAAAATGACAGAAATACAGGATGATTCGCAGCATGATAACTGACAAGGGTACAGGAGGATCTGCCGCCCCCTGTTAAAATGACAGACTACAGGATATTCTGGGAGCATTTATAAAATGACAACACAGGAGGATGCGCGGGATGTTAACATGCCGGGTACAGGATTTTGCCCGCCGGGATTTCTAACATGACAACCCACGGGTTTATTTTGGGAGCATGATAACATGACGACTCCCGGAGGGGGGCTGCAGCAGCTAACATGCAGATACAGGGGGATGCTGCAGCAGCTAACATGAAAGACTTTCAGGGATTAAATTCCCTGTTTCCAAAGCCAAAAGACCCCCCACACCGAGGATCTTTTCCCCCATGCTCATAAAAGAAAAACCCGGATGATTCTGAAACAAAGCTTTAAAATGAACCCGGACTACAAGGGGGAGCCCTTTCCCCAATTTTTAACAATACAGGGCCCTTTTCAGGGTAGTGCTGCCCGCCCTGATAAACATGACAACCCAACCCGGAAAGGGTGCTGCCCGCAAAGAAAACATGAAGAACCCCAGGGAGGTCTGGCCCCATGAAATCGTGACAGACTCCCCAAAGGAATGCTGCAGCATGATAACAATTGGGCAGAAATACCCCGGGGGATGCTACCCAAAATGTTAAAATGACCGACTACAGGAGGGTTTTGCAGCTGATAAATGACAGACTACAAGGGGTGCTGCAACATGATTAACCCTGAACCATTTTAACCAGTTTTAAGTGCAGCAAGTCTTTTTATAACATGACGGGCTACAGGAGGAAATTTCAAGCCCTTTCATGGGCAGACCCCCCATTTCAGGGAAGGATGCTTTTTCCAGCCCAAATTTATAAACTTTAAAAAGAACAAAGGACCCGCAGAAAATTCCCCCCCCAGATACCCCGGAAATGCCCGCGCAAAAAGGAAAAAACATGAAGACCCTTTTTCCGGAAGGTTATGCCCCCGCAGTTCCAAGATAAAACCAAAGAAAAAGACCTACAGGGGGATGCTGCAGCCAAAGATAACATGAAAAACTACAGGAGGAAAGCTGCAGCATGATAACATGACAACTACAGGGGAATGCCGCAGCTTTATAAATGACAGACTACCAAAAGGAGGAAAAAAGGCCCGGGGGGGACATGATAAACCCTTTACGAGGTACAATAAAAAAGATTTTGGGAAATTCTAGTGTATTAAAAACAAATTTAACCAAACTGTACTGGAGGTAAAATTTTAAAAGACTGTAATGACGGTTTAAAATTTACAGGGGCTGTACTGGAGGTAAAATTTACCCGCTGTTTCTGGAGGTAAAGGTTTTTCAGACGTATGGGGGTAAAGTTTACAGACTGTACTGGAGGTAAAGTTTTCAGACTTAATGGGGGGTAAAAATTTACAGACTGTACCCGGAGGTTTAAAATTTTCGAGTGGGACTGGGGTAAAAGGGCAGACTGTACTGGAGGTTAAAAATTTTTTCCCGACGTACTGGAGGGGAAAATTTACAGACGTACTGGGGGTAAAAATTTTTCAGACTGTAAAGGAGGAAAGTTTTAAAAGACTGTTTCTGGGGGGTAAAGTTTTTTCAGACTGTTCTGGAGGGGAAAATTTTTCAGAAATTTTTACTGGAGGTAAAGTTTTCGGGCTGTACTGGGGGTAAAGTTTTTTCAGGGGTACTGGGAGGTAAAGTTTTCAGACTTTTTACTGGAGGGGGAAAGTTTTTCAGGGCTGTACTGGAGGGAAAATTTGCAGACTGTACTGGAAAGGGAAAGTTTACAGACTGTACTGGAGGGAAAGTTTTCAGACTGTACGGAGGTAAATATGGCACAATCTTTAGTGAGCAAAAATAGCTTTGGCTTTTAATAACATTTTCTTTCACACAATTTTCAAACACACACACACACACACACCACACACAACAAAACACACCCCCCCCCCCCCCCCCATAAAAAACTTGTTTTGAAAAATATGGAAAATAATCAGAAAACGAGTGGTGGGGAAAACCCCCGAAATAAAGGACTCCTAAAATGACAAAAATCACGGGGGTAGGGAAAGGGGAAAACCCCACATCACAAACCTTTTGAGGGCCATGACAAATTTAAAAGAAGGGAAACACGAGAGGTGGGGTGGGTAGACGCATCCTTTTTGGACAGTTTAAAAGGGCTATCGATACGTACCACGCAAGAGACTGGTTGAAAAATAAAATGGCAAGCTTTGGAAAAAGCAGAGAAAAATTTCTGGGAAAAGCACCAGGGAATCCCACCGGTAGGAAAGGTGTCCCGAATAGTTTCATGTGTCAAGTGAGGCCTACAAGTGTGAGTTTGGGGCCCGGGGCCCCTTTCCCCGTATATGTGGGACATGACGGAAAAGGGTAAATCAGAGGGGTCCCCCCTTTGCAGATAAAGAAAAAACTAATGAGGGGGAAAACAAGCAAAAGAGGATCAGGGAAGCCTCCTTTTGACAAATAGCTCCTGGAGTTTAACCCAGCAAAATGGAAAGTTTTTGGGCACTGCGTAAAAAAATAAAAGGGTTTCAAATTCACTCGGGAGAAGGATCGGGGTAAGCATTATAAACCGGCACATCTAATGAGGCGCAGCATATGGGAGTAGCAAACCGAGAATAGTGTTTCAACTCCACGAAAAAATCATTCGCGGCACTTTTCAAAAATTTTTTTATCAGGGCCCCTTAAATTTGGGGTATGCAGGAATTTTTACGCTTTTTTTTGGGTATGTAACGAAAAAAAAAAGGGCCTGGTTTCCCAAAGGGTAAGAAATTTTCCAGACAAAGGGGGATTTATATTTAAAATAGGGCCCCCCTTAAAGGGGCCCCTTTTCCCCCTTCACATTAAATGGGGAATGTTAATTAGTGAATATTATTATAAGGAAGGACACAAAAACTCAGCTATACAAAAATATAAGATATATTAAAAGCAAAATAACATATACAGCCTACAGTCTACTACATACCACATCACCTTTACTCACATTAGTCCACTAGCACACTGCTACTTGTGAACAGGGAGGCTCCATGATCCCCCTCCATTCTGGCGGTCTGTTTACCAGCAGGCAAAAACACCATACGAGTACCATCCCTAAACTTAAACAGGCCTCTGCACACTAGGGCCTTACAGGTAAACATGAGAGCACTTAAACCAATAACTAACCTATGGTACAAACTTACAAAGAAAAAACACCATCTCACCTACTCAATTATTATTATAATCAAGGGGAAGCGCTAAACCCGGAGGATTATACAGCGCCTGGGGGGGATGTGGAAGGCATTCAGGCTTAATTCGGGGAACTGGAGCACAGATCCAATTTCCTAAATCAAGAGCCCCTCACCAACATCAAGGAACCTTCCTTGAGGGGTCACCTACTCAAACAATTAAATTTTGCTCCATCTATGCTTCACCTACTGCACAAAACACCTCACTCTCCTCTCTTCTGGCCACTCTGAACAGGAATAATACGCATCCACTTTCAGCACAGTCCCGGAGTTTTGGATCATTTTTCATAAAATATTTTGACTGCAGCAGACTGCGTAATACAGCGCCTGTATGGAACCCACACCTGGTCAAACACAGCAAAAAATAGAGAAAGTGCAAGGGTTTGCAACACGACTAGTCCTGGAGCTCAGGCGTTTGCCTACGAGGAAAGGTTAAGGGTACTCAACCTGATAACACTGGAGGACAGGAAGGATAGAGGGAACATATCATAAAATTCTGAGAGGAATTGACAAGGAGAACAAAGACATGATGTTCCAGAGATGCGACACAGGGACAAGGGGTCACAGTTGGAAATTAAAGACTCGGATGAATCACAGGAATGTTAAGAAGTATTTCTTCAGTCACAGAGTGGTCAAGAAGTGGAATAGTCTGGGAAGTGACGTAGTGGAGGCAGGATCCATACATATCTTCAAGAAGAGGTAGGATAAAGCTCATGGAGCAGGAAGAGTGACCTAGTAGCGACCGGTGAAGACACACACAAACACACAGACACACACAGACACACACAAACACACACAGACACAGACACACACACACTCACACACACACACACACACACACACACACACACCACACAGACAGACACACACACACACACACACACACACACACACACACACACACACACACACACACACACACTGACACAGACAGACAGACACACACACACACACACAGAGACACACAGACACACACACAGACCACACACACACACACACACACAGACACACAGACACACACACAGACACACACACACACACGCACACACACACACACGCACACACACACACACGCACGCACACACACACAGACACACACAACACACACACACACACACACACACACACACACACACACACACACACACACACACACACACACACACTCAGACACAGACACACAGACACACACACAGACACACACACACACACACAGACACACACACACACACTCAGACACAGACACACAGCACAGACACACCACACACACACACACACACACACACACACACACACACAGACACACACACACACACACACTCAGACACAGACACACAGACACCAGCACACACACGCATACACACACACCACACACACACACACACACACACACACACACACACACACACACACATGAAGGCAGGCAGCCCAAAATTTAGTACATTAGAATAATTTTCAAAGCGAATTTAAGCGGCTGTGCTCACGTTAATATTAAGATGTCAGAGAAAAAATAATGATATGCTATTCTGCTAACCTGAAAATTTTCCTGTGATAACACGAGCGAACCTGTTCCCTAAACACTGTTGTGTGATCATACAGGGTTGGTGATCATGCAGGGTGGTATGATCATGCAGGGTGGTATGATCATGCAGGGTGGTATGATCATACACGGTGGTATGATCATACAGGGTGGTATGATCATACACGGTGGCATGATCATACAGGGTGGTATGATCATGCAGGGTGGTATGATCATACTCGGTGGTATGATCATGCAGGGTGGTATGATCATACACAGTGGTATGATCATACACGGTGGTATGATCATACAGGGTGGTATGATCATACAGGGTGGTATGATCATGCAGGGTGGTATGATCATATACGGTGGTATGATCATACAGGGTGGTATGATCATACACGGTGGTATGATCATACAGGGTGGTATGATCATGCAGGGTGGTATGATCATACTCGGTGGTATGATCATTCAGGGTGGTATGATCATACACGGTGGAATGATCATACACGGTGGTATGATCATACAGGGTGGTATGATCATGCAGAGTGGTATGATCATACTCGGTGGTATGATCATGCAGGGTGGTATGATCATATATGTGGTATGATCATACAGGGTGGTATGATCATACACGGTGGTATGAACATACAGGGTGGTATGATCATGCAGGGTGGTATGATCATACTCGGTGGTATGATCATGCAGGGTGGTATGATCATACACGGTGGTATGATCATACACGGTCGTATGATCATACAGGGTGGTATGATCATACAGGGTGGTATGATTATGCAGGGTGGTATGATCATATACGGTGGTATGATCATACAGGGTGGTATGATCATACACGATGGTATGATCATACAGGGTGGTATGATCATGCAGGGTGGTATGATCATACTCGGTGGTATGATCATGCAGGGTGGTATGATCATACACGGTGGTATGATCATACACGGTGGTATGATCATACAGGGTGGTATGATCATGCAGGGTGGTATGATCATACAGGGTGGTATGATCATACACGGTGGTATGATCATACAGGGTGGTATGATCATGCAGGGTGGTATGATCATACTCGGTGGTATGATCATACACGGTGGTATGATCATACACGGTGGTATGATCATACACGGTGGTATGATCATACACGGTGGTATGATCATACACGGTGTTATAATCATACAGGGTGGTATGATCATACACGGTGGTATGATCATACACGGTGGTATGATCATACACGGTGGTATGATCATACACGGTGGTATGATCATTCATGGTGTTATAATCATACAGGGTGGTATGATCATACACGGTGGTATGATCATACACGGTGTTATAATCATACAGGGTGGTATGATCATACACGGTGGTATGATCATACACGGTGTTATGATCATACACGGTGTTATAATCATACAGGGAGGTATGATCATACAGGGTGGTATGATCATACACGGTGGTATGATCATACACGGTGGTATGATCATACACGGTGTTATAATCATACACGGTGGTATGATCATACACGGTGGTATGATCATACACGGTGTTATAATCATACAGGGTGGTATGATCATACACGGTGGTATGATCATACACGGTGGTATGATCATTCACGGTGGTATGATCATTCAGGGTGGAATGATCATACAGGGTGGTATGATAATACAGGGTGGTATGATCATACACTGTGGTATGATCATACACGGTGATATGATCGTACAGGGTGGTATGATCATACAGGGTGGCATGATCATACATGGTGGTATGACCATACAGGGTGGTATGATCATGCAGGGTGGTATGATCATACACGGTGGTATGATCATACACGGTGGTATGATCATGCACTGTGGTATGATCATACACGGTATGATCATACACGGTGGTATGATCATACAGGGTGGTATGATCATACAGGGTGGTATGATCATACAGGGTGGTATGATCATACAGGGTGGTATGATCATACACGGTGGTATGATCACGCACGGTGATATGATCATACACGGTTGTATGATCATACAGGGTGGTATGATCATACAGGGGGCTATGACCATACACGGTGGTATGAGCATACAGGGTGGTATGATCATACAGGGTGGTATGATCATACAGGGGGCTATGACCATACACGGTGGTATGATCATACACGGTGGTATGAGCATACAGGGTGGTATGATCATACAGGGTGGTATGATCATACACGGTGGTATGATCATACAGAGTGGTATGATCATACAGGGGGGTATGATCATGCACGGTGGTATGATCATACACGGTGGTATGATCATGCAGGGTGGTATGATCATACAGGGGGGTATGATCATACACTGTGGTATGATCATACAGGGTGGTATCATCATACACGGTGGTATGATCATGCTGGGTGGTATGATGATACTCGGTGGTATGATCATACAGGGTGGTATGATCATACAGGGTGGTATGATCATACACGGTTGTATGATCATGCTGGGTGGTATGATCATACAGGGTGGTATGATCATACATTGTGGTATGATCATACAGGGTGGTATGATCATACACGGTGGTATGATCATGCTGGGTGGTATGATCATACTGGGTGGTATGATCATACTCGGTGGTATGATCATACACGGTGGTATGATCATACACGGTGATAGGATCATACAGGGTGGTGTGATCATACAGGGTGGTATGATCATACAGGGTGGTATGATCATACAGGGGGCTATGACCATGCACGGTGGTATGATCATACACGGTGGTATGATCATACAGGGTGGTATGATCATGCAGGGTGGTATGATCATACAGGGTGGTATGATCATACACGGTGGTATGATCATACAGAGTGGTATGATCATACAGGGTGGTATGATCATACACGGTGGTATGATCATACAGGGTGGTATGATCATACAGGGGGGTATGATCATGCACGGTGGTATGATCATGCACGGTGGTATGATCATGCAGGGTGGTATGATCATACAGGGGGGTATGATCATACACGGTGGTATGATCATGCAGGGTGGTATGATCATACAGGGGAGTATGATCATGCTGGGTGGTATGATCATATAGGGTGGTATGATCATGCTGGGTGGTATGACCATACACGGTGGTATGATCCTACAGGGTGGTATACAGAGTGGTATGATCATACAGGGTGGTATGATCATGCTGGGTGGTATGATCATACACGGTGGTATGATCATACAGGGTGGTATGATCATACACGGTGGTATGATCATACAGGGTGGTATGATCATACAAAGTTGTATGATCATACAAAGTGGTATGATCATGCTGGGTGGTATGATCATATAGGGTGGTATGATCATGCTGGGTGGTATGATCATACACGGTGGTATGATCATGCAGGATGGTATGATCATACAGGGTGGTATGATCATACACGGTGGTATGATCATACAGGGTGGTATGATCATGCTGGGTGGTATGATCATGCTGGGTGGTATGATCATATATGGTGGTATGATCATACAGGGTGGTATGATCATACACGGTGGTATGATCGTACAGGGTGGTATGATCATACAGGGTGGTATGATCATACAGGGTGGTATGATCATACAGGGTGGTATGATCATACAGGGTGGAATGATCATACAGGGGGGTATGATTATGCATGGTGGTATGATCATACACAGGGGCATGATCATACAGGGTGGTATGATCATGGTGGGTGGTATGATCATATAGGGTGGTATGATCATACAGGGTGGAACGATCATACAGGGGGGTATGATTATGCATGGTGGTATGATCATACAGAGGGGCATGATCATACAGGGTGGTATGATCATACATGGTGGTGCGATCATCCAAGGTGATGTGATCATACACAGTGGTGTGGTCATACTGGTTGGGGTGGTCATACAGGATGGTGTGATCATCCAGGGTGGTGTGGTCATACACTGTGGTGTGATCACCCATGGTGGTGTAATCATCCACAAGGGTGTGGTCATACAGGGTGGTGTGGTCATACACACTGTGATCATACACACTGTGATCATACACACTGTATGATGTCAAGGTGGCATCATCTTTGTGCAGGCTGCTCACTGAAGCTGCAACACGGGTCAGACAGTTGACTGCCGACAGGGCTACTGCGGCTTGACGGTGTCATTCTCTCAACAGATGAAATCATAGCAGAGGTTAGTGTAAGCGTCCTCAGACTGGCGGAAAGAGTCTCGACGGGGAATCGTAAGAGATACGACTCAGTCGGGCATCTACGAGTGGCGAACATAAAGAGCTTTCTGTACAGGGGGCTCAGACACTCGCAACTGACGCCGGGACTGACTAATGCCTGTTATCATCGGTCAAGGGTATGGCACATGGTGCTACCAGTGGTCTGATCTCAGACCATACTGTGGTCTACGCCCACATAGGACACACAGAAAACTGCACACACCTGCACTGCATATGCAGTTACAACATGGACTGCACTAGCAAATGACGCTTTTCTATGCAAAAATTGACAGTAAGCCATACAGGAACATGTGAGAACACTGAGAGGAAATTAACATGTGACACATAGCTTCTCTCAATCTTGGAAATATAAACACAAATGCAGTATAATGTGATCCTTTATTGACAACGTTTCACCCACACAGTGGGCTTTTTCAAGTCACACACGGATCTACCTGGGGTTGGAAGGTACGAGAGTATGTAGATCCGTGTGTGACTTGAAAAAGCCCACTGTGTGGGTGAAACGTTGTCAATAAAGGATCACATTATACTGCATTTGTGTTTATATTTCCATTGTGTCGGTATTTTATACCATTTATTTCCTTCTCTCAATCTTCACGACACTGAAACAATTTGCTTACTGTGAAACTATAACCTTTGATGTGACATGTGATGTCAGGAGTGACACCGTGAGGTGATGTCATGGAGTGACATCACGAGGTGACATCAGGCAGACATCGCAAGGTGACATCCTGGAGTGACGTCAGGCAGCATGGTGACGTTAGTGAAGTGAAGATTGTGAAGTCGGGCAGCATTGTGGGTGACGTTGTGAAGTCGAGCAGTATTGTGGGTGATTCATTCATTCATTCATTAGAGATTTGCCGGTACTTCCGGCCCGGGTCTTCTCCAGATGGTGACCCGGCGGTGGCCCCCGGGGTGGGGGTGTCGTTCGTCTTCTTCATTCTTCTATCTTCTCTCTTGGGCCCTCCGGTTGGAGGGGTAACTTCTTCTATTTTTGCACTGATTCCACCAGTGGGGAGTGTCTTCTCGCTTGGGATCTTCAGTGTCACAGTTGGGCAGAGGCAGAAAACAGGGTCCCATTGGAGCCACACCCCAGCTTTAGCAGACAGCAAAGTGCTGGGGAAACTTGTCTTGATGGTAGTGCAGAGGGGGATACCCTCTGCACCAGTCTGATTCGGAGGTATCAGCCTGTTCTTCAGTGCTTCGTGGTCGATTCCAGCGTTGCTGAGGGCGGTGTAGATACGGTTGGCAAAGCGTTCCAAGTTGGGTGACAAAATGTCGGTGATGTGAAGTCGGGCAGGAACGTGGGTGACGTCGTGAAGTCGGGTAGCATCGTGACGTCAGGGAAGTGATGTGAGCAGCATCGCGACGTCAAGGAAGTGATGCGGGCAGCATAGTGACATCATGGGTTGATGAGCAGCAGCGTGGGTGACATCGTGAGGTGATGCGGGCAGCAGACCACATCGTGGCTTGGGATCTGGCTTGTTAACCCACGTTGCTTGTAGATCCACACGTGGCTTCGTGATCTACGTGGCTTCGAGTGACCTCGGGCACTCGGAAACACAGCTCTGGCAAAGAATTCACACTGAATTCACAGAGAAACAGCAGAGAGAGAGTGATGTAGTGTGGTGGTAGGAGCATTGTGGCATATGGTGAGCGTGGGTGAGGCAAGGACTCCGCCGCATCCTCCTCCCTACCCACTCGGAAGATAGTGCAGATTCTACCAAAGTGGGCACAGAAATCACCACAAACTCACCTCTGACTTGCTGAAATACCCACGTTGAGCTGAACAACAACCGCAGAAACATACAGATGACGCTGAACACATGACTGAGAAACAGCGTGGGGTGCTGTGGGGTGAAGTCGGCTAAGATCCAGCATGTACCTGTGTCTGGATGCTGAAACTTGCAGACACAACATCAGGATAACTCGTTGAGAGACGGATGCTTCTCGTGTGGAACGATGAAGTAAAAGCATCTTCTTTACCCTTCCTCTCTCCGGCAAACAACTGCTGCAACCACCGCTTCCACCAATTTCGTAGAATATTATGTGCCAATTTGGTAGCGGGAGTCAGTGATAAAGCTTCGGAGGCTTCTTACTTTATTTGCGGTTCGTGGTATACAGTGTGTTTAAGTTGCCTTGGCCCAGGAGGGCCATGCCCAACAAGGGAGAAAGGAGTAGGCTTGAGATAAAGACACATATGCAACATCTGGGTATCTTTATTGTAGACGTTTCGCCATCCAGTGGCTTTATCAATACAAATTCTAGGACATAACTTGAAGACAGTAGAACTATGTACAGAAGATGAGGTAATCAGTCCCTCAACCTAGGAGTAGGTGCGAAGAGCACCATAGTCGTGGAGATTCTGAAGCAGAAGACAGGATCCTGGCGCTTATATAGTAACGTCAGGTGTAGCAGACGAGGGCATATTCACTGGTAGGCGGGATTCCCCAGTGGAAGTAGGTCATTCCCAAAGAGATGGGTTAGTTGTAGTAGTAGTAGTAGTTGTCGTAGCCGTGAAGGTTATGTACATGTCCTCAGAATTAAGATTCCATGATGTTGCAGTGTCTGACAAGTTGTGTACGAATGGTATATAATACCGACAAGATGAGATAAAGACACAGTGAATATGCCCTCGTCTGCTACACCTGACGTTACTATATAAGCGCCAGGATCCTGTCTTCTGCTTCAGAATCTCCACGACTATGGTGTTCTTCGCACCTACTCCTAGGTTGAGGGACTGATTACCTCATCTTCTGTACATAGTTCTACTGTCTTCAAGTTATGTCCTAGAATTTGTATTGATAAAGCCACTGGATGGCGAAACGTCTACAATAAAGATACCCAGATGTTGCATATGTGTCTTTATCTCATCTTGTCGGTATTATATACCATTCGTACACAACTTGTCAGACACTGCAACATCATGGAATCTTAATTCTGAGGACATGTACATAACCTTCACGGCTACGACAACTACTACTACTACAACTAACCCATCTCTTTGGGAATGACCTACTTCCACTGGGGAATCCCGCCTACCAGTGAATATGCCCTCGTCTGCTACACCTGACGTTACTATATAAGCGCCAGGATCCTGTCTTCTGCTTCAGAATCTCCACGACTATGGTGCTCTTCGCACCTACTCCTAGGTTGAGGGACTGATTACCTCATCTTCTGTACATAGTTCTACTGTCTTCAAGTTATGTCCTAGAATTTGTATTGATAAAGCCACTGGATGGCGAAACGTCTACAATAAAGATACCCAGATGTTGCATATGTGTCTTTATCTCATCTTGTCGGTATTATATACCATTCGTACACAAGGAGTAGGCTTGTTGACTCTAAGGCGATGAGGGTTGAAGTGGTATGCCCACAAGGCTTGTCCTCTGGTGGCAACTATAAAAACTAGGCTACATGCACAGTGTATTCATGCACACTGGTGTGATCATACAGGGTGGTGTGATCATACAGGGTGGTGTGGTCATACAGGGTGGTGTGGTCATACAGGGTGGTGTGATCATCCATGGTGGTATGATCATCCACAATGGTGTGATCATACATAAGAACATAAGAAAAAAGGAACACTGCAGCAGGCCTACTGACCCATGCGAAGCAGGTTTATGCCCCCCCCCGGTTTAACCCAATGACCCACCTAATCAGGTCACTTCCACTTAAGGAAGGAGCACCGCATCAGACCTAGTAGCACAAGCTAGTCAGGTAATACTCACACCCATCCACACCCACTCATGTAAGAACATAAGAACATAAGAATGGAGGAACACTGCAGAAGGCCTACTGGCCCATGCGAGGCAGGTCCTTATCAAAACGACTACTACCTAAAGCTTCCCAAGAAATAACTCCCTATTTTTAAAGCTACACAACGTTTTAGCCGCAATAACTGTACTCGGGAGTTTGTTCCACTCATCCACAACTCTATTACCAAACCAGTGCTTTCCTATATCCTTCCTGAATTTGAATTTTTCCAACTTGAAACCATTGCTGCGAGTCCTGTCTTGTAATAAAGTTGGTAGAATTACCGACAATATGTAAAGTAAAAGGACACAAGTGCAACTAATGTGACATTTATTGTGGCAACGTTTCGCTCTCCAGGAGCTTTATCAAGCTAGAAATTTTCAGCACGCTATTTACGTCCCCTTTATTTATTCCTGTTTTCCATTTATACACCTCGATCACATCCCCCTTAATTCTACGCCTTTCGAGAGAGTGCAGATTCAGGGCCCTCAGTCTATCCTCATAGGGAAGATTTCTGATACATGGGATCATCTTTGTCATCCTCCTCTGTACGTTTTCCAGAGCATTTATATCCATTCTGTAATACGGTGACCAGAACTGAGCAGCATAGTCTAAATGAGGTCTAACGAAGGATATATAGAGTTGAAGAACAACCTGAGGACTTCTATTATTTATACTTCTAGATATGAAGCCAAGGATTCTGTTAGCTTTATTGCGAGCACTAATGCACCGTTGCCTTGGTTTTAGATTGCTGCTAACCAGAACTCCTAAATTATTATACACTTAGGCCATCCAAGTGTTCTTTATATATTACTACATCTTTACTACCTCCTGTTGTTAGGTAAGACACATATGCAACAGTTAGTTAGGTAAGACACATGTTAGGTATCTTTATTATGAAACGTTTCGCCTACACAGTAGGCTTCTTCAGTCAAGTACAGAAAAGTTGATGGACTGATTACATCGTCTTCAAGTATCTTCTGCTTCTATCAACTTTTCTGTACTTGACTGAAGAAGCCTACTGTGTAGGCGAAACGTTTCATAATAAAGATACCTAACTGTTGCATATGTGTCTTACCTAACAACCTGTCGGTATTTTATACCATTTTAATGCACTACCTCCTGTTACATATCCATCCAGCTTCGAGAGACACCATCAAGGTTTCCATCAAATTATTCAGTTCCAGCAAGACCTCCCACATTACCAGCAGAGTCAGGGCAACGATGAGCCTCTGTATCATATTCGAGTTCAAAGAGGAACGTCGACCTACATTGCTTTGGCTTCCAGAATCACCAAAACGGTGTCCGCATGATGTATGTCTTGACACTAATTTGCATTAATTCTAAGAGTAACTTCGGGTACTCGCTCCTTGCAGATATGGAGCCACTCAGACTCGTACCTTACACTTCTCAATGTATTAGTCATATTAATTAACATCAAATTTAGTGGCGGGTTTTGTGAGTTTTCGTTGTCTTGTTCCTTGTTTTCACACGAATTTGGCTTCCCTCTGTAATTCATTGTTTTGAATTCACACTCTTCAGAGTCCCTGGCAAATTATAATTTTAGTTACCATCTTCACGGATTAGTTATCATATCGGAATATGATTCTTACGTATCATATAATACAAAGGTATCAGAATATGATACTCATAATTTGAGAGAACCCGCAGTAATGGATTTAAATTAGATAAGTTTAGATTTAGAAAGGACATAGGAAAGTATTGGTTTGGAAATAGGGTAGTAGATGAGTGGAACAGTCTACCTAGTTGGGTTATTGAGGCTAGGACTTTGGGTAGTTTCAAATTTAGGTTGGATAAATACATGAGTGGGATGGGTTGGATTTGAGTGGGACTTGCACATCAGAGCTTATTTCTTGGGTAGCATTGAAAATTGGGTAGGTCAGTGGTGAAGTGTACTTAGCTCAGTGAAGACCTGTTTGTGTGCTCTTGAGTGGTGACCTGTACTTTGAGTGCTGACCTGTACTTAACTCTGTGAAGAAGTGTCTTGTTTGCTCCCGTGGACTGAACCAAGATGCCCTCCATCGAGCAACTTTACCAGCAACTTAAGGAAGAATTGAGGGCAGCGAAGATGGAGATACGGCGATTGACCGAGGAAAACAAGAGGATTCGTAGTAGTCCTCCTGTTTCGAGTCCTCAGGTCAAGAAGGGATCGTGGTCAGTGGTTGGACAGCAGGGTACGACGAAGTTGACGATCAAGAAGACGAATGGAAAGCCAGAAACGATGAAGAAGAAAGAGACTGCTGTGGAAACTCCCGTGGAAACCTCCAACGCATTCTCGGTGCTACCCGACGAATGTGAGTCTACTACTGGGATCGTCACGACGAACGACAACAAGGAAGGTAAGAATATTGTTGTTGTTGGGGATAGCCAGGTTAGATACATGGATAGGGCATTCTGCTTGAAGGACAGGAGTAGGAGACAAAGGGTATGCTTTCCTGGGGCTGGGATAGAGGACATTGTTAGCCGGCTTGACAACATCATGAACGGTAATGGGATCAATCCTATTATTTGCCTCAGTGCTGGAGGCAATGATGTAGGCAAGCGTAGAAGTGAGGATTTAGTTAGAAAGTTCAGGACAGCTATAGACATGATTAGGAAGAAGGGGGGGCGCCCTGTTATATGTGGCATTTTGCAAGAAGAGGTGTTGGTAATGAATGGTTGTCCAGAGCAATTGGTATTAATTGTTGGCTGGATAAACACTGTAAGGATAATACAGTACCATTCATTGACAACTGGGACAACTTCTATGGCCGAAATGACATGTATGCCAGGGATGGGGTTCACTTATCCAGGGCAGGTGTGGGTTTTCTTGCTAACTCAGTTGAGGGGGTTGTTAGGACTTTAAACTAGGATTAGTTAGAGGTATGGGTTTTGAAATGATTAATAATGAATATGGATATATTGACTTATGCTCTGATATTAAGAATCTTAATAGTAACTGTCATGGAGTAACTCTGGGTAATGATAATTTCAGAAATTGTGTAAAAACAAAGACGAATAGGAAAAATGTGCAGAAGAAAAAACATATGATGGTATTTTATGCTAACAGTCGAAGTGCAAGAAATAAAATTAATGAACTACGTTTGGTAGCATGTGCTGGGAACTTTGATATCATTGCATTAACTGAAACGTTGTATGATTTAAAGAGTCGGGATATGACTGCTGAGTGTAATATTCAGGGATTTAAGTTATTCAATGTGGATAGATGTAATGGGAAGGGGGGAGGAGTTGCATTGTATGTTCGAGAAAATATTTAATTGTTGCATAAAAAAGGTATAAAAATAGATGGAGCAGTAACAGAGTCTGTTTGGGTAGAGTTCGTGGAGGGTCAAGAAAAACTAATTCTAGGTGTAATATACCGACCTCCAGGCTTGGATCACGATAGAGGGAGACTTCTTTGGGACGAAATTGTTAGGGCTTCTGGACACAGTAACGTAGTCATAGTAGGGACTTTAAACTTTAGCCAAATTGACTGGAATTCTTTGACAGGGAATCTAGAGTCCAGTGACTTCATGGAAACAGTTTAGGACTGTTTTCTGAAACAGAGTGTAACTGAACCTACCAGGGGTAATAATTTGCTAGACCTAGTCTTGTCAAATAAGGAAACACTCGTGAATAATCTGGAGATCACTGAAGAGCTTGGCGCAAGTGATCACAAATCCATCACCTTTAGCATTAATTGGGAATGCAAGAATAATGATAATACAGTAAAAATCCCCGATTTTCGTTCTGCCGATTATAATGGACTTAGGGAACATCTGTCTAATCTTGATTGGGGTTATCTAGCTAATGATTTTATTGACGATTTAAACATACTTATGAAAATGAAGGGATCTGCTTTTATGATTGTTTTCTTAATAATGTACACAGTGCCCAGAGTGTATACATTCCCCAGAGAGAAATTAGGTCTAATAATAACGATCCCAAATGGGCTAACAGGAGGCTAAAGCATCTATTAGGGGAGAAAAGGGGAATTTATAGGCGCATCAGAAGAGGAGAGGTTAACCTTACTGACCAATATGTTCAGCTTAAAAGAGAAGTAAAAAAGGCGATTAGAAAGGCTAAATGTGACTATGAAATTAGAGTTGCTAATGAATCAAAGACTAATCCAAAGGGGTTCTTTCAAGTGTATAGGACGAAGGTGAAGGAAAAAGTAGGACCTCTGAAATCTGGGAATGGACAGCTGACGGATAATGAACTGGAAATGTGTTCCTTATTTAATGACTATTTTTTGTCAGTTTTTACACAGGAAGATGTAAATGAGATTCCAGTAATTAACAATTATTTAGTTCCTGATGAATTTAAGTTAACTAATATTACTGTCACGAGGGACATGGTTATTAAACAGATAGACAAACTGAAACAAAATAAGTCCCCGGGACCCGATGACTTGTTTTCAAGGGTACTTAAGGAATGCAAGATGGAGCTTAGTCAGCCATTAACGAGTGTATTCAATGCGTCCATCCTTACCAGTGTTGTGCCAGAGATGTGGAAGATGGCTAATGTGGTTCCTATATTCAAATCAGGGGATAAGTCCACTCCTTCAAATTACCGTCCAATAAGCCTGACATCTGGCAATATAAACACAAATGCAGTATAATGTGATCCTTTATTGACTACGTTTCGCCCACACAGTGGGCTTTTTCAAGTCACAAACAGAACTACCTGGGGTGGAAGGAACGCGAGTATTTATAGTCCGGCTGAGGTCAGGTGAAGAATGCTGCATCTGATGATGTACCGAGTGGGGTTATAGAGTCTAAAAACTTGGGTAGCATGGAAAGGAGATTGGATAAGTTTGTGAGCAGACCTTCTACAGTGTTCTTATGTGGGATAGCGATGAAGAAGTTTCTTGGCAAGTGGTTCAGCTATGTTATAGAAGCCACTATTCTGGTTGAAGTTGTCGGATATAGAAATAAGTGATGATTCCAGGATTCTTCGGTATTGAGTGTTGTCTTCTGTGGCGATAAGTCTTGAGTTTCTGTAGTTTATCAAGTGGTTGTGTGAATTACGGTGTTGTACGCAGGCATTCCTTGTGTCGTCAGACCTGCTTGCGTATTGGTGTTCTGAAATACGTGTTTGGAGGTCCCTTGATGTTTCACCCACGTATAACTTGTTGCAGTCATTGCAAGGGATTATGTATACCCCTGCAGAGGATGGAGGCTTGTCCTGCCTACTACTGGTGATGTTCCTTGATGGTCGTGGTTGTGGAGGTAGATACTTGGAATGATGTTTTGGTAAAGATGTTGGAAACATGTTTGGCAATGGAGTTGGTGGGAAGGACTATGTATCTCTTCTCGGCAGTGTCTTCTCTGGGTGTGTTGAAGATGTTTAATGCTCGCCGTCTACAGTCTCTGATGAAGTGACGAGGATAGTGGAGTTTAGAAAATATTTGTTCAATTATAGTGCATTCTTCCTCAAGGAACTCGTTGCTGCAGATTCTGAGTGCACGTAGGAAGAAGCCTATAATTACACCACGTTTGGTTTTGGTGTCGTGGTGGGAGTAGAAGTGGAGAAGATCGTTTTGGTTGGTGGGTTTTCGATAGACTTTAAAACTTGTCCAGTCTCCTTTCCAAGCTACCCAAGTTTTTAGACTCTATAACCCCACTCGGTACATCATCAGATGCAGCATTCTTCACCTGACCTCAGCCGGACTATAAATACTCGCGTTCCTTCCACCCCAGGTAGTTCTGTTTGTGACTTGAAAAAGCCCACTGTGTGGGCGAAACGTAGTCAATAAAGGATCACATTATACTGCATTTGTGTTTATATTGCCATTGTGTCGGTATTTTATACCATTTATTTCCAAGCCTGACATCTATAGTGGGCAAGTTATTAGAATCAATTATAGCTGACATTATCAGAAGTCACCTTGAAGAGCATAACTTGATAAATGAATCTCAGCATGGATTCACGAGAGGTCGTTCCTGCCTGACAAACTTACTGACGTTCTTCAATAGAACATTTGAGGCAGTTGACAGTGATAAGGAATATGATATTGTTTATTTGGATTTTAGTAAAGCCTTCGACAGAGTACCTCACAATAGACTCTTAAGAAAAGTGGCAGCTCATGGTATAGGAGGTAAAGTTCTAGCATGGATTGAGGCATGGCTTACCAATAGAAAGCAGAGAGTTACCATTAATGGAGTGAAATCTGAATGGGGATTAGTCACTAGTGGCGTTCCACAAGGATCAGTTTTAGGCCCTCTCTTGTTCATAATTTACATTAATGACCTTGATGAAGGGATTACTAGTGACATGAGTAAGTTTGCTGATGATACAAAGATAGGCCGTATAATTCACTCTGAGGAGGATATGAATGAACTCCAGGACGATTTGAACAAATTAATGTCTTGGTCTGAGAAATGGCAGATGAAGTTTAATGTGGATAAGTGTAAGGTACTTGCCCTTGGTAATGAAAATAACCCTCGAAGCTATAATCTAGGTGAAGTAGAGCTTGGTCATACAGAATGTGAAAAAGACTTGGGAGTCATGGTAAGCAGAAATCTAAAGCCAAGACAGCAGTGCCTCAGTGTGCGCAACAAGGCCAACAGATTACTTGGATTTATCTCAAGAAGTATAAGTAACAGAAGTCCAAAAGTTATTTTACAGCTCTATACATCACTAGTGAGGCCTCATTTAGATTATGCTGCTCAGTTTTGGTCCCCTTACTACAGGATGGACATAGACTCATTAGAGAACATACAGAGAAGAATGACTAAAATGATTTACTGTGTAAGGAACCTCCCGTATGAAGATAGACTTAAAGCCTTAAATCTCCACTCTCTGGAGAGGCGTAGAATGAGGGGAGATATCATTGAAGTGTATAAGTGGATGACGGGCATAAACAAGGGAGACATTAATAAAGTACTGAGGGTGTCAAACCAGGTAAGAACCAGGAATAATGGATTTAAGTTGGATAAATTTAGATTTAGAAAGGATATAGGTAAGTACTGGTTTTCTAACAGGGTTGAAGATGCCTGGAACAGCCTTCCCAGTGGGGTGATAGAGGTTAGGACCTTGGGTAGCTTTAAGAAGAGACTGGACGAATATATGAGTGGGAGGGGCTGGGTTTGATTGGTGTCAAGGGGTTCGGGAGTTATTTCTTGAGTAGCTTTAGGTAGATGTCGTTTTGATAAGGACCTGCCTCGTATGGGTCAGTAGGCCTTCTGCAGTGTTCCTACATTCTTATGTTCTTATGTTCTTATGTTTGTTAGTGGGATGAATTGTAAAGGACCTGCCTAGTATGGGCCAACAGGCCTGCTGCAGTGTTCCTCCTTTCTTATGTTCTTATAAGAACATAAGAACATAAGAAAGGAGGAACACTGCAGCAGGCCTGTTGGCCCATACTAGGCAGGTCCTTTACAATTCATCCCACTAACAAACATTTGACCTACCCAATTTTCAATGCTACCCAAGAAATAAGCTCTGATGTGCAAGTCCCACTCAAATCCAACCCTTCCCACTCATGTATTTATCCAACCTAAATTTGAAACTACCCAAAGTCCTAGCCTCAATAACCCAACTAGGTAGACTGTTCCACTCATCTACTACCCTATTTCCAAACCAATACTTTCCTATGTCCTTTCTAAATCTAAACTTATCTAATTTAAATCCATTACTGCGGGTTCTCTCTTGGAGAGATATCCTCAAGACCTTGTTAATATCCCCCCTATTAATACCTATCTTCCACTTATACACTTCGATCAGGTCTCCCCTCATTCTTCGTCTAACAAGTGAATGTAACTTAAGAGTCTTCAATCTTTCTTCATAAGGAAGATTTCTAATGCTATGTATTAATTTAGTCATCCTACGCTGAATGTTTTCTAACGAATTTATGTCCATTCTGTAATATGGAGACCAGAATTGAGCTGCATAATCTAGGTGAGGCCTTACTAATGATGTATAAAGCTGCAGTATGACCTCTGGACTTCTGTTGCTTACACTTCTTGATATAAATCCCAGTAATCTATTTGCCTTATTACGTACGCTTAGGCATTGCTGTCTTGGTTTAAGGTTGCTGCTTACCATAACCCCCAAGTCCTTTTCGCAATCTGTATGGTTAAGTTTTACATTATTTAACTTATAAGTGCTAGGGTTATGGACACTCCCGAGCTTCAGAACCTTGCATTTATCTACATTGAACTGCATCTGCCACTTTTCTGACCAAGAGTAGAGTTTGTCTAAATCCTCCTGAAGTTCCCTAACATCTACGTTTGAATCAATTATCCTACCTATCTTCGTGTCATCGGCGAATTTGCTCATATCACTAGTAATTCCTTCATCAAGATCATTGATATATATTATAAACAACAATGGGCCCAAGACTGATCCCTGTGGAACGCCACTTGTTACTGATCCCCACTCGATTTAACCCCATTTATGGACACTCTTTGCTTCCTGTCTGTGAGCCATGATTCGATCCACGGAGCACCCTTCCCCCAATGCCATGAGCTGCTACTTTCTTCAACATCTTTGGTCAGAAAAAACTAAAAAATTTTTAAAAAGTTAATAAATTGTTAGCAAAGGGCGGCCCTTGTAAAACCATGCTGGATCTTAAAAATATGCTTCAGTGGCTTTTAAATTCGCATAAATTTATTTATAATTTCCACAATTGGGGGTAGGTTATTGGGCTAATTTGAGGTAAGACTGTCCCTGTTTTAAAAAAAGGGAAAACATTTGCCATTTCCCCTACGACCTGCCGTTTGAAAAGGATAAATTAAAAAAAATTTTTTAAAAGGGTTCAAGCTTTCCATTTTCATTCCCTTTTGAACCCTTTAAAAAATCATCAGGCCCCGGGGTTTTTTTGTTTTTTTCTATTTTCAAACCATTTTATGTGACTTGAGACATAATTTTTTTCCTGTCCAATAAAAAAATTACCGGGAATTTTTGTTCTTCTGTGTAAAAAAGAGAGAATTAAATTTTAAAATTTACACATTTCCCTTCCTTGTCAGTAAAATGCCAAAAATTTTAGGGGCCTATCTTTCCTGACTTTTTTCTTATACCTGGAAAAACCTTTTTTGGGGTTTGTTTGAATTTTCCCCGCAACTTTAATCATAATCCTTTTTGCTTTTCTAATTCCCTTTTTTTTTCCTCTTTTAATGAATATATATTTCTAATGCCCCCCCCTCTTTTGATTGCCTATAAATTCCTTCTTTTGCCATAGATATTTAACTATTTTCATCCATTTTGGGTCATTTTGTTTGATTATTTCCTATTGGGATTAAATTTTTGAGCAGCAAAATTATTGGGATCAAGAAAACCATAATAGCCTTTCGTCACCAGTTTAACCCATATAAGTTTTTTCTAGCCCATGAAAACGCCAGCGAAAATCGGGACGGAGATTATTCCCATATTAATTTCCATTAATTACATGAATTTATTTGTGGTCCTCCCAAATTTTCTTAACCTTTTAAATTATTAAAGGGTTTCATTTTGCCAGAACCAAGTCAAGGAGGTTATTTCCCCTTGTTGGTTTTGTCACAAACTGTTAAAAAAAAATCCTGGACTATTCAAAAGTATGATTTTAAATTCCGTCAAAGTTCCAATCAATTGATAAAGTTAAATCTCCAAAATTTCACACATTTTTGTTTGTGCCCCAAAAATTTCTCCATAGAGTTTCCCCGGCCCCTTATCAAAATTTGGGGCCCCTAATCACACCCAAAATTAATTTTTTTTTGGCCCCCGAAAACTAACCAAACAGATTTTATGGTTACCCTTTTAATTAATACCCCTTTTTAACAAACATTTAAGCTCTGACATACATGCCACCCACCCCTTCCCGTTACCTTCATGTGGAAAATTTAAAACCTTTTAATGTGACATTCGAGGCATTCCACTTTTTGATTACCAGGTCTCAGTTATGCAAATAATCTATGTTTCCTGCCTTGCAATTAATCTTACTCTCATCTTATTCCTTACACTCGCTATTTAGTATAAATTTTTAAGGGGGCCCCCCTTTTCCTTTCCCTTCCCGTCCTTTTTTCTACCTATTATGTCATTTAAAAATTCCCCTGGGTAATTCCCTTTTTTCCTTTACTGTTTCCAACCATGTTAACCCTGCTTTGTTTCCCCCAAAACCCATACCTCTATTTTCCTAGTTTAAAACATAACACCTCCCTCAATGGTTGGCCCTGCTACCACCCCACCCTAGAAGTGACCCATCCCTTGCATACATGTCATTTTTGCCATAGAAAGATGTTCCCCGTTGTCAATGAATGTTGCAATTTCCTTCAGTATTTGTCAGCCAGCAATTTACACCAATTGCCTCTGGACAACCATTCAAATTTTCCAAATCCCTTCCCGGGAAAATGCCACATATGAGGTTCCCCCCTTCTTTAATTTATTTTATGCTGACTTACCCCTTTAAACAGTCCTCACTCCTACTCTTCCAAATCTTCCTCCAGACTGAGACAGATTTAAAAGGGTTGTCCCATTACCTCCCTGATTATCCAGCCGGTTAAAAATTCCCCACCCAGCCCCAGGAAAAACATTATCTCTCTCCTCTCTATCCTTTACAAAGCACCATATTTTAACTGGATCCCCAACCACAAAATGGTTACCTTTCCTTGGGGGGGCCGTAGTATCTTATTCCCTCACTGGCCAGGTAGCATTCACCAAAAAGAGAATTCCACTAGTTTCATTTCTTTCCTTTGGGGTTTTACTGGGATGCCACTTAACGGGGCTGGATGCCCCCCTGTGGTGCCGTTTGGGATTCCCATAAAACCTCCTCCAGGAGAGAAAGATTGAATTTTACGGGAGGGCCTTTCCCCCTCCAACCTTTTTTAATCTTCCCCGCCCCTTGGGGGGCCTTAGCCCCCTGGGGAAAACCCCCTCCCTTAACTACTCACAACCTAATTTACTAGAACCTCTTTTTCCTCCCCGTAATCCCCGACTCCCGTTTACCCAACTCGATCCTCCACTGCTAAACTGCCAAGAGAAAGGGGGGATACCTGGTTCGATTCACGAGAGGACACAGAGGCTTTCCCGGAAAAGAAAACAGGTGAGGGCGGGGAAAACCCTCATTCTTCTCCTTAGTTCCTTGTTGGACGGCTAATAACTGCCACTTAATAAAAGTAGATCTTAATTTGGTTGCCCTTTTTTTATTTTTGATAATTGAAACCCAAACAAAAGTCATTGGTTTGAATAAGTAATTAAAATTTGGGTTCTAAAAAACTAAAAAAGATTAGGGGCCAATTTAAAAGTTAGGATTTTAATATGCGCCTTTTGGTTTGGTTAAAAGGATGGTATAATTCTCGGAAAATTACAAGAGGATGACAAAGTTGATCCCATGTATCAGAAACCTTCCCTATGAGGATAGACTAAGGGCCCTGAATCTGCACTCTCTAGAACATAAGAAGAACATAAGAACGAAGGAACACTGCAGAAGGCCTACTGGCCCATGCGAGGCAGGTCCAAGTCTCCTACCGGCTTAAGCCAATGCACCCAACCTAGTCAGGTCAGGTCACATTGACTTAAGGGAGGAACACGGCAACCGACCTGTTAGCACAAGCTATCAGGTCTAACTCACACCCACCCACATTTACTCATGTAGAATTAGGGGGGATATGATTGAGGTGTATAAATGGAAGACAGGAATAAATAAAGGGGATGTAAATAGTGTGCTGAAAATATCTAGCCTAGACAGGACTCGCAGCAATGGTTTTAAGTTGGAAAAATTCAGATTCAGGAAGGATATAGGAAAGTACTGGTTTGGTAATAGAGCTGTGGATGAGTGGAACAAACTCCCGAGTACAGTTATAGAGGCCAGAACGTTGTGTAGCTTTAAAAATAGGTTGGATAAATACATGAGTGGATGTGGGTGGGTGTGAGTTGGACCTGATAGCTTGTGCTACCAGGTCGGTTGCCGTGTTCCTCCCTTAAGTCAATGTGACCTGACCTGACTAGGTTGGGTGCATTGGCTTAAGCCGGTAGGAGACTTGGACCTGCCTCGCATGGGCCAGTAGGCCTTCTGCAATGTTCCTTCGTTCTTATGTTCTTATGTTCTTATCTGGGTATCTTTATTGTAGACGTTTCGCCATCCAGTGGCTTTATCAATACAAATTCCAGCCAGGACATAACTTGAGGACAGTAGGATATAGTCCTACTGTCCTCAATTTATATCATGGAATTTGTATTGATAAAGCCATTGGATGGCGAGACGTCTACAGTAAAGATACCCAGATGTTGCACATGTGTCTTAATTTGAACACTAGTGTTCACCTACACTAGATACTCATGGTGAACACTACACAATTTCTGTTACGTGCTTTGAGGCTCATGGGTCTGCGATTATGCAGTATGGTGACATCTTTCTCGGACAGCGGAGCAATAGAAGTTCTTTAGTTACTATTAATAAGCAATTATTAGATAGCAGATAATGTCTATTAACTAGCGAAGTAGGATAATTTGAGATGAGGTACTGGCAAAGAAGGAATAATGGTTGATTATTGGCGAAGAATAGTAGCCCAATTAGTTGAAACTATCCTCGGCTGTGCGTTGAAAACAACTGTTGGAAGGACTTTAATCTTTGTACTTCCAGTGACTTTTGGAACACAGAGTCGAGAGTTATTTCTTAATTCGCAGCTGAACATTTAGCGATAATGAAAATGTTTTAATTGAAAGGCCATTAGGCTTAGGCGTGAAAGATTAATCAGAATCTATACCGAATTGATAAAGGATTAGAGAATATTAAGGCATAATACAGTGAATGGAACACACAAATAACCTTCTTATAGAAGACTAATATATGACGACGATTCAGTCTGACTTGGACCATTAATTTGTCATACTAGTTCATGGTCAAAATTGGACAGAAACCTCGTTATAAGTTTCAGTCTCGTATGTGCTGGTTATTTGTATAAGATAGAGAAATGATTGGTTCCGTACCTACACACCGAAAACAGGGATCACATCTCCTCATTACCCTCTCTTCACGCGTAAGGGGTATTTCCAACAAACTTCTGCCTTCGAGAGCAAGCCCGACATATTCCAGAAATGAGTTCCTCATTTTCCGGGTTATGATGCATAAGTAGGATTACAAGCGGCAGGCATTAACAGCTTGATAGATCAGGCCAGAGACTAGGAGGACTTGTCTGGGAACCAGCTGTCGCCAAAAGCGATTTCAGGCAACCCCCCGGTAATATCAACTTTAATTTACAACAATAACATCAACATTAAGATACAGGGGTAAATTTCCCATAGGGATGCAGATATATATAGCACACAGTCACCTTGTGTCTCTCTCCCTCTCGCCATATACCTTTAACTGTCACATCCTCTCACATCTTCTTTAACTACTCTACTGGGGAGAGGCACTTTTAACGCTCATCCACGATGACCATGTTTCTCATCACCCATCAACCTCTCCATGTTTTAAATACCTATGTTACTAAGGAAGTAGATCCCAAACCCAGAACTTGATCATGCATTGATCTGTCAAGCTGTTCCTCTTCCGACTCTCATTACTCTGAGTTCTTACTCCTGTCATTCACATTGATCCCCGTGGCAATTTGTGAGTACATTCCTTTTTCCCTGGTAATCCTCATACCATATTTACTTGCTAGTTACTGTAATTCTTCATCATGTATAACCTCCCTTTGCCAACCCATGAACTCGGGTAAACATGACGAATGTATTAACTGGTTTTCATTTTGTTGTATAATGCAGTTGGGATGGAATTACCTGCTTTAAGCCGTTACTATCACAATCAACAATCATATCGATCGTCTTCTACCTCATACACAAGCATAAGTAAACACAAGTTGCGTTACATGGTCAGATAAACAAATTTATGCAGTTTGTTTTTGTCCTTTTAGCGCAGACATCGTTCTTCACTTTTTTTTTAATCTGACATCGTTCGAAGATGTTGTAAAATACTTCTTCAGTTATAAATTATGAAAGCGTTCTTATTTCGAACACTTTATGCATTATGATATAATATATTTCAGTACTGACTCATTACTCTTAAATTTCAAATTACTGGAAGATATCTTTAACCACCTGTATAAGTGTTCATAGTAATCTAACTCTATCTCTCCTCTCGTGGTTGTGTTTAGAATTATTCTCTACATTATCGACCACTAGTACGTTTACAAACATACGCCTGCAATACCTGAATTGAAATAAAAACAGTAATTGCAGCCATCAGTTTTAGATATCTCCGAAGGTGATGTCTAAAAATGATGTGCACGGCAGAGGACTAAATTCTTGGAATTGGTTTGTTTACGGGCCCTATGACCAAAGTTGTTGAGCTCATTCCCAGGATACTAGAATCGCTCGGATAACTTACAAAATACTTAGTTACAGAGCTTCAAACTTTCACAAACGGTACCAAAAACCAAGAAGACGTAAGAGAGTAAAATTCAGCCCCGTAAGTTCAGATCTGACGAAATTGTGAGTAAAATAGTGTGAAATGTTTGCTATATTAAATAAATATAAGTTTACCTATTCTGAACGTGCCAGAGGCACGCTTACACTATAGTTATAAATCTGCAATATTAACTCCCCTCCTTCAGAGTGCAGACACTGTACTTCCCATTTCCAGGACTCGAGTCCGGCCTGCCGGTTTCACTGAAACCCTTAATAAATGTTACCCTGCACACACTCCAACAGCACGTCAAGCCCTAGAAACCATTTGTCTCCATTCACTCCTATCTAACACGCTCACGCATGATTGCCCCTCTCAAACAAAACCTCCTTTACATCCTTCTTCCCACCTTCCCTCCAATACAGATATACACACTCTCGAAATTGTTCTATTTTGTTCCATCTTCTCTGTATGTCCAAACCTCCTCAACAACCCCTCCTCAGGCCTCTGGATAAAGTTTTGGTAATCATGCACCTCCTCCTAATTTCCAAATTGCAGATTCTCTGCATTAAATTCAAACGACATATTGCACTCAGACATGGCCTCTCCACTGCCTCCAGCCTTTTCCTTGTTGCAACATTCACCACCCATTTTCCCCACCCATACACTCCCCTCATAGACTCTCCTCTTTGCTTCCATTGGCAAGGTTCTTTGTCTCCACAGACTCCAAAGTGCACCACTCACCTTTTTTTCCTCTCATCAATTCTATGTTTCACCTCATCTTTCATACACTCATCTGCTGACACGTCCACTCCTAAAATACCTGAATACATTCACCTCCTCCATACTTTCTCCCTCAATCCGATGTCCTATCTTTCGTCACCTATTTTTTTTATCCTCATTACCATACTCTTTCCTATATTCACATTTTATTTTCTTCTTTTACATATCCGACCAAACTCATCCACCAACCTCTGCAACTTTTCTTCAGAATTTCCCCAAAACACAGTGTCATCAGCAAAGAGCAACTGTGACAACTCCAAGTTTGTATTAGATTCTTTATCTTTTAACCTCACACCTCTTGTCAACATGAGCATTCACTTCTCTTACAACCCCATCTATAAATATATTGAACAACCATGGTGATATCACACATCCTTGTCTAAGGCCTACTGTTACTGGGAAATAATCTCCCTCTCTCCTACATGTTCTAACCTCTTTTAACTATACTGTAACTCTTCATTGCATTCAGTAACCTACCTCTTATTCCATACATTTGCAACATCTGCCACATTGCTTCCTTATTCTCCCTGTCATACACCTTTTCTAAATCCATAAATGCCACAAAGACCTCTTTACCCTTATATATATTCTGTTCACCTATATGTTTCACTGTAAACACCTGGTCCACACACCCCCTACCTTTCCTAAAGCCTCCTTGTTCATCTGCTATCCTACTCTCCGTCCTACTCTTAATTCTTTCAATAATAACTCTTCCATACACTTTACCAGGTATAATGTTTGCACTTATGTGTTTTCCTTGACTTTTTACAAAGGAACTATGCATTCTCCATGCCAATCCCTAAGTACCATACCCTCTTCCATACATTTATTAAATATCCCCACCCTCTTTTAACATATGTATCTTTATCCCATTAATCTCTGCTGCCTTACCACCTTTCAATCTACCCACTGCCTCACGAACTTCCCCCACAACCACAACTGGCTCTTCCTCACTCCTACAAGATGTTATTCCTCCTTGCTCTATACACGAAATCAGAGCTTAGCTGATAAACGTTTACCTCTCTCTTACTTGATGCTTCAATTTTCCTCGTATCCCATCTACCTTTTATTCTCACTGTAGCTATAACTAAATAGTGGCCCCTCTATAAACATGTACATCGTGAAATCTACTCAACAGTCTCCTATCTACCAATACATAGTCCAGCAAACTACGATCATTACGCCCTACATCACATCTTGTATACTTATTTGTCTTCTTTTTCTTGAAATATGTATTAACCATAGCCAAACCCTTTTGTATATAAAGTTAAATCAAAGGGTCCCAATTATCATTTACATCTGGCCCTCCAAATGTGCCTACCACTCCCTCTCTAAATGTTTCTCCTACTTCAGCAATTAGGTCCTCTACCACAATTACTCTCTCACTTAGTTCTAAAGTTTCTACACACTCGTTTAACATCTCCCAAAATCTTTCTCCCTCCCCTACACTCCTCTCTTCTCCAGGTGCATACACACTTATTATGACCCACTTTTCGCATCCAACTCTAATTTTAATCCACATAATCCTTGAATTTATACATTTATATTCCCTCTTCTCCTTCCTTAACTGATCCTTCAACATTATTATTACCCCTTCCTTAGCTCTAACTCTTTCAGATACTCACCTATCCTATTCAGCTTTGTTTCGCTTAGAGTTAGGACATTCAACTACTTTTCATTCATAACATTATCAGTCATCTCTTTCTTATCCGCATTACATCCACGCATATTCAAATATCCCAGTTTTATCAAGTTTTTCTTTATACTTTTTTATTATTTTCTAGAGAAGGGGTTACTAGCCTATTGCTCCCGGCATTTTTAGTCGACTCATACGACACACATGGCTTACAGAGGAAAGATTATTTTCCACTTCTCCATAGTGAATAGAGAAAATAATGAAGAACAAGAACTATTAAGAAAAAGAAGAAAAACCTAGTTGTGTGTATTTATATGTATGCGTGTGCATGCCTGTGTAGTTTGACCTAAGTGTAAGTAGACGTAACAAGATATACCTGTCATCCAGCGTGTTCATGAGGCAAAGAAAAGAGAACCAGCAAGCCTACCATCATGTATAACAGGCTTCTGTTTCACACTCGGCAGGAAGGTAGTACCTCCCTGGGATGTTGCTGTCTACGTGAAAGTACTTGGAATTTAGCTTTATACAGAGTGGTTGTTTTGCGCACACACACACACACACACACACACACACACACACACACACACACACACACACACACACACACACACACAGGAAACAGAAACGAGGCACTAAACTACAGACCTGTGTCTCTGACATGTATTGTGTGCAAAGTCATGGAGAAGATTATC
>NC_069415.1:67519557-67624557 GCF_026875155.1 Cherax quadricarinatus | reverse complement strand
CACACCATCCTAGGTGCTAATCATGTGTTCTCCATGTATGTGAATGTCACACCATGCTAGGTGCTACTCATGTGCTCTCCATGTATGTGAATGTCACACCATGCTAGGTGCTACTCATGTGTTCTCCATGTATGTGAATGTCACACCATGCTAGGTGCTAATCATGTGCTCTCCATGTATGTGAATGTCACACCATGCTAGGTGCTACTCATGTGCTCTCCATCCATGTGAATGTCACACCATGCTAGGTGCTACTCATGTGCTCTCCTACAAGAACTATGTTATTGCTGTTCCTCGGCTAGCCTTCCTGCAAACCGTATAAATATATACAATACTTGTTGCCCTTCTGCTTGGTCTCCTACAAGGATGGTGACGGCGTGCTGTGCTTGGTCTCCTACAAGGATGGTGACGGCGTGCTGTGTTTGGTCTCCTACAAGGATGGTGACGGCGTGCTGTGTTTGGTCTCCTACAAGGATGGTGACGGCGTGCTGTGCTTGGTCTCCTACAAGGATGGTGACGGCGTGCTGTGCTTGGTCTCCTACAGGGATGGTGACGGCGTGCTGTGCTTGGTCTCCTACAAGGATGGTGACGGCGTGCTGTGCTTGGTCTCCTACAAGCCAGGTGACAGCGTGCTGTGCTTTGTCTCCTACAAGCCAGGTGACAGCGTGCTGTGCTTGGTCTCCTACAAGCCAGGTGACGGCGTGCTGTGCTTGGTCTCCTACAAGCCAGGTGACAGCGTGCTGTGCTTGGTTTCCTATAAGCCAGGTGACGGCGTGCTGTGCTTGGTCTCCTACAAGCCAGGTGACAGCGTGCTGTGCTTGGTCTCCTACAAGCCAGGTGACAGCGTGCTGTGCTTGGTCTACTACAAGCCAGGTGACAGCGTGCTGTGCTTGGTATCCTACAAGCCAGGTGACGGCGTGCTGTGCTTGGTCTCCTACAAGCCAGGTGACAGCGTGCTGTGCTTGGTCTCCTACAAGCCAGGTGACAGCGTGCTGTGCTTGGTCTCCTACAAGCCAGGTGACAGCGTGCTGTGCTTGGTCTCCTACAAGCCAGGTGACAGCGTGCTGTGCTTGGTCTCCTACAAGCCAGGTGACAACGTGCTGTGCTTGGTCTCCTACAAGCCAGGTGACAGCGTGCTGTGCTTGGTCTCCTACAAGCCAGGTGACAGCGTGCTGTGCTTGGTCTCCTACAAGCCAGGTGACGGCGTGCTGTGCTTGGTCTCCTACAAGCCAGGTGACAGCGTGCTGTGCTTGGTCTCCTACAAGCCAGGTGACGGCGTGCTGTGCTTGGTCTCCTACAAGCCAGGTAACAGCGAGCTGTCCTTGGTCTCCTACAAGCCAGGTGACAGCGTGCTGTGCTTGGTCTCCTACAAGCCAGGTGACAGCGTGCTGTGCTTGGTCTCCTACAAGCCAGGTGACAGCGTGCTGTGCTTGGTCTCCTACAAGCCAGGTGACAGCGTGCTGTGCTTGGTCTCCTACAAGCCAGGTGACAGCGTGCTGTGCTTGGTTTCCTATAAGCCATGTGACGGCGTGCTGTGCTTGGTCTCCTACAAGCCAGGTGACAGCGTGCTGTGCTTGGTCTCCTACAAGCCAGGTGACGGCGTGCTGTGCTTGGTCTCCTACAAGCCAGGTGACGGCGTGCTGTGCTTGGTCTCCTACAAGCCAGGTGACGGCGTGCTGTGCTTGGTCTCCTACAAGCCAGGTGACAGCGTGCTGTGCTTGGTCTCCTACAAGCCAGGTGACAGCGTGCTGTGCTTGGTCTCCTACAAGCCAGGTGACAGCGTGCTGTGCTTGGTCTCCTACAAGCCAGGTGACAGCGTGCTGTGCTTGGTCTCCTACAAGCCAGGTGACAGCGTGCTGTGCTTGGTCTCCTACAAGCCAGGTGACAGCGTGCTGTGCTTGGTCTCCTACAAGCCAGGTGACAGCGTGCTGTGCTTGGTCTCCTACAAGCCAGGTGACGGCGTGCTGTGCTTGGTCTCCTACAAGCCAGGTGACAGCGTGCTGTGCTTGGTCTCCTACAAGCCAGGTGACGGCGTGCTGTGCTTGGTCTCCTACAAGCCAGGTAACAGCGTGCTGTCCTTGGTCTCCTACAAGCCAGGTGACAGCGTGCTGTGCTTGGTCTCCTACAAGCCAGGTGACAGCGTGCTGTGCTTGGTCTCCTACAAGCCAGGTGACAGCGTGCTGTGCTTGGTCTCCTACAAGCCAGGTGACAGCGTGCTGTGCTTGGTCTCCTACAAGCCAGGTGACAGCGTGCTGTGCTTGGTCTCCTACAAGCCAGGTGACAGCGTGCTGTCCTTGGTCTCCTACAAGCCAGGTGACAGCGTGCTGTGCTTGGTCTCCTACAAGCCAGGTGACAGCGTGCTGTGCTTGGTCTCCTACAAGCCAGGTGACAGCATGCTGTGCTTGGTCTCCTACAAGCCAGGTGACAGCGTGCTGTGCTTGGTCTCCTACAAGCCAGGTGACAGCGTGCTGTGCTTGGTCTCCTACAAGCCAGGTGACAGCGTGCTGTGCTTGGTCTCCTACAAGCCAGGTGACGGCGTGCTGTGCTTGGTCTCCTACAAGCCAGGTGACGGCGTGCTGTGCTTGGTCTCCTACAAGCCAGGTGACGGCGTGCTGTGCTTGGTCTCCTACAAGCCAGGTAACAGCGTGCTGTCCTTGGTCTCCTACAAGCCAGGTGACAGCGTGCTGTGCTTGGTCTCCTACAAGCCAGGTGACAGCGTGCTGTGCTTGGTCTCCTACAAGCCAGGTGACAGCGTGCTATGCTTGGTCTCCTACAAGCCAGGTGACAGCGTGCTGTGCTTGGTCTCCTACAAGCCAGGTGACAGCGTGCTGTGCTTGGTCTCCTACAAGCCAGGTGACAGCGTGCTGTGCTTGGTCTCCTACAAGCCAGGTGACAGCGTGCTGTGCTTGGTCTCCTACAAGCCAGGTGACAGCGTGCTGTGCTTGGTCTCCTACAAGCCAGGTGACAGCGTGCTGTGCTTGGTCTCCTACAAGCCAGGTGACAGCGTGCTGTGCTTGGTCTCCTACAAGCCAGGTGACAGCGTGCTGTGCTTGGTCTCCTACAAGCCAGGTGACAGCGTGCTGTGCTTGGTCTCCTACAAGCCAGGTGACAGCGTGCTGTGCTTGATCTCCTACAAGCCATGTGACGGCGTGCTGTGCTTGGTCTCCTACAAGCCAGGTGACGGCGTGCTGTGCTTGGTCTCCTACAAGCCAGGTGACAGCATGCTGTGCTTGGTCTCCTACAAGCCAGGTGACAGCGTGCTGTGCTTGGTCTCCTACAAGCCAGGTGACAGCGTGCTGTGCTTGGTGTTATACAGTATGTGAACAACACAGATTTCAAGCAACATAACCCAATTCTCCCGGCTCTCACTGCCTCACTTCCAAAGCAGAGAAATTCAACGACAAAACACATGTTTCTCTTCTGGCAGACTGAATCGCTGATCGGCGGCAGCTTCAGCACCAATTGCTCTTCATTTCCGTGAGAGCAGCGGGCTGTCTAACGGAATTTCTTTTCAGTGTAGTTTAGAGGGCAGCTTTAGAATTGAACCTTTCTCCTGTTTCATGATTTATGATATTGATGGTAGAAGTTCTGTTTCAGTAATCGCAAATTATCACCAACAATACAGATATCTTTTTTACATCTTGTAAGCAATGTTCACAATTAAATCATTGAGATCATAAAGTCACTTAAAAATAACTCGGGGAATCTGTCTCATGTCCCACCATTACTGTACAAGCGAGCGGCCCATGTCCTTTCGCATGCTATCTCATTACTTTTTAACAAGTCAATAGAGACTAGCACCTTCCCGAAACTACTCAAGATGGAAAGGGTTACACCAATACATAAAGGTGGTGACCCTACAGACTTAAACAACTATAGGCCAATATCTAACTTACCAATGCTATCCAAAATCTTTGAGAAACTCGTGCACAGGAGACTGTATTCATTTATAACGGCTCAAAACATACTCAACCCCTGCCAGTTTGGATTCAGGAAAAATAAAAGCACTAATGATGCAATCATAAAAATGCTAGATCTGCTTTACACAGCATTGGAAAATAAGGAATATCCACTAGGAATTTTTATTGACCTAAGAAAAGCTTTTGACACAGTAAACCACGAAATCCTACTCCACAAACTTGACCACTACGGTATAAGAGGCCATGCGCTTGCTTATTTCAAATCTTACATTACTAATAGGCATCAGTACGTCACCATTAAAGACACAGCATCAGCAACACGGCCACTTGATACTGGAGTTCCGCAGGGAAGTGTCCTTGGTCCCCTGCTCTTCCTCATATACATCAATGACCTTCCAAACGTATCCCAACACCTGAAACCCATTCTCTTTGCTGATGACACGACTTATGTCATCTCTCACCCTAATCTTGCCACCCTTAACACCATTGTGAATGAGGAGCTGATTAAAATATCGACTTGGATGACAGCCAATAAACTTACGCTTAACACTGACAAAACTTACTATATTAGTTTGGTAGCAGAGCAGGAGATGCACAAATTAACATTAAGATTGACAACACTCTAATTACCAGAAATAATGGGGGAAAATTCTTAGGCTTATACCTTGACAATAACCTGAATTTCAGCACCCATATCCAGCATATAGCCAAAAAAGTATCCAAAACGGTTGGGATCCTCTCCAAGATACGATACTACGTGCCGCAAAATGCCCTTCTCACAGTATACCACTCACTTATTTATCCATACCTCACCTATGCTATTTGTGCTTGGGGATCAACTGCAGCAACACACCTAAAGCCAATAATAACCCAACAAAAAGCTGCAGTAAGAATAATCACTAAATCCCATCCCTGGCAGCACACCCCCCCACTCTTCAAAGATCTAAGCTTACTCCCAGTTCAGTACATCCACACTTACTACTGTGCAATCTATATCTACAGGGCCTTAAACTCTAATATCAACCTTGACCTAAAACGCTTTCTTGATAGTTGTGACAGAACCCACAGGCATAACACCAGAAACAAACATCTCTACGACATTCCCCGTGTCCGACTAAACCTTTACAAAAATTCAATGTATGTCAAAGGCCCTAAAATCTGGAATTCCCTACCTGAGAACTCTAGAACTGCAGACACATTCATCACCTTCAAAACTACCATTAGAAAACATCTTATCTCCCTGATACACCCCGTCAACTAACTTCATGAATACCACCTGGTGGTTCACACTTACACTCGCTCACTCATTTGACCATAAACAGAAATATTAATCTCAGTCTTAAAATAATGAATCCTGTGATACTCCAACACTGAAACTATATACTGTGCCAAAACAAAAGCATTCACATTGCTAAACTCACAAAATAGTATTTAGTCACTTAGCCATAATACCAACTTACCTCATAATTTGTAATATTTTACATTTAAGAATAAAACTAAGTATGCCCGAAATGCCTAACCATGCTAAGCGTTCTAGTGGTACACTCTGTAATCTCAATTTTACTACATGTAAACCAAACAATAACCAAATTTTTGTAAACTCAGCATTGTAATCCTTATAGAGAATAAACTTTGAACTGGTGGGGTTTGAACCCATTTCACGTGAGTCCTATAAATCACTGGCCTGTGAGTTTTAAGACCCACCTGCAAGGGTTCAACCCTATCTGTTCCGTGATTCGTTTGCTATTGTGTTACTACGATCTCATTCAAATGAAAAATGCCTGAGTAATTAGTTACGCTCATTACTGAGCACAACGATGATATCCTCACAACCCTTCTGTGTTTCCCAGCAAGAAAATTGAACATTTATATAGAGTTTTGCATTTTCCTCTTGTCCAATACCACTAGGAAACCCCGGTGAATCTGTCCTGGAGGACAACAAGAAAATGACCTGGGCTCTAGCAGTTCGAAGCCTCAGTCTAAATGACATAAATGGTATAAAATACCGACACAATGGAAATATAAACACATATGCAGTATAATGTGATCCTTTATGGACTACGTTTCACCCACACAGTGGGCTTTTTCAAGTCACAAACAAATCTACCTGGGGTGGAAGGGACGCGAGTATTTATAAATATACTCGCGTCCCTTCCACCCCAGGTAGATCTGTTTGTGACTTGAAAAAGCCCACTGTGTGGGTGAAACGTAGTCAATAAAGGATAACATTATACTGCATATGTGTTTATATTTCCTCAATCTAAACTTTAGAAATATCATCATCTTTTTGTCGTGAAGAATGTACTGCTTGTTGTAGGGAATCGAGTACATTTCAGGAATGATTGTGCCCCTGTAGCCTATGCATTTGTTTCTCGATATGAAGCCTTACGCTTTCCTTGATGATTTGGGACAAGACCTGAGTTTTTCATGTCATAATTTGTGCAGTTTTGTAGCATGTAATTTAGAGCTAACAGGAAAATAATTATTTTTTGTATCCTAATTATTGAAGTGGGTTTTTTTTTCTCTTATTTTAGGAGTGATCGAGAAATTGTGGCATTGATCATTAAATTTACTTAATATGCTTTTCAGTTCTTCTAATTATTTCAACAAAAGAATTTTTATCTTTCCAGTTGATGGATAATATTTTTTTATGTAATAATAATCATGGCTTCGCTTTAGTCTTCATCTTATGACAAGTTGTATATATTTTGCAGCTGTCTTATATTTTGTCTTTTCAAATCAGGTTTTCAGGAAAGGTTTCTTTATTAGATGTTTAAATATTCTTCTCCCTATGAGAATTTTTATTGTTAACTTCCTATGTCAGTTTTCTTAAAATTTCCCTCACTGACAGTCTCTAAGATGGCTGTAGTCAGTGGCAGCTAACTTGAGGTGGAGTACCAACTCACTGACAGTCTCTAAGATGGCTGGAGTCAGTGGCAGCTGACTAGAGGTGGAGTACCAACTCACTGACAGTCTCTAAGATGGCTGGAGTCAGTGGCAGCTGACTAGAGGTGGAGTACCAACTCACTGACAGTCTCTAAGATGGCTGGAGTCAGTGGCAGCTGACTTGAGGTGGAGTACCAACTCACTGACAGTCTCTAAGATGGCTGGAGTCAGTGGCAGCTGACTTGAGGTGGAGTACCAACTCACTGACAGTCTCTAAGATGGCTGGAGTCAGTGGCAGCTGACTTGAGGTGGAGTACCAACTCACTGACAGTCTCTAAGATGGCTGGAGTTAGTGGCAGCTGACTTGAGGTGGAGTACCAACTCACTGATAGTCTCTAAGATGGCTGGAGTCAGTGGCAGCTGACTTGAGGTGGAGTACCAACTCACTGAGAGTCTCTAAGATGGCTGGAGTTAGTGGCAGCTGACTTGAGGTGGAGTACCAACTCACTGACAGTCTCTAAGATGGCTGGAGTTAGTGGCAGCTGACTTGAGGTGGAGTACCAACTCACTGACAGTCTCTAAGATGGCTGGAGTTAGTGGCAGCTGACTTGAGGTGGAGTACCAACTCACTGACAGTCTCTAAGATGGCTGGAGTTAGTGGCAGCTGACTTGAGGTGGAGTACCAACTCACTGACAGTCTCTAAGATGGCTGGAGTTAGTGGCAGCTGACTTGAGGTGGAGTACCAACTCACTGACAGTCTCTAAGATGGCTGGAGTCAGTGGCAGCTGACTTGAGGTGGAGTACCAACTCACTGACAGTCTCTAAGATGGCTGGAGTCAGTGGCAGCTGACTTGAGGTGGAGTACCAACTCACTGACAGTCTCTAAGATGGCTGGAGTCAGTGGCAGCTGACTTGAGGTGGAGTACCAACTCACTGACAGTCTCTAAGATGGCTGGAGTTAGTGGCAGCTGACTTGAGGTGGAGTACCAACTCACTGACAGTCTCTAAGATGGCTGGAGTTAGTAGGCAGCTGACTTGAGGTGGAGTACCAACTCACTGACAGTCTCTAAGATGGCTGGAGTTAGTGGCAGCTGACTTGAGGTGGAGTACCAACTCACTGCTTCTTCAATCAAGGTTTTCTTCAAGATATCTTCCACTGAGAATATTTCTCAGAAATTTTATGAACGAAGTTCGATGTTTTTCTTTAGTTTCTCGTCAATGTATATCAACTTGGAATTGTCCTAACTCATTGTTTTCTTATAACTCATCCTTACCATTCATTTGAAAAATACTAAACCATAACATTAGTTTCTGGGTATAAGTTTTATTGTACACTTATCACTTTCTGGAGAGAGGATTGCCACATATTTAATGATTAAGTTTGCATTATTTCTATGTGATAATTAGGTAAAATAAACTAAACCTTTATTATATTTAGAGAGTTTTTTTTTTTTTAAGATATGACGTCTGGTCAGTAAAGTAAACACTGGTTATTAAGTTATGTATATATTACAAAGTCTGATAAAATATTTTTCAGAATCCATTAGCATCTGCGCAGACATAAATGAATTACCTATTTTATTTAGAGTTTTATTATTAGATCTTAAGCAGAAGAACGTGGTAAAAGGGATTTGTAAAAGAATTTTTTACGATTTGTGTGACCGGGTTTCGATTGTTAAGTTCCGAATGAAGTTCTACCACAGGGAAGATTGTTTCCACCGTCTTATGTCTTTTTTCACCAGTCTTAAGGTTTCCATGTACTTTTTCTTACTCTGTAGTAGCCAGACAAATGGTTTAAAATCTGACAAGTTCATCAATGAGACACTTGTGCAACAATTGGGGATCTTTACTGTGGAAACGTTTAGTCTGCCAGTGGCATCCTCAGTCCAATACAGAGAAGAATGGTGGAAGATCAGGAGGAGGAGTTTGAGGTAATCAGTCCCTCAGCCTGGTGTTGATGTGATCAGTCAGTCAAGCATGAGAAAAGTATAGCATATGCGCAGAGAAGGGATTTATGTACTTTTCGTATCCAATTCATCAACCCCCCCTTCCCTACATGCATAAGAGGGATTACCAACAACTCCCCCCTAGCTGTCTTTAAGAAAGAACTCGACAGACTACTCAAAATAGTTACTGATCAACAAGGTTGTTTGCATGCATTGGGTGGCGGACACTAGCTTTTTGATCGATCAAACAAGCTATCAGGAAGCCTGGTCTATCCCGGAGGGTAGTGACTCTAGAGGCGACTACAGGTAATCTTAGCACTTTTACTGCAGAGAATTCACCTGCAGATGTGTGGATGTTGGCGTTCTGGTGCATAACTCCATGGTTTCCTCCTCCTGTGAAATTCCACAGTAAGTTGACAGTTCCAAAGATGTTTCTTGCAGATTATACCGTCCATACTAATCAAATATGAACAGAGAAAAAAAATCCAAGCTACGATAATAACTGACGACAACAACCTGATTCCAGGAACGAGAGATATTACTTGTTTGAGCATATTTCTTTTTCACCCAATTAACGTTCCATTGTAGTAATAAGGGAGCGATTATGAAATCCCTTAGACTGTGGTATTTTTTTTTTTAGCTCTTTCTAAGACTATTAAATCAAGCTTATTTTGAGTTAAAATTTATTGTTATGGAGTATCGTTAACTAAAGTGACTATCGTCCAGGATAAAAGAATTTACTCACAGTTAGCAACGCAATTTTTTTTGTACCTTAAGGGAAGAAAACATAGGATGGTAAAACTATTAAATGTACAACTCAGAAAAAATTACTTTTTAGAAATACATATTTTTAATTGTGAAAAAAATCAGATCAGTCTGTAGATGTATTGAAAAACTAATGTACAGTATGTTGCAATATTTTCTCTGAACTTCTTGAGTTACATTGGCTCCTGTTACAGTTACAATCCCTTACGAAGAGGAGCCAAGAGTTGCAGACATAGAGTACGAGAGATGCAAAATAACATCTCTTAGCTCTCATAAGGGTTTTGTAGAGTTGAGTGAGTATGCAACTTGCATCACTGCTACCCATGTCACAGATAAAAACTCTGATGGCATTGAGTCAGGTGACCACCACTGTTTTAACACTACTGCCGTATATATCGCTTCATACCGATTTCAGTGCCTTCATCAGTGCGTTCCTTTTTATCAGTTTCTAAAAGAAACCGAAGAACAACGACTTCGTGTTCCTCTCGTTACCTTGAGCTGCTGGTTTTCATTGTTCTCTGTATTGGTTACAAATTAAATATATAAAAAAAGGGGTGGACTGGGCAGCGGAAGGTCTCGGTCAGAAAACCAAAAGCTCCAACAGCGGGTCATCATCTGACAAAGACCAGCGTCAGGAAACACTTGTCCTGTTTCCTGACAAACCTTACCTAACTCAAACTAGAACAGTGTATCTGTACGTGTACTTATGGGGAGGGTGTGCAACCAGGCCAGTGCAAGTAAGATTGTTGCCAGCATTTATAACTGACTCTTTGGTTTTGGAAAGGTTTTATTTAGAGTATCTCAGCGATACTCAAGCGATACTCGTTCTGCCTTTCCTCAGCTGAGAAACTCAGCTAAATGGAAAATAAAACTTGCATCCCCTGATACATGAGTAGATCATAAATAAATTTTCCTTGTTTGATGTTACAATGTCTCAAGCTACCAGAACGAATATCTTTATAGACAACCATGATCTCACCAACTAACTAAACAGGAATGCATGGATATTGTCTGAACTGCTTAAGTATGAGGTTGAATAGATGTCTGATCCTGAAGAATCTACCAACAACATCTGTTATGTGATGGCAACGACATTCAAGAGAATCCGACTGCTCATGAATCTCTTGCATCATGTCTACAACTCCAGAAATCCTAGGAATGATGATGATCATTTAGTGATTATGCTTCGCCCACACAGTGGCTGTCAAGTCACGAAAAATAAAGGATCGTATTATACGGAATATTTGTCTATTTTGCCATCGTGTCGTTATTTCATACCATTTATTTCCACAGTAGTCATGTATTGAAGGAAGTTGAGTGAGTATCATGACAATGAATTTGCCAGTTTAGAAGAGCATCTCAAGAGCGACAGCGCTGATTACCATCCCAATATTTTTTGGAGAGCTTAGAGGATTCTCTGGTAGATAATTTGGTTTACTGAATTCACAGTGACTATTTGCATAGGTGGTCCAGTAGAGCTACGAATTGATGAATCCACATTCTTCGAGAGTTTGCAGGTCAATACCTGGATCTTCTAACCATTTTCGTTATACAGGATGTGGTAAAGCATCGTTTGTTAATTTATTAAAGAGAAAGGCGAGTCATAACGAAATACCGAGGGAATGTGAAATAACTTGACAATAGGAACATAAAAAGTGAAAAAAAATCTAAATATGTGTTTCTCATACTTTGAAAAGGCGTATGACAGGGTGGATAGGAGGGCAATGTGGCAGATGTTGCAAATGTATGGAAAAAGTGGTACGTTACTGAAAGGGGTGAAGAGTTTTTATGAGGATAGTGAGGCTCAGGTTAGAGTATGTAAGAGAGGAGGAGATTATTTCCCAGAAAAAGTAGGCCTTAGACAAGGATGTGTGATGTTGCCATGATTGTTCAATATATTTATACATGGAGTTGTAAAGGATGTGAATGCTCGGGTGTTGGCAAGAGGTGTGAGGTTAAAAGATGAGGAATCTAACACAAAGTGGGAATTGTCACAGTTGCTCTTTGCTTCTGGGAGAATCTGAAGACAAGTTGCAGAGGTTGGTGGATGAGTTTGGTAGGGTATGTAAAAGAAGAAAATTAAAAGTGAATATAGGAAATAGTAAGATGATGAGGGTAACATAAAAATTAGGTAACTATAGATTGGATATCAGATTGGAGGGAGAGAGTATGGAGGAGGTGAATGCATTCAGATATTTAAGAGTGAATGTGTCAGCAGATGGGTCTATGAAAGATGAGGTGAATAATAGAACTGATGAGGGGCAAAAGGTGAGTGGTGCACTTAGGAGTCTGTGGAGACAAAGAACTTTGTGCATGGAAGCAAAGAGGGAATGTTTGAGAGTATAGTTATAGCAGTGCTTCTAATGCTCTTATATGGGTGTGAGGTATGAGTGGTAATTATTGCAACATGGAGAAGACTGGAGGCAATGGAGATGTCATGTCTGAGGGCAATGTGTGGTGTGAACATAACGCAGAGAATCCATAGTTTGGAAATTAGGAGGAGGTGCGGGATTACCAAAACTATTATCCAGAGGGTTGAGGAATGGTTTTTGAGGTAGTTTGGACATGTAGAATGGAAGGATCAAAACAGAATGACGTCAAGAGTGTATAAATCTGTAGTGGAGGGAATGCGGGGTAGGGGTTGCCCTTGGAACGGTTGGATAGAGAGGGTAAAGGAGGTTTTGTGTGACAGAGGGGTTGGACTTCCAGCAAGCATCCATGAGCGTGTTAGGAGCAAATAAAGACAAATGTTTTTTTGGGGGGGCTTGACGTGCTGTTGTAATGTGAGGAAGGTAATGTTTATGAAGGGATTCAGGGAAACCGGCAGGCCGGACTTGAGTCCTGGAGATGGGAAGTACAGTGTCTGCACTCTGAAAGAGGGGTGTTAATGTTGCAGTTTTGTAACTGTAGTGTAAAGCTTCCCTCTGGCAAGACAGTGAGAGACGGTGGGAGACAGCCGAGGTGTTTATGAAAATGTATATAAAATACCTTGAAATTCAATTAATCAACAACGAGTGTGCGCGCAGTGTGTGTGTGTGTGTGTGTGTGTGTGTGTGTGTGTGTGTGTGTGTGTGTGTGTGTGTATGTGTATGTGTGTGTACTCACCTAGTTGAGGTTGCAGGGGTCGAGTCCAAGCTCCTGGCCCCGCCTCTTCACTGGTCGCTACTAGGTCACTCTCCCTGAACCGTGAGCTTTATCATAACTCTGCTTAAAGCTAAGTATGGATCCTGCCTCCACTACATCGCTTCCCAAACTATTCCACTTCCTGACTACTCTGTGGTTGAAGAAATGCTTCCTAACATCCCTGTGATTTATCTGTGTCTTCAGCTTCCAAATGTGTCCTCTTGTTGCTGTGTCCCATCACTGGAACATCCTGTCTTTGTCCACCTTGTCAATTCCTCTCAGTATTTTGTATGTCGTTATTATGTCCCTCCTATCTCTCCTGTCTTCCAGTGTCGTCAGGTCGATTTCCCTTAACCTCTCCTCGTAGGACATACCTCTTAGCTCTGGGACTAGTCTTGTTGCAAACCTTTGCACTTTCTCCAGTTTCTTTACGTGCTTGGCTAGGTGTGGGTTCCAAACTGGTGCCACATACTCCAATATGGGCATAACGTACACGGTGTACAGGTTCCTGAACTATTCCTTATTAATATGTCGGAATGCTGTTCTTAGGTTTGCTAGGCGCCCATATGCTGCATCAGTTATTTGGTTGATGTGTGCCTCAGGAGATGTAGTCTCTTGCCCCCTAGACTGTACTCCGTCTGCGGTGTTCTTTGCCCTTCCCCAATCTTTAATGACTTTGCACTTGGTGGGGTTGAACTCCAGGAGCCAATTGCTGGACCAACTCTGCAACCTGTCCAGATCCCTTTGTAGTTCTGGTGTGTGTGTGTGTGTGTGTGTGTGTGTGTGTGTGTGTGTGTGTGTGTTTGTGTGTGTGTGTGTGTCTGTGTGTGTGTTCGTGTGTGTGTGTGTGTGAACTCACCTATTTGTGGTTGCAGAGGTCGAGACTCAGCTCCTGGCCCCGCCTCTTCACTGGTCGCTTCTAGGTCACTCTTCCTGCTCCATGAACTTAAAGTTATGTATGGATCCTGCCTAAACTACATCACTTCCCCGGCTATTCCATTTCCTGACTACTCTATGACCGAAGAAATACTTCCTAACATCCCTTTGACTCGTCTGAGTCTTCAACTTCCAAGCGTGATCCCTTGTTTCTGTGTCCCCTCTCTGGAACATCCTGTCTCTGTCCACCTTGTCTATTCCACGCAGTATTTTGTATGTCGTTATCATATCTCCCCTAACCCTCATGTCCTCCAGTGTCGTCAGGCCGATTTCCCTTAACCTTTCTTAAGAAGACATTCCCCTTAGCTCTGGAACTAACCTTGCTGCAAACCTTTGCACTTTCTCTAATTTCTTGACGTGCTTGACCTGGTGTGGGTTCCAAACTGGTGCTGCATACTGAAGTATGGGCCTGATTTACACAGTGTACAGTGTCTTGAACGATTCCTTACTGGGGTATCAGAACGCTATTCTCAGACGCCCCTATGCTGCAGCAGTTACCTTGTTGATGTGTGCTTCCGGAGACGTGCTAGGTGCTATACTCACCTCAAGATCTTTCTCCTTGAGCGAGGTTTGCAGTCTTTGGCCGCCTAGTCTATACTCTGTCTGCGGACTTCTTTGCCCTTCCCCGATCTTCATGACTTTGCATTTGGCGGGGTTAAATTCGAGAAGCCAGTTTCTGGGCCAAGTGTCTTGCCTCATCCTCATCTGATTTAATTCTCCTCATTAACTTCACATCGTCTGCCAACAGGGACACTTCTGAGTCTATCCCTTCGATGATGTCGTTCACATAGACCAAAAATACACTGGTTCTAGGACCGACCCAAGTGGGACCCCGCTCGTCACAGGTGCCCACTGTGATACCTCATCACGTACCATGACTCGTTGTTGCTTCCCTGTCAGGTATTCTCTGACCATTGCAGTGCCCTTCCTGTTATACGTGCCTCATCCTCTAGCTTCTGCACTAATCTCTTGTGAGGAACTGTGTCGAAGGCCTTCTTGCAGTCCAAGAAAATGCAATCAACCCACCCCTCTGTCTCGTATCATACTTCTGTTGCTTTATCATAAAACTCCAAAAGGTTTGTGACATAGGGTTTGCCTTCCATGAATCCATGCTGGTTGTCGTTTATACTCTTGTTCCGTTCCAGGTGCTCTACCACTCTCCTCCTGACAATCTTCTCCATGACTTTGCATACTATACACGTCAGTGACACTGGTCTATAGTTTAGTGCCTCTTTTCTGTCTCCTTTTTTTAAAAGTGGGCACTACATTTCCAGTCTTCCATACATAAGGTAGTTGTCCAGTTTCAAAGGATGTGTCGAAGACTGTGATTAGTGGCACACCCAGCATTTCTGCTGCCTCTCTAAGGATCCACAGATGACATACACACAACTGCTCATCAGTTGTGTGTATGTCATCTAACACTTGTTGGTGTATTCCTTGTTGGTGTCCCCCTCTGTCCTGTCTTCCCAGAGTCCTTCCTGTCTCCACTGTAAATATTTCCCTAAATCTCATGTTGAGCTCCTCACATACCTCTTGATCATTTCTTGTGAGTTCCCCACCTTCTTTCCTCAGCCTGATCACCTGGACTTTGACTGTTGTCTTCCTCCTAATGTGGTTATACATCAGTTTCGGGTCAGACTTGCCTTTCGATGCTATGTTGTTTTCGTACTGTCGCTGGGCCTCCCTCCTTACCTGTGCATACTCGTTTCTGGCTCTTCGACTGATCTCCTTATTTTCCTGTGTTCTTTGCCTTCTGTACTTTTTCCATTCTCTAGTTCACTTAGTTTTTGCCTCCCTACACCTTCGGGTAAACCAGGGGCTCGTTCTGGTCTTCCCATTATTTCTGTTGCCCTTGGGAACAAACCTTTCCTCTGCCTCCTTGCAATTTGTTGTTACGTATTCCGTCATTTCGTTTACTGACTTTCCTACCAGTTCTCTGTCCCACTGAACCTCCTGTAGGAAATTCCTCAAACCTGTGTAGTCCGACCTTTTATAATTTGGCTTTTCCCATTCAATTCCTATTTCTCTCTCCACTTGTAACTCTAATCTGTATTCAAAGCACAGAACCACGTGATCACTAGCTCCTAGGGGCCTCTCATATGTGATGTCCTCAATGTCTGAACTGCTCAGGGTGAACACAAGGTCCAATCTTGCAGGTTCATCCTCCCCTCTTTCTCTGGTAGTGTCCTTGACATGTTGATGCATGAGGTTTTCCAGTACCACATACATCATCTTGGCTCTCCATGTTTCGGGACCCCCGTGTGGCTCCAGGTTTTCCCAGTCGATCTCCCTGTGGTGTGTAATCACCTAATTGTACTCACCTAATTGTGGTTGCTGGGATCGTGTCATAGCTCCTGTCCCCACCTCCTGACTGGTTGTTACTTAATCCACTCTGTATCATACTTCTTCTTAAAACCATACGTGTGTGTGTGTGTGTGTGTGTGTGTGTGTGTGTGTGTGTGTGTGTGTGTGTGTGTGTGTGTGTGTGTGTGTGAATGTTCTTAATTAGAAGGCATTTATTTCTACCACAACTGTCAAAGTATTTTTCTCGTACGTGTAGGTCGTGTAGCCTTAACATTTTCAAGGATATCTTTTAAAAACAATATGTTCCCTAATTTATCATTACTAAAAATGTCGAACTGATATCTCGAATTTAGAGACGTCACCTTTCAGACCCGGTACCAGAGTCGTTGTGAATCATCATTATTAGTTCCCTTTTTCACGACTAATCAAGTTTCGGAAACATTTGCCATACTTAGTATACGCAGAGAGTTAATGACACTGTTGTGATGATCTTGTATGACTTGTCCATCACAACTACAACTGTCAAAGGTATAAAGTTGGACGTCTCTTTTCCGAAGGCAGAAGTTACGACTCAATCCCACTATCATTGACTGTCCTCAAGAAACACATAAAGTGTGATTCCTCCCAGGCAGGGAGCACTCGGGATCAGCCAGATGTCTCCCAGCCAGACACGTTAAATCCCGCTGACTCTGGAAGAAGCAAGGTGATACATGGAAGCTATGTCGGACAACCCTTCCACGTATTGCGACAAGTTGCTAGCAACTTAAGAAGAGTGACTGCAAGAAAGAATGAAGCCAAGGGAGCAAATGTTTACGCTTTTTTAAAATTTGCAAAGAATTTTTTAACTGTTAAATCACGATTAAAATATATAGATGGAGATGGTAATAAAGATGGAGAATTCACATAAATGAACATTAGCACGAACATTATAAATTCTACGTTTATGTTTGGTATTCATTTTGAAAATATAACGACTATTGTTTAGGCTTATGAACGTTTGAAAGACAGAAGTACAAAAGTTTAGTTTCAGCTGTTCAGGAATATTTGAAATACCTAACTAGGATGGCTTTAATTTCAGCTCCGTTATACTCAGTGCAACACTTGGAATTTTTTTCTGAAAATGTACAACAAAATGAGAAGAAAATAATGACTATATTCACAACACGGCCATCATCATGACAAGTCTCATGGTTATGAGTCTTAAGACTCGGTGGTAGAGCCTTCGACTCACTACTCATAACAACAGGGATAAATAACAAGAGATGTAAGCTGTGAATCCGTACATCCATGTAAGAGCGTTGGTGAAACTGTTCAACAGAGATAGTAGAGGGCAACGAGTGACTAGCTCCCTTTTAAGGTTTACTATACAAATAGTAGGAGTCTAAGAAATAAGATAGATGAGCTAAGATTACTTGCAAGAGCAGGTAATACAGATATTATTACTATAACAGAGACCTGGTTCAACCTGAAAGATAGAGAAATGCCTTTTGAATGCAACATACAGGGTTATAAACTATTCCACACTGACAGGGTCAACATGAAGGGTGGTGGAGAGGCTATGTATGTCTAAGATAATTTAAATTATGTTAGACAAGATATAAGATTAGAAACATCGGACGCAGAATCTGTTTGGTTACAGTTTCTCGAGGGGCATGAAAAATTAATTTTGCGTGTGATTTATAGGCCCCCAAATCTTGATAGGGAGTGCAGTAAGCTGTTATGGTAGGAAATTCATAAGGCATCTAGATATGAAAATGTTGTGATAATGGGAGATTTTTAACTTTACACAAATTGACTGGAACAATGTGACAGGAATTCTTGAGTCTAGTGACTTTCTTGATACGGTTCAGGATTGCTTTTTAGAACAGTCTGTGACAGAACCAAGTAGAGGAAACAGTCTGCTTGACTTGGTTCTTGCCTACAAAGAAACACTAGTTAATAATCTTGAGATTAATGATGAGCTTGGGGAAAGTGATCACAAACCACTTAGTTTCAGTATATCATGGAGTTACTCGGATAACTGTAATCAAATGTCTGTCCCAGACTTTCGCTTGGCTGATTTCATGGGACTGAAAAATTACCTGGGTGGGCTAAATTGGGCTGTCCTGACTATGGGTCAGGTAGGTGATCTTGGTTGTCAGTATGACGTTTTCCAAATCACAGTTCTAGCTTCCCAGACAACTTTTGTTCCGAGTAGGGGAATTAGATGAACAAAAATGATTCCAAATGGATGAACAATAGATTAAAACATATCATTGGTCAAAAGAGAGGCATATATAGGCGTATCAAAAGAGAGGGGGAGGAGTTAAGAAATCAATATATTCAATTAAAGAGAGAAATAGAAAAAGGAATATGAAAAGCAAAAAGGGATTATGAGGCTAAGGTCGCAAGGGATTCGAAAACTAACCCAAAAGGGTTCTTTCAGGTATACAGAAGTAAGATTAGGGACAAGATTGGCCCACTTAAGAGTAACTCAGGTCAGATATCTGACAGTGATAAGGAAATGTGTGAAATTTTAAATTCTTATTTCCTCTCAGTTTTTACTGGAAGATACTAGCGAGATTCCAGAAATAATAGATTATGTAGAACAGGACGATAATAAACTATGCACGATTGCGGTAACTAGTGACATGGTCCTCAGACAAATAGAGAAACTAAAACCTAACAAATCCCCAGGCCCTGATGAACTGTTTGCAAGGGTGGTGAAGGAATGTAAAGAGGAACTTAGCAAACCTTTGGTTAATCTTTTCAACATATCACTACAAACTGGTATAGTTCCTGACAAGTGGAAAATGGCGAATGTAATACCTATTTACAAGACAGGTGACAGGTCCTTAGCTTCGAACTATAGACCAGTAAGCCTTACCTCCATAGTGGGAAAATATATGGAATCAATAATTGCCGAAGCAATTCGTAGCCATCTCGAAAGGCATAAATTGATTAATGAATCTCAGCACGATTTTACAAAGGGGCGTTCCTGTCTTATGAATTGATTAACTTTCTTCACTAAGGTATTTGAGGAGGCAGACCATGGTATTGAATATAATATTGTGTATATGGACTTCAGTAAGGCTTTCGACAGAGTTCCACATCAGAGACTATTGAGGAAACTTAAGGCACACGGAGGAGGAGGAGAAATATTTTCCTGGGTTGAGGCATAGTTGACTATTTAAATAGGCAGCGGAGAGTTTGCATAAATTGGGAAAATTCAGAATGTGGGCACGTCACAAGCGGTGTTCCACAGCGGTCAGTGTTGGGTCCCTTGTTGTTCACAATCTACATAAACGACGTAGATGAGGGAATAAATAGCAACTTAAGCAAATTTACTGATGACACCAAAATAGGCCGTCCAATTCATTCTAATGAGGACAGAACACTCCAGGATGATTTGAATAGACTGATGCAATGGTCGGAGAAGTGGCAGATGCAGTTTATTATTGACAAATGCAAAATTCTAAGTGTTGGACAGGAAAATAACCATACCACATATAAACTAAATAATGTAAATCTTAATATTACTGATTGTGAAAAGGATTTAGGAGTTCTGGTTAGTAGTAATCTAAAACCAAGACAACAGTGCATTAGTGTTCGCTACCAGAATCCTTAGCTTCATAGCAAGAAGTATAAATAATAGAAGTCCTCAAGTTGTTCTTCAACTCTATGTATCTTTGGTTAAGCCTCATTTAGATTATGCTGCTCAGTTCTGGTCACCGTATTACAGAATGGATATAAATGCTCTAGAAAACGTACAAAGGAGGATGACATAGTTGATCCCATGTTTCAGAAATCTTCCCTATGAGGAGAGACTGAGGGCCCTGAATCTGCACTCTCTCGAAAGGCGCAGAATTAGGGGGGGGGATATGATTGAGGTGTATAAATGGAAAACAGGAATTAATAAAGGGCATGTAAATAGCGTGCTAAAAATATCTAACATAGACACGACTCGCAGCAATGGCTTTATTTTGGAAAAATTCAGATTCAGGAATGATTTAGGAAAGCACTGGTTTGGTAACAGAGTTGTGGATGAGTGGAACAAACTCCCGAGTGCCGTCATAGACGCTGAGACGTTGTGTAGTTTTAAAAATAGGTTGGGTAAATACATGAGTGTGTGTGGGTGGATGTGAGTTGGACCTGACTAGCTTGTGCTACTAGGTCGGATGCACTGCTCCTCCCTTAAGTGACGTGTTTGACCTCACTAGGTTAAGGTATTGGATTAAGCCGGTACGAGAATTGGAGCTGCCTCGCTTAGGCCAGTAGGCCTGGTGCAGTGTTCCTTCTTTATTATATTATTGTGTTCTTATGCACCACCCACCTTTTTTCCCCTCATTAATTCTATGATTCACCTCATGTTGCATAGGCCCATCTGCTGACACGTCCACTCTTAAATATCTGAATACATTCACCTCCTCCGTACTCTCTCCCTCCAATCTGATATCCAATCTTTTGTTACCTAAATTTTTGTTATCCTTATCACCTTACTCTTTCCCATATTCACTTTCAGCTTCTTTCTTTTACATACCCTACCAAACGCATTAACAAACCTCTGCAACTTCTCTTTAGACTCTCTCAAAAGCACAGTGTCATCAGCAAAGAGCAACTGTGACAACTCCCACTTTGTGTTGGATCCTTTATATTTTATTAACCCCACACCTCTTGCCAACATCCGAGCATTCACTTCTCTTACAACTCCATCTATAAATATACTGAACAACCATGGTGACATCACATATCCATGTTAAGGCCTACCTTTACCGGGAATAATCATCTTCACTATCCTCCTGATATTTTGATTATTTTGAGTAATAAGGAGATATAACTTGTAACAAATCATTTTATTCTGTATTTTTATCGTGTGATGTCAATGTTTTGTTGACGGAGCTACAAAAATCCTCTTCATGTGTCTCACATCTGTAAAACTAAACTCCAAAACAATGTGAGTCTTTTGTAATAACTTTTAGATAATAAATGACTCTACAGAGATCATGAAGAAAACATTGCTTGATAAATACTTAGATGTTCAGAGCACATTCAGCATTTACTATGCTCTAAACATCTTTATATATATATATATATATATATATATATATATATATATATATATATATATATATATATATTTAATTTTTTTTTTTTTTTTTTTTTTTTTTTTTTTTTCAACAAGTCGGCCGTCTCCCACCGAGGCAGGGTGACCCAAAAAAGAAAGAAAATCCCCGAAAAGAAAATACTTTCATCATCATTCAACACTTTCACCACACTCACACATTATCACTGCTTTTGCAGAGGTGCTCAGAATACAACAGTTTAGAAGCATATACGTATAAAGATACACAACATATCCCTCCAAACTGCCAATATCCCAAACCCCTCCTTTAAAGTGCAGGCATTGTACTTCCCATTTCCAGGACTCAAGTCCGACTATATGAAAATAACCGGTTTCCCTGAATCCCTTCACTAAATATTACCCTGCTCACACTCCAACAGATCGTCAGGTCCCAAGTATCATTCGTCTCCATTCACTCCTATCTAACACGCTCATGCACGCTTGCTGGAAGTCCAAGCCCCTTGCCCACAAAACCTCCTTTACCCCCTCTTTCCAACCCTTTCGAGGACGACCCCTACCCCTCCTTCCTTCCCCTATAGATTTACATGCTTTCCATGTCATTCTACTTTGATCCATTCTCTCTAAATGACCAAACCACCTCAACAACCCCTCTTCTGCCCTCTGACTAATGCTTTTATTAACTCAACACCTTCTCCAAATTTCCACACTCCGAATTTTCTGCATAATATTTACACCACACATTGCCCTTAGACAGAACATCTCCACTGCCTCCAACCGTCTCCTCGCTGCTGCATTTACCACCCAAGCTTCATATCCATATATATATGCATCTACTAAACATTATACCAGTTTACAGTAAACAACCTCTTAAGAAAGATTTAATGTTATCAACTGTGCAGTGATCACTAAGGCTGCATGTGACGCCATACTCCGCTCAACACTTACTGTGAGTTTTTCATGTAGCAACAAGTAGAATAAGAAAAGGAAGCACTAAACCCGAGGGATCATATAGTTCATAGGTGAACGGAAAATGATCAGGTTCGACACATGGAAAGAGAAATTTATTGGTGTAAAGAAATATTCTTGTTAACAAATAACCGTGTAAGATTTATATTCATAAAGAATAAGATGGGATTATTTTATTAACTATATATAAATCATTCACTATATACATCTAAACAAATAAGACAAAATAATTACATATCTAAATGAAACCCAAAGTTGGTCGACGAATTTGGGAGGAAATGTAAGAGAAGAGAATTAAAAGTGAACATAGTAAAGAACAAGATTGATGCGATTATCAAAAAATCTAGAAAATGGAAGACTGGATGTGACATTTAAGGAGGAAGTAAATGTGTTCATATTTGTGGGAATGGACTTGTAGACGGATGATTCTCTGTGAGATGAGTTGAACCAGAAAACTGAGGATGGGAAACAGGTGTGTGGTGCACTGAATCATCTGTGGAGACATAGAATATTTTCCATTTAGACAAAAAGCGAACTAGAGTACATAATGACAAAAGTGTTTTATGGGTGTGAAGCATGGACTTTTAACGTTGCAGCAAAGGAGGAAGCTTTAGGCATTGGATATGTTGTGTTTGAGGGCAATGTTTGGTGTAAACATTATCAAGGAAATTCAAAGTTTTGAGATTAGGAAGAGGTGTGGGACTACCAAGAGCATTATTTAGTGGTTACTGAGGATTAAGAATTGAGAGAGGATAGAGAAAAAAAGAATGGATAGGAGTGAGTATAAATCTCTGGAAGAGAATAGGAGGGGAAGGGGTTGTCCAATAAATTGTTGGAGGGAGGAAGTAAAGAAGGTTTTGATTGCTAGGAGCTTTGTCATCAAACAGGCATGAGCGAATGTATTAAATAGGAGTGACATGCTGTTGGAGTGAGAGCAAGGTAACATATATGAAGATATTCAGAGAAATCAGTTAGCCGGACTTGAGTCCTAGAGGTTTAAAGTACAGTACCTGCACTCTGAAGGAGTAATGATATTGCTGTCTGGGGGGTCATCAGAGCTATAATGTCAACGTCCTTCAGGCAAGAGAATAATTGAAGGAATGATGGTGAAAGTCTTTTGCTCTCTCTCACAGGTTTCCATATCTCGGTGGGAGAAAACCAGTGTTAATTTTTTTCTTTTTTTGTAGAATGAGTGACGGAGAGTATTTTAATAGTTTATGTATCACAAAGTAATGTGTTACATTATTTTGGTAATGCATTGACTATGTAACAATACCCAGGTAACACACTATCCATGTAACACAATACTCGGGTAATACATGGAGCAGTAGTAGCAGCAGTAACCATGGGCTAGTAACCAGAGTCAGAGGAGTAGTGGATAACTACGTGGTAGGAACGTTTCATAGTGGGGAGCCAAATGTGATGACAGAAGCGATGTACGACCCACCACCGAACAGCAGAAGGCCAAGACAGGAATACGATGAGAGCAATCGAAAGATGGTGGACACATTAGCCGATGTTGCCAGAAAGGCCCACAGGAGTAGGGCAGAGTTACTCACCATGGGGGTTATCAACCATTAAGAGATTGACTGGGAAAATCTGAGCCATGTGTGGGACCAGAGACGTGGAGAGCCAAGATGCTGGAATACTATTGGAAAACCTCATGTATCAATATGTTAGGGACACAACCAGAGAGAGGGGAGACGATAACCCAGCAAGGCTGGACCTCGTTTTCACCCTGAACAGTTCAGACATATGGGATATCATTCACGAAACGGCCTTAGGCGCTAGCGATCACGTGGCATTTTGGTTTGAATACACAGTAGAGCTAACAATCTAGAGTGAAATAGCACGAGATGGACGGGAGAAGCCAAACTTCCAAAAAGGGGATTACACAAGAATGAGGCAATTCCTACATAATGTGCAGTGGATAAGTGAGTTAGAGGGAAAGACAGTAAACGAAACGATGGAACACGTGACCACAAAGTACAGGGAGACAGTAGAGAAGTTCGTACCAAGGGGCAACAGAAACAACGGGAAGATGAAAGTGATCTCATGGTTTACCAGGTGTGGAGAGGCCAAAGCCAAGTGCGCTAGAGTATGGAAAAAGTGTAAACGGCAAGAGACTCAGAAAAACATGGAGTTGAGCCAAAGAGCTAGAAATGAATAAGGATAAGGAGAGAAGCCCAGCGTGGATACATGAATGACGTAGCACCAGAAGCCAAATCTGAACCAGAGTTATTATACAACCACGTCAGGAGTTAAACAACAATGAAGAATCAGGCTGGGTAAGGAAGGAGAGGACCTCACAGGAAACGACCAGTAGGTATGTGAAGAGGTCAACTCGCAATTCAAGAAGGTATTCACAGTGATGAAAAAGAGGCTTCCAGGGAACCGAGGTGGTAGGGTACAGCAGCTAGTGATGGACACAGTGCACACAACTAAGAAAGAGGTGATGGAACTGCTAGGGAAACTAGATTTATCGAAGGCGGTGAGCCCAGATAATATCTTTCCTTGGGTCCTGAGAGAGGGAGCAGATTCAGTGTGTGTGTGTGGCTCTTAACAACAGTCTTCAATAATTCTGTCGAAACAGGGCAACTGCCTGAAGTGTGGAAGACAGGCTGTACTATATTACAGACCGGTGTCACTGACATGTTTAGTACGTAATGTTATGGAGAAGATTATCGGGAGAAGAGTGGTGGAGCACATTGAAAAGGATGGACTTATAAATGACAACCAGCACTAATTCAGGGAAGGGGAATCCTTCGTCACAAACGTATTGGAGTTCTATGATAAGGTAACAGATGCAAGAGAGCAGAGAGTGGGATTGGTAGACTGCGTCTTTTTGGACTGTAAGAAGGCTTTCGACACAGTACTACACAGTCTTACACAGGATGTTTCAGAGATGGTACCCAACAATTGGAAGCTGAAAACTCAGATGAGTCACAAGGATGTTAGGAAGTACTTCTTCAGCCATAGAGTTGTCAGGAAGTGGAACAATACTGAGAGTAATACATAGGAGGCAGGATCCATACATAGCTTTAAGAAGAGGCATAGCAATGCTCATTGAGCAGAGAGTGGACCTAGTAGCACCCAGTGACGAGGTGGGCCAGGCGCTATGCCTCGACTCCTGCAGTCACAATTAGGTGAATATAATACCCAGGTAATACATTAACCATGTATCTCATTACCCAAGTAATATATTAAAAATGTAACAAGTTACCACTATAAAAACTTCAATATCTATCACTTTACTAAGATTATAACTTAATCTGGTAACATATTACCCGGGTAATATAATACCCAGGTAATACATTACCTGGGATATATAATACCCACTACTACATTACTTGGGTAATATACCCCTGTGTGAGAAACAATACCACTGTGTGAGAATACCCCTGTGTGAGAAACAATACCACTGTGTGAGAAACAATACCACTGTGTGAGAAACAATACCACTGTGTGAGAAACAATACTCCTGTGTGAGAATACCCCTGTGTGAGAAACAATACCACTGTGTGAGAAACAATACTCCTGTGTGAGAATACCCCTGTGTGAGAAACAATACCACTGTGTGAGAAACAATACCCCTGTGTGAGAAACAATACTCGTGTGTGAGAATACCCCTGTGTGAGAAACAATACCCCTGTGTGAGAAACAATACCCCTGTGTGAGAAACAATACCCCTGTGTGAGAAACAATACCACTGTGTGAGAAACAATACCCCTGTGTGAGAAACAATACCCCTGTGTGAGAAACAATACCCCTGTGTGAGAAACAATACCCCTGTATGAGAAACAATACCACTGTGTGAGAAACAATACCCTTATATGAGAAACAGTACACATGTGTGAGAAACAATACTGTCAATACTGCCACGATAAATGGTGGCAACGGAGGGCCTGTAATTCTGACGATTACAGCGATTTCTGGAGATAAATTTCGACCGAGCCTGCCATCTTGTGAGTAGGCCTACCGAGAAGGTTAATGCCAGCCAGCTACCTCAAGTCAGCTACTCTCTCAAGCTCCTACCAGCTTTTACACCATCCACTGGTCAGTCTCTTTGTATTAGTGTTTATCTGCTTATTTGCATCACTCCCGAGGGGTTGACCCGAGTTTGCAAAATAAGCCAGCTTCCAGTCTGTGGTGAGGGAGCCCAGTCGAGCCTAGTCTACTCCATCCAGTTCCTTTGCCCGCCAAGCCAGCTTCCACCCCTGCTGTGTTCATTGTGTGAAGTTATCAAGTTATTCTGTGTGAAGGGTTAAGATAAGCCAGCTAGCAACTAACCCAGGTGTCTTACCCCAGTACTCAAGCAAGCCACGTGAGTAGTCTTCATCGCTTGTGATTCAAGCTCCAAGCCATTCTGAGTGCTCTTTTTCATCCTTGTGGTGTTGTGGTATTTCGTGGATGTATTTTAAGCTAGCCAGCTTAGAATATCTTCGCGGCAGTGTGGTTGTCCTCAGTGAGGCTTACGCCGTTCAACCCATAGGCCCAACCACCCACTCACCACGTGTGTCTCACCATTGCCCGGTTTTAGCCGGTCTTAGCCCTGTTAACCCACAAACCCAACCACTATCACTGTGTTGTGGTACTCACCCAACCTCTACCAGTGTTTTGGCGCACTACTAAGGGTTGTAGCACCATATTTTAAGGATCACATAGGGGGTCAAGAGCTAGAGTGTGTCTTCGACAGTGGCGCCACCATTGAAAGCCTCCTGTGTGAAGTCTATCGTCGATGTAAGCGCAATTCTATGAACACGTGTGCAGAGGACAGCAGCAAGACGACATAAACAATCCGCTACTCTCCACTACCATCTACCTCATTCTACACCAAGTCGTTACAGCGATAATATTTTTTTTCATAGAGACATTTGCGAGTGTTGAGACATTTCTTTTGTGTTCCAGTGATTTTCTTAGTGACATTCAGTGACTCTCGATCAGACTCAGTGTTTGTTTGCAATAAGCTTTTTATCTCCTTAATTCAGTGTTAATTTTCGTGCATTATCTTATGTCTGTTGTGTTGTGTATCTTTTTATACACTTGAAGTAAGTACTTAGTGTTTTTCCTTGTGTGTGTGTGCAACATATGAGCAGTATAGAACTTGTGTTTACACTTCAGAATCACCTTGTGTTCTCAGTGATTCAGTGGAGTAATTCAGTAATTTATTTAGTTATATTCTGCATCACAACTCAGTGTTGTCTCAGTTATATATATTTCTTTCATCCTAGCATTTGTGTATTCTTTTTTTTTTGTTCTCTGTGTGTTGAACATTCTTGTGTTCATATTCTTTTCATTTAGCCAGTGTCTAATTTGTCTTATTTCCACAGACAATAGTGCCATTATTTTGTGCAAGCAAGAAATCATTTTTACAAAATTTTTCACACATCAAGTTTCATTGCAAGAAAATTTTAGTATTGTGTTTATGTTGATGTGTTGTGTTCTGCATCACTGTAAGTGTTGTGTTCTGCATCACTGTAAGTGTTGTGTTCTGCATCACTGTAAGTGTTGTGTTCTGCATCACTGTAAGTGTTGTGTTCTGCATCACTGTAAGTGTTGTGTTCTGCATCACTGTAAGTTGTAGTTAAGAGTTAAAGTGTTCATTCCTTGATATATTTCTTTTCTTGTGTGTGTAATATTTTTTTTATTATTGCACATTGACCCATTTTGCAATAATTCTTGTGCAAAGATTGTGTTGCCATTAAAGTTTTTCTTGCCGAGATTTTATGCAGTGTTTTGCAATACTTCTTGATTAGCAATTGTCATTTGCAATATTGCTACAGTTTATTTCAGTGCAGATTCATATGCTCTGTTCTGTGCATAATATTTATTCTTTCTGTGCCATTTTATTTTATTTCAGTGAATTTTGTCCCAGTTTGTTTTATTTTGCACAAGCTTTATTGAGTCCATTTTATCATTTTATTGTGTATTTCCCTGTTGCATTGAAAGTAAAGACAACTCACTGTGCCATTCATTCAATTTAAAGTAAAGTTGAGCAAATCAGATTTGAGTAAAGTATAAATTCTCTTGATTTTCAAAGTGTTGTTCATTCAATTGTGTATTTTTCTTGTGTGAGTTTCTTTGCTTACTGTGTGACCTGTCAATTTTTAATTACTTATGCAGAATAGTTAAGCATTTTCTTCCCGTTTAAGCTTACTGTGTCATTTATTCTCTCTATTTTTTTTCTTGACTTATGCCCTTGAGTAAGTTCCCTAAGAACATGTTCCAGTCACTTTTGAATGTTCACTTAGTGTATCATGCCAGTCAAAGTCAATATGAATCAGTCCACAGTACCAGTATTCCCTTACTGACTGAAAGACAATACCTAGCCCCTGAGCAATGTGTTTGTTCTCACAGCTTGTATCTGAGACTTGTTAAAGTGCTGCGAAATGTGAAGTTCAGATTAAGTTCCTATAGATCCGTGAATTACTTATTAACGTAGCCGAGCGGTCAGGCACTAGTAATACTGTCACTCCTGTCTGGACTCCAGCCACAATATCATGCACGCAGGATAGTGCTGAGACTACTATCCTTGCGATGGCGACTTGTTCAATTACTCGTTCCTTCCCAGGGGACGCTTTGAGAAGAACTTTACTTGCAACGAGTTATGCCATCTCTTGCTGATGCCACAAGCCGTTGCAGAAAGACGTTTCTGTGGCTAGTGTGCTCACTTGTGTTGTTGTTGTCCCTTGTGTTTCAGATTGTGATCCCATCCTAGTTGACAGTAATCAGTGCATTGTAAGAAGTTATTTCTCGAGTAACTTTCACATGTTGTTAACGATTGTAAGTGTAGTTTCTTTATAGCTGATACCTCGTGTCACTGTGTGCAACTCAGATTGAATATCAGCATTGTTGACAGTGTTCATTTATTTTCTCCTGTGCTTGCAGTTTGAGATAGTAGATTCGTTCTCCCTTGCTCATATTGCGTGTTATAGCGTTAATTTTTTCAACCAGGGGGAGTCATCCACTCCACCGAGTTTGTGCATTCCTCCAGTAAGAAAGAACCGATCCCTTGTGTTCTGGTGTGATTCGATTCCTGCTCCAGGAAGATCTTATTCTTACTGTGAAGCCACCAGCACCCATTAGTGACTTTGTAATGAGCCAAGAATTACTGTATCGAACAGCCGAGTTGGGTACTCCAAGCAGAAGAGTGTACCAGTTAGTAATTCCACAGTCACTAGTGAACGTAGCTCTGCAGCTAGTTCATGATGCACCAGGTGTTGCACACCCTAGTATGGATCGTTCTGTGAAACAAGCCAGAATGAAATACTTTTGGCCACGTATGGCAACTGACATTTCCGAGAATGTTAAGAAATGTATGTCTGTATGCAACATAAAGGGAATGTCAATGGTCCTAATCCAATCCAAGTGTACCCAACCACTAGCGAACCGTGGGAAAGAGTTGCCCTTGACTTATTAACCAATTTTAAATGTTCCCTCCAAGGCAACAAACATCTGTGTGTTATGGTAGACCATTTCACCAGATATTGTGAGTTAGTTCCTATTGCAGATAAGACTGCCGAGACAGTAGCTAAAGCGTTTAAAGAACGCATTATCTGCAGGCATACCACCCCTAAGTCCTTAGTAACAGATAATGGAGGTGAATTCTGTAATGAGATTCTTGAAAATTTGTGAACCTTGTACAAGATCTCTAAATCCACCATTGTTCCTCATCATCCTGCCAGCAATGGGTTAGCCGAACGAACCAATAAGAAAGTACTTGATGTCCTGAGAGCCATTATCAACCCCAATAGTGAAACTTGGGATGAAGTCATACCAGATGTCCAATGTGCCATAAATTCTGCTTACAATACTTCCATAGGTGATACTCCACATTATGCATTGTATGGTGTAGACAAGCGTTTACCCTATGAGTTGTTATATTCCACTCCGAAACCTAATTACAACCCTGATGATTTCGTAGCAACTCGTACCAGCATGGCTCAGAGTGTTTTTAGAAGAATCCGTGAAACACTTCATAAATCAACAGCAGAATTTACTAGAGTAACTAATAGCCGTGCTAAGTCATCAAAAGTCAAAGTAGGTTCGAGAGTAATGCTGACAAATTTCAACAAAACATCCTCAATGCCTAAGCTCGATCAAAAGTTTGTCGGACCTTATCGAGTTGTAGAACATAAGAACATAAGAAAGGAGGAACACTACAGGAGGCCTGTTGGCCCATACTAGGCAGGTCCTTTGCAATTCATCCCACTAACAAAACATTTGCCCAACCCAATTTTCAATGCCTCCCAAGAAATAAGCTCTGATGTGAAAGTCCCACTCAAATCCAACCCCTCCCACTCATGTACTTATCCAACCTAAATTTGAAACTACCCAAAGTCCCACCCTCAATAACCCAACTAGGTAGACTGTTCCACTCATCTACTACCCTATTTCCAAACCAATACTTTCCTATGTCCTTTCTAAATCTAAACTTATCTAATTTAAATCCATTACTGCGGGTTCTCTCTTGGAGAGACATCCTCAAGACCTTATTAATATCCCCTTTATTAATACCTATCTTCCACTTATACACTTCGATCAGGTCTCCCCTCATTCTTCGTCTAACAAGTGAATGTAACTTAAGAGTCTTCAATCTTTCTTCATAAGGAAGATTTCTAATGCTATGTATTAATTTAGTCATCCTACGCTGAATGTTTTCTAACGAATTTATGTCCATTCTGTAATATGGAGACCAGAATTGAGCTGCATAATCTAGGTGAGGCCTTACTAATGATGTATAAAGCTGCAGTATGACCTCTGGACTTCTGTTGCTTACACTTCTTGATATAAATCCCAGTAATCTATTTGCCTTATTACATACGCTTAGGCATTGCTGTCTTGGTTTAAGGTTGCTGCTCACCATAGCCCCCAAGTCCTTTTCGCAATCTGTATGGCTAAGTTCTACATCATTTAACTTATAAGTACTAGGGTTATGGTCACTCCCAAGCTTCAGAACCTTGCATTTATCTACATTGAACTGCATCTGCCACTTTTCTGACCAAGAATAGAGTTTGTTTAAATCCTCCTGAAGTTCCATAACATCTACGTTTGAATCAATTATCCTACCTATCTTCGTGTCATCGGCGAATTTGCTCATATCACTAGTAATTCCCTCATCAAGATCATTGATATATATTATAAACAACAACGGGCCCAAGACTGATCCCTGTGGAACTCCACTTCTTACAGATCCCCACTCGGATTTAACCCCATTTATGGACACTGCTTCCTGTCAGTGAGCCATGACTCGATCCACGAGAGCACTTTTCCCCCAATGCCATGAGCTGCCACTTTCTTTAACAGTCTATGGTGCGGAACTCTATCAAAAGCCTTACTAAAATCTAAGTAAATAATATCAAATTCTTTATCGTGGTCAACAGCCTCGAAAGCTTTGGTAATAAGTATAAGGTTAGAGAAATTAGTACTGGTAAGTACAAAGAATCGCATTTAGATCATATGAAATTAGTATGCGATGTTGAGGATATTGCTACCCAGTCTAATGTGACAGATGCTGAAAATCCTCTTGACTCTGTACCCTCTACCTCAGATACTCAGTTAGATAACCAACCTGAATGTCGTTACTCCTTGCCTACTCGACAAGTAATGAGAAACCCACAAGTTTTTGTAGATACTCGTTCAGATCTCCCTCAGTCAAGGCATGTGTTAGCCATTGCAGAGGAATTCGATCCTCCCAGAGATGATAACCATTCTGCATATGTAAACCTCACCCTCGTAGAATTGGGTTTAAATGTACATAGTCTGTATAACTAGATGTCCGAGATGAAGGAAATTGTCAACTGTCTGTTATTAACTGAGTAGTTTTTCAGAAATTATTTTTTTTCGTATTCACGTTCCCTCCGTATTCTGAGAATTTGACAGTAATAGTCTGAGTGCACCAGATACCTTTGCTGTTAATTTCACCTTGTATATATATATTTATTCTTCCTCAGAATCCGTAGAGTGCATGAATACAGATCGATCGATCAATTCCATCCATATTGTACAATGATTTGTTCATATAGTTTTTTATGCATTACGTTAAAAGTGATTACGTTAACACCCATTACGTAAAACTCATCTTGTTAACATTCATTATGATACAATCCATTAATTTTAAGTTATATCTGAATTTGTTATTGTATAGAATAATCCCAGAACCACCTGCCTGTTCAGCCTATAGATAGTAGTGTATGTCGAGACGACATACGTAACATGACCGAGCTGTCAGCATAGTTGCTGATCCCTGTCTTGTATAGCATATCAGTATCATCCATGTGCTTTAGATAGGAGATCCCTAGGCCTGTGACTGTGTGACGTCACGGAATGCGCATGTGTACGCTCGTACCTCTGCCTCCGTCTCAGTCGGCGTTAGACATCCAGGCTAGGACAGGCAGAGGCTGGGCTCCATTTCCCATCATCACAGTCTGACAGTATATCGTTACCATCCATCAAGTGTGTCTACCTTCAACCCTCGATATCTCCATTTAAGAACCCCCACGATAATACCACTGTGTGAGAAACAATTCCCCTATTTGAGAAACATTATACATGTGTGAGAAACAATACCCTGTGTGAGAAACATTACCTCTGTGTGAGAAACAAAGCCCTTGTGTGAGAATGCCCCTGTGTGCAAAATGATGCCCCTGTGTGAGAAACAATGCCCCTGTGTGAAAAAAATGCAATTGTGTGAGAAACAATGCCCCTGCATGAGAAACAATGCCCCTGTGTGAGAAATAATACCCCTGTGTGAGAAACAATGCCCCTGTGTGAGAAACAATGCCCCTGTATGAGAAACACTGCCCCTGTGTGAAAAATAATACCCCTGTGTGAGAATCAATGCCCCTGTGTGAGAAATAATACCCCTGTGTGAAAACCACTGCCCCTGTGTGAGAAACAATGCCCCTGTATGAGAAACGATGCCCCTGTTTGAGAAATAATGCCCATGTGAGAGAAACAATGCCCCTGTGTGAGAAGCAATGCCCCTGGGTAAGAAACAATGCCTCTGTGTGAGAAACAATGCCCCCATTAAAAGAGAAAAAATACACCTGTGTGAGAAAACAATGCCTCTGTGTGAGAAACAATGCCCCTGTGTGAGAAACAATGTCCCTGTATGAGAAACAATGCCCCTGTGTGAGAAACAATGCCCCTGTGTGAGAAACAATGCCCCTGTGTGAGAAAACAATGCCCCTGTGTGAGAAACAATGCCCCTGTGTGAGAAGCAATGCCTCTGTGTGAGAAACAATGCCCCTGTGTGAGAAACAATGCCCCTGTGTGAGAAACAATGCCCCTGTGTGAGAAACAATGCCCCTGTGTGAGAAACAATGCCCCTGGAGTACAAAGATATTAGTCAACAAGGGCATTCAATTTTTTCGAGTGTTACATATGTTGCTCGTATTTAACTTTTTTTCTGGAATAGGTCTGTCAATTATATATTAAAAACACTGTTGTATGCATGACGTTTGGACTCGCATGAAAAGTCTCACCGTAAAAAAACTATTTTTGTTCGTTCACGTTTGTGGTTCCTTGAGGTCTAAATACAAACTTATACCTTCTTTTGGAAGGTGTAAGTTTTTCAGAGAAGGTTTCAAACTTGTCACTTTTTTGTGGATTATGTAATATGATAGAAAACTCTTATTATGTTGCACACCAGACGCAAGGTTGTAAAGAGTATCGAAAATACTGAGTTTTTGGAGTATGACTTTCCAAAATGCACATACCAGAGCTCTCTCAAAAAGGGTCAGGTTTTTTAACGTGTCAATTTGGTTCATAAACAGCCGTTGGTGGTTGTCATTCGCATTCATTTATATCCAACAATGCTTGTCGAATTCCATAACAGTATTCAACAGAAGGCTTTCGTGGCATCGCTTCGAGCTGACCTTCTGTTTTTTGACAAAGTGTGTGTGATGTTGGTATTTTTTTCCTTATTTTGTTTCAGTTTTTACCATCTCTGCGGTGAAGCTGTGAGAAATGTATAAAGTGAATGTAGAATACCAAAACAGTTCACTGCTGCTGACCAAAACTCCTCCAATAACAGTCTACTGAGAACGCATTGAACCCATTACTCCAGTCTTCATTTCACGTGATCTTGAACATTAAAATGGAATAAAATACCGACAGGTTGTTAGGTAAGACACATATGCAACAGTTAGGTATCTTTATTTCGAAACGTTTCGCCTACACAGTAGGCTTCTTCAGTCGAGTACAGAAAAGTTGATAGAAGCAGAAGATACTTGAAGACGATGTAATCAGTCCATCACCCTATTGTTTCAGACTACGGAACAATGCTGTTCTCCAGACTGAGGGACTGACCACCTCAAAACTTTAAGGGTGATGGACTGATTACATCGTCTTCAAGTATCTTCTGCTTCTATCAACTTTTCTGTACTCGACTGAAGAAGCCTACTGTGTAGGCGAAACGTTTCGAAATAAAGATATCTAACTGGTGCATATGTGTCTTACCTAATCACGTGATCTTGTTCGAACGCCAGAATACATAACACTTTTACGATTGTGACCTGAGAAGAGACAAAAAATAATCGAATAAATATTTTCCATCATTTTCTAAGGGACAAAACTTCAGATATCCCTCAACTACATTTGCATTTTTGAACACATTAGTGTTAGTCCAGTGTGAGCTGATCCGCCTGACTAATTTCACGACTTAAATCTAAACTGATTCAATAACATGCAGGATCCATCACGCGTAGTTGAATTAATGTACGAACTATTTTTTCCCCCCAAAAATAATCACGTAGAAATTGTTCTTTAAGAAATACATCACTTACAGCTAGAAGTTCAGTGCATGTATGTTAGGACAGTTGTGTAGGTGAGAATGTCTACTGGAAATTAACCCTCTTTCAGCACGAAACTTTAGTTCAGGAATTATTCTCTTCAGGACATCAGTCCAATAAATGTATATTATTTCCATATCTTTCTACAATTCTGTTTCAGTTCTTCTTGGTTTCTGCTATTTGATATATTCACATATTCTTGAATTTAATAATGCTATACAATACTGACAAATTCATGACTAAGACACATGTGCGACAATTAAGTATCATTATTCCGAAACGTTTCGCCTAATTGCTTGGCTTCTTCAGTTGAATACAGAGGATACAGCAGAAGTAGTGATGTAATGAGGATGTAATCAATCCATCACCCTCGAAGAAGCAGTTATGAGGTGGTCAGTCCCTCAACCTGGAGAAGAATTCTGCTCAATAGTATGGAACAGTATAGACAGAATAGACACATATAACACCAAAGATGAGGCGCAGAAAACTTTTCAGAGGAGAGAAGAGGCAGCAAGAAAGTAATAATTGAGGGGTGATAGTAATCCAGGGTGATGGACTGATTACTTTTTTTTTTTACATTTCCACTGCTTCTGCTTCCTCGTCCTCTGTATTCGACTGAAGACGCCTACTGTCTAGGTTAAACGTTTCGGAATAAAGATGCCTACCTGTTGCACGTGTGTCTTAATTATCAAATTTATGCTTGTAGTTGCACTGTTTCCAAGCATTAAACTGATTACATAATTCATTGTTACTGTACATAACTCACATAACAGTAAATATTACCAGTTGAAGAACGATAAATCAGATAGTCTCTCTGTACTAGATGTTCAACTGCTAATCTTCTGATAAAGTATTATTTTCGTATATATCTCATTTTCAATCAAATTCTCATCCCAATGATTGAAAATCGGAGTCCAAATTTTGTGGAGGAATATTTTCAGCATAGTAATTTGTAAAATTTATTGTAATGTACCATTCACTGCTGTAGTTTATTTTGATAGACACGTCTGATTTTATTACTACCACTATTACCACTTCCACTACCAGCATTCCCACTACCACTACTTTTTCTTCCCCTTCGTCTCGTCCTTGTCCTCTTCGTATATATATACTGCATTAATATTGGTAGAATTACCGAAAATATCTTAAGTAAAAGGACACAAGTGCAACTAATGTGATATTTTTTTGTGGCAACGTTTCGCTCTCCAGGAGCTTTGTCAAGCCGTTATAAACAATATATGGACACAGAGGGAATATATAGGGTAATGTGAGGTGTAATACTAGTGGTAGTAGTAGTAGTAATATTAGTTGTAGTAATATTAATTGTAGTAATACTAGTAGTAGTAGTAGTGCAGGTTGAGTGCTCTTCCATATTGTATTACTACTACTACTACTACTACAACTAATAATAATACTACTACTACCACTAGTATTACACCTCACTCTAAGCCTATATATACCCTCTGTGTCCATGTACTGTTTGTAATGGCTTGATAAAGCTCCTGGAGAGCGAAATGTTGCCACAATAAAATGTCACATCAGTTGCACTTGTGTCCTTTTACTTATATATATATATATATATATATATATATATATATATATATATATAATATATATATATATATATATATATATATATTATATATAATATATTATATATATATATATATATATATATATATATATATATATATATATATATATATATATATATATTATATATATATATATATATATATATATATATATATATATATTATATATATATATATATATATATATAATGTCGTGCCGAATATGTAAAACTGGTCAATTAGCAAGAACTCATTTAAAATTAAGTCCTTTCTAAAATTTTCTCTTATAAGTTTAAAGATATATTTTTTTCATTACTGTTGATGTAAACATTTATAATTTTGCATCATAAGAATCTTAGAAAACTTACCTAACTTTATTATAACAAGAAAAATTTATTTTAGCCTAACCCAACTAAATATATTTTAGATTTGTTTACATTAATTTAATACTAAACAAACACAGTGAAATATATTTTTTTTCGTTAGGTTCAGAATGATTTTGGCGAAATTATTGCATACACAAATTTTCACTTGTCCTATATGGCAAGATATATATATATATATAATATATATATATATATATATATATATATATATATATATATATATATATATATATATATATATATAATTAAAAATGAATCTAATTTATATAAACCAAAGGAAATATTCATATTATTGTCAAAACTGCTTTTTATGAAACAAGATTCAATTATATTCCTGTCGACCATGGACTTGCTTGATACTACTTTCTCAACTTTTTGAAAATCAATTGGATGGTTAAAATCTCTTACATGAATAAATAGAGCATTGGAATCTTGTCCAGTTCTAATGCTATATTTATGTTGTTTTAATCTTAGTTCGAGATTTTTACCAGTTTGACCGTAATAAACTTTATCGCAAATTTTACAAGGAATCTTATAGACACATCCATTAGCATTTTGGGGGGAATTCTTTATCAAAAGTTTTTTTACTGTATCAAGACTTTTGAATACAACTTTAATATTAAAAGTCTTAAGAAGAGAAGACATATCAACCAAGTTTTCATGGTAAGGGAGAACCAATATATTTTTAGTTGAATAAGGCTGATTGTCCCTTTTTGGATTGCAAAAAGTATTTCTAGCAACTTTAAAAGATTTATCAATTACATTTCTTGGGTATTTTAAATCATTACCTATTTCATAAATTTTGGATATTTCCTCATCTATGAACTCAGGACTACAATTAATTATTTATTCCTGTTTTCCATTTATACACCTCGATCATATCCCCTCTAATTCTACGCCTTTTGAGAGAGTGCAGATTCAGGGCTCTCAGTCTATCCTCATAGGGAAGATTTCTGATACATGGGATCATCTTTGTCATCCTCCTCTGTACGTTTTCCAGAGCATTTATATCCATTTTGTAATACGGTGACCAGAACTGAGCAGCATAATCTAAATGAGGCCTAACCAAGGATATATAGAGTTGAACAACCTGAGGACTTCTATTATTTATACATCTAGATATGAAGCCAAGAATTCTGTTAGTTTTTTTTGCGAACAGTAATGCACTGTTGTCTTGGTTTTAGATTACTGCTAACCAGAACTCCTAAATCCTTCTCGCAATCAGTAGCATTAAGATCTACATTATTTAGTTTATATGTGGCATGGTTATTTAACTGTCCAACATCTAGAACTTTGCATTTGTCAATATTGAACTGCATCTGCCACTTCTCCGACTATTGCATCAGTCTATTCAAATCATCCTGGAGTGCTCTATTGTCCTCATTAGAATGAATTGGACGGCCTATTTTGGTGTCATCAGCAAATTTGCTCATGTCGCTGTTTATTCCCTCATCTATGTCGTTTATGTAAATTGTGAACAACAACGGGCCCAACATTGACCTCTGAGGAACACCGCTTGTGATGAGCCCCCATTCAGATTTCTCCCCATTTATGTAAACTCTCTGCTGCCTATTTGTCAGCCATGCCGCTATCCAGGAAAAAAATTCTCCTCCTATTCCGTGTGCCCTAAGTTTCCTCAATAGCCTCTGGTGTGGAACTCTATCGAAAGCCTTACTGAAGTCCATATACACAATATCATATTCATTACCATGGTCTACCTCCTCAAATACCTTATTGAAAAAAGTTAGTAAATTCGTAAGACAGGAACGCCCCTTTGTAAAACCGTGTTGAGATTCATTAATCAATCTGTGCCTGTCAAAATGGCTACGAATTGCTTCGGCAATTATTGATTCCATAAATTTTCCAACTATGGAGGTAAGGCTTATTGGTCTATAGTTCGATGCCAAGGACCTGTCACCTGCCTTATAAATAGGTATTACATTTGCCATTTTCCACTTATCAGGCACTATGCCAGTTTGTAGTGATATGTTAGGAAGATTAGCCAAAGGTATGCTAAGTTCCTCTTTACATTCCTTTAACACCCTTGCAAATAGTTCATCAGGGCCTGGGGATTTGTTAGGTTTTAGTTTCTTTATTTGTCTGATGACCATGTCACTAGTTACTGCAATCGTGCATAGTTTATCATCATCCTGTTCTACATAATCTGTTTTTTTCAGGAATATCGCCAGTATTTTCCTGGGTGAAAACTGAGAGGAAGTAGGTATTGAGAATTTCACACATTTTTTTAACACTGTCAGTGATCTGACCAGAGTTACTCTTAAGTGGGCCAATTTTGTCCCCAATCTTACTTCTGTATACCTGAAAGAACCATTTTGGGTTGGTCTTTGAATACCTTGCGACCTAAGCCTCATAATCCCTTTTTGCTTTTCTTATTCCTTTCTTTATTTCTCTCTTTAATTGAATATATTGATTTCTTAACTGCCCATCCCCTCTTTTGATACGCCTATATATGCCTATCTTTTGACTAATGAGATGTTTTAATCTATTGTTCATCCATTTGGGATCATTTTTGTTAGATCTAATTTCCCTACTCGGAACAAAAGTTGTCTGGGCAGCTACAACTATGCTCTGAAAAACGTCACATTGACAACCAAGATCACCTACCTGACCCATAGTCAGGACATCCCAATTTAGCCCCCCCAGGTAATTTTTCAGTCCCATGAAGTCGGCCAAGCAAAAATCTGGGACAGAGATTTGATGGCAGTTATCTGGGTAATTCCATGATATATTGAAACTAATTGATTTGTGATCACTTTCCCCAAGAACCAAATCAAGCGGATTGTTTCCTCTAGTTGGTTCTGTCACAACCTGTTCTAAAAAGCAATCCTGAACCGTATCAAGAAAGTCACTAGACTCAAGATTTCCTGTCATATTGTTCCAATCAATTTGTCTAAAGTTAAAATCTCCGATTATCACAACATTTTCATATCTATCTAGATATGAATTTCGTCCCATAACGGCTTACTGCGCTCCCTATCAAGGTTAGGGGGCCAATAAATCACACCGAAAATTAATTTGTCACGTCCCTCGAGAAATTGTAGCCAAACAAATTCTGTGTTCGATGTTTCTAGTCTTATATCATGTCTAAGACAATTTAAATTTTCTCTGACATCGCCACTCCACCACCCTTCCTGTTGACTCTATCAGTGTGGAATAGTTTATAACCCTGTATGTTGCATTCAGAAGGCATTTCTCTCTCTTTCAGGTTGAACCAGGTCTCTGTTATACCAATAATATCTATATTACCTACACTTGCAAGTAATCTTAGCTCATCTATCTTATTTCATAGACTCCTACTATTTGTATAGTAAACCATAAGGGAGCTAGTCACTCGTTGCCCTCTACTATCTCTCTTTGTTTGTTGATCAATTGATTTGCCATTACTAGCAACTTTATTTTGAATATTGTCGTTTAATCATATCCCTGAGGTATCCCGGTAATAACTGCTGTTTTTAACCCTAATGCTGCAGCCTGATTGTTTCCCACAAACACTCATACCTCTATAATCTATCAGTTTAAATTCCTAGACAAGTCATCAATTACCCTCTCAATTGAATTGGCTAATGCAACCACTCCATCCCCACAAAGATGAACCCCATCCCTTGCATACATATCATGTTTGCCAAAGAATAGGTCCCAGTTATCAATGAATGGGATTCCAAGTTCCTTGCAGTACCTGTCTAGCCAACAGTTTATACCAATTGCCCTAGACATCCATTCATTGCCCAATCCCTTTCTAGGCAAGAAGCTACATATGACTGGAATCCCTCCCTTAGACCTAACTACTTCTATGGCTGACCTGTACTTATTCAGCAACTCCTGTCTCCTGCCCTTCCCAATGTCATTACCACCAGTACCAAGACAGATAATGGGCTTGTTCCCATTACCTGCCATAATATTATCCAACCTGCTGACTATGTCACCAACACCAGCTCCAGGAAGGAACACTCTCTATTTGACCTTTCTGTCTCTGTTACAAAATGCACGGTACATATATCTTACCTGAGAATCGCCTACTATTAAAATATTCTTACCTTGATTAGCAGGGGAATCAATGGTACCTTTAACCTCACTAACCACTGAAGTACACTCGCCTTGGAGAACAGAGAATCTATTTCCTACCTTCACATCTTCTCTATTAACTCTCCTCATCTTCCTTCTTTCTGAACTGTGAATCACTTGCTACTTAAAGCGGCTACCACTATCACTGCTGGTGACCATTTCCTCCTTACCAGCTAAATCCTTCTCACACTCACTCCCAAACTCATCTATGCGAAGCTTCAGCCTCCTATTTTCCTCCTGAAGAAGTAGAATCTCCTTCTTCAACACTTTAACCTGAGATTCTAAAACACTACAACAAGCCATGGTGCTTGGTAACGCTAACTCCCAAGAGCTTAGGCAGGTATGACCGCAGGTGACCACTGACCTCAGCGTATTGTTGGCTATTTGATACTCATAAGAAATCCTGTATCACTTAAATATTAAATAAATTTCGAATTATTCTAAGAAAATAATTGCAATAAAAATTATAATGTATAGTGTGCATAGCACTGTAATAATTGAAGCCCTAGGCAAATGTGTTAAGGCCGCTGGAATATCTAGTAAGAGCAAAATCGCCAATGCTCCTCTGGAAAATCTCATAGCAGGCCTTTGTAATCTCAATAAAGATGCGTTAACGGCCTTTTAAACATTAGTTGTTAGGCCTCTCTTGGAATTTGGTGGACCATCAACCCACACCTTTAAAAGCCTGTTGAGAAACCGGAGACAGTGGAGGTGTATGCTACGAGGCTAATTCTAAAACTATGAGCTTCAAGAAGAAGCTAACAAAATTGAGCCTATAATCATTAGAGAATAAAAAAAAATGGAGACCATACAATAACATTAAAAGTACTCAGGAGTTTATAGGGTAGAAAAGGCTAGGCTTATTGTTAGGTGTGTAAAGGTACTCGTGGTCTATCTTAGGAGTTACAGACGCACGAGTCTCAGGAATGTCAGGATGTATTTCTTCAGCCTTAATATAGTTAGGAAACTGAATAACTTCAACGAAGTGAAGGCAGGCTTTATTCATAGTTTATGGTGTAGGTATAATAGAGCCGACGAGGTTAAAAGACAGTGAATCTGGCAAGTTGCAAGGTGAGAGTCCAGGCGAGAAACCAAGTCTTCACGGCTTCCATTCCAATGAGGTGATTAAACACTCACATGCACTATCACACGAAAACTCACATAACAGTCAGGGACACTCTCTCTCACTCACACACACAACACACACACACACACACACACACACACACGTACGTGGCGAGGTGTCAGAGTGGGCACCTGTGACCAGCGGGGTCCCGCAGGGGTCAGTCCTAGGACCAGTGCTGTTTCTGATATTTGTGAACGACATGACGGAAGGAATAGACTCTGAGGTGTCCCTGTTTGCAGATGACGTGAAGTTGATGAGAAGAATACACTCGATCGAAGACCAGGCAGAACTACAAAGGGATCTGGACAGGCTGCAGACCTGGTCCAGCAATTGGCTCCTGGAGTTCAATCCCACCAAGTGCAAAGTCATGAAGATTGGGGAAGGGCAAAGAAGGCCGCAGACGGAGTACAGTCTAGGGGGTCAGAGACTACAAACCTCACTCAAGGAAAAAGATCTTGGGGTGAGTATAACACCAGGCACATCTCCTGAAGCGCACATCAACCAAATAACTGCTGCAGCATATGGGCGCCTAGCAAACCTCAGAACAGCATTCCGACATCTTAATAAGGAATCGTTCAGGACCCTGTACACCGTATACGTTAGGCCCATATTGGAGTATGCGGCACCAGTTTGGAACCCACACCTAGCCAAGCACGTAAAGAAACTAGAGAAAGTGCAAAGGTTTGCAACAAGACTAGTCCCAGAGCTAAGAGGTATGTCCTACGAGGAGAGGTTAAGGGAAATCAACCTGACGACACTGGAGGACAGGAGAGATAGGGGGGACATGATAACGACATACAAAATACTGAGGGGAATTGACAAGGTGGACAAAGACAGGATGTTCCAGAGATTGGACACAGTAACAAGGGGACACAGTTGGAAGCTAAAGACACAGATGAATCACAGGGATGTTAGGAAGTATTTCTTCAGCCACAGAGTAGTCAGTAAGTGGAATAGTTTGGGAAGCGATGTAGTGGAGGCAGGATCCATACATAGCTTTAAGCAGAGGTATGATAAAAGCTCACGGCTCGGGGAGAGTGACCTAGTAGCGATCAGTGAAGAGGCGGGGCCAGGAGCTCGGACTCGACCCCCGCAACCTCAACTAGGTGAGTACAACTAGGTGAGTACACACATACACACACAAAGGAAGGAAGACAGGACATTGAAAGCATCATCGAAGAAATAGGCGAAGAGGGCAAGACTGTGAAAGTAAATTTTTAGAGAATAGGGGATTAATTGAAGGGGAGAAATTTGGCCAGTCAAGCTGATTTTCAAGACAAACAGTGAGAAACAGGATCCCGCAAGAGAGACCACGGTCAAAAGAATCATCAACATACAAGAGGGTGTTCCTACACCGAGACAGAACAAAAGTAGAACGACAGCAGCAGAGAGGACACAAATGCGACAGGGGCTAGGAAGAGAGACAAGGACAGATTCAGCAGAGGACAACCAGAGGAGGGCAGAGCAACAAGCACAAGCAAACACACAACCACCCCCAGAACTCCACAACAAAACCCACTATCCCAACACACGCCATTGTGGTTTGTGTTAGGATAGTAGAATCCTGCAGCACACTGCCAGGTCCTCCACCCTCAAAGACACCCCTGAACCATAGTGTTGGAGAGGAAACTGAAAGCATCGTACACCAACGTTGATGGAATAACAAATAAGTGGGAGTGACACGAAAGAGTCAGAGGCATCACCGGACATCATAGCTCTCACAGAAACCAAGCTCACAGGGATAAAAGACACCATCTTTCCAACAGGTTATCAGATCCTGAGGAAAGACAGAGGAACAGAGTGGTGGAGGAGTGGCATTGCTCATCTAAAACTGATGGGATTTTGATGAGCTGGAGAGAGGAGACAATAGAAAAGCACGAGAGATTACATAATAGGAAAGCTTCAGTCTGGAGGTCCCAAGGTGGTAATAGCAGCAATGCATAACCCACCATAGAACAGCAGGAGGGCAAGGCAAGAGTTTGATGAGAGTAATAGAGCGATGGTTGACACACTGGCTAAAGTGGCCAGAAGGGCTTATGCGAGCAGGGCAAAGCTGCTGATTATGGGCGACTTCAACCACAAGGAAATCGATTTGGAGAACCTGGAGCCACATGGGGACCCAGAAACCTGGAGGGCTAGGATGATGGAGGTGGTACTGGAAAATCTCAAGTGTCATGGAGAAGATTATCAGAAGAGTGGTAGAGTAACTAGAAAGGAATGAGCTTACCAACGACAGCCAGCACGGTTTCAGGGACAGAAAATCCTTTGTCACAAACCTACTGGAGTTCTGTGACAGGATGACAGCAGTAAGACAGAGAGAGAGGGGAAGATTGCATTTTCTTGGACTGAAAGAAGACGTTTGACACAGTTCAACACAAGAAATTAGTGCACAAGCTGGAGGGCCAGGCAGGGATAACAAGGAAGGCACTACAATGGATCAAGGAATACCTGTCAGGAAGACATCAGTGAGTCATGGTATATGGCTAGGTGTCACAGTGGTCGCCTGTAACGAGCGGGGTGCCAGAGGGATCAGTCCTAAAACTGGTCAGTTGCTGGCTGCTGGACTTCAACCCAAAGTGCAAAGTCATGAAGATTGGGGATGGGCAAAGAAGACCACAGACGATGTACAGTCTAGGGGTCAAAGACTACAAACCTCACTCAAGGAAATCTATCCTTGGGTGAGTATAACACTGGGAACATCATCTGAGGTGCTCATCACCCAAATAACTGCTTCAGCCTACGGGCGCCTAGCAAACCGAAGAACTGCATTCTGACATCTTAAAAAGAATCATTCGAGACCCTATACACTGTGTGCATTGGGCCCATATTGGGGTATGCAGCACCAGTTTGGAACCCACACCTAGCCAAGCATGTAAAGAAACTAGAGAAAACGAGAAGGTTTGCAACAAGACTAGTTCCGGAGCAAAGGGGAATGTCTTTCAAAGAGTGGTTAAAGGAAATCGACCTGACGACACCGGAATACAGGAGAGATGGGGGATATGATAATGACATATAAAATACCGAAAGGAATCAACAAGGTGGACAAAGAGATGGGACACAGCAATAAGGGGTCATAGTTGAAAGGTGAAGACTCAGATGAATCACAGGAATGTTAGAAAGTATTTCTTCAGTCACAGAGTTGTCAGGAAGTGGAATAGGCTGGGAAGTGATGTAGTGGAGGTAGGATCCATACATAACTATTAAGAGGTTTGATAAAGCTCATGGACCAGGAAGAGTGACCTTGTAACTACCAGTGAAGAAGCAGAGCCAGGAGCTGTGATTCGACCCTTGCATCCACATCTAGGTGAGTACACACACAAACTGGGTTACCAAAGAGCAGGACAGAGAACCAGGGGTCTGATGGATGTACCAGGGAGGGACGATTGGGAGCCAAAGGTAACAAAAAGGGAGGAAGAGTGGGGAAGGAAGGTAGAAGGGCTCAGCAAGAAAATGGAGGAGAGGATAACTGCAGAGAGCAGGAAGTAGGAGCTACAAGTCATAGTAGCAGAAGCTAAAATACAGTTCATAGAAGACGAACTAAAAAATCTGAAACAGCCTGAAGAACCAAAGGAGAGTACAGCCATGATACCAGAAACTTCTATATCAGTCAAGGGCGAGGAGGCTGTAGGGAGCCAAGGAGCTATACTGTATGTGAAGGCCCTGTTAGTCCCATATGGGGCCAAGGAAAAGATGAGCACATCAAAAACATATGAGGGCACTAAAGACAGTGAAGCCGCTAAACTATAAGCAGGTAATCTAACAGATAATTGCAGTGGCCAGGAGCAGAAGAGCTGGAAAGACAGACCACTGAGCACAGGAGCATCAGCCAGGGAAGAGACTGAAGGAAGGAATGCTTCAATGGAGAATTGGATGGTTTGCAAGAGGAAAAAAACGGCCAGTCAAAGTGATTTCCAAGGCAGAATCTGCTCGAAACATGAACCTGTAGGAGAAAGCACGACTAAAGGACAAACAGGAATACCGGAAAATGGACCTTGATCGAGACAGAACACAAGAAAGGATGATACTGAAAGAGAGAGTACAAAGACGAATGGAGGAGCGAGAGGCAATAACAGAGATGAGCAGGATAAACCAGACCCAGGTGGAAGAGCAAACATGCCCTCCTCCAGAAACACCCACAGAAGGAATCCAACCATGACAACCCCAATGCAACTGAGCAATCTAAACCAAAACCCACACACTGTTCCCCCTGTCTCCACCCCCTAATCATAAACCCCACCCCGACTGCACCCCTAATAGGCCCCTGCCAGGGCTCCCCTCCCATAACCCCACCATTCTCCCTGGACCACTGTTTTAGAAAAGAAGTGGAAGGGTTGATACACGAACACATATCGAATAATGAATAAATGTGAGGTGTGGCATGAAAGAATCAATGAGACATCCCCAGACATCAGAGCAGTCACAGAAACGAAAGTCACCGAGACAATAGCAGACGCAATCTTCCCACCTGGATATCAGATCCTGAGGAAAGATAGAAGGAGCAGAGGTGGAGGAGGGTTTGCACTGCAACCAAGACCCCTGTAATCACAAAAATGTGAGTACACACACAACACACACACACACACACACACACACACACACACACACATACACACGATTATTAGATTTTTGGTTACATACGAGCATTTATGTTTGAAGAATTACCGATATCGGTCCAAAAATTATGATATTGGTGTATGAATCTTTTATTAATGAGGTTTTAAGGTAAATATTTATTATAGCAGAGGGTGACTGTAATGTGTGTGAAGTGCTCAGGAATATTTTCATTTGAAAACTAACAAAATCATTCGTATTAATAAGCCTTTCATGAAAGAATTTTTATTAAATTTCTGAAACCTGCTTAACTGCAACAAACGTGACACATAAAAAAATACTTTCATATATATATTTAAGTTTAGTGTGTGATATATCAAAGATATAAATAATTAAAATATGTGTGACTTTAAAGGCTGCGGTACAGACAGCATCCATGAAGGAAAACGTCAGTAATCCAGCCCATCCTCTTGGCGCTGTTGTAGAAGACAGCTAAATGGGCGGCAGTAGACGTAGCCTTCAACAATTGAAATATGTGAAGGCTTACTCAGCCCTGTAAGATCTTAAGTAAGTATTACCAAGGCTGGCTCCTCCTTAGGAAAATTAATGAATAGAAAAATAATAACATACAAATATAAACAATTTATTGTTATAATTGAAAATATAAAACATTTAAATATGAACTTTTATCCTACGTGAAAGAGAAATGAAAAATTAAATATAGAAATGATATTTGAATTCAACGCTAATATGTACACTTAGACTGTGGGGTCTGGTTGATGTTGACACCGTGTATTGTAGAAATTGTAGCCATTGCTGATGATTTGGGGGGGGGGTCAGAGCTGGTGAGTGACAACCCAACACTAGTTCGTCACAGAGTCTCTAGCCTTGAATAATCCATCAGGATGTTAGGAACGCAGGTCCTTTCACCACTGCAAAGATGAGAGGTAGTTACCTGGGGTTGGCTACACTCAGGTATGTAGATAAAAAGGTGACGTCCCAGAACTCTGGTGAAGTTCGTCTCCTTCAACATTGTTCCTGTGGTTGCCAGATGACCCAAGCTGACATTCCAGGAGCTGTGAGTCAAGTGATTATCCATTTGGTCGTAGCCCCACACGTCACCTTTCCGGGTTGAGAAAAGGTGGGGGAGGATAACGGGAGCTAGACACTGACCCTACCTTAACAAGCAGACTGGCAACCAAACTATCGTCACCATATACCCGCTCGCTACTCCTATCTGTTGAACTTTTCCCTCACAAAATATAACATAGTTATATAGTGATATTGTTGTTTTAAAAGGGTTAAAGTTAACATCATACATTCTGTGCTACATTGAAAATCATTCTCAAAAAATATCATTTCACTACATCATTTTTTGACGTGGTCAGTAAGCTTAATAATTTAGCGCAGTCAGTCGTAAAAATCCATTTGATTTTTTTTGTTCCTTTAGTATAGGTTGTGATACAGTGTGTACAGTTTCAGTTAGTAACTTTACGTTACGTTACATTTGGGTAAATTAAGATGCGATAGATTAGATCGGGCTAAATTAAGTTAACTTGGGTTAATACAGGATAGGTTAGGGCAGGTTAATTAGGGATCGGTTAGTTTAGAATAGGATAGGAAAGAGGAAAGATTAGATTAAGGGTAGGTTAGGTTATTTTAGGTTTGATCAGATTACGTTAGGTTATTTTAGGTTTGATCAGATTAGGTAAGGTTTTTTTAGGTTTGATCAGATTACATTAGTTATTTTAGGTTTGATCAGATTATGTTAGGTTATTTTAGGTTTGATCAGATTACGTTAGGTTATTTTAGGTTTGTCAGATTACGTTAGGTTATTTTAGGTTTGATCTGATTAGGTTAGGTTTATTTTAGTTGATCAGATTTACTTAGGTTATTTTGGTTTGATCAGATTACGTTAGGTTTATTTTAGGTTTGTCAGATTACGTTAGGTTTATTTTCGGTTTGATCTGATTACGTTAGGTTATTTGTAGGTTTGATCAGATGCGTAGGCGTTATTTTAGATTTGATTCAGATTCGTTAGGTTATTTTATGTTTGATCAGATTACGTTAGGTTATTTTAGGTTTGATCAGATTACGTTAGGTTATTTTAGGTTTGATCAGATTACGTTAGGTTATTTTAGGTTTTGATCTGATGAGTTAGGTTATTTTAGATTTGATCAGATTACGTTAGGTTATTTTAGGTTTGATCAGATTACGTTAGGTTATTTTAGGTTTGATCAGATTACGTTAGGGTTATTTTAGGTTTGAATCAGATTACGTTAGGGTTATTTTAGGTTTGATAAGATTACGTTAGGTTATTTTAGGTTTGATCAGATTACGTTAGGTTATTTTAGGTTTGATCAGATTACGTTAGGTTATTTTAGGTTTGATCAGATTATGTTAGGTTATTTTAGGTTTGATCAGATAACGTTAGGTTATTTTAGGGTCCTTTACATTATGTTACTTAAGATAACATTTGTTGATTCTCAGTTTATTCTACAAAAAAACCAAAAGAAAATTATTTAAAAAATAATTTAAATTTGAAATATATAAAGAGAGCCAGAATAATAATAATAATAATAATAATAATAATAATAATAATTGTTTTGAATATTTTCATTAGTGTTATTATAATTAATAGTAGCAGTAGTAGTACTAGAGGATATAATAACAGCAGTACTAATCATTATTATATTTTATTTTCCATATATTCTGCGTTCTGTTAGGTATTGAGGTGTCATACGAGGACAGCAAGAATTTCTGTACTCTGATAACTCAACTCTTCAGCCACATTGAGGAACCTCGGAAGTACACGGGGAATATTGTTTATCTTGTACCGTTATCATCTTACATAGCACCATCATCATCTGATGGTGGGGGTGATGGTAGTGATCGCTGGCGGATCGCGTGCCGCTGCATCCGGTAGTGGTTACGGTGCGTGATGGGGTGATGTAGTGATAGCTGTTGTGTCTGGTGGTGCGTGGTAGTGCGGATCGCTGCGTGAAGGTGGTGATGGTAGTGATCGCTGCGTGGTGGTGGTGATGGTAGTATTCGCTGCGTGATGTTGGTGATGGTAGTGATAGCTGTGTGATGGTGGTGATGCTAGTGATAGCTGCGTGATGGTGGTGATGGTAGTGATAGCTGCGTGATGGTGGTGATGGTAGTGATCGCTGCGTGATGGTGGTGATGGTAGTGATAGCTGTGTGATGGAGGCGATGCTAGTGATAGCTGCGTGATGGTGGTGATGGTAGTGATAGCTGCGTGATGGTGTTGATCGGTTAGGTGATCGACTGCGTGATGGTGGTGATGTAGGTGTTCGCTCGGCGTGATGGTGTGTGATGGTAGTGATCGCTGCGTGATGGTGGTGATGGTAGTGATCGCTACGTGATGGTGGTGATGGTAGTGATCGCTGCGTGATGGTGGTGATGGTAGTGATCGCTGCGTGATGGTGGTGATGGTAGTGATCGCTGCGTGATGGTGGTGATGGTAGTGATCGCTGCGTGATGGTGGTGATGGTAGTGATCGCTGCGTGATGGTGGTAGTGATCGCTGCGTGATGGTGGTGATGGTAGTGATCGCTGCGTGATGGTGGTGATGGTAGTGATCGCTGCGTGATGGTGGTGAAATCGGTAGTGATCGCTGCGTGATGGTGGTGATGGTGTGGATCGCTTACGTGATGGTGGTGATGGTAAGTGATCGCTAAGTGATGGTGTGATGGTAGTGTTCGCTGCGTGATGGTGGAGTGATGGTAGTGATCGCGCGTGATGGTGATGGTGTGAATCGCTGCGTGATGTGGTGATGGTGGTGATCGCTGGTGATGGTGGTGATGGTATGATCGCTGCGTGATGGTGGTGATGGTAGTGATCGCTGCGTGATGGTGGTGATGGTAGTGATCGCTGCGTGATGGTGGTGATGGTAGTGATGGTGGTGATGGTAGTGAATCGCTGCATGATGGTGGTTGATGGTAGTGATCGCTTGCGTGATGGTGGTGATGGAGTGATCGCTGCGTGATGTGGGATGGTAGTGATTGCTGCGTGATGGTGGTGATGGTAGTGATCGCTGTGTGATGGTGGTGATGGTAGTGATCGCTGCGTGATGGTGGTGATGGTAGTGATCGCTGCGTGATGGTGGTGATGGTAGTGATCGCTGCGTGATGGTGGTTATTACAACCCAGGATTCCAAATGGCCTGTTACCCCGGGTGTAATGGGAGCAAATTAACACAGTAGATAAAGTTTAGACTTATATTATCCTTCACCAATTTATAACAGCAATATGTACACTATGTACAGTGATAAGTATAGTGCACTCCACGGTAAGCAAAGCAGAAATAGAAGCCACAAGATAGCAGACCGTGCTTCAACCAGCTCTAGAATGGGAATGACAAGGGCAGACAGACAGGAGGCAGGTACCCCACATAAACTCTGCGATTGCCAAAACATATCTTATTGGCTAGATCCTGGTCACTAGTTGAACGACACCGGGGGGCCCCCATCATCAATCTCAGCCAACCTGGTTCGCTGGTTGGGGGAGTTAGCCTGTAAATGAGGGGTGGTTCATGCGCCGAATAAAGGTTACGTTACTCTTTGCATTGCCACACCCACCCGAGAAGGCTCAGGGATTAGGGCTGCACCTCCCAGTGGTAACCGTGCGCCATGGCAACAAATTAAAGGGACCGTCCTTTCCTCTCCACCATCCACCTCTTAGATAGTGCTCAGCTTTTCTCGTGACCAAATCCAAGATCCCTAAACTTAGAGTGAGACAGGCAGTCAGACAGGCTAGCCATAGGTCCAAGATACAGGCGCGGTCGGTAGCACCCGCAATCCACTCCTTAAAAGATAAACCCCACACCAGGGGATAAAAAAAGGCATGAAAAGGGGTTACCACAAATAACATCCTAACCTAAATAATAATATTATTAGACTCTAGATTTTAAAGAGTCTGCACAACATATTTTGTTTGCCGGCAGTATATTAATAGAAATATTGTAGGGCTGCAGCCTTAGCGTCCAGCGAATAAGCCTTGTCAGTTGTGGTTCTTCATTGGCTTGGAGATTTACCTAGAGGGATTGTGATCACTGTAGACTGTGACCACCTGCGATGTCTGGCCCCACATAAACATCGAAATGCTCCAAAGCCAGTACCTGGCGCGAAGGCTTCTTTTTCAATGGTGAATAAGCCTCTGATGAGGCTGGGAACTTGTGATAAAGTATGCTACAGGCTGCAATCTCCTTGTTCCCGCGATTTGTAATAGTACTGCCCCAACCCCAGACTCACAAGTTCAACCTGTAATGAAAAAAGGTTTGGAGAAGTCTGGAGACAAGAGAATGGGTGCAGTACACAATAATCTTTTTGCTTTATTAAATGGCAGTGTTACAGTCTGATGTCAATTAAAGTGGAAACTTTATGACTGGTTAGAGAGAGGTTAAAGAACGGGCTACAATTTCTGAGAAATTCTTACAGAATCTTCGGTAAAAATCCTTTATCATGCCTAGGAAACGTTGAAGAGGATTTCCTATCATGAGGAACTGGATAATCTTTAATAGAAAAGAACTTTAGCAAGTTTAGGTGCAACTTTACACTACCTACTTCATTGGGCCTAGAAAGTGACAGTGGCCTGGCAAAGGAGATTTAGATAAATTAACTGTTAAATGGGAACTCTTAAAGGTCTCAAAAAGTGCCTTAACGTCTAAGTAGGTGTTGATCCCAAGTATCAGCACATCCACAACAATATCATCTAGGTACGCTGCCGTGCCTTCAAGTCTTTAATTGCCTGATGGATAAGTTTCTGGATTGAAGGGGGGAAATTTTTTCATTCCGAAGGGGGTAACTGTGTATTGATTAATGGGACCTCCTGGAATTCGAGGGGGGAGGGGGGGGTGGGGGAGGGGGGGGGGACAGAGATTTTCCTTCACTTATTGTCAAAAGGTACCTGATGTAGCCTTTAGGAGATCTAATTTGGTCACCAAAGTAGCCTTACCACAAAGTCAAGTACGTCATCCAGCGAGGAAGAGGGTAAGCATCTGTAATTGTGACCTATTCACTTACGGTTGTCTGTACACATACGAAACCTCCATCAGCCTTCTTCACAAGGATGCACCGGTGAAGCCCATGGACTAGAATGACTCCTCCACTAACCATGCTTTAACAAAAATTCTACTTCCTGCTGAAGCAGCCTTTGCTTTTCGGATTAGCTCTGTAGGGGGAGAGTTTAATTGGTTTAGAGTTTCCACATCTACATCATCTGAGTAACCGAAGGTTTACATTTTTCGGCACATCCGAAAAAAATTAGTTATGACTGTAGAACGCTCAGTTAAAATTTGTTGCTTGCATTTCAGATCATCCTCATTAAAGGGCTAGGATCTTGAGGAGGACAGAATTTGAAAGTTTTATTAATTTCAGAAGTTAGAGTGCAAAAGAGTCAGAGTTGTCCTCAGAGGTAGAGGACAGTTCATTACTGGGACTGTATCTGGTGTATGAAAGGCCTTTATTGGTTAATGTAGTAAGTTTTAGTTTTTGAGGTCTTATCAAGGGAGCTACCACTTAATTTAATCAGATAATCTACTATAACAATCTGCATATGTCCGAAAATCTAGCTTTCAAGTGTGGCAGGTATAGGTTCCTGACCAACACTTTCTCCTGGATGGAAGGAGCGGAAGGAATTGTGCACTTCTGTCGTACCTCTGTTTCATCTTACTTTGAAGCTGTTTTTAGGTTAGCCTCGGCCTAACTGACGTGCCACCTGCAACTTGAAGACGGATGTAGAGTGTTGAGCTAAAGTCTTTCTCCCATCCATCTTCTTTGACACCCGAAGAGGACCTCGTACATTGTGCCAAAGATCAGCTCAAAAGGACTATACCCTGTAGACTCTTGCACAGTCTATCGTACTGAGACAGCAACAAAGGTAGTGATTATCCCGTCTGTAGGAAGTGATGCAAAAACTTCTCATCATTGTTTTTAATGTCTGTTGGATCTTTCCAAGGCGCCTTTGGGAATGAGGATGATAGGCAGTGGTTAAGTTGTTGGATTACCCTAACCCTAGTTAATAACGTTCCCTAAATGCTTTGGCAGTGAAGTTTAGTCCTCTTGATGTCACTTTGGAATAGTTTTAGGAATGCCAAAACAAGAAATGAATTTGTTAAAGCTTTTGAGAATAGCATTTAGTAATTAATACTACGCATGGGAATTGCTTCAGGATATCTGGTTTACTTTATCCTAATCGTAAATAAATACTGATTTCCAGACTTTGACCTAGGTAGTGGGACTACACAATCTATAATTAAAAATCTGCAAAAGGTTCTCCATCAGGCAGGTATAGGTTGAGAGGGTGCAGGTTTAATGGAATGTCCAGGTTTTCCAACTTGCTGACATTCTCGGCAACACCTAATATGATTCTTCACATCTTTCTTTAAATTTGGCCAATAAAATTCTTTTGTGATTCTATACAAGGTTTTTGTAATTCCTAAGTGACTTCCTAATGACGTATTATGAGCTATATTTAATATTTGAGGTCTATACTTTGTTGGAACCACTAACCTGTCATACAATTGCCGGGCCTCTATCTCCTTACCAGTCTCAGTGCAGATCAAATAATCGTTTTTAACTTCATACTTGACCGGATGACCCAAAGAGGATTTACCCATGGCTGCCTCAAAAGCGAATTTTAAAGAAGGGTCCTTTCGTTGTTTCTCCCGGAAGGACAGTCCCTCGGGCATGGAAACAGAGACATCTGGCAATCCTGCAACCTGGGAATAGGAAAGCTTGATCGGGGTCTGTTCACTTGATCTACGAGGCTCTGGCCATGTTTCCTCGTAAAACAATGTGGCTATTCCGAGATCGGAGTCGTCCAAGGATAGGTCAACATTCTCTCCAGACAACCCTTGGGATGTTGCCCGAGTTATGGCCAACACCGGAGAAGAATTAATCATTATAGGTTCAGGACACGAACTAACAGTAGTAATGTTATTACCCAGTAATAACACTGCATATTTCATGGGAATCCTTTTGAGACACCTACAGTCAAGTACCCAGTGTAATATTTGCACTGTACATAAATTTTATGCAAAGGAACAGAATATATAGCTCCTCCAAATGCTTCCAATAAAACAGAGGAATTCAAAGAAGTATTCTCTGAAAGGGGTAATATTCCCTCTCTTACAAGTGAGCAATATGCTCCAGTATCTCTAAAGGTCTTTACTTTAGTTGTTTCTGAGTTTTCCTGAAGGGAAATAAGACTTTTGCAATAATAAGGGGCCATACCTTTTTCTACTTCTCTAGGGGACATGTTACTAGGGATATTAGAGATTTCCCATGGTTGGGTTTTGGGGGCAGTTGGACAGATGTGACCTTACTTATTTGCACCTGAAGCATAACGACAGGCTTGTCAGTAACTCCCTGTATGACGTTGCAAAGTGTCCGTTCTAGGCTGGTGTCTCTCTGGATACAGTTGTCGAGATGCACCCATGAGTAGTTTGTTCTCCGCAGTGGAACCAATATGTTAGAAGCGTGGCTCACCAGGTGACTTGGTTGGCTGACGTAGCGTTCTCCTCCCTCCGTTGGCACTTCCTTCTCCAAGGTTTACGCTCTCTGCTCATGCCAGCTGTTGAAAAGGATATGGACCGCTTCGGACAAGGAGCGGTAATTTCGAAGGAATAAGACAACCTGGCTGCCTCCAATCAGTGGTTAAGTCACGATCCGCAGAAAAGACTCGAACCTCTGGTCCCCCAGACTCCAGCGAGGTTATCAGAATAAGCTGACCAGCTCCCTCAAAGGTAGAGACACCACTTGCTTATATACCAGCTGGTAAAAGCTTTGTTGCCTGTCTCACAAAGTCGACTATGGATTGACCATGCTGCGCCGTGCTTAATTTAAATGCTTTTCTATATTTGGCTGGATACATGTATTGCTCCCAACACTGTGGTCTTCACTACCGTACTTGATAATCTCAGAGAATTCAGCGTCATTTCTATGACGTAAATTTCTGTTCCTTACCCGATAATGCTGTAGAACCAACAAATGCCCAATGCTGTACCGGCCCACCTCAATGGCTTAGCCTGAATTTCGAAGCTTTCGAAAAAGTGCTCTGGTTCGGCCTCATTGAAGAAGCGGGGAACAAACTGTACTGCTTTCTGTAAACTAAAATTATTTCCAGAATGCGAAACTGCCTCCTTCTCTTTCCCTATCAAATTCTTCCCTTGCGAATGCTCTCCTGTTCCCTATTTGCTCAATATTGATTTTTGCACTCAAGTGCCAACGACTCTGATTCACCTCTGAGACCAACCCACTGCACTATACTGACCATATAGCTCCGTAAGGTGTATCATCTTCCTCCTGCGAGAACATAAGTAGTTTTTGTTTTGCCCTAGCTCCCGTAAGGGGAGGAGTCTGATGAGCCATTTCTTCTTCTATAAGTTTGTCAGCAATCAGTGAACGCAGTTGTGCACTGTGAGAGTTGCGTTTTGTATGTTAATGCCAATGGAACGAGCATTTGCCAACAATGCCTGTAGGGACAATTAGGTAGGATTAGCAAAGTTTATATGCCGACATCCAGACGTCTGACCGTCCTAGGGGCATAATTATTCGCTATGCACATACGATTGCAGAATGCCCAACGTAACACGTTACTTTGCAGAACACGCTTAGCTATGCCAGTAACGATTGCAAATACGCATACAAGCATAGCTGACGGCAAATTGTCCACACCGAACAGGCAAGTAACAACTGACACGCAAATTTTAAAGCACTGCCAGATCAGCTACACTGTTCTAGAAGATTGACCGTAGCGAAGCGAGCACACACGAACAAGCTAGTAGCGGAGCGTTGAACGATCACACAATAGCAAGGCTGATCATAAAGCAACTGTCAGACACGCAAAATTTTTAAAAGCAATGCCAGTCAGCAAGCTGCACAATGGTTCCTGCTACAGCTTCACCCTAAACTCAACTCGTTTCTCTAAGTCCACTCATGCTCCCGACAGGCCCCCATATTACAACACAGATTCCAAATGGCCTTTACCTCGGGTGTAAAAGGGAGCAAGCAAATAAACACAGTAAGAAAAAGTTTAGACTTACATTATCCTTCACACCAATTTAGCACAGCCAATATGTACACTATGTACAGTGATAAGTATAGGTCACTCCACGGTAAGCAAAGCAGAAATAGAAGCCACAAGTAGCAGACCGTCTTCAACCAGCTCTAGAATGGAATGAACCAGGGCGAGACAGGAGAGCGGGATACCGACATAACCTCTGCGATTGCCAAAACCATCTTCTTATTGGCTAGAACCTGGTCACTAGTTAAACGACTGGGCCCCATCATCAACTCTTAGCAACCTGGTTCGCTGGTTGGGGGAGATAGCCTGTAAATGAGGGTGTGTACATGCGCCGAATAAAGGTTACGTACTCTTTGCATGCCACAGTGGTGATAGTAGTGATCGCTGCGTGATGGTGGTGATGGCAGTGATCGCTGCGTGATGGTGGTGATGGTAGTGATTGCTACGTGATGGTGGAGATGGTAGTGACGCTGCATATGTGGTGATGGTAGTGCATCGCTTAGTGAGGTGGTGATAGTAGTGATCGCTGCATGATGGTGGTGATGGTAGTGATCGCTGCATGATGGTGGTGATGGTAGTGATCGCTGCATGATGGTGGTGATGGTAGTGATCGCTGCATGAAAAAAAAAATTTGGGGTTGGTGATGCCTAGTGATCGCTGCGTGATGGTGGGATTGTAGTGATCGCTGCCATGATGGTTGTAGATGTAGTGATCGCTGCGTGATCCAGTGGGGTGATGGCAGTAATAGCTGCGTGGTGGTGGTGATGGTAGAATCGCTGCGTGATGGTGGTGATTGGTAAGTGATTCCCCGCTGCGTGATGGTGAGATGGTAGTGATCGCTCTTGATGTGGTGATGGTAGTTTTCGCTGCGTGATGGTGGTGATGGAAGTGATCGCTGCGTGATGGTGGTGATGGTAGTGATTCGCATGCGGTGATGGTGGTGAGGTACTAATCGCTTGGCGTGATGTGGTGATGGCAGTAATAGCTTGCGTGGAGTGGTGATGGGTAGTGATCGCTGCGTGGATGGTGGTGAAGGTAGTGATCGGCTGCGTGAAGGCGGTGATGGTAAGTGATCGCTGCGTGAATGGTGGGGGGGGGGGGGGGGGGGGGGGGGGGGGGGGGGGGGGGGGGGGGGGGGGGGGGGGGGGGGGGGGGGGGGGGGGGGGGGGGGGGGGGGTGAGGTAGTTATCGCTGGCGTGATGGTGGTGATGGTAGTGAACGCTGCGTGATGGTGGTGATGGTATGATCGCTCGTGATGGTGGAGATGGTACTAATCGCTTCGCTGCGTGTGGTGGTGATGTAGTAATACTGCGTGGTGGTGGTGATGGTAGTGATCTGCTGCGTGATGGTGTGATGGTAGTGATCGACACGTGGATGGTGGTGATCGCTGCGGTGATGGTGGTGATGGTAAGACGCTGCTGATGGTGGTGATGGTAGTGGGGGAATCGCTTGCGTGATGGGGTGATGGTTAGTAATAGCAGCGTGGTGGTGGTTGATGTAGTGATCGCTGCGTGATTGGTGCGATGGTAGTGATAGCTGCATGATGTGGTATGGGAGAGAAAGCTTGAGTGATTGTAGGCGGTGGTAACAGTGGTTTGGTGATGGTGATAGCGGTGGTAATAGCGTAGTGCAGTGATGGTGGTAGGCCGTGGAAATAGTGGTGGTAGTGATGGTGTAGCGGTGGTAACAGTGGTGTTGGTGAAGGTGGTAGCAATGGTAACAGTGGTGGTAGTGGAGGTAAAGCGGTGGGAAACAGAGTGGTGATGGTGATGGTACAGTGGTAACAAGGTGGTAGTGATGTACAGTGGTACCAGTGGTGTAGTGAAGGTAGCAGTGTAACATGGTTGGTGTGGTGATGGTAAGCAGTGTAACAGTGGTGGGATGGTGAGGAGCAGTGGTAACAGTGGTGGAGTGTGGGAGAGCAGTGTAGCATCGTGGTGGGATGGTTATCAGTGGTAAGAGTGGTGGTGTGGACGTAGCAGTCGTACCAGTGAAGGTGGTGATGGTAGCAGTGGTAACAGTGGTGGTGGTGATGGTAGCAGTGGTAACAGTGGTGGTAGTGTTGGAAGCAGTGGTAGCAGTGGTGGTGGTGATGGTAGCAGTGGTACGGAGTGGTGTGGTGAGGTCGCAGTCGAACAGTGATGGTAGTGATGGTAGCAGTGGTAACAGTGGTGGTGGTGATGGTAGCAGTGGTAACAGTGGTGGTAGTGATGGTAGCAGTGGTAACAGTGGTGGTAGTGATGGTAGCAGTGGTAACAGTGGTGGTGGTGATGGTAGCAGTGGTAACAGTGGTGGTAGTGATGGTAGCAGTGGTAACAGTGGTGGTGTTGATGTAGCAGTGGTTAAACATGGTGTTGGTGATGCAGCAGTGGTAACAGTGGAGGTGTGATGGTAGCAGTGGCGCAGTGGTGGTGTGACGGTATCTGCATTGGTAACAGTGGTTTGTGGTATGGTAGCATTAAAAACAGTGGTTTTGGTGATGGAAGCAGTTATGTAATCATGTGTAGTGATGGAAGCAGTTGTACCAGTGGGTGGTAGTGATGGTAGCAGTGGTAACAGTGGGGTGGATGATGGTAGAGTGCGTAACAGTGGTGGTAGTGATGGTAGCATAGTAACTGAGTGTAGTGAAGGTAGCCGTGTAACAGAGGTGGTGGAGATGTAGCAGTGGTAACTGTGGTGGTGGTTGATGGTAGCATTGGTAACAGTGGTGGTAGTGAATAGTATCAGTGTAACAGTGGTGGTGGTTATGGTAGTATGGTAACAGTGGTGGTCTTGATGGTAGCAGTTGTAACAGTGGTGTAGTGATGGTAAGCAGTGGTAACAGTGGTGGTGGAGATGGGTAAAGCATTGGTAACAGTGGTGGTAGTGATGGTACAGTTGTAACAGTGGCGGGTAGTGATGGAAGCAGAGTAACAGTGGTGGTAGTGATGGTAGCAGTTGTAACAGTGGTGGTAGTGATGGTAGCAGTTGTAACAGTGGTGGTAGTGATGGTAGCAGTGGTAACAGTGGGGGTGGTGAAGCTATCATGTTACAGTGGTGGTAGAGATGGTAGCAGTTGTAACAGTGGTGGTAGAGATGGTAGCAGTGGTAACAGTGTGGTAGAGATGGTACAGTGGTACAGTGGTGGTGGATAGGGTAGGAGTATAACAGTGGTGTGGAGATGGTAGCAGTGGTAACAGTGGTGGTAAGTGGAATGGGTAGTAGCAGTTGTAACAAGGTGGTAGTGATGGTAGCAGTGGTAACAGTGGTGGTGGTGAAGTAAGCTGTGGTAACAGTGGTGGTAGTGATGGAGCAGTTGTAAGAGTGGGTGGTAGTGATGTTAGCATGGTAACATGGTGGTGGTGATGGTAGCAGTGGAAACAGTGGTGGTAGTGATGGTAGCAGTTTTGTAACAGTGGTGGTGTGATTGTAAGAGTGGTAACGTGGTGGTAGGTGATGGGTAGCAGTCGTAACAGTGGTGGCGTGATGGTAGCAGTGGTAACAGTGGAGGTGGTGATGGTAAGCAGAGGTAACGAGTGGTGGTAGTGATGGTAGCAGTGTAACTGTGTGGTAGTGATGGTAGCAGTTGTAACTGTGGAGGTGGTGATGGTGCAGTGGTAACAGTGGATTAGTGATGGTAAGCTATTGTAACAGTGGTGGTGGTGATGGTAGTAGTGGGTATCGTGTGGTAGTGATGGTAGCTTTAGTAACAGTGGTGGTAGTGATGGTAAGCATGGTAAACAGTGGATGGTGTGATGGTAGCAGTGGTAACAGTGGGTGGAATATGGTAGCAGTGGTATCAGTGGTGGTATGATGGTAGCAGTTGAATACAGTGGTGGTAGTATGGAAGCATTGTAACGAGTGGTGGTAGTGAAGGTAGCAATGGTAAAGTGGTGTGGTGATGGTAGCAGTGTAAACAGTGTGGTAGTGATGGTACAATGGTAACAGTGTGTGTGGTGGATGGAAAGCAGTGGTAACATTGGTATTTGGTAGTGAGGTAGCAGTGGTAACAGTGGTGGTGGTGATGGTAGCAGTCGTAACAGTGGTGGTGGTGATGGTAGCAGTGGTAACAGTGGTGGTAGTGATGGTAGCAGTGGTAACAGTGGTGGTGGTGATGGTAGCAGTGGTAACCGTGGTGGAAATGATGGTAGCAGTAGGAAGCATGGGTGTAGGATGAGAAGCAGTGGAACTGTGGTGGTGGTGATGGTAGCAGTGGTAACAGTGGTGGTAGTGATGGTAGCAGTGGTAACAGTGGTGGTGGTGATGGTAGCAGTGGTAACAGTGGTGGTAGTGATGGTAGCAGTGGTAACTGTGGTGGTGGTGATGGTAGCAGTGGTAACAGAGCATAAGAGCAGGTATCAGTGGTAACAGTGGGGTGGTGAAGGTAGTAGTGGTAACAGTGGTGTAGTGATGTAAGCAGTTGTAAACAGTGGTGTAGTGATGGTAGCAGTGGTAACAGTGTGGTGAGATGGTAGCAGTGGTAACAATGGTCGTATTGATGGTAGCATGAAACATTGGTGGGTAGTGATGGTAGCAGTTGTAACAGTGGTGGTAGTGATGGTAGCAGTTGTAACAGTGGTGGTAGTGATGGTAGCAATGGTAACAGTGGTGGTGGTGATGGTAGCAGTGAAACAGTGGTGGTAGTGAAGGTAGCAATGTAAAACAGTGGTGGGTGTGATGGTAGCAGTAGGTACAGTGGTGGTAGTGATGGTAGCATTGGTAACAGTGTGTGGTGGGGATGGTAGCAGACGTACAGTGGTGTGGTGATGGTAGCAGTGGTAACAGTGGTGGTAAGTGAAGTAGCATGGTAACAGTGGTGGTGGTGAAGGTAGCAGTGGTAACAGTGTGGTAGTGATGGTAAGGAGTGGTAACAGTGAGGTAGTGATGGTAGCAGTGGTAACTGTGTGGTGGTGATGGTAGCATGTAACAGGGAGGTAGTGATAGTAGCAGTGGTAACCGTGGTGGGGTGATGGTATAGAGGAAAACAGTGGTGGTAAATTGAAGGTAGCAGTATTGTAACAGGGATGTAGTGATGGTAGCAGTGGTAACAGTGGTGGTGGTTGATGGTAGCAGTGGTAACCGTGGTGGAAGTGATAGGTAGCAGTGGTAACAGTCCGTGTAGTGCTGGTAGCAGTGGTAACAGTGGTGTGGATGCAAGGTAGCCGTAGGGAACCGTGGTGATATTGATGGAGCAGTTTGAAACAGTTGTGGTAGAGAATGGTAGCAGTGGTCTACAGTGGTTGGTAGAGATGGTAGCAGTGGTAACAGTGGTGGTGGGTTGATGGAAGCAGTGGTAACAGTTGTTGAAGTGATTGGAACAGTGTGTAACAGTGGTGGTAGTGGATGGTAGCAGTGGTACCAGTGAGGTGTGATAGTATCAGTGGTAACAGTGGTGGTAGTGATGGTAGTCAGTTGTTAACGAGTCGTGGTAGAGGAAGGTAGCAGTGGTAACAGTGGTGGTGGTGATGGAAGCAGTGGTAACAGGGTGGAAGTGAAAAAAAAAATTATTGGGGGGGGTAAAAAAAGCAGTCTGGTAACAGATGGTGGTAGTGATGGAAGCAATGGAAACAGTGGTGGATAGTGATGTAGCAGTGTAACAGTGTGTAGTGAGGGTAGCATTGGTACAGAGGTGGTGGGTGATGGTAGCATTGAACAGTGTGGTGTGATGGGTAGTAGTGGTAGCCAGAGTGGGTAGTGATGGTAGCAGATGTAACAGTGGTTGGTATGTGAAGGTAGCAGTGGTAACAGTGGTGGTGGTGATGGTAGCAGTGGTAACAGTGGTGGTAGTGATGGTAGCAGTTGTAACAGTCGTGGTAGTGATGGTAGCAGTGGTAACAGTGGTGGTGGTGATGGTAGCAGTGGTAACAGTGGTGGTAGTGATGGTAGCAGTGGTAACAGTGGTGGTAGTGATGGTAGCAGTGGCAACAGTGGTGGTAGTGATGGTAGCAGTGGTAACAGTGTGTGGTGGTGATGTAGCATGTGTAACAGTTGTGGTAGTAGAGGTAAAAGTTGTAACAATGGTGGTAGTTAATGGTCGCAGTGGTAAACAGTGGTGTGGTGATGGTAGCAGTGGTAACAGTGGTGGTGGTGATGGTAGCAGTGGTAACAGTGGTGGTAGTGATGGTAGCAGTTGTAACAGTCGTGGTAGTGATGGTAGCAGTGGTAACAGTGGTGGTGGTGATGGTAGCAGTGGTAACAGTGGTGGTAGTGATGGTGCAGTCGTAACAGTGGTGGTAGTGATTGGTGGCAATGGTAACAGTGGTGGAATGAGGTAGTCAATGGTAACAGTGGTGGTAGTGATGGTAGGCAGTGGTAACAGTGGTGGTAGTGGCTGGTAGCAGTGGTAACATTGTGGTGGGTGATGGAAGCAGTGGTAACAGTGGTGGGATATGGTATCAGTGGTAACAGAGGTGGGTAGTGATGTTCGCCGTGGTAAGAGTGGTGTGGTGATGGTAGCAGTGGTACCAGTGGTGAGGTGATGTAGCAGTTGTAACAGTGGGGGTAGTGATGGTAGCAGTGTAACAGTTGTGGTGAGAATGGTAGCCGTGGTAACATTGTTAGAGATGGAAGCGTGGTAACAGAGGTGTTGGTGATGGTATCATTGGTAACAGTGGTGGTATTGGATGGTACAGTTGGTAACAGTGTGGGTAGTGATGGTAGCAGTGGTAACAGTGGTAGTGGTGAGGGAAGCAGTGGAAGAAAGTGGTGGAGGTGATGGTAAGCAGCGGTAACATTGGTGAGGGGATGGTAGCATTGGTAACAGTGGTGGTAGTGAAAGAAACAGTGGTAAAGCGGTAACAGTGTGTGTGTGATGGTAACAGTGGTAACAGTGGTGGTGGTGAAGGGTAGCAAGTGGTCACAGGTGGTGGTAGTGATGGTAGGCAGTTGATAACAGTGTGGGTAGAAGATGTAGCAGTGGTAATAGGAGGTGGTGGAGATGGTAGCAGTGGTAACAGAGGTGGTGGTGAAGGTAATCAGTGGTAACAGTGGTGGTGTGGATGGTTCGCAGCGGTAACAGAGGAGTAGTGATTGTAAAAGCCGTGGTACAACAGTGGTGAGGGTAGCAGTGGACAACAGTGGTTGGTGGTGATGGTAAGCAGTGGTAAACCGATGGTGTGGTGATGAGTAACAGTGGTAGACAGTGGAGTGTGGTGAGGTAGGCAGTGGTACAGAGAGGTGGTGATGTGAACAGTGGTAACATTGGTGGTGTGAAGGTAGCAGTGTAACAGTGGTGGTGGTGATGGTAACATGGTAACAGTGTGGAGGTGATGTAAGCAGTGGTACCAGTGCATGGTAGGGTGATGTGGAATAAGAAAAAGTTATTTTCAATCTGTTCCCCTATCGTAATTAGTAAACTTAATTTACTATGGTCTATTTTTTGTTACAGAAAGTTTTTATCCATTAATAGAGACGCAACGACACAAACACCTTATCTCTCTCAAAAACACTTTCCACTCACAAACACTTTCCACTCACAAACACCTAAACTTCTCACAAACACCTTCCACTCACAAAACACACTTCCACTCACAAAACACCTTTTACGTCAAAAACACCTTCCACTCACAAACACCTTCCACTCACAAAAACCTTTAACCACTCACAAATACCATCCACTCACAACACCTTACTCACAAACGCCTTCCCACTCACAAACACCTCCACTCACAACACCTTCCACCACAAAAACCTTACCACTCCACAAATACCTTACCCCTCACACATAACCTTCCCACTCACAAACACCTTACTCACAAACACCTCCCACTTCACAAACACTCCACTCCACAAACAACCTCCACTCACAAACACCTTCCACTCACAAAACCTTACCACTCACAAATTACCTTCCCACTTCACAAACACCTTACCACAACACCTCCCACTCCACAAACACCTTCCACTCACAACACCTACCACTCACAAACACCTTCCCTCACAAAAACCTTAACCACTCACAAATACCTTCCGACTCACAACACCTTACTCACAAACACCGCCCACTCACAAACACCTCCCCACTCACGAAACACCTTCCCACTCACAAACACCTTCCCACTCACTAACACCTTACCACTCACAAAACACCTCCCCTCTCATAAACACCCTTACCACTCAGGAAGCACTTCCCACCCCAAACACCTTCCCACCTCGCAAACGACCTGTCCCATTCACAAACATCTCCCCACACACAAACACACTTATTCCGTTCCACTCAGAAAACAACACTTCCCACTCACAAACAACACCTTCTCACTCAAAATACTTTCCCACTCACAAACACCTTCCCTTTCACAAACACCTACCCACTCACAAACACTCTTCCCACTCAACAAACCCTTCTCACTCACAAACACCTCCCCACTCACAAACCACCTTCCACTCACAAACACCTTCCACTCACAAAAACCTTACCATCACTTAATACTCTTCCCATTCACAAACAAGTTAACTCACAAACACCTCCCACTCACGAAACAAACACCTCCCCACTCACAAACACCTTCCCGACTACAAACACCTCCTCCCACTCACAAACAAACACCTTACCACTGCACAAACACCTCCCACTCATAATCACCTTACCACGCACAAGCACTTTCCACCCAAAAACAACCTTCGCCACTCTGCAAACGACCTTCCCAATCAAAACAACTCCCCACTCACAAACACAACACACTTCCGCACTCAGAAACAAACACTTCTCCACTCACAAACACTTCTCACTCACAAACACCTCCCCACTCACAAACACTTTTTCCACTACAAATACACTTTCCACTCGCAAATACCGCTTCGCAATCGCAAATACCTTCCACTCACAAACACCTCCCACTCGGCAAACACCTTCTCACTCACAAACCCTTCCCATACACAAACACCTTCCACTCAGAAAAACCTCCCCACTCACGAACACCTCCCATTTCAGAAACAGTCTTCCCACTCGCAAACCCCACTCACAAACACTTCACTAACACCTTCAACTCACAACACATTCCCACTCACAACACCGTTCCCACTTCAGCACTCTCCCACTCAAAAACGCCTTTCCACTCGCAAACACCTTCCACTCACAGACAGTCTCCCACGTCACTCACAACCACCCTGCCCACTCACAAACACCTTCCCACTCACAAAACACCCTGCCACTCCACAAACAACCCTGCCACTCACAAACACCCCTGCCACCACAAACACCTTCCAACTCATAACAAACACCTTTCGCACACACAAACCTCTTCCCCACTAGCGCAAACACCTCACTCACAAACACTACACCTCCACTTCGCAAACACCTTCCACTTGCAAACCACCTTTCACACTCACCATACTCCTTCTCACTCACAAAAACACCTTCCCAAACACAAACACCTTCACACGTCACAAAAACCTCCCCAATCACGAACACCTTCCTTCCCATTCAGAAGCACCTTCCTCACTCGCAAACATCCACTCACAAACACTTTCCCACCTCACAAACACTTCACTAACACCTTCAACTCACAAACACCTTCCCACTTACAAACACGTTCCCTCTTATAAGTACAAGCACTCTTCCACTCAAAAACACCTTTCCACTCGCAAACTTACGCTTTACACTCACAAAACTTCCCACTCACAAGCACCTTACCACACACAAACACCTTCGCACTTCACAAACACCTCCCACACAGAAACACCCTTTCCCACCCCCGTTTTCCCCAGAATCACTCTTCCCACTCAAAACACCTTGCCACTCATAAACAATTTCCCACTCGCAAACACCTTCCCACTCACAAACACCCTACCACTCACAAACACCTTCCCACTCACAAACATCTTACCACTCACAAATAATTTCCCACTCGTAAGGATTTGGTGACGTTAAACGGTATCTCCACAACCTCACACTCTTCTCCCGTCAGGAATACCCTCTGGCTGTGTCACAGTACAAAGAGAATTCATAAATCACAATGCAGGTATAAACGCAAAAAACATTGAATCTATCCCCATGATTACCATCCCCATTTTCAACATCTCACAAGGAGAATGGAAACCAGACGTCATTTCAAAATTCGCCCTCAAGAGGTACATACCAGTACCAAACCTAACACACAACGCCAGCACAAGAGCAGCAAAAAGTAACTTCCTATACCAAATTTTTAGCTTCTCTACAGGAACTGTCTACTCACCCCCTCCTTGACACGTTCTCCCACCTGACATTTGTTACCGCCAAGCACAGACGAGGTTCGACTCTTCCTATAATTCATGTTCTCCTTTCGTGGACCAGTACATCAAACAGGGATCAGAAGGAAAATTAGCCTAGAAGCTCCCACAACACCGAATGTCCTCGGATGGCGGTAAAACAGCTAGCTCTGCTGGCTGCGCCATCTTTGCAGGATTGGGTGGTCATGTGGGTTAATGCATCATGTGGTTCTACCCCCCATGAGGTGGGCCAGCACAACATGGGTTCGAGTCCTTGGCTAGTGCAGTGCTGTTATTAATCAATATCACAAGTTCCTGGTTACAACAATAACAACAATAATAGCTTCCCTGCATAAGGATTTCAAATCCTCTTCTTTATTCACAGTACCTTGAAGATTGTCCACATAGAAAGTTTTTTTTAAGATTTCCTTGAAGGGACTTTCAGGTTTCTTCAAATGTGTATTTAGAGTAGCTTCTAGTAAGAATGGAGAGGATGTTGCATCAAATAATACTGATTTGAAACGATAAGTTTTCACAGGACTTTGAGGATCATGTGGATTTTCAGGCCACAGGAATAGAGTAGTAGTAGGTTTGGTAAGACGCAACCACCCAGGGAAGTACTACCATCCTGCCAGATGACTGTGAAACAAAAACCTGTAACTGTTTTGCATGATGGTAGGATTGCTGGTTTCTTTTTTCTGTCTCATAAACACGCTAGATAACAGGGATATCTTGCTACTCCTACTTACACTTTGGTTCACACCATCACGAGACACGCACATGCTATATATATGTATATACATACATCTAGGTTTTTCTCCTTTTTCTAAAATAGCTCTTGTTCTTCTTTATTTCTTCTATTGTCATGGGCGAAGTGGAAAAAAGAATCTTTTACCTCCTAAGCCATGCGTGTAGAATGAGGCGACTAAAATGCCGGGAGCAATGGGTAGTAACCCAGTCTCCTGTAGAACATTTACTAAAAAAGAGAAGAGAGAAAAACTTTATAAAACTGGGATGCTTTAAATGTGCGTGGATGTATGAGATCCAAGAACAGATGATTGGCTGATGGTATGAATAAAAGAAGTTGGATGTCCTGGCCTAAAGCGAGACAAAGCTGAAGGGGGTAGGAGAGTTTCAGTGGGGGGAAATAATTGGATTAAATCTGAGTATCGGAAGAGAGTAGAGCAAAGGCAGGGTAGCAGTAATGTTAAATGATCAGTTATGGAAGGGATAAAAGAAATATGAATGGTAAATTCAAGATTATGTGATTAAAGTAAAGGTTGGAAGCGGGAAGTGGTCATAATAAGCGTGTAAAAATGCATCTGGAGAAGAGAGGAATGCAGAGGAGAGAGAGAGAATTTTGGGAGAAGTTTAAGTGAATGTATAGGAGCTTGAACCATGAGAGAGTAATTGTGGTAGTGGACCTGAATGCTAAGTTGAGAACTTTTAGGCGAGGTGTGGTGGTAAGTTTGGGGTGGCCAGGTGTAAATGAAAATGGGAGCCCTTTGATGAACTATGTATCGAAAGGGTAAGTTATAGGTAATACATATTTAAGAAAAAGAGGATAATAATATACAAGATATGATGAGGGCGAAATGACAGTAGTTTGTTGGATTATGTATGGTAGATAAAAGACTGTAGAGTAGACTTTCAGGATGTACATGTTTATAGAGGGGCACGAGAATATATCAGACAATCACATCTAGTGTAGCTACACAGAGAGTAAAAGGTAGATGGGATACAAGGAAAATAGAAGCATCAGGGAAGAGAGAGGTGAAGGTTTATAACTAAAAGAGGAGAGCAGTTAGGGTAAGGATATAAACGCAGCTATTGGAGGATAGATTGGGCTAATGAGAGCATAGGCAATGGGGTCGAAGATGTATGGGGTATGTTTAAAAATGTAGTGTTTAGAGAGTTCAGCAAAGTTTGTGTTACAGGAAAGTGGTGCAGGAGGGAAGAGGAGCGATTGGTGGAATGATGATGTAAAGAGAGTAGTAAGGGATAAAAGGTTAGCATGTGAGAGTGTTACAAAGTAGAAAGTGATTTGCAAGGAGGGGAAGAGTATATGGAGAAAAAAGAGAGGTTAAGAGAGTGGTGAAGCAATGTAAGAAAGAGAGCAAATGAGAGAGTGGGTGAGATGTTTATCAACAAATTTTGTTGAAAATAAAAAAAGTTTGGAGTGAGATTAACAAGTTAAGAAAGCCTAGAGAACAAATGGAATTTGCCAGTTAAAAAATAGGAGAGAGAGTTTATTAAATGGAGAGATAGAGGTATTGGAAGATGGAGGGAATATTTTGAGGATTGTAAAATGTTGAAGAAGATAGGAAGCTGTGATTTCGTGTATAGGGGCAAGGAGGAATAACATCTTGTAGTATGAGGAAGAGCCATTGTGAGTGTGGGGAAGTTCGTGAGCATAGGTAAAATGAAAAGGGGGTGAATGCAGCTGGGATTGATGGGATCAAGATAAAATGTTAAAAGCAGGTGGGGAATAGTTTTTGGGAGTGGGTCGGTGCAATTATTTTATAAATGTATGGAAGAGGGTAAGTACCAGGGATTGGCAGAGAGCATGCATATTTCCTTTGTATAAAGGCAAAGGGGATAAAAGAGAGTGCAAAAATTATAGGGGGTAAGTCTGTTGAGTATCCTGGTAAAGTGTATGGTAGAGTTTAATTGAAAGAAGTAAGAGTAAGAACCTGAAAATAGGATAGCAGATGAACAAGGAGGCTTTAGAAGGTAGGGGGTGTGTGGACCAGGTGTTTACAGTGATACATATAATAACATATTTAGATAAGGCTAAGAGGTCTTTGTGGCATTTATGGATTTGGAAAAGGCGCATGACTGGGTGGATAGGGGGGCAATGTGGTAGAAATGTTGCAAGTGTATGGTGAAGGAGGTAGGTTTTACTGAAAGCAGTGAAGAGTTTTACAGGATAGTGAGGCTCAAGTTAGAGTATGAAGGAAAGAGGGAAATTTTTTCTCCAGAAAAGTAGACCTTAGACAAGGATGTGTGATGTCACCGTGGTTGTTTAAAATTTGTATAGATGGGTTGTAAGAGAAGTAAATGCGAGTGTCATTGGCAAGAGGCGGTGGAGTTTAAAAGAATAAAGAATCACAACACAAAGTGGGAGTTGTCACAGCTGCACTTTTGCTTTGCTGATGACACTGGTGCTCTGGAGATTCTGAAGAGAAGTGCAGAGATTGGTAGGATGAAATTGGTAGGGTGTGCAAAAGAAGAAAAATAAAAGGTGAATACAGGAAAGAGTAAGTTATGAGATAACAAAGAAGATTAGGTGATGAAAGATTGAATATCAGATGAGGAGAGAGCATGGAGGAGGTGAACGTATTCAGATATTTGGGAGTGGACGTGTCAAGCAGATGGGTCTATGAAAGATGAGGTGAATCATAGAATTGATGAGGAAAAAGAGTGAGTGTGGCACTTAGGAGTCCAGTGGAGAACTAAGAACGTTTGTCCTTGGAGGCAAAGAGGGGAATGTATGAGAGTATAGTTTTACCAACGCTCTTATAATGGGTGTGAAGCATGGGTGATGACTGTTTGCAGCGAGGAGAAGGCCTGGGGCAGTTGGAGATACAGGTCTGAGGGCAATGTGGTGGTGTGTGAATATAATGCAGAGAATTCGTTAGTTTGCAGTTAGGAGAGGTGCGGATACCAAAACTGTTGTCAGAGGCGAGGAAGGTTTGTGTTGAGGTGGTTCGACATGTAGAGATAATTGGAGCGAAACAGAAGACTTCAAGAGTGTATCAGTCTAGTAGTGGAAAGCGAATTTTAAAAGAAGGGTCCTTTGTTGTTTCTCCCGTAAGGACAGACCCTCGGGCATGGGAAAACAGAGCCAAGACTGCAATCCTCAACCTGGGAATAGGAAAGCCTGATCGGGGTCTGTTCACATGGATCTACTCAGGCTCTGGCCCGTTTTCCTCGTAAAACAATGTGGCTATTCCAGATCAGGAGATCGTCCAAGGATAGGTCCAACATTCTCTCTTCTCTCCAGACAACCCTTGGGATGTTGCCCGAGTTATGGCCAACAACCGAGAAGAATTAATCATTATAGTTCAGGACACGAAACTCATAACTTTAGAAATGTTATTACCCAGTATAACCAGCTGCAATATTCATGGAATCCTTTTGAGACACCTACAAGACAAGTACCCAGTGTAATATTTGCACTGTAACATAAATTTTATGCAAAGGAACAGCATATATAGCTCCTCCAAATGCTATCCAATAAAACAGAGAATTCCCAGAGTATTCTCTGAAAGGGTTAATATTCCCTCTCTACAAGTGAAGCAATATGCTCCGTATCTCTAAAGGCTTTACTTTAGTTGTTTCTGAGTGTTTTCCTGAAGGGAAATAAGACTTTTGCATAATAAAAGGGGCCCTACCTTTTTCAACTCCTCTAGGGGACATGTTACTAGGGATATTAGAGATTTCCCATGGTTGGGTTTTGGGGGCAGTTGGACAGATGTGACCTTACTTATTTGCACCTGAAGCATAACGACAGGCTTGTCAGTAACTCCCTGTATGACGTTGCAAAGTGTCCGTTCTAGGCTGGTGTCTCTCTGGATACAGTTGTCGAGATGCACCCATGAGTAGTTTGTTCTCCGCAGTGGAACCAATATGTTAGAAGCGTGGCTCACCAGGTGACTTGGTTGGCTGACGTAGCGTTCTCCTCCCTCCGTTGGCACTTCCTTCTCCAAGGTTTACGCTCTCTGCTCATGCCAGCTGTTGAAAAGGATATGGACCGCTTCGGACAAGGAGCGGTAATTTCGAAGGAATAAGACAACCTTAAAGCTAATTTTTTTGGGGTGAATTTAATAAAAATGGGAATTTTAGATTTTTCTCTAGGGGGCGGGGAAAAGGTTTTGCCTTAATTTTTTTAAAATTTTTTCCCAACTTTCGAGAAAAAAAAAAGGGGGGGTTGGTTTCCCTTTTTTTGTGCTTTTTTGTGAAAAAAAATTGTGGGAAAAGGGGGGGATTTTTTTTCCGGGAAAAATAAAATTTTTTAAAAAGGTGTAAAATTTTTTTAAATTAATTTTGTGGGGGTTTTTTCTAAATATGTTTAAAATAAATTTCTTTGGGGACTTTTTTGAAGGGGTTTTTTTAAAAATACACGGTTTTTTAAACTATACTTTTCCCCTGAATCATTTAACTTTTTTTTTTTGGGGGGGAAAGGGGGGAAATTTTGGCCCCTTTTTTCCGTCTCATTTTTATTAAATTTTGCCAAAAAAAAATCCTTCCTATTAAATTTTGGAAAACCTGTTGTGGAAAAAACTTCCTTTAGTCCCAGTTGAACTTTTTTTTTTAATTCCGGGGTTCACAGAAATACAAATCTCTTTAAAATTTCTACGTCATTTTCTGTTTCCCCCAACTATTTGGTGGTCATTGTCGCCCAGAATTGTAAAAAAAAGTTTTTCCTGATTTCTAGGGTTTTTTTAGTTTCTGCAAATTTTTTTAGGGACCTTTGGGGTTTTTTTTAAATAATTTACCATTTTTTTAATTTATTAGGTAATAAAACTCAGAGGGGGAAATTGCTTTAAACTTTTTCCCACTTTTTTTGGTTTTAATTCCTAAAAATTTTAAAGTTTCTTCTGAAAAGTTTTGGGAAACTTTAGGGGTTCCCTTTGTTTTTAAACATTTTCGGGTTTTTCCCTTTTTTCCAAAACTTGATTTTTTTTTAAAATTAAACATTGTTTATGCCTCCTTTTTTTAAACAAACTGCCAATGTTTTCCACCCAAAAGTCCTTTTAGCGTTTTTTGCACGTTTACGCTATTGTTTCCGTTAAAACTTATTGGTTTTCCCTTTTGTTTAAGTGGAAAATCTTTTATACTATTAAATTTTTTCCCGGGATTTTATTTTTCACTGCCTTTTTGGGCAAAAAACTTTTGTTTTAAAATGAAACTTCGGGTTTGGTTTATTAGAAAAATTTAATCGTTCAAGGGTGGTAAATTATCTTTACAAAAAATTTTTTTAAACCCTTTTGCTAAAAAATAGGGGGGAAATTTGGGAGTTGTTTCTACCCGGCTTAAAAATTCTCAAACAAAACTTTTTGCCCCCCCCAATTTTTTGCCCCCCTGTTTGAGGGAACCCCCTACCCCCCCCATATGTATTATCCAATTTTTTCCCCCCAAAACCCCCCAAATCCCCAATAGGTGGCTGTTACTTCAATCCCATTCCAAAAAACTTTTCCTTTCCTTTCAAATCTTTTTTAATTAAACCATTCCATTCTTTTGGGAGTTAAAAACCCATTTTCCCTTTTTTACCTTCTTCCATTAATTTTTTCCCCCTCATTTCTTCAAAAGTGAAAAATTTAAATTTAAATTTTTTCTAAAAAGTTTAAATTATTTTTAATTTTATTTTCCCCAATTTTTTTGGGCATAACACCAGAGACTGAGGACTTTGTTTTTTTTCTAAACCCTTTTAATCTAAAAAAAAATTTTTGGGGGGGCCAAAATTATATTAAACCCGAACCGGGTTGACATAAAAATTTTAAGGACCAACCTATTTGAAATTTACAAACCAGGGGAAACAATATTTAGGGGTTCCCTCAAACTTTTAAAAAAAACTTAAACCCTTTCGTTTAATTATTATTAAAACCCATTTTTTCAAAAATTCTTTTTATATTTATTAAACATTTATAATTGGAAGGCCTTTTTTTAAGGGTAATTTTTCCCCCCAAACAGTTCTCTTCTTTTGGGAATACATTTTTCCCCCCTTAATTTTTTAAAAAAAAATACCCCAAAACATTTTAATTTTCCTAAGGGGTTACGAAACTTTTTTTTGTGAATTGATTTTTTTTTTTTAGGTTTTTTAAGATAAATTTTTGCCTAAGACAAAAAACTATTTTGTATTTATTTAACCAACGATGAAATTATTTTTCAAATTTTCAGCTTAAAAAAAAAAATTTTTAAAACCATTTTAAGGTTAAAAAAAATTTTTAAACCACAAAATTTTAAAAAAACTTTTTTTAAAAGAAAGAAAAAAATTTTTTTTTCCCGGGGGGTTTAGGGGAAACCCAAGAAGCGTGGTTCAAGGGGTTTTTTTTTTTGGCCTTTAAATCTTCCCCCAAGGAAAAAAGTCCCCCCCAAAATTTATTTCATTTAAAAAAACCGGTTAAAGGGAAACTTCAAAATGTTTAAAAGGGGGAATAACCCCCCGTTTTTTAAGAATTTACCACCACCAAAACCCCGGTTTTTATTTTGGGAAAATTTGATCAGCCGAAAACAAATTTAAATTTTTTCAAACCCATAATTAACTAAAACTAAAACACCAAAATTTTTTTTTACATTTTAATGCCCCTTTTTAATTTTTTTTAATATTAAAAAATTTAAATATAAAAAAATTTTATAATTTTAAAAATTGGGTCAAAAAATTTTCAAAGAGGAAAATTTTTTAAAAAAAAAGGGGGGTTAGGAAAGTTAAAAAAACTTTTGGGAGGAAGGGCAAAGGGGCAACGGGGGTCAAAAAGGGTTTTTTTGGAAAATTTGGGGGGGGAAATTTGTGGTTACAGAAATGGAGTGGGGGGAAAAAGGACTTTTAAAAATTTTTAAAAGGATAAAAGGGGAAAAATTTTACATATAAAATTTTTACAAAAATAAAAAAAGAAAAAAAAAAAAAAAAAAAAAATTAAAATTAAAATGTAAAAAAAAAAAAGGTGGGGGGGTTTAAACTTTTTGGAAAAAATAAAAAAAAAAGGGGGTTTAAAAGTTAAAAACGGGAAAAAATGGTTTGTGTTAAAAAGGGGGAGGGATTTTTAAAAGGGGGTTTAGGGTATAAAAGGGAGGGATTTTAAAATTTTTTTTAAAAAGGGGGGGGGGAAAGCTGTGATTCGTTTGGGGAAGGGAAAAATTTTAATGGGAAGAGAGTTTTTTGGGGGAAGGTGAGGCGAGGAAAATGGGGGGGGGGGGAAGGGGGAAGGGGAAAAGAAGAAATGAAAAAGGGGGGGGGGTTTTAATTTTGGGGGGTTTGGGCAATTTTTTAAATTTAAAGTAAAAAAGGGGAGGACGGGTTTTGGGCGAAAAAAAGTTTTTTTAAAAAGGGAAAGGGGGATAAAAGAGGAAAATTTAGGGGGTAATCTGGGTATATGGAAAAGTGTTTTGGAGAGAAATTTAAAAGTTTTTGGAAAGAGGAGATGGAAACAGTGAACGGAGGTTTTGGGGAAAAAGAGGGGGGGGTTTTGGGGCCGGGTTTTTTGGGGAAAAATAAGAAAATTTAAAAAGGTGGGTTTTTGGTTTTTGGGTTTAAAAAGGGTATAAAGGGTAAGGGGGGGATTGGCAGAGGCAATTTTTTGGGGTTTAAGGAGGATAAAGGGGAGGGGAATTTTTAGGGATAGGGAAAAAATTTAAGTTTGGAAAAAGGGGTTTTTTTTTGAAAAAAGAAAGCCTTAGAAAGGGGGGAGTAGGGTTGTTAAAATTTTTAAGGGGGTTTAAGGAAGAAAAGGGGGGGGGGTTTTAAGGGGGTGGAAAAAAGATGAAAACCAAAGGGAGGTAAGGCCCCTTTTGCGAGGGGCATGTGTTTGGGGGTTTAAAAAATTGAGGTTTGGTAGGGGTAAAAAGGGAAGAAAATTTTAAAATTTTTTCGGGAAAAGAAAGGGTTAGAAAAAAAATTGGGGTTGGTTTAGGGGGGAGGGGGAGTAGAGGGGGAAAATTTTGGGTTTGGGGGGGGGTTCGGGGGCAAAAGGGGGGAAATGTTGTGGGGAAAAAGGTGGGGGTTTTTGAAGGGGTTTGGGGGGGGGAAAAAAAAAGCTTAGGAAAAGGGGAAAAGAGTAAGTTTTAAAATTTAAGGGGTTTTAAAAAAGGGGTTTGATGATTGGGAGGGAGGGGAAGGTGGGGGAGTGGGGTTTATTTGAGGGAAGTTTGGGTGGTAAAAAGGAAAATCTTTTGGGGGGAAAGGGGTGAGGTACCAAAATGGCCCGGGGGAAAGGGGTTTTTTGAGGGGGGGAATGTGAAGTAAAAAAAAATTTTTAAGGTGTAGCAGTGAATTGGGAAGGGGGGGGTGGGGTTTGCAAGGAAAGGTTGGGGGGGGTAAAGGAGGTTTTGTGTGGGGGTTGGAAGAGGGCCAAGGTTTTTAAGGGGAAAGGGGAAAAGGGTTTTTTAATTTTTGAGGCGGGGGGTTGCCCCAAGAAAACATTTTAAAGGGAAAGGGGGGAAAGGGGCCATTAGTTGGAGGGGGGAAAAGGGTTGGGGGGGGTTTTTGGGTTTAAAAAATGTATGAAAAGATTCTGGAAAGGGTATAGTGTGTGGTTAAAAGTTTTTTTTTGGGATCCGGGGAAACGGCCATTGATTAAAAAATTTTTTTTTTAAATTTAAAATTTTATTATTTAATTTTTAAAATTTTTCAAAACAAATTAAAATAAAAAATTAAATTCGGCCTTTTGGAATTAAATGATCCAAAATTTTTAAAAGGGGTTCCAAAATATATAATTTAAAATTTTAAAAATGGGGGGGCCCCCCCAAACGGGGGGTTTTGAAAACCCCAACTTTTTTCCCGAAAAAAAAAATTATAGCATGAATTAAATTTTCCAAAAAATTTTTTAAAAAACATTAATAAAAAAAGGAAAACTAAAAAAAAACCCATTTTTAAAAAACTTTTTACCCCCGGTTTATTTAAACTTTTTTAAAATTTTTTCCCCAATTATTTAAAATTTTTTAATAATTTAAAAAAAAGGAATTTTATTCAATGCTTTTTTTTTTTTAAATTTTGGATTTTTTTCCCATTTCTAAAAAAATTTTAAATTAAAAAAAATCTTAAGAAATATCAGCTTTTGGGGGAATTTTTTAAAAATTTTTATGTATATGTTTTTAATACCTTTAATTTAAAAGTTTTAGAACTTATATTTTAAAATTTATAAAATTTTTTATTTTTTTTTATAAAAATTTTTATATGTTTTTATAAATTTTATTTTAAATTTAATTTTTTATATATATATATATTATATTAAATATATATAAAATTAATTTTTATATATAGTTTTTTAAATAAAATTAATTTTTAAAAAAAACATAAAAAATTCCTTTTAATTTTTCTATAACAATAAAAAAATTTTTTAATCCTGAAAATAGGCATTTCTTTGTTTTCCCTTTTGGGTTGACGTGGGGGGGTCCCTCCCCGGGTTTCTTGTTGGGGTCACCCCCCAATTTTGGGTTGGGAACACACCCCCTTTTTGGGGGTTTTTTTCGGGGGTTGGGGGCCCGTTGTTTTTAATTTGTTTTTTTTTACGTTTTTTTAAACTTGGTTAAAAGGGTTTTTGAACTTTGCCTTTTTTTGGGCCCACTGTGGCCCTTTGGTTTCAGGCTTATGGGGGTTTTCCCCATTTAAAGTTAAAAAAAATTGGGGAAAAAAATTTGAACTACTAAAAAGGGCCCCCCCGCGCGGGTTTTGAGAAGGTTTTAAAAAGGGAATGAAAGGAAAAGGAATTTAAAATAAAATTTAAAAACAGAAAAAAACCCTGAAAAAATTCGGGGAAAAAATAATTTTTTTAGTAAAAAAACCTTTGCTTTAAACCCGGCAGCAATGTCTCTCTCGGGGAAAAAAAACCCAACAGACCCTCGCCGCTGCAACCCATAGAACATAAAGGAAAAGGCCCTGTACTTTTTGTTCCCTTGCCAAACTTCCCTCCTAAAGCAAAGCAGAATCTTAATTCTTGTGTCTTAAGCAAAAACAACAATGTACATATCTTTACCATGGTAATAAAGTGGGACAGGATTTTTCCTTAATTTTCCGCTAAGCGTTACTGTGAATTTCATTAAAACCGTTTACAGCGGTCGCAATATACACAACGAAAGCAATTATTATACAGAAAAAGCGCCCTTCCTCCAAAATTTGCACCAGTCAACTAAGGAAATATAGCATTTATTTTGGGGAGCGGAAAAAAAAAAAAATAAGAAGCAGATACAGCGATTGATAAAAAAAGGGGGAGGGTCGGCCCCCCCCCCCCCTTTCGATTGTAGGAGTCCCCGCAGCACCGGCCTTCAACACGCAATTTTTCTTTTTTATCAACAAATCAATATTTCTGGGTAGATAATTTCCGTAAATCCTTCATGTTTAGTCAAATCAAACCCACCGATGGGTTTTTAAAAAATGACCACTGATCAGATCAGATAGACTGGTCGAACCCTTTACGGGCCGAACCCTTGACTGGTCCAAACCCTTTGACTGGTCCCAACCCTTGCTGGTCCCAACCCTGGACTGGTTTCAAACGGTTTGTTGTGCCCACCTGCAGGTTATTAAAGAAATTTTTAAGGGTTGCTAGTAGAATTGCAGTAAATAACCATTCAAAACATTTGAAACTGTGTGATCTGTGGTCAGTCAAAAAAAAACGGGCTTTTCCCCATCAAAATTGTCTTTCTTGGGAAAATTGGTCACCCCCCTTTAGATATCCAAGAAATAGCTACAAGCAGTATTAAAAAAGGAAGTGTTTTTTTGGGGATGCCCAAATGAATAAAACTGGGCTAAAAAACAAAGGGTATTAAAAAAGGCAACATCAAAGCTGCTTTTATAGAAAAAAAGGAAACTTTCTACAACAGAGGAACATAAAAAGTCCGGGGAAAGGTACTGCCCTTGATACTGGCCCCTTTTAAAAATGTAAGGTGGAGATGATGTCCTGGTTTGTCAGTAAAAGGGGGCTGATAGTGGCCTGGGGGGCAGTAATGGGAAGCGGAGGTGCTGTCCTGGGAGACAGTAATGGTGAAGTGGGGTGCTGCCTGGGAACAGTAATGGTAAGCGAGATGCTGTCCCCGGGAGACAGTAATGGGGGAAACTGGAGATGCGTCCTGGGGGACGTAAAGGTGGAAAATGGGATTTTTCCAGGGAGTGGGAATTTTTACGCAGGGAAAGGGAAACATTGAATGACCTTAGGGGACAGGACCATAGTAGGGAAACATTGTAGTCAAAAATAAGATAAAACCCAAAATTTTCAAACAGAAATACCCCGGGGAAAAAAACAAACAGAGGCTCCCCTAGCAAAAGTGAGGATATATTACCAAAAAAGAATGGTGGGAGCCCCTTTTTGGTGCTAGGGGTAGAGAAACAGGGAAAATGACCAAAGGGGGAAAAAGTCCAGAAACCCAAGGGAAACGGGAAAACCCAAACCTGTGCACTACATCCCCTCGGGTATCTCTGGCATGGGAAATCGGAAAAACAGTGGGACGGCAACTTTGACCACCCTAGGAAAAGCCTGCCATATACAACAGGAAAATGCAAAATCCCTTCCTGTAACTTTTTCCCCTGAAATTTTTACCTCTTCAGTACAGGAAAGACTTGTATAAAATTAAATTGCCCGGGATACCCTTAAAGGGGAAAAAAGAAAAAAAACATCCGGCATGGGAAAAAACCGGGTGCCACAGCCACTCAAGAGGGGGAGGTTTTTTTGTGCCAGGAAGGAAAAAAAATGGCAGGAAATGGGAGAAATCGTACACCCAAATCCCGTCATTCCTGGAGGGAACCACGTCGATGGCCTCCACTCAAACCCAAAAGAACAGATACTAATGCCGGAAAAAAAATCCCCCCCCGTACCAACAATACCACCATCCCCTAACATTCTTTTTGAAATATACAGGGTCTAAAACCACAACAAAAACAAAATACCTTTTATCCTGGACTGCTTGCAGAGGGAAAGGCAAAGTTCGCGGGTTTACTGAGACCCACTAAAGGATCACTTTGGGCAAAGAAATTGGGTTTCCAGGTTTCAACCCCCTACAGATGGACAGAGTACAGGCAAAAGGGGGGTTGGCCTGTACATTGCAGGTTCATTTTTTGCACGAACTGCTAAATGCCTCAAAAGATGTAGTGGAAGTTTTGCAGAAAGGTCGAGAACCAAAACCGTCATTTGATAGTCTACAAGCCTCCGGAGCAACTCCCCGAATTCCAGGGAAAGCTGTTTAAAAATTTACCACGTCTGGAAAAACCCTTCCCGCTCCTTTCCCCATCTTTCTCCGGGGGATTTCAACTTAAGGCCCTAAAATGGGGGAATATAGCAAAAAAATATTGTTTCAGTAATAAACCAGGAGGCAGCTCGATGAAAAATCACACTCACGCAGCTTTTTAAAACTCTCACAAAAATTCAATTTAAACCCGCAAAAAATAGAGCTACTAGACTGGGAAAACCTAACCCATCTTCCTAACAATGATAAAACTGATAAGAAATATCACCCTACAAAAAAAAATATACTCAATCACAAAAATTGAGGTTATCATGTATCGCGGAGCCCCAGACCCACATAATGAATTTGTCAGAGGGAGATTACCCAAAATTTAATTTAAAAAACAAAAAAATAAAGTGGGGACCAAGTAAAACCAAGTCCTAACCGATATAACTGGGAAGATTACAAGCAACCGACCCCAACTTTGCCTAGAAAAGATTAACTCGGGGAGCACCGATGTTCCAAGGTTATTCCTCTAAAAAAAAGGGGGGGAGAATTTTAAAAAAAAAAAAGAACGGGGCTCCTTTACAGGCGACGGAAAAGAATAACAGAGCGGCAAAAGAGGGCAATATATTGAAATGCGGGGAAACACTGGGGAAAAGAAATAGCAAGCACCCAACTTAAGCTAAAGAACCTTTAGGAGTCAGGAAGCGGGGGAAGAACTAAAAACCATAAATGAAAAAGAAAAAACCCCAATATTTCTTTTCCTATGCCAAAACAAAATCGAGAACAAGTCCATATTGGCCCCACTTAAAAATGGGTCCTACAAGATGACAACAAAGGGAAAAGAGTGAGCTACTCAAGTCCCAAATGCTCAGTTTTTAGCAAGCCCTAACCCGCTGAGAGTCGAAAATCAAAATGAATTTTTTTTGAGAAGGGCCCCAAAATTTGATAACACAAGCCTATCCCATGTTATCCTACGCAAATGACTTCGAACAGGCGAAAAATACTGCCCATGCATCTGCCCCCCGGGGCCCGACTCATGGAAATCTTTTTCATCAAGAACGCAAGAAGCCCCTATCACGGCCTTTTCCTCCCCTGGAGAGGGAGCATGGGCACGGGGGTCGTCCCACATTACAAAAACAACAGACATAGCCCCCCTCCACAAAGGGGGGGGTAAAGCAAAAGCAAAAAACTACGATCATACACTAACATCCCATATCAAAAAATCTTTTAAAGGGTCCTAAAAAGCAAGATCCCACGCATCTAGAAAAAAACCCTCATTTTCAAACCCCGGGCAACATGGGTTTAGAACAGGTCGCTCCCGTCTGTCTCACTATTGGACCACTACGACAAAGGGCCAAAGCACAGAAACAAAAAGAATGCAGAGAATATATACAGACCCTGGGTAATAGCGCACAAAAATTTGTGTAAAGGGAAAAACAGGGAAAAATCGGTCGATGGATCTATAATTTCCTCACTAACAAACACAGAGAGTATTTGCAAAAGGAGTAAAAGTCCGGGCAGCTACGGTGAAAAGCTTGTTCCAAAAGGGACAGTACTCGCTCCCATCTTGTTCCTATCCTTTTAAAACCCACATAGACAAGGGTGTCAGCCACAGCACCGTGTCTTTTTTTGCAGAAAACACCCGGATCTGCATGACAGTGTTTCCCTTGCAGACACTGCAAAACTCCAGGCAGACATCAACCAAATCTTTCAGTGGGGTGCAGAAAACAAATTTGAAGTTCAACGATGAGAAATTTCAATTACCAGATATGGTAAACATGAGGAAATTAAATCTTCCGAGTAAAAACAAAACTGGCCACAAAATAGAGCGAAACACCAAAAAACAAAGACCTGGGAGTGTCATTCGGAGGATCTCACCTTCAAGGACAAAAAATTTTATCAATCGCATCCTAGAAAAATGACAGGATGGTAAAGAGAAACCTTCAAAATGGGGGGGCCAAGCCCCTGATGACACTCTTTAGGTCCTTGTTTATCTAGGCTGGGAAAAATTGCTGCGCACTAACGCACCTTTCAAGGCAGGTAAATTGCCCCCTAGAAAATGTACAGAGAACTTTCACGGCGCCTAAGGAGATAAAAAACCTCAATTATTGGGGGGCGCTTGAGGGTTCCCAAACCGTTTCCCTGGAACGCAGGAGGGAGAGATAATGATTATATACACCCGGGAAAAACCCCAGAGGGGGCTAGTACCGAACTTGACACGAAAACACCCCCTACGAAAACAAAAAACTTGGGAGACGATGCACCATCCCCCCAATGAAAAGAGGGGTGTCACTAGCACGTTAAAAAAGACCCTACAATAAGTGTCGGGGGGCCCAGACTGTTCAAAAGCCCCCCCAGCACACATAAGGGGGTTTCCAACAGCCCCTGCAGTCTTCAAGCTGGCACTGGACAACACCTAAAGTCAGTTTCCGGGTCGCCGGGGGTGGGTGTATTTTGGTTTTCGTGCAGCCCGGCAACAGCCTGGTTGATCAGGGCCATCCACCCGGGGGGCCCGGGCTCAGACCGGGGGCCCCGGGGGCGTTGACCCCCCGGAACTCTTTCCAGGTAAACCCAGGTAAGGTAAAAAGAGGGGGGTTCTATTAAACTACATTTGCAACACTGGAGTCTTTTCAAGGGGCGGCGGTTGCTTGACCCCCCCATACTGGTACGCACTTGGATCAATTACTTGCTGTGCAGTAAAAAGTGCTTGCCCTTCTGAAGGGCGGGCCCCCCCAGGGCTGAACGGGCGAAACCCCCCCTTGAGAAAAAAAAAATTTTTCCACAAAAACAAAAAAAAATCAGATGTGTGTGAAAAAAATAAACATTTTCAGTATGTTAGGTGACCCAAGTGTAAATGAATAGCAGACAGCCTGTAATCTTTCATATTTATGAGACAGACAAAAGACCCACAATCCTACCATCATGTAAAAAAATTTGGGTTTTCGTTTTACATCACTTGGCAGGACGGTAGTACCCCCCGGGGTGTTTTCTGTCTACCAACCTACTACCAGGGGGTAGTACCCCTCTGGGGGGTTGCTGTTACCAAAAACCCACTACCACAGGAGGTAGTACTCCTGGGTGGTTGCTGTCTACCAAAATACTACCACAACGTAGACTTTCCCCGGGTGGTTGTGTCTACCCAACCTATACTATAAAAAAAATATATATATATATAATATTTTTTATATATATATATATATTATATATAAATTTATTATATATATATTATAAAAAATTATTATTTTTTTATTTATTATATCGTTAGTTCAGAAGATTTTGGCGAAATTATTTATACAAAATTTTTACTTGCCTATATGGGAAAATGAGCGTTTCTTTTAAGCCAGATGCAAAATTCTGCCTATTTTTTTGGGACGAATATATATATTAATATATTATATATAATATATATTATATATTATATATATATTATTATATATATAGATCGCATTCACAAGATTCGAAAACTACTGAGGATGGTCAAGATTTCAAGCAGTCTCTAGCCACCGGCCCCAAAAAGCCACAAGACTGTGCAGCCCCGGTTCACAAGCCAAGTTTCTTTTTCCCCCCCCGGGCCGTTAGTGAGCCCAAGCATGCATCAACTATTTCAATCTCCTCCTGTATGTTCTGACCTCTCAAGCGATATTTATTCCTGCACCACGCAGAAACAGCGGGTTTATACAATGAAAGATGCGTCACAGGGTTGAGATACTACGGGTATCAATTCTCAGGTATGTGGCATTTTTGTGGCCCAGTGGGTGGCGCTGCCTGAGAATCTTGACCATCCTCAGTAGTAGTTTCGAATCCCCTGCTGCGCCTTTTTTTATACCTCTTGTTTCTGCGTGGGCTTGGTATAAAAATCGTTGAGAGGGCAAACATACAGGGGGTGAACCTGCTTTAGGTTCATAAGTGCCCGGGCTCGAAAAAAACTGGCTTGTGTCCAGGTCACAGTCTATGTGGCATTTGGGTTCAGTAAAACCTCCCTAAGTTTGTGTGTTTAGGGAAATCCATTCTGTTTTCATCCTTTGAAAAAAGACGGTTATTGCTGCTTAAGTTTTCAACTTGTTTTAAATTTTTACCTTTGGGATGAAAGGAAATCAAGAGAAAATGAAAATAATATCGAAAAAATTAATGTGAAATTTGAAAATGGAATTACATTTTAAAAAATTAAAAAAAAATACTCTTAAACTTTAAAAAAAGTTTTTAAAATTCTGAAAACAAAAGCCCCTTTAAAAAATTGAAGGTAGCGAGTTAGCAAATTTTTCCCAAAGGAGGAGCTTACTTTTAATATTGTCAATATGTTAACTCGGCCATCACAAATTGTTATCTTACCTTGTAATATGTGCATTTTTAAAATTTACTATTTCTTTTTTTTTTGTTTCCCATCAGGTGAAGGAACTTTTCGGTTTTTTTGAAGCTTTATTTCTGGCCCCCCGCAACTTTACGAACGCCCCCCTTCATTCCCCTTTGTTTCCCTTTTTTTCCCCCATCATTCAGCCTCCTCCATTTTCTCTCTCTTTCCCCTCTCTCCTCTCTCTCTCTCTCTCTCTCTCTCTCTCTTCTTTTCTCTCTCTCCCTCTCCCCTCTCTCTCTCTCCTCCTCTCTCTCTCTCTCTTCTCTCTCTCTCTTTTCCTCTTCTCTCTTTTCTCTCTCTCTCTTCTCTCTCTCTCTCTCTCTCTCTCCTCTCTCTCTCTTCTCTCTCTTCTCTCCTTCTTCTTTTTTTGTTTTCTCTTTTTTAAAAAAAATCTTTCTTTTTTTTTTTTTTTAAGCTTTCTCCTCTCTTTTCCCTCTTCCTTTCCCTAAAACTTTTTTTTTCCCCCGGTTTCTTTTTTTCCCCAAAAAATTTTATTCCCTTTCCTTTCCCTTGGGCTTCAATCTTTTTTTTTTTCAATTTTTTCCCTTTTTTTTTTCTCTCTTTTTTTTTAAATCCACACTCTTTCTTTTATAAAAAATTCCTTAAATCAACAACCCCTTGTCCCTTCTTACTTTTCTGTTTTTTTCTCTCCCTGGGGAAAATTTAAAAAATGTTTTGCTGGGGGGCCAAAAATTTGCAAAGAACCCATGGACAGAATAAAAGTTCTCTTATTCCCCTCCCAAATTTTTTCCCAAAAATTAGAAATTTCCAAATGGCCAATTTGAATTATTTTTGACAATTTAAGAAAAATATTTTCTTTTAACCATTAAATTTAAATTTCAAGTAGAAATTTTTTCCCTTTTTTTTTTTTTAACGGTATAATTTTAAAAAAATCACGTAAAAGAAAAATGTTTTAAAAACAAAACTTTTTTTTTCCGAGTTGTGTCTTGGGCATCCAGTTTTGTATAGATAAAAATTTTAAAAGAAATTTTAGTTTTTAAAAAGTCTTGTCAGAATTAAAAACTTGAAACAAACGGAAATATTTCCCCAACAATTAAATTAAAATTTTAGGGAGAATCTCCCCCCGTGGTTTGTTTACTTAGAGATCTTCATTACCTCCCAGTTGTTTAATATAATTTCAAAACCAGGCCACATTAAGGTGTACTTCGACCTTCAGAAGTCGGCTAAATCCCAGGCAAGTATTTCCTGCTAGTAATTTAGACACGAAAACAAATTCTAAAGAAATAATATTTGTGGTTATTTTATTTATGACCATCTGTTGCATATTTTTCCCTAAATGAAAAGTTTAATCACCAGAAAGACACACCTTACGCCTTCTTATAAACCCTACAGGGATATAAGGCCGAATATAAGGAATTCTTCGTCATGCGTTTTAGACCAATCACATTTCAATCATGCATTACATTATGGATGACCTTGCTATTTACCGAGACTTTGTGCTGTTATTAGTAACATATTCTAAGTATTGTCCATGTATGCATTAAGAGAAAGATATTGAAAACCAAGTTAGTTTTCTTCAGGCCTTGTAGGAAAATATACAGTCACATAGCCGCCTCTTGAACTAATAATGAGGTAACTATTTATATATAACAGCTAAGAAACTGTGAAGTCAATCCTTGCCTGATTAAGTGGAATTTTATCAAGAGAAGTAAAAATATAAATATACTTGTTTTCATTTTAAACATATTTAGGGGTATTATTTCGGTGATAGTGACGACATACTTGGCGATAATGGCAACAATTAGGTGCTAATTGTGACAACATAAATGATGTCATGCCAAAGCAATTCTCACAGCGTCTATCAGTGAAAAGAGGCATTAAAATATGGATGACATCCTGTCATGACGACGGCGTTTTTGAAATGGATTAAGACGTGAATGTGAATCTTGATCCTAAATATAATATGCTGATACAGACTACATCCTAGAATAGTAAGAGTGACACAAAGGCTGAAGAACCGCCATCAAACAAATAAATATTTAATAAACTGGAATACATATATGTTTTTGAGCATGACGAGGTGTCAAAATGGTCACTTGTCTCGTGTGGAGTTCCACAAGGTTCGCTGCTGTTTATTGTATATGTGAATGATATGGTGAAAGGGATAGATTCATGTGTGTCCTGGTTCGTATACGATGTGGAACTAATGAGGTGAATACAAGAGGATGAGGATCAGGTAAGACCATAGTCTGGAATAGTGACTACGTCACTTTCCAGACTACTCCAGACTTCTGATGTAAGACCTATTCTTATAAGGAGAGGTAAAGTGAACTCAACCTGACGACACTGGAGGGCAGGAGGGATAGATAAGACAAATATAGTATTTTCTTCAATATTTTATAAGAAACACGTTACATAGTACATGCTATAGAGGTGTCCTAGCCAGGCAGAGGGAAAACATTACGTTTTCTCTGGTCCAGCACCAGAGAAAACATGAATCTGCGTTGGCTCAGTCACCCCCCTTAATAGATGACGCTTATGTTTACAAATCTCGGCATGAATTCTTACTTAAACTCACAGGCCAGTGCGTTAACCACTCGGTTGGCTGACTCTAAAAGATTCCTCCAACTAGGTATCGTATTTCTATACCTACCACTTTCACTACTTCTTTTTCTTCCTCTCTTGATCCTCTCCCTTTCCCTGCTCGCCTGTATATATATATATATATATATATATATATATATTATATATATATATATATATATATATATATATATATATATATATATACTGGTTTCCTCATTCTTTTCGATTAGTATAACTTTGTAAATGATTCAAGTCGGACCGAAACGTCGTCGTAAGCTCCTCCTCTCTCCAGTGTGCGGGTTATTTATGTATTGTTCCAGCCACGGTATTGTGCTGTTTTGTTCTTTATTAGCACGTTGATGTACTGAATTCAATTTAACGACATCAATTTCTCTACTATGAAAAACAGAAGAGTAGAGCGAATATAAGCGTTAAATTCTAAATATTCCGTGTGACGCAAGGTGAATGTATCTCATTACTGAGTCATTTCTTTATTGAAAGAGGGGAAGAAATAATTGAAAGAAATTGCCATCAAAATCGTAAAAACCATCTGGAGTGATACAACATACAACTGACGGTTATTGAAAGACAGAAACACACTCAACTTCCACAATAGATGAAAGGAAAGGAGAAAGCCTCGTTTCCAAAGGTACATAGTCAGAAACATGGATAACATTCCATTAAGCAACCCGCTGTTCTCGGAAATAGAGAGCGATTGCCAGAGACACTGCCGCCTATCACAGATTCAGTCAGCCAGAAAGGAAATATGCGTTCATTATTGACTTTCTCTGCTTGGATAGTGAGGGGCGGGAACCTCCAGAATTGGAACATCTTGCTGGGAAATGTGGCATACAGTTCTCGCATGAGGCATACATTGCTGGAAAGCCAACAACAGAAGCGTAATACACTGTGAAGGACTCGCATGGAGTGAAGGTAAGACAACTGTGGAGCATCACACATAATGCGACATTCGCATAACACTTAAGGGAGTATTGTTGCTACAGTCACATAGTTTTCAGTAGAGTACAGGAGTAGCACTATGTACGGTGCGACAGTTACATGGTTTGCAGGAGAGCACAGAGGTAGCAATATGTAAGGTGCGACAGTCACATGGTTTGCAAAAGAGCACAGAGGTAACAATATGTAAGGTGCGACAGTCACGTGGATTGCAGAAGAGCACAGAGGTAGCAATATGTAAGGTGCGACAGTCACATGGATTGCAGAAGAGCACAGGAGTAGCACTATGTAAGGTGCGACAGTCACATGGTTTGCAGGAGAGCACAGGAGTAGCACTATGTAAGGTGCGACTGTCACATGGTTTGCAGGAGAGCAAAGAGGTAGCACTGTGTAAGGTGCAACAGTCACATGGTTTGCCGAAGAGCCCAGGAGCCAAAATAAACATGGAAAATTACCATAACTTGCATGGAAGCACTGAACAGCACCATAGTGTCATACCTGCCTTGCGGGAATCCACAGGAACATCAGAAAGCTTCACCTGTTCCACAATAAACACGGGAAATTCCTACTGGAGAGGAGTTTTGACAAAGATATTTAAAAATATATACATATATATAGACTAATGCAATTACGAGCTTAGTTCCAAGGTAAAAAAATCTGTTAATGCGATTATATTTCAAGAATTATCTGGCATTAAAAGTAATTAAATATATTTTAGTGACAGTAAAAATAAGTAAAAAATATATTTTAAGCGATAATATCATCCAAAACTGTAGTTTAATGTGTAAGTTTTTTCTTTTTTACTGGAGTTTGTTACTGGAGTTAATTCCTTACTGTAGTTTATTGCTAGACTTTATTACCGGAGTTTTCGAGGTGGTGAATACTGGAGGGTTTTTCTGAGTCAAACTGCGATATACAGTGTGAAGATAAACCCTTTCCAAGAATTTGTAGCTTTATGCATATATGATATGAAGGTTTTTTGTTTTTGTTTAAAATAACAGTATTTATTTATGCGAAATTCGGAAATGACTGCTATCGATTTAACTGTTAAAGTGGAATTGTTTTTAACAAGAACACTTTACAGGCGTCAAGTAAAGTTTATTTATAGGAATGTTAATATTAACTAGGCTTTGGCTCTTGATTCAGAAAATTTAACATCACTTTCCCTTTAATTAAATGAACGTATAGTATTTTATAAGGCGTTATGGGTAATTATTCATCTAGTGTAAAGAACAGGTAAGGTTCGATCCTCCATCCGGCTGTAGCACACTTGTCTTTGGCGTCTCTGGACCTTCAGTTGAACCATGGGTTCACTCTGGTCTTCTCATTGTTGTTGACCCTGGGTAAGAACTTCTTTCTCTTTTGCCTCCTTGCACATTCTGGCAATTTGTTCCATCTTTTCATTCTCTGCTTTCTTTTCCACTGCACCTCATGCAGAGTTGACTCATACCTATGTAGTTCCCTCTGAAGTTTGGCTTGTCCCATGCTACTCGTGCTGTTTCCCTCTCCATTAACTCTAAAATATATTCGAAACTCAAAACTACGTGGTCACTAGCGCAGAGGGGAATTTTATTTGTAATATTCCATATGTAAGAACTGCTCGGTGTCGAGTTTCATGACTCCGACCGCGGGTTCTATCTCCACCCGTGTGCTGGTTTCTTCCACGTTTTTAGTCCCCAGTGTGGCTCCAGGTTTTCCCAGTCAAACTTCTTGTGACTGAAATCCCCTATCACGAATAACTTGGCGTTGCTCATGTGAGCCCTTCTGGCCATCTCCGCTAGTGTATTCACTATTACTCCATTGCTCTCATCATAGTCTTGTCAAAAATCTCTTTTTCTTAAGTGGCTGGTTGAACATGACTAATGTCACCACCTTGAGACGCCCATCCTGAAGTGTTCCTAGTGAAGTGTTCCCGTTGTCCATTCCTCCCAACATATCCAAACTCCACTGTGCAACTTCTTACCTCTCTGTTCCTTTTGTCTTTCCTCAGGATGTGATAACCAGTCCGGAAGATCATGTATTTTACCATCCTCGTGAGGATTGTTTCCGTGATATCTGGGGATGTGTTTATGATCCGTTTGAGCCACTCCTCACTGACATTCCATCTGTGATGTCGTATAATACCTTCAGCTTCTTCAACTCTAAATGGGGTTTTGGGGGTAGGGTTGGTGCTTGCTGAAGAAGAGACAGCACGGGTTACTCTGAGAGCTTGCTGTGAAGGTGGAATTTGTGCTGTGTACTCACCTATTTGTGGTTTCAGGTGTCGAGTCGCAGCTCCTAGCCCCACCTCTTTACTTGCCGTTCTTAGGTCCACTCTCCCTACTCAAAGAGCTTTATCATACCTGTTCAAGAAGATGTGTATGGATCCGGCTTCCACTACATCTTTCTTCTCATTTTTTTTTCATTTTCTGACAACTCTATGACTGAAGAAATACTTCCTAACATAACCTGTGACTCGTATGGAATTTTACCTTCCAGTTGTGACCTCTTGTTTCTGTGTCTCATCTACGAAACATACTGTCCCTATCCATTTCGTTAATTCCTGTAATTATTTTATATGTAGTTATCATATCTTTCCTATCCGTCTCATCATAGGACATATCCCCATAGTTCCGGGACTAGTCTTGTTGCAAAGCTTTGCACTTTTTCTCAAATTTTGACGTGCTTGACCAGGTATGGGTTCCATACTGGTGCTGCATACATCAATATGGGCCTGACGTACACGGTGTACAGTGTCTTGTATGATTCCTTACTCAGGTTCCTTACTCTGCTCTTAGTTTGCCAGGCGTCCATCTGCTGCGTGGTGAGACACAAACTTACAACGTATGAAAAATAAGGCAGGAGACAGAGAGAGAGAGAGGTGGGAAGAATACATATTTTTTTGGTCTGTAACAATGCCTTCCACACTCTCCAGCACAAGGGATTAATGTAAAAGCTAGAGGAGTAGGCAGGAATAACAGAAAAGCTTTATAATGGATCAGAGAATACTTGACAGGAAGGAAACAACGAGCGATGATACGTGAAGAGGTGTCAGAGTGGGCGCATGTGACGAGGAGGGCTCCACAAGGATCAGTCCTAAGACCAGGGTTGTTTCTGTTATATGTAAATGACATGACAGAAGGAATAGATTCAGACTTGTCCATGTTTGCAGTCGATGTGTAGCTAATGCAGAGAATTCAAGCGGACGGGAATCAGGTGTGACTACAAATGGATCTTGATGGGCTGGAATCCTGGTCCAATTATTGGAGTTTATCCCCACCAAACTCAGTCATAAAAACTTGTTAAGGTCAAAGAAGACCACAAACGGAGTACATACTGGAGAGGACAAAGGCTGCAAACCTCACACAGGGAAAAGGATCTTGGGGTGAATATCATTCCAAGTACCTCTACTGACGGGCACAACAAACAAATAAATGATGAAGCAGATGGGCGCCTGGCAAACCTAAGAGCAGAGTATCAACACCTGTACACCGTACACCTGTACACCGTACACCTGTACACCGTACACCGTATACGTCAGGCCCATATTGGTGTATGCAGCACCAGTATGGAACCCACACCTGGCCAACCACGTCAAGAAATTAGAAAAAGTGCGAAGCTTAGCAACAAGACTAGTCACGGAACTATGGGGATATGTCCTATGGGGAGAGGGATACGAAGGATATGATAACTGCATACAAAATATTTACAGGAACTGACGAGATGGATAGGGACAGTATGTTTCATAGATGGGATACAGAAACAAAGGGCCACAACTGGAAGGTGATTCATGGTTCTTCACTTTGGTCTGGGTCAAGTCTATGATGGATGAACTGGTTGTGATGACAACTCTAGCTAGTGCAAGTACCTCGGAGACGTGTAAAGTATCTTGGCTGTTGGGAAGGATTATGACTTTGTTTACAGTGGTGTCAGTGCGTGGTGAATTGATATGGGGCCTCTTTCCTTACAATTCTTGATGAAAAAGAAAGGAAATTGAATCTCAGTGAATTAGAGTATGTTTGCACACTCCTCGTCAAGAAACTCTGGGCTGCAAATTTGTTATGCTTTTACGAGAAATCCCATGATGATGCTTTATTTGGTCTTAGTATCTTGGCTAGAGTAGAAGTATGTGGGATCGTCTTTGTAGGCTTTCTGTAAACTTTGAATTTAAGGTGATATCTACTTTATGGATAAGGTCGTCGAGAAATGGTAACCTGTCACTGACCACTTCTTTCGAGTATGAATTGAATCGCTGGTTCAGATGCGTTGAGTCTTCTCTGTTGGTGAGTAATTATTATGAGGACGTCGTTAACATAACTTAACCCCATGACGTTGGTGTGTGTACTGTTGGTGAAGCGTTTAGCTCCTAGGTGTTCCATGTTTAAGTTAGATAACAGGGCGAAGTTACTTTGTGAGCAAAGTAACACTTTATGAAGGAAATCCGGCAGGCCAAACTTGAGTCCTGGAGATGGGAAGTACAGTGTCTGCACTCTGAAGGAGGGGTGTTAATGTTGCAGTTTTATAACTGTAGTGTAAAGCATCACTCTGGCAAGACAGTGATGGAGTGAATGATGAAAGTTTTTCTTTTTCGGGTCACCCTGCCTTGGTGGGAATCGGCCTATGTGTTAATAAAATAACACAGCGATGATTGGAGAGTCTATTCCCATACCACATATTTGTTGTAGAACCTATTCTTGAGAGAATAACAGCTGAAATTTGATGCACAGTTCAGTGAGGTCTACAAAATCTCCGAGAGGTAGCGGAAGAGTGAAGTCTTGGTTGAATTTAGGTCGGAGAAGGTTAAAGGTTTGTGGTTGGGCACCTTAGTGAAGAGGTAAGTAACATGAGGTTGAGGAGGTCGCCTTTGTTATGACATATGGACGGCGTCCACAGGACCTACAGAGAAAACTCGACGCAGTTGAACCAGCCATCCAATTTACGCCTGAAAAAGACCCCAATCGCAGGCTACCATTTCTCGATGTGCTTACATAAAAAGTAAATAACACTCTTAAATTCCATAATGTGAAGACTGTAAAAGTCTATACAAAAGACGTGGTAATCACTCCTTCAGCTTAGGAGTAGGTGTTGATTACTGCAGTTCTGAAGAGTCAAGCACAAGCAGGAAGATTTTCGCTTGTATACTGGCATCAGATTATGAACGTGCAACAGGCGTAGGCATTGTTTCTGGTAGGCGAGATTTCTCAGTGGAAGTTGGTCATACAAGCCTACTCCTGGCCCCATGTACCGGGTATGACCGAAGCCCACTGAGGAGTCTCTACCAGTGACAATGTCTTCATCTGCTACACGTTCTTCACCTGTTGCCAGTATATAGGTGCCATTCTTCCTGCCTGTGTTTCAGATTCTTTAAGACTACGGTGTTCATCACCTCATCCTAGGCTGAGGGACTGATTACCTCGTCTTTTGAATAACTTCTACAGTCTATACATAATGTCTTTGTATTGTACTGATAACATAAGAAAGAAGGAACACTGCAACAGGCCTACTGGCCCATGCGGAGCAGGTCCATGTCCCCCCCCCCGGGTTAGACCAATGACCCACCTCCCGGATTATTCCAATGACCCACCCAGTCTGGTCCTCCACTCAAGGATGGAGCACTGCGCCAGACCCAGCAGCACAAGCTAGTCAGGTCCAACTAACACCCACCCACACCCACTCATGTATTTATCTAACCCATTTTTAAAACTACACAACGTTTTAGCCTGAATAACTGTACTCGGGAGTTTGTTCCACTCATCCACAACTCTATTAGCAAACCAGTACTTTCATATATCCTTCCTGAATCTGATTTTTTCCAACTTGAAACCATTGCTGCGAGTCCTGTCTTGGCTGGAAATTTTCACCACGCTATGTACATCCCCTTTATTTATTCCTGTTTTCCATTTATACACCTCGATCATATCCCCCTAATTCTACGCCTTTCGAGAGAGTGCAGATTCAGGGCCTTCAGTCTATTCTCATAGGGAAGATTTCTCATGCATGGGATCATCTTTGTCATCCTCCTTTGTACGTTTTCCAGAGCATTTATATCCATTCTGCAATACAGTGACCAGAACTGAGCAGCATGGTCTAAATGAGGCCTAACCAAGGATATATAGAGTTGAAGAACATCCTGAGGACTTCTATTATTTATACTTCTAGATATGAAGCCAAGAATTCTGTTAGCTTTATTGCGAACACTAATGCACTGTTGTCTTGGTTTTAGGTTACTGCTAACCAGAACTCCTAAATCCTTTTCGCAATCAGTAGTATTAAGATCTACATTATTTAGTTTATATGTGGCATGGTTATTTAACTTTCCAACATTTAGAGCTTCGCATTTGTCAATATTAAACTGCATCTGCCACTTCTCCGACCATTGCGTCAGTCTATTCAAATCATCCTGGAGTGCTGTAATGTCCTCATTAGAATGAATTGGACGGCCTGTTTTGGTGTCATCAGCAAATTTGCTTATGTTGCTATTCATTCCCTCATCTATGTCGTTTATGTAAATTGTGAACAACAACGGGCCCAACACTGACTCCTGAGGAACACCGCTTGTGACGTGCCCCCATTCTGATTTCTCCCCATTTATGCAAAATCTCTGCTGTCTATTTGTCAGCCATGCCTCTACACAGGAAAAAATTTCTCCTCCTATTCCGTGTGCTCTAAGTTTCCTCAATAGCCTCTGGTGTGGAACTCTATCGAAAGCCTTACTGAAGTCCATATACACAATATCATATTCATTACCATGATCTACCTCCTCAAACACCTTAGTGAAAAAAGTTAGTAGATTCGTAAGACAGGAACGCCCCTTTGTAAAACCGTGTTGAGAATCATTAATCTGTGCCTGTCATGATGGCTACGAATTGCTTCGGCAATTATGGATTCCATAAATTTTCCTACTGTGGAGGTAAGGCTTATTGGTCTATAGTTCGAAGCCAAGGACCTGTCACCTGCCTTATAAATAGGTATTACATTTGCCATTTTCCACTTATCAGGCAATATGCCAGTTTGTAGTGATATATTAAAAAGATTAGCCAAGTTCCTCTTTACATTCCTTTAACACCCTTGTAAACAGTTCATCAGGACCTGGGGATTTGTTAGGTTTTAGTTTCTCTATTTGTCTGAGGACCATGTCACTAGTTACCGCTATCGTACATAATTTATTATTATCCTGTTCTACGTAATCTATTATTTCAGGAATATCGCTAGTATTTTTCTGGGTGAAAACTGAGAGGAAGTAGGTATTTAGAATTTCACACATATCCTTATCACTGTCAGTGATCTGACCTGAGTTACTCTTAAGTGGGCCAATCTTGTCCCTAATCTTACTTCTGTATACTTGAAAGAATCCTTTTGGGTTAGTCTTTGAATCCCTTGCGACCTTAGCCTCATAATCTCTTTTTTATTTTATTATTCCTTTTTTTATTTCTCTTTATTAATTGAATATATTGATTTCTTAACTGCCCATCTCCTCTTTTGATACTCCTATATATGCCTCTCTTTTGACCAATGAGATGTTTTAATCTATTGTTCATCCATTTGGGATCATTTTTGTTAGATCTAATTTCCCAACTGGGAACAAAAGTTGTCTGGGCAGCTAGAGCTATGCTCTGAAAAACGTCATATTGGCAACCAAGATCACCTACCTGACACATAGTCAGAACATCCCAATATAGCCCACCCAAGTAATTTTTCAGTCCCATGAAATCGGCCAAGCGAAAATCTGGGACAGAGATTTGATTCCTGTTATCTGGGTAATTCCATGATATATTGAAACTAAGTGATTTGTGATCACTTTCCCCAAGCTCATCATTAACCTCAAGATTATTAATTAGCGAATCTTTGTTGGCAAGAACTAAATCAAGCAGATTGTTTCCTCTAGTTGGTTCTGTCACAACCTGTTCTAAAATGCAATCCTGAACCGTATCAAGAAAGTCACTAGACTCAAGATTTCCTGTCATATTGTTCCAATCAATTTGTCTAAAGTTAAAATCTTTCATTATCACAATATTTTCATATCTAGATGCCTTATGAATTTCGTCCCATAACAGCGTACTGCACTCCCTATCAAGGTTTGGGGACCTATAAATCACACCCAAAATTAATTTGTCACATCCCTCAAGAAACTGTAGCCAAACAGATTCTGTGTTCGATGTTTCTAATCTTATATCATGTCTAAGACAATTTAAATTTTCTCTGATATACATCGCCACACTATCACCCTTCCTGTTGACCCTATCAGTGTGGAATAGTTTATAACCATATATGTTGCATTCAGAAGGTTGAACCAGGTCTCTGTTATACCAATAATATCTATTTTACCTACACTTGCAAGTAATTTTAGCTCATCTGTCTTATTTCTTAGACTCCTACTATTTGTATAGTAAACCTTAAAGGGAGCTAGTCACTCGTTGCCCTCTACTATCTCTCTTTGTTTGTTGATCAATTGATTTGCCATTACTAGCAACTTTATTTTGAATATTGTCTTTTAAACATATCCCTGAGGTATCCCGGTAATAACTACTGTTTTTAACCTTAATGTTGCAGCCTGATTGTTTCCCACAAAAACCCATGCCTCTATAATCTATCAGTTTAAATTCCTAGACAAATCATCAATTATCCTCTAAATTGAATTGGCTAATGCAACCACTCCATCCCCAGAGAGATGAACCCCATCCCTTGCATACATATCACGTTTGCCAAAGAATAGGTCCCAGTTATCAATGAATGGGATTGCAAGTTCCTTGCAGTACCTGTCTATCCAGCAAATTATACCAATTGCCCTAGACATCCATTCATTGCCCACTCCCTTTCTAGGCAAGATGCTACATATGACTGGGATCCCTCCCTTAGACCTAACTACTTCTATTGCTGACCTGTACTTATCCAGCAGCTCCTCTCTCCTGCCCTTCCCAATATCATTACCATCAGCACTAAGACAGATAATGGGCTTGTTCCCATTACCTGCCATAATATTATCCAACCTGCTGACTATGTCGCCAACACCAGCTCCAGGAAGACACTCTGTCTGACCTTTCTGTCTGTTACAAAATGCACGGTCCATATATCTTACCTGAGAATCGCCTACTATTAAAATATTCTTACCTTGATTAGCAGGGGAATCAGTGGTACCTTTAACCTCAATAACCACTGAAGTACACTCGTCTTGGAGAACAGAGAATCGATTTCCTACCTTCACATCTTCTCTATTAACTCTTCTCATCTTCATTCTTCCTGAACTGTGAACCACTTGCCACTTAAAGCGGCTGCCACTATCACTGTTGGTGACCATTCCTACCTTACCAGCTAAATCCTTCTCACACTCGCTCCCAAACTCATCTATGCGAAGCTTCAGCCTCCTAATTTTCCTCCTGAAGAAGTAGAATCTCCTTCTTCAACACTTGAACCTGGGATTCTAAAGCACTACAACAAGCCATTGTGCTTGGTAACAGCCCACGCTAACTCCCAAGAGCTTAGGCAGGTATGACCACTGACCTCAGCGTACTGATCACTGGATGACGAGACGTCTTCAAGTTATAAGGTACTCAGATGGTAAACATGCATTTAATTCTTCAAGAATGACATTCATAACCTAGTATGTGAATCGATTTTGTAGCTATTAATCTCGAGATGGCATAAGTTTTATTTGCTTGATACTGGTGAGCTGCATTTTGAACCAAGAAACGGGATTTATCGTCCCATTCCATGGATCTAATTTGAATGGCTTCCTTACCTCAGGCGTCATTCACAGGGTCTGATTCGTCTCATGAAAGAGATGAAGCGTTTTCCTGAGGGGTTTTGGCTGTGTTGTTGGAGTCTCTGCAATAATTGGAGAATGCCTTTTCTCGTCCCCTTTAATTTTTTTAGCTGTGCTGTATTTTACTCAATGAACTTCCTGTCTTGGTTTTAGGTTTCTTTCCTCGTCCTCAAAAGTGGAATGCGCATTGTCTCTGTGCAGAATGCTGAATAAGCTTTCAGTTTTTGCTTTCTTTGCTTTACTGACGAAACCCCTGTCACAGTACTCAGACATTCTCTTCTCATTTCTAGCTGCGGTACTGCCCTGCCAGAGGCTTCGAGCCTCGGTATATATACTCATGAACAGTGCAGAAATCGCTGGAGCTTTAGCTACTTAGCCAAATATTGTAAGCCACTAGCTGAGTGCTGGGTCTGCAGTGAGGATGGCCATGACAGTCCATACTTCAGCCAGCGTTTCCAATACTTGCCTTAATTGCGGAGAGGCTCACCTTACATATTCTCACCACTTCCTGGATTTATTACGGGAACAAGTAATCTGTTGTCTTAAAGACAAAGTGGACCTCTTTTATGCTCTGACAGTTTCTCACCTCTACCCTCAAGGAAGATTTACACGGTTTTCTTACTCCAAAGCTCCTCGATACCCACAGGACTTTGTTGTAAACTCTTTTACTGTCACCTTTTATTTAATTCTAGCCTCTGACACTCCTACCTCATCGTCCTTTCCTATTACTTTAGCTTCGTCTCCTTTCTCACGTGTTTCTGTATCCTCACAGTCTTCCCTGGCCAAGCTTTCACATATTCAAATTCTTAAAGACCCATAACCCTTTACCAGACTATTGTTTCCTCCCGTTTAACTTTTCCTATGCGAGTCTTGACACTTGCCGTCTCCTGCGTCGGTGACACCTGTGGACATCCATTCATCCTTACGTTCTGTCGCTATCTCTACAGTGAAGTGAGCTGAGGCACTTGATGGAACATTGGTACATGATGTGGAATAGAAAGATGCCACATCTTTTAATCATAATGCAGCAAAGTCATATAATGGAACATAATGGGACACTAGAACCAGATGGAACATAGGAATATGATGGAACATAATGGGACACTAGAACCAGATGGAACATAGGAATATGATGGAACACCTAAACACAATACAATTTTTTAACATACGGCAGTATATTAACTTGACGTTTTAAACGATTATGCTTTGATAATCTAGCATGCTACCGTACAAGAACATGATACTAAGTACAGTTATGACGCAGTATTCGCCTGTGATATGGTCTGCAATATTAACACATCGTACAGGCTCAGTTTCACACCTGGAACGAGTCATCATAAATACTCTACCATGAAAACATTGACTCTGGGTCATAAAAATATTTTTTTCCACATATACACTGAAACTATCACAAAAAAAAAGACAGATGAACCCAAAATTCACATACGATTATATTTTTCCGCGTGAATTTAGGCACCAAATTCATGGTGAAAATACAGACTGGACAACTACGCTGTACATACTAACAAAAAATATATATTTTTCTGTATTTTCTTCAATGCATTTATTAATATATTTCGTCTTATTTACAATGGTGTAAAATAGTTTATTCAGAACTAAAATTAACTTTTTCTTGCAAAAACGAACGTGATAAAATTAAGCCAAATACAACTAAACTAAACTTAAAACAAATTACATTTACTTGGTACTTGTAAATTTAATGGTATATATATATATATATTTTTTTTTATGTTTCGACTGTTTTTTCTCGAATTTATTGAATACACAAATTTTCGTTCCAGTTATTGTGCAAAATGATGAGTCAGTTGTCCGGGAAACACCGAGTGTCAGCTGGTGAGTTGTTCTGGAGACACCGAGTGTCAGCTGGTGAGTTGTTCTGGAGACACCGAGTGTCAGCTGGTGAGTTGTCCTGGAAACACCGAGTGTCAGCTGGTGAGTTGTCCTGGAAACACCGAGTGTCAGCTGGTGAGTTGTTCTGGAGACACCGAGTGTCAGCTGGTGAGTTGTCCTGGAAACACCGAGTGTCAGCTGGTGAGTTGTTCTGGAGACACCGAGTGTCAGCTGGTGAGTAGTCCTGGAGACACCGAGTGTCAGCTGGTGAATTCTGGATACACCGAGCGTCAGCTGGTCAGTTGTCCTGGAAATAACGAGTGTCAGCTCCTCAGTTGTCCTGGGAACACCGAGTGTCAGCTGGTGAGTTTCCTGGAGACACCGAGCGTCAGCTGATCAGTTGTTCTCTATACACCGAGTGTCAGCTGGTCAGTTGTCCTAGAAATAACGAGTGTCAGCTCCTCAGTTGTCCTAGAAACACCGAGTGTCAGCTGGTGAGTTGTCCTGGAGACACCGAGTGTCAGCTGGTCAGTTGTCCTGGAAACACCGAGTGTCAGCTGGTGAGTTGTCCTGGAAACACCGAGTGTCAGTTGATCAGTTGTTCTGGATACACCGAGTGTTAGCTGGTCAGTTGTCCAGGAAACACCGAGTGTCAGCTGGTCAGTTGTTTTGGAAACGAGTGTCAGCTGGTCAGTTGTCCTAGAAATAACGAGTGTCAGCTGGTGAGTTGTATTGGAAACACCGAGTGTCAGCTGGTCAGTTGTTTTGGAAACAACGAGTGTCAGCTGATCAGTTGTCCTGGAAACAACGAGTGTCAACTGGTGATTTGTCTTGGAAACAACGAGTGTCAGCTGTGAGTTGTCCTGGAAACGAATGTCGGCTGGTGAGTTGTCCTGGAAACAACGAGTGTCAGCTGGTGAGTTGTCCTGGAAACAACGAGTGTCAGCTGGTGAATTGTACTGGAAACAACGAGTGTCAGCTGGTGAGCTGTCCTGGAAACACCGAGTGTCAACTGGTAAGTTGTACTGGAAACGTGTGTCAGCTGGCGAGTTGTCCTGGAAACGAGTGTCAGCTGTGAGTTGTCCTGGAAACGAGTGTCAGCTGGTGAGTTGTCCTGGAAACACCGAGTGTCAGCTGATCAGTTGTCCTGGAAACACCAAGTGTAAGCTGATCAATTTTCCTGGAAACACCGAGTGTCAGCTGGTCAGTTGTCCTGGAAACGAGTGTCACCTGGTGAGTTGTCCTGGAAACACCGAGTGTCAGCTGATCAGTTGTCCTGGAAACACCGAGTGTCAGCTGATCAGTTGTCCTGGAAACACCGAGTGTCTGCTGGTCAGTTGTCCTGGAAATGAGTGTCACCTGGTGAGTTGTCCTGGAAACGAGTGTCAGCTGATCAGTTGTCCTGGAAACATCGAGTGTCAGCTGATCAGTTGTCCTGGAAACACCGAGTGTAAGCTGATCAGTTTTCCTGGAAACACCGAGTGTCAGCTGGTCAGTTGTCCTGGAAACGAGTGTCACCTGGTGAGTTGTCCTGGAAACACCGAGTGTCAGCTGATCAGTTGTCCTGGAAACACCGAGTTTCAGCTGATCAGTTGTCCTGGAAACACCGAGTGTCAGCTGGTCAGTTGTCCTGGAAACGAGTGTCACCTGGTGAGTTGTCCTGGAAACGAGTGTCAGCTGATCAGTTTTCCTGGAAACACCGAGTGTCAACTAGTCAGCTGTTGTCGACGAGGAGGTGATAAACACACTGGCCGCAAATTATGATTTTAATGCAAAGTTTCGCCTAAGGCATCATTATGTACACAGGAATGAGCAAATACAGAGATTTATCAGCAGGGCCTATGTGAGGTGGGAGGGGGCGGGGGTTGTCAGCCGGTACATTGGTCCGGGGTCCGGCTGTGAATCTCTGAAGGGGCCCCATAGCGATAGACGTCATATTCTGATTTTTTCATTTGATAATTTTTTGGTAATTTCAACTATTTTTAGTTAATTTATGACAATAACTATTTAAATTTCACTTAGAATGGGGTCCTCGGCCTGTTTCCAGGGGCCCCCAGAGCAATCCTGTTCCGCCTTGCAGAATTTCTCTTGGTGGCCTTGGTTATCATGCAAATAAACACTATGTGGTCAGGTTTGGAGAAAGATCACACAGGAGGTCACATATGTCGTCATAAAAGTTAATGGCTATGTGTGATTTATTCTTGCAATTTAATGACCTTTTGTGCGTCCTGTATTCCTCCAGATTGTAGAGAAGAACTCTTCTCCAGGCTGAGGGACTGACCACTTCAAAACTGCGTCTTCGAGGGTGATGGGCTGATTCCAGTCCAAAATATTTGTTTGAGGTACCATTGATACAAGTGTCTTTATCCCCACTTGATTGCTTTTGGCTCTGTCAGCAGACAGATTAATGAGATACATGTAATAACAAAAAAAGTCACAATACCGTGACTGGAACGATAAACAAATAACCCGCACATAAAAGAGAGAAGCTTACGACGACGTTTCGGTCCGAATTGGACCATTGACAAAGTCACACTAACCAGAAGTGGAGCAGGACGGCTATATATAGGCAGAAAGAGGTGGTGGTAGTAGTAGTAGTAGTAGTAGTAGTAGTAGTACAAGAATGGTATATAATACCGACAAGATGAAATTAAGACACGCGCAACACCCGGGCATCTCTTGCAGTGCTCCCCTTCCTATGTATTTGACTGGCTCGTCCTCCTTATTTCCCACTTCTACCACTACCACTACTACTACCTCTACTACTACTACTACTACTACTACTACAGCTACTGATGAAATTAAGACACATGTGCGACGTCTGGCTGTCTTTGTTGTGGACGTTTCGCCATCCAGTGGCTGGCTGGATGGCGAAACGTCTGCGATAGGGATGCCCGGGTGTTGCGCGTGTCTTAATTTCATCTTGTCGGTATTATATACCATTCTTGTACTACTACTACTACTACTACCACCACCACCACCTCTTCCTGCCTATGTATAGCCGTCCTGCTCCACTTCTGGTTAGTGTGACTTTGTCAATGGTCCAAGTCGGACCGAAACGTCGTCGTAAGCTTCTCTCTTTTATGTGCGGGTTATTTGTGAGATACATGTATATAGTATTCGGTTTTGGTAGACTATTCCCGGTCATTGCCTCAGTGGTCAACAACATTTGAAAAGTTGTATGCTTCTTAAACGAGGTTAGTTAATTCTTATGTATTTTCATGTCGTGAATCCAAATATCACCTTGAAAAATGCTTATTGGCTATAAGTTTAAAGATACGAGACATGTAATATTTGATTATTTTATTATAACGTACAATATGTGTCAGTATGTTTTGAGCACTAATCCGTACCTACTCTCTACTTTTCTGCTTGACGCTTATACTGGGCTGAAGAATCATCTCTTGCCAATGTCCAGCAATGGTCTGCAAGCATTCTTGTGCCCCATTTGCCCTGGTACCATTTTTCCATGGTTGAAATATCTTGGTTTCAACAAGATATTTCACCAAGTTCGTCACTAGCTGCCTCACAGTCCAGCAAGTGGATTTTAAGTGACATGTTGCATCCCATGTTCTTGTAAGCCTTGATCAGGTTTTCCACCAATTCTTGATAGTTGCCTTCCCTTCTGTTTCCGAGAAATCCCTTAGCCACTAACTTGAATGCTTCCCAAGCAGCTTTCATATCCCCATGAAGGTCTAATTCAAAGTCACCATGTTTAAGAAGCTCTCGAATTTGAGGACAATTGAAGACTCCCTCTCTTATTTAGCATCCCTCAACGAGGAGAATTTTGATGATAAATATTTGAATCCCTGACCGGATTTGTCCATAGACTTTACAAAGTTTTTCATGAGCCCCAGTTTTATGTGTAGTGGAGGTGGTAAAATTTTGTTTGGTTCAATGAGAGGTGGATGTTGAACACTTTTCATCCCAGGCTCCAGTGATTGACGAGGTGGCCAGTCTCTTCTGACGTAATGGGAACCTCTTGAACGCAAGCCTGTTGCAACCTGTTGTGACACGTAGGTGTATATAGAAAAGTAGAGTTAACAAAAATTTTTAACCATGATATTCATTATCAGTGACCTAAAATTAGTTGGTAATTGCTACTCTGGTCTCGGAAGCATTTTGGATGTTGATCAGTGAATTATCTATCCAGCACGACACTGTCCTCGTGTCTTGTGGTGAAGAGGGGTGAACCTTCCTTACACGTTTCTTTCAATTACATTTCATTATGAGCCAGATGGGTCCATGATCTGATGTTTTATGTATCATATTAAATTAGGAGCTAGTATGGTCTGTATATCCTCAGGGTCCTATTAATATACCTAACCCATTCGTGCGTTAATAATATATTTTTTTTGGGTTATTTTAGGCTATGTTACTATATTATAGTTAATTCCCAGTACGTGTATTGATTAATGTTATGGTGATCATGTTCACTTATTTAACCAATTATTTTATTTTGAGAACCATTTCCTATAATTAACAAGCTAATACTTATTTGTTAAATGTTGTAAGACATTTATAAGAGAAAGTTTATTAACGTTTTATGGTATAGTTATATATGCGTCACTAATTTTTATTTGCAAGAAACACCATTTTGCTTATATATTTCAAATCATCCTTGCTACTAAGCATATACTGTTATAACAAAGGCGGCATTTCCTGCCTTATTCTAACTGGCACACGTGAAAATAAATAGTGGGTGGCATTCTAGAATGGGTGTATAGAATGGCAATTGTCAGGGGTTGATTCATAGCTCCTGTCCCCGACTCTTCACTGGTCACTATCTGATTGTTTCAGAGCGTGGAACAGAAGTCTTCTCCAGGCTGAGGGACTGACAACCTTAAATCTACGACTTCCAGGGTGATGGACTGATTACATTGTCTTCACATCTCAACTGCTCCTGCCTACCTCCTGTACTCGACTGAAGAAGCCTACTGTGTAGGCGGAACGTTTCGGAATAAAGTTGCCTAACTGTTGCCTATGTGTCTTACCTCCTCCTGATAATCTTTTCCATGACTTTGCATTCTATACATGTCAGTGACACTGGTCTGTAGTTCAATGTTTCTTGTCTGTCTCCTTTTTTTTTAAAAATTGAGACTACATTTGCTGTCTTTCATACCTCAGGTAGTCGCCCTGTTTCGATAGATATTTTGAAGATTGTTGTTAGTGGTACACATAGCGCCTCTGCTCCCTCTCTGAGGACCCATGGAGAGATGTTATCCGGCCCCATCGCCTTGGAGGTATCTAGCTCGCTTAGCAGCCTCTTCATTTCTTCCTCGGTTGTATTTATTGTCCCACACATGGATATGCATTCCACCTCTCTGTCTTTCTGGAGTCCCTTCTGCCTTCTCTGTGAACACTTCTCTGAATCTCATGTTTAGTTCCTACAATACTTCACAGTCGTTTCTTGTGACCTCTCCTCCTTCCTTCCTCAGCCTGATTACCTGGTCCTTGAGTGTTCTCCTGATGTGGCTGTACAACAGCTTCGGGTCAGATTTGGCTTTCACTGCTATGTCGTTTTCATATTGTCGTTGGGCCTCCCTTCTTACCTATGCATATTCATTTCTGGCTCTACAACTGCTCTCCTTATTCTCCTGGGTCCTTTGCCTTCTATTCTTCTTCCAGTCTCTAGCACACTTGGTTTTGGCCTTCCTGCATCTTTGGGTGAACCATGGGCTCATCCTGGCTTTCTCGTTATTTCTGTTACCCTTGGGCACAAACCTCTCCTCAGCTTCCTTGTATATCCTTATCACATGTTCCATCATTTCGTTTACTGACTTCCCTGCCAGTTCTCTGTCTCACTGAACCCCGTGCAGGAAATTTTTCATACCTATGTAGTCTCTTGGAGTTTGGCTTTGTTCGTCCTGCCCTTCCTGCTTCCCTCTCCACTTGTAACTCCACTATATATTCGAAGCTCAGAACCTCGTGATCACTGGCCCTGAAGGGTCTTTCATATGTGATGTCCTCAATATCTGCACTACTCAAGGTGAATATTAGGTCCAGTTTCGCTGGCGTATCCTCTCCTTTCTCTCTGGTAGT
>NC_069415.1:67437057-67514557 GCF_026875155.1 Cherax quadricarinatus | reverse complement strand
AACAGTAGCGTCCCTAACATCCCCTCGAAGTGTATATTTCTAGTGTTCCCAACAGTAGCGTCCCTAACATCCCCTCGAAGTGTATATCTTCTAGTGTTCCCAACAGTAGCGTCTCTAACATCCCCTAGAAGTGTATACCTTCAAGTGTTCCCAACAGTAGCGTCCCTAACATCCCCTCGAAGTGTATATCTTCTAGTGTTCCCATTAGTAGCCTCCTAACAAACTCCCTGTTAGTTGTACCCTGAACAATAGATCATCTAGTACAGGGTCCACCAACTCAACCGCACCAAAGTGTACTGTTAGATTGTTCACCAACCCAGAAAAATTTATTACTAGGAAAAAAAATTAATACATTGTACTGTAACAGTGCTACAAATAATTTATAATAATAATAATAATAATAATAATAATAATAATAATAATAATAATAATAATAATAATAATAATTTCATAGAAAAGGCAATATTTATATTTTGAAAAATATTAGATTTAACATACCCATTTTGACTGAAACTGTTGATATCAATAATGGGAATGATGCAGCTAATGAGCATCAACAAGGACACTAATGTTTGACTGATAACTGGCGAGTTTTAGTTGTAAGTCACCAGGCTCTTCCAGGCTCAGTCTGTTCTTCTGTTTAGTTACAATTGTATTTGCATGGATAAAACCAGTTTGAATCATGTACCAACTTGGGAAAGCAAGTGAAAACCTCTCAACCACTGCATAATGCCGGGGATATTTATCAACAGTATTTACATTGCTCCAATAGTCACTTAAGATTTCACTTTTTCTTCAAGATCCATAGTCTTATCAATGAGTTTTTACTGCAATTGAGAGTCGTTTTGTATTTCCAAATCAAATGTTGTAAGAATCCAGTCAGACAGATGTGCATTTTCTCCAGGTCCTCGAAGCTTACTTGAAAGTCTTCCCTTAATTTGTCAAGATGTGTAGTGTATCTCCAGCTCACTGTCACAAATGTTTCCACTTCCTTCCAACTGCCATAAATTTGAAAAATACTGAAAATCTCTTTGCGCAGTTTGAAATAGACCTAATTTAACTTGCTAGCCTACCAGAATTATCCTGGCCTGAATAATCGTAGCAACTTTACCCTGCAGGCGTTTTTGTTCTTTATTCAATTTTGAAAATAGATCTGCCAAATAGAAATGTGAATTATTACACTTTTTTAATTCTTCACACAGTAATTGGTTTACATCCGTTAGAAACTGTATTGTTAAGTAGCATAAGTATACCAGTGTTTGCAAGCTATCACCCCTAGACAGCTACCTTATCTCAGTGTACCAGTGTTTGCAAGCTATCACCCCTAGACTGCTACCTTATCTCAGTGTGCAAAAGTAATTGGTTCAAGGCTTCGTTATTCTTTTCACATAAGATTGCAAACAATCGCGAGTTGAGTGGATGTGCTTTGATTTTATTAATTGATCTGATACGCACTTGCAGGTCGCCAATGAGCTTCTTGTAATGCACAATGAACAGTATGTAGGTACTGGCAAATCAACCATTGCTGGTGCACCATCAGTAGTCACTGTAGTGATGTGGTATATTGTATTTCTCGATATACTCCTCCTAACACTGAGAAACTGCAGCAGCTTAAAGATACTTGACAAAAACAATAGTCAACAATGCGCTTTTGACTTCTACTTCTCACAAGTCATTAGAATATTCTAGCTGCTGAAAGTTAATTCGTCGGGTTGGAAAGAAAACCTGGAGTGCTGAAGCTCAACTGCTGTGAGGGACTTTTCAACGTCATTGACCATCTCATCAATTTGTCGTTGTACTGTATTGTCACTTAATGGTAGACAGTGAGAGTCTTTCTAACAGTTTCAGTCACCTCTGTAATTTCTGTAATTATGATCTCACCAATTGCATTGCTGTGGTGAGGAAGATATTCTATGATACCGTTAGTGCTCCTTTATTATCAAAATTGACAAGTGCTTTGAAAAATATTTTTAAATTTGGTCGATTTTTTCCTTCGGTGCCATAAAATTATCGAGATTTTTATTTTTCTTATCCGAGTGAAACCTTTCAAGGTGTTCTTTCATCTTAAAAAGGATTCAAGGCATCATCAGTGAAAGGGTTCTTACTTAACAGCTACAAAGGCATTATTTTGTAAATTCTGTTGACATTCCTTGGAATTAGCAGCTGCCCTTACGGGTGTTACAATGCTGAACTTATAGTAAATGCCCAGCAGTCACTTCTTATGCACCACAGTCACTTCTTATGCACCACAGTCACTTCTTATGCACCACAGTCACTTCTTATGCACCACAGTCACTTCTTATGCACCACAGTCACTTCTTATGCGCCACAGTCACTTCTTATGCACCACAGTCACTTCTTATGCACCACAGTCATTTCTTATGCACCACAGTCACTTCTTATGCACCACAGTCATTTCTTATGCACCACAGTCACTTCTTATGCACCACAGTCATTTCTTATGCACCACACTCATTTCTTATGCACCACAGTCACTTCTTATGCACCACAGTCACTTCTTATGCACCACAGTCACTTCTTATGCACCACAGTCATTTCTTATGCACCACAGTCACTTCTTATGCACCACAGTCATTTCTTATGCACCACAGTCACTTCTTATGCACCACAGTCACTTCTTATGCACCACACTCATTTCTTATGCACCACAGTCACTTCTTATGCACCACAGTCACTTCTTATGCACCACAGTCACTTCTTATGCACCACAGTCACTTCTTATGCACCACAGTCACTTCTTATGCACCACAGTCACTTCTTATGCACCACAGTCACTTCTTATGCACCACAGTCACTTCTTATGCACCACAGTCACTTCTTATGCACCACAGTCACTTCTTATGCACCACAGTCACTTCTTATGCACCACAGTCACTTCTTATGCACCACAGTCACTTCTTATGCACCACAGTCACTTCTTATGCACCACAGTCACTTCTTATGCACCACAGTCATTTCTTATGCACCACAGTCATTTCTTATGCACCACAGTCACTTCTTATGCACCACAGTCACTTCTTTGACACCACTTCTATCACCAAGGGATTGAGAATGTACTGGCTTTCCAACAGAGTTTAAGGTGAGGTAGTAAGCTCAGTACAGGAACTGAACAAGAATACTACGTATACGTACATTCTTCCCGTGACAGGAGGGATAAGAGAGACAAGAGGCAGGATGGAAGGTCACAAATACACAACGCAAAACACACCCCCAAACATTTGGTAACCCTTTTTGACCCCTAGCCATTTATCGATCCTTTCGATATACCCATTGACCCTTAGAGGTTGATACTGCCTTGTTCTAGTAAATTCCTTACAAGTATCAGAGCTAGTAGCTTCCGAACTTTCATCTCTGTTAGTTGAGTTTGAATTAGCAGCCTCTTCAATAACATACATACCAATATCAATATTGCTATTGTCCCTACCAGAAAAGTTATTATAATTTTCTCTACCAAAGTCGCCATTAGTACTGTGTCTAAAGCATCCTTACCAAATTCTCCACCAGCGTCCCGGCCAGTAGAGATACAAACAGCGCCCCAACCAGAGGTTTGGTGGCACTCGATTGGCTAGGGGCATAGATAGAGTGGATCGGAAAGCATTGAAAGCCATCCTCAGGGGTCAGGGGTTTGGGGAAGAAATAGTGGGTTGGGTTGAGGCGTTGTATCGAGGTGCAATGGCGAGGGTACAGATTAATGGTCGATTGGGTGGGAAGATTGTAATGGGTAGGGGACTTAGGCATGGGTGTCCTATGTCACAATTATTGTTTGCGTGCATACAGGATCCCTTTTATAGATTGGTGGAGCAGCATATGTGTAATGTAGTGGGACCAGGGTGTGAGGTTGCGAGGGTTTGGCCAGTTTTAATTGGGTATGTGGATGATACTACTGTTCTGATCAGGGAGGGGATGTCAATGGACACATTAGATGGGGTAGTACGAATGTTCGCAGGGGCAACTGATATGAGGGTAAATTCAGACAAATCCATGGTTATGGGGTTAGGAGCTTGGGCAGGAAGGGTTGATTGGGGTAGTGTAGTTGTGAGGAGGCAGGTGAATTCGTTACAAATTTGCGGTCTTATTTATGCAGACGATCTAACTGTGGCACGCATGGAAAACTCGATTAGAATGATAGACAGGATTCAGGGACGCTTGGGTGCATTGCGACCTTATCATTTGACCCTCGTGCAGCGAGCCATTGTTATTAATATCTTACTGTATAGCAAAGTATGGCACGTGGCAGCCGTGTTCCCATTAACTGGGCCAGCAATAACCAACATACTTAGGAAGGTTTTTAAATTCTTGTGGGGTTCGAGCTGTGATTAGCTCAAAAGGGACGTGGTAATGTTACCTGTAAGTAAGGGGGGGCTGGGATTGCTGGACTTAAAGCGGAGGGTCAAATGTGTCTTCATTAAAAGGGAGGTGATAAAAGAAAGTGTGGGTGGGGGTGGGGGGGGGGTTGGCCAGGATCCACAACAGATTGCAACAGACGTATACAGGAGCTGAGTTGCATGAGTGTGGAACTGTTTTGAGGGCTCTGGCGTGGGATCGAGAGCCGGCAAAGGTCAAAATAGGTAGGTTGTGTAGATTGTTAGCCGGGAGGGTTGTAGCGCCTGTAGAGCGAATTTTCCCCATGTATGCATGGGGAAGTATATGGAATAGGTTGAGTAGGATGAGGTTGCAACCTCGTGTTCGGGATGTAATGCATCGTTTTCTGCACGGCATTTTACCGTCGCGTGTGGTTCTACGGGATAGACGAGTCGTTGACGGGGGTGTGTGTGGGATATGTGGTGGGGAGGAGTCGGCTTTTCATGTAGTATATTTTTGTGACGGACTGAGGAGTGTCAAGGGGTGGTTAAATAGGGTGATATATAGGATAGGAGGTCAAGGAATTTCTGTATTGAGAGCATTAAGTCTCGACGTGGGAGGTTGGGAGGAAAGTGTAATCAGAGCTGTGGGGTACACTATGGTAAATTATATACATATTATATATATATATATATATAATATATATATATATATATATATATATATATATATATATATATATATATATTATTATATATATTATATATATATATAGTTTGGGGATTGCGGGGGAAACAGGTTAGTGAGGTGAAGAGGAGGATGTTAACGGTAACGTTCTATAAAACGGTATGTAGAAATAAAGAAATTTATGGGGGGAGGTGGGTGAGGGATTTTTCAGAGGGATACAGGCAACTTACGTTACAAGTTTTATTAGACTTGTAATATACGAGGGAGGGGAGGGTACGACTGGAAAGTGTTGCTGGGGTAGGGAAGTCATGGGTGAAAACAGGGTCGCCTCCCTGGTAAATGGTGACAACATACAAGTTGGACTTGGACTTGTACAATGAGAATTACTCTCTAACGTCTGATATGTTAAGGCGGATTTATCAACTGTGATCCATTCAAATTAGATTTATTATTATGTTCTTATCTATGTACATAGCAGTCTTAAGTCATATGATGTGAGTTGTGTTTAGGTGCTTTATTATTATTTATTATTAAAGATTCGCCGGTATTCTCCCGGCCCGGGCCTTTTCCAAGTGGTGGCCCACCTTGGTTCCCTCTTTAGAGAGTGTCTGAGACCTAAGTCTCCCATGGGAGGAGGCACAAATACCTCCTCATCTTTGGGACCAACTGTCCCCAGGCCTAGCCACAAGCTAGGCCTCTCTGCTCTGCCATCCCCGCCCCAAGGGGGCTAATGGGAATGACAGTCTTGTGAGCTAAAGGCTCGGGCTCAGGCACCTACCCTACCCTAGAAGGGTTAGGCATGGTGTCGATGTGTTTAGGTGCAATTTTCACAAAAAGTTTTTTTTTTTTATGTGTTAGGGAAGTATGTGATTTTTTTTTTTTTGCGTGTAGCCGCTACATGGCTGGGTTTTATACTCTATACCTTTGTATTCTGTGATGTTTTCATAATATCAAGTTTTTATTTATATACTATGTTGAGGCCTGGTCACAGACCGGGCCGCGGGGGCGTTGACCTCCGGAACTCTCTCCAGGTAAACTCCAGGTAATGAATAGGGTTTACATGCTACGGTAATTGCACAAAAGTTGCCTTTGGGAGTTAACATTCATTGTTGCAACCTTCTTAGAAAATTAAACTTTTGAGGTTTTTTCTTTCACCAGGTTGAGGTGTCATTGTGTTAAGTAAAGACATGTATCCCATTTATTTGTTATTAATATTTTTGTGTCTAAGATGTTACTACATCACTCATGATAGTGTAATTCCTGTGTATCCTTTAATGTTAAGTTAAGATGCAATCAGGTTGGTGATGGTTATATTTTGTGGGAGGATGGGGGGGTGAAATTGTGACAAAAGTTTAAGCCTTCACAGGTATATAACTCTGGTATAACTGAGTGTATATGGTGTGTGGTGTTAGGGTGTCAGAGCACTTTTGTCTGTTGTAATCACTATTGTAAGGGTGAATTGGGAATTTTTGGTTTAACTCATTTTGTGTACGTTTTAATATAATTTCCACCTTGTATTGTAATGTTTTAAATAAAATATATAAAAAAAAGTATCGTTGTTGTGAACTTCCCAGCATCCCCTCTAGTAGCGTCCCACCTATCTTCTCCATCAGTATATATCTTTCAAGCTTATCCCCTCCAATAGTATTGCTATGAGCTTCCGTACGAGTCTCCTCGGGAGTGGCATCCCTTCCTGCATCCCTCGCAGCGTCCCTACCAGCATCCTTATCAGTACCATCAGTACCTGTGAGTGTGCGATGGTCCTTCCGTTAGCGTCGATACCAATTTTTTCTATTAGTAGCCTTACTACTTTCCCTGGCAGCTGCATCCCTACCCACACGTGTCCCTACCAGCGTCCTGACTATAGTAGTAGTATCCCTACCTGTATCACTACCAGTAGCGTCCCTACGGGCGTCCCTACCAGTAGTTTCCTTATTAGCATCCCCAGCAGTAGTGTTTCTTAACGTCCGAGCCAGTTGATCCCCCACCAGCGTCCCCATTAGCAGTGTCCCTACCAGCATCTCTGCCAGTAGCGTTCGTACCAGCATCCCTGCTATTACACACTCGCAATAACGTTATCTAGGCCACTGAGGTGAATAACACTAATTACATCACTGACTGTCCTGTATACCCGCCATTATAATGGAGTTAACTACAATGATTTTAACAAGAAACGGAATATGCAGAGTTAATAAAAATATACAAAGGGTAACTTCTAAAATATTTATAAAAAATATATTTATTCTGTATGTAAACAAAGACAGTTACATATGTTTTTAATTGCGCTGTCATAAAATATACCAACTGAATTGAGTATTACTCTAAATATGTAAGACATAAATACATATTTCACTGTAGGCACCGGCACCATTATTGGTTTGGATATGTACCAGGCAATAGTTTTTATGAATCAATTAAATTCTAGCTATAAGTGTTGGAGAAAATAATAAAAACACCAGAAGATGGGTGTCACCATCACTACACTAAGTGAACACTGAAACTCAAAGGAGTGGCAAGAAAACTACACAGTCGCAGCAAGACAACAAAGACAACAGCCTGTTATAAAAGAAAACATCTGCCAGAGACCGCGTCTCCATCCTAAGTGACTCACTTAAGTGTAAGGCCACCTGAGCTTCGTCCTTCAAATACAGTTTCCAAGTAGAATGTGCAAAACATTAAGAGAATTGCTAGCAGTACTGAAAAGGATCAGTGGTTCCCGTCATCATCGTATTTCATCATTAGCCAGCCTTGGCAACAGACACTGACGATTACTATTGATGGGCGCTGACTTCACTAATATAGAATTATGACACGTGAGGACATCCGGCTGTATCATCACTGATTAAGCATATAATTGCATAACAACACACTAATGTCACAAATATTACCATAAATTCCGCTGTAATTAAAAGGAAAAGGATTCATAACATATTATCTTCTATATTCTGTGCTCAGAATGACTGTCAAGTTGATAGTCTTAATAATACTAATCATAATAATTCTAACACTTAAAATCAAAATTAAAATAACGGTTCAGAATGTGTTATTTATTGTATACTGAAATTAGTCTACAGAATGGGACAATATACACCTACCACATTCCCCACTGAATCGTCCCAACAAGCGTCACTACCAGTAGCGTCCTGATCAACGTCCCTTCCATATTCCCCACCAGCTTTCCTACCATTGTCATGCTAGTAGCGTCCCTTCAAACGTCCCAACCAGTAGCTTCCTTACCAGTGTCGTTGCCAGTAGCATTCCTACCACCTTCCCTTCTAGTGTCTCCGCCAGTAGCGTCGCTACCAACGTTCCTACCAATATCCTCGCCTGTATCGTCCCTAGATGTATCCCTACTTAGCATTTGTGTCGCAGCCAGTGATCTAACCATTTGCGATCATACCAGTTTCCCCACAATCAGTGTTACTAGCTCTTCAGTCAGCATCCCAACCAGTACCGTACCTTCTAGCATCCTTATTGACATCCCCGCTAGTAGTGTACTTGCTGTAGCATGCCTACCAATTTTCCCTTTCAGTAATCTCCCTAACTGCGTCCCCGTCAGTTGTGCACCTACCAGCTACCCTACCTTTGTTCTAGCAGAAATCATTCTAATCATGTTTCCTTTGGTAGCATCCCTACTAGTATCTTTGCCGGTAGAGTCTCTACCACTCAGTGGTCAGTACTCAGTGGTCAGTCGTCACGTGAGGTCACAGACCCTGAGCTGCTTTGGGGATTAGTGTGGACGGTTACAAAGCATGGCTTGCTCCTGCAGTGTTTTAAAAATTGAGGTTGGAGAGTTGAAGGAGGAGGTCTTGCTTCTCCAGGAGGAGATTAGGAGGCTGAAGGTCCACCTCAATGGGTCTGGGAGAGAGTGTGAGGTGGCTGGAGTTGTGGGGAATGAGGCTTCTAGCAGTGAGGTGCAGTCTGTCTCTCGCTGTGAGGAGGCTGTAGCTGGGGAGGTAGCAACGGCTACAGCAGTGAGGTGCAGTCCAGCACCTGCTACAAGTGGCGAGTGGTTCACAGTAATGGAAGGCGCATCAGAGTAAGGAAAGTTAAAAAGTGAAGATCTGAAGGTAGGAAATCGCTTCTCTGTTCTTCAGGATGAATGTACTTCAGTGGCCAGTGAAGGTAAGGGTACTACTGCCCCTGCTAATGGAGGCAAGCGCATTCTTGTGGTTGGTGACTCTCAGGTAAGATATATTGACCGTGCTTTTTGTAATAGGAATAAGAAGATGAGAGATAGAGTGTGCTTCCCTGGAGCTGGTGTTGGGGACATTGTCAACAGGCTGGATAATATCACGTCAGGTAATGGGAACAAGCCCATTATCTGTCTCAGTGCTGGTGGAATGATATTGGGAAGGGTAGGAGAGAAGAGCTGCTAGATAAGTACAGGTCAGCTATAGATTTCATTAAGTCTAAGGGAGGGATCCCAATCATATGTAGCATCTTGCCTAGAAGGGGAGTAGGAAATGAATGGTTGTCTAGGGCAATTGGTGTAAATTGCTGGCTAGACAGATACTGCAAGGAACTTGCAATCCCATTCATTGACAACTGGAACAACTTTTATGGCAAACATGATATGTATGCAAGGGATGGGGTACATCTCTCTGGGGCTGGGGTGGTAGCACTTGCAGACTCGATTGAGAAGGCCATTGGTGAAATGCCTATGATTTTAAACTGAAGGAAGATAGAGGTATGGGTGTGTGTGGGAAACAAGCAGGTTGCAACACTTGGGTTGGAAACAGTAAATGTATAAAAGGCATTCAGCATGAAGTTATAAATAAAGACAATAGATCAGGTCAGCAAACAAAGGGGGACAGCAGAGGGCAGCAAGGGACTAGCTCCCTTAAGGTTTACTATACTAATAGCAGGAGTGTAAGAAATAAGATAGATGAGCTAAGATTAATTGCAAGTGCAGGAAACATAGATATTATTGCTATAACAGAGACCTGGCTTAATCTGAAAGATAGAGAGATGCCCTCTGAATGTCACATACAAGGCTATAAATTATTCCACACTGACAGGGTCAACAGGAAAGGTGGTGGAGTAGCGATGTATGTCAGAGACAATTTAAATTGTTGTGTTAGACAAGATATTAAATTAGAAGCGTCAGCCACTGAATCTGTTTGGTTACAGCTTCTCGAGGGCCGAGAAAAACTAATTTTGGGTGTGATTTACAGGGCCCCAAATCTTGATAGGGAGTGCAGTAAACTTCTATGGGACGAAATTCATAAGGCATCTACATACGAAAATGTTGTGCTAATGGGAGATTTCAACTATAGACAGATTGACTGGAGCAATTTGACAGGAAATTTAGAGTCAGGTGACTTTCTTGATACGATCCAGGATTGTTTTTTAAAACAGTTTGTGACAGAGCCAACTAGGGGAAATAACCTCCTTGACTTGGTTCTTGCCAGTAGGGAAACACTAATTAATAATCTTGAGGTTAATGATGAGCTTGGGGAAAGTGATCACAAATCACTCAGTTTTAATATATCATGGAATTCCCCTAATAATGGCAATCAAGTCTCCGTCCCTAACTTTCGCTTGGCTGATTTCATAGGACTGAAAAATTACTTAGGTGGGCTGAACTGGAATGACCTGACTAAGGGTCAGGTAGGTGGTGATGGTTGCCGATATGATGCTTTCCAGGGCATAGTTCTAGCTGCTCAGTCAAATTATGTTCCAAATAGGGAAATCAGATCAAACAAAAATGATCCTAAATGGATGAACAATAGATTAAAATATCTGACTGGTCAAAAGAGAGGCATATATAGGCAAATCAAAAGAGGAGAGGGGCAATTGAGAAATCGATATATTCAGTTAAAGAGAGAAATAAAAAAGGGAATTAGAAAAGCAAAAAGAGATTATGAGGTTAAAGTTGCAAGAGAATCGAAGACTAACCCAAAAGGATTCTTTCAGGTATACAGAAGTAAGATCAGGGACAAGATAGGCCCACTCAAAAGTTCCTCGGGTCAGCTCACTGACAGTGATAAGGAAATGTGTAGAATTTTTAACACATACTTCCTCTCAGTTTTTACACAGGAGGATACCAGCGATATTCCAGTAATGATAAATTATGTAGAACAGGACGATAATAAACTGTGCACTATTAGGGTCACAAGTGACATGGTCCTTAGGCAAATAGATAAATTAAAACCTAACAAATCCCCAGGCCCTGATGAACTGTATGCAAGGGTTCTAAAGGAATGTAAAGAGGAGCTTAGCACACCTTTGGCTAATCTTTTCAACATATCACTACAAACTGGCATGGTGCCAGATAAGTGGAAAATGGCAAATGTGATACCTATTTTCAAAACAGGTGACAGGTCCATAGCTTCGAACTATAGACCAATAAGCCTAACCTCCATAGTGGGAAAATTTATGGAATCAATAATTGCCGAGGCAGTTCGTAGCCACCTTGAAAAGCATAAATTAATCAACGAATCTCAGCATGGTTTTACAAAGGGGCGTTCCTGCCTTACGAATTTATTAACCTTTTTCACTAAGGTATTTGAGGAGGTAGATCATGGTAATGAATATGATATTGTGTATATGGACTTCAGTAAGGCTTTTGACAGGGTCCCACATCAGAGACTATTGAGGAAAATTAAAGCACATGGAATAGGAGGAGAAATTTTTTCCTGGATAGAGGCATGGTTGACAAATAGGCAACAGAGAGTTTGCATAAATGGGGAGAAATCAGAGTGGGGAAGCGTCACGAGCGGTGTTCCACAGGGGTCAGTGTTGGGCCCCCTGCTGTTCACAATCTACATAAACGACATAGATGAGGGCATAAAGAGCGACATCGGCAAGTTTGCCGATGACACCAAAATAGGCCGTCGAATTCATTCTGACGAGGACATTCGAGCACTCCAGGAAGATTTGAATAGACTGATGCAGTGGTCGGAGAAGTGGCAGATGCAGTTTAATATAGACAAATGCAAAGTTCTAAATGTTGGACAGGACAATAACCATGCCACATATAAACTAAATAATGTGGATCTTAATATTACGGATTGCGAAAAAGATTTAGGAGTTCTGGTTAGCAGTAATCTGAAACCAAGACAACAGTGCATAAGTGTTCGCAATAAAGCTAATAGAATCCTTGGCTTCATATCAGATGCATAAATAATAGGAGTCCTCAGGTTGTTCTTCAACTCTATACATCCTTGGTTAGGCCTCATTTAGATTATGCTGCACAGTTTTGGTCACCGTATTACAGAATGGATATAAATTCTCTGGAAAATGTACAAAGGAGGATGACAAAGTTGATCCATGTATCAGAAACCTTCCCTATGAGGATAGACTAAGGGCCCTGAAACTGCACTCTCTAGAAAGACGTAGAATTAGGGGGGATATGATTGAGGTGTATAAATGGAAGACAGGAATAAATAAAGGGGATGTAATAGTGTGCTGAAAATATCTAGCCTAGACAGGACTCGCAGCAAAGGTTTTAAGTTGGAAAAATTCAGATTCAGGAAGGATATAGGAAAGTACTGGTTTGGTAATAGAGTTGTGGATGAGTGGAAACAAACTCCCAAATACCGTTTATAGAGGCCAGAACGTTGTGTAGCTTTAAAAATAGGTTGGATAAATACATGAGTAGATGTGGGTGGGTGTGAGTTAGACCTGATAGCTTGTGCTACCAGGTCGGTTGCCGTGTTCCTCCCTTAAGTCAATGTGACCTGACCTGACTAGGTTGGGTGCATTGGCTTAAGCCGGTAGGAGACTTGGACCTGCCTCGCATGGGCCAGTAGGCCTTCTGCAGTGTTCCTTCGTTCTTATGTTCTTATGTTCTTATTAAAGATTCGCCGGTATTCTCCCGGCCCGGGCCTTTTCCAAGTGGTGGCCCGGCCTTGGTTCCCTCTTTAGGGAGTGTCTGAGACCTAAGTCTCCCATGGGAGGAGGCACAAGTACCTCCTCATCTTTGGGACCAACTGTCCCCAGGCCTAGCCACAAGCTAGGCCTCTCTGGTCTGCCATCCCCGCCCCAAGGGGGCAAATGGGAATGACAGTCTTACGAGCTAAAGGCTCGGGCTCAGGCACCTACCCTACCCTAGAAGGGTTAGGCATGGTGTCGATGTATCTACCACTGTCCACTTAGTAGCATCTCTTTCCGAGACCCCTTCCAGTAGCATCACCACTATCCTCCCAGACAGTGACTTCTGAAGTCACTTAAATGTCCTTGGTTCTTGGGTCGATATACATCTCTTCTTCCTGACTGTCATCAGACACGACTCGTCATTATAATTCCCATCCCCTTAATTTATTTTGATTCTAATGTTTAATTCACCGAGTCCAATCTGCCCCTTTCTAACTACTTATAGTAAACGTAGGTATAGTCTTTTCAGAATATGTTGCTGATAACTTGTTAATGCGCATAAAGTTTGCATTGTTAGTACAAACATTATCTGTCTGAGGAATTGAGAAACTTATGCAACTTATGGGAATCTGTATTGAAGATCGCCGTATGTTGCATGAGTGTCTCAATTCTTCAACTTTTTCAAAACCATTCATCACATTATCTGTCTGGTCTGTATATCGTATTATTATATTGTTAGCAGCCAGGAGTTATCAATGCAATTGTTACATTCTGAGTATACCATAAATTTTGTTCATAGTACTCCCAGCTTGTTATATTGTGAGAGTTTCCTTGTTTGTACTCAGATATTTAGTCAATATGCATATTTTCAGACAAGTTAGTACACCCGGAAGTAGTCTTATAAGTCATATATTATGAGTACAAAGAAAATGTCTCAGCACATACAAAGAAAACACAATCATTGTCAGGGACCCAAGACTGCTTAACTGTCTCCCAGCATACATAAGGGGAAATACCAATAGTCCCTTGACTGTCTTCAAGAAGGAGCTGGACAGGCACTTCAAGTCAATACGAAATCAGCCGGGCTGCTGTTTGTACTTCGGTTTGCATGCGGCCAGCAGTAAGAGCCTGGTTGATCAGGCCCTGATTCTACCGCGAAGTCAGGTTATTGACCGGGCTGAGGGGGCGTTGACCCCCAGACTACCCTCTAGGTATACAACAAGTCGGTGTTGTCTGCTTCTCTTACACACATGTACTATTTCGTACACTCTGATGAATGTTTTGGAAATGCACCCAGGTGCTGAGTTATGGGCACACCCAAGTGTCTTATTATTATTATTATTAAAGATTAGCCGGTATTCTCCCGGCCCGGGCCTTTTCCAAGTGGTGGTCCGGCCTTGGCTCCCTCTTTAGGGAGTGTCTGAGACCTAAGTCTCCCATGGGAGGAGGCACAAGTACCTCCTCATCTTTGGGACCAACTGTCCCCAGGCCTAGCCACAAGCTAGGCCTCTCTGGTCTGCCATCCCCGCCCCAAGGGAGCAAATAGGAATGACAGTCTTATGAGCTAAAGGCTCGGGCTCAGGCACCTACCCTACCCTAGAAGGGTTAGGCATGGTGTCGATGACCCAAGTGTCTTTATAGTACATGTAAGTGTTCACTCTACATCTATTTTTAATTGTGTTTTCGGTATACTTATGCAGGTGTTTTTACGTTAAAACACTTTGGTGATATCTGTTTAGTACACCAAAAGGATATCTTGCTGATGCACCTAGGTGTTAAGTTAGTGAATCCTGGAACTGTCAGTTTACATAAGTGTTATCAATACCCTTATTTTTCTGTCTAGCTATTACAAACAACCAAGTGTTTTAGTATACATTGATATTGCCTTGTCCAAGCACCTACGAGGTGTTTACTGGGAATCAATAAATTTTTTTTTGTTCGGAATCATATATTTTTGAGGGAAAATGTATGCAGGTGTTGTGAAGGTTTGCTCTGTTTTTATCTTGGCATTTCTTCAAAATTTTATTTCGAATATACTCAGGTTTTTAAAATGTTTGTACAGCCAAATGTTGTGGCAAGACACATATTATGGTTTCCATGTTTGTACATAAGTATAGTCGAGCATTTACAGTACTTATTAGTACAAAAAGGTGTTTTGATGATGTACTTAGGTGTCGCATTTTTATCTCATATGTTTTGGCATTTTAGTACACCTAAGTGATATCTTGTTGATACACCTAGGTGTTGTCTTGCAAACAAGCCTGTGTGTTCTGATGCTAATATATAGATTTGTTATCTTAAAGCCACACTTATGTGAAGTTCCATCCTACACCCAGGTGCTGCATTTCAACCAAAACAATGTTTTCTTTTGTTTATACAAGCAGGTGTTGTCACAGAAGTTCTCTGAAGTGAAATCTATACTTTTTCAGGCTGGTACACCTAGGCGCTGTTTTTCTTACTTTTTTTTCAACAAACCGGTCATATCCCACCGAGGCAGGGTGACCTAAAGAGAAAAATGAATGGTTCTCTTTTTAAATTTAGTAATGTATACAGGAGAAGGGGGTTACTAGCCCCTTGCTCCCGGCATTTTAGTCGCCTCTTACGACACGCATGGCTTACGGAGATAGAATTCTGTTCAACTTCCCCATGGAGTTTCGTACACCTATCTACTCTTTATTAGTACACTTCAATGTTGCCCTGTAGTACATCTAGGTGTTTATTAGTAATTCAGAATTTTGTAAAGTATTACATTACATTTTCTGGTTACTACAGGTAAGTGCTAAGCTCTGAGTACATCTTGGTATTTTCTTATTACGGAATTTCACCGAGCCGCGGGGACGTTGACCCCAGAAACCCTCTCCAGGTAAACTCCAGGTATGTAGGCGTTGTCCTGATAGTACACTGAAATTCTGACTTCATTACACCTTGGTGTTACCCGGGAGAGAGCCACAGTGGTCGTTAGAAAACGAACGTTATAGAGTACCGCCATTTGTCGAGACTTTTTACAGGTGGTATATCATAACACAAGCAGCAACCTTATTGGTACAACCACATAGTGTTTACAGAATTATTTGTGTTTTAATCCATAAACTATTACCTCCCTGACAGGATTGTAAATATATACCAAGATATAACAACAGATAAATATGAATATAATGATCTCAAGAATTCCCCTAAGTATTTACGTTTGGCCTAAGATGGTAAACATATAGTTTCAGTGATTCTCTCGTCTTAAAGGCAACTGATTATTTTATTGATGGATATTTACAGAGTTACAATGCAATGAATTAGCATTAGAAAACTGTGCATACTGAGGCATGACTCAATATAAACCGCAATCAGACAAACAGTCACAGTAATCAGTTGTCAGTCTCAACAATCAGTAATAATGCCTTCCCCAGGTTCATGAGCCCAGGAACCATTTGTGTCCCCTCAGATGTTTCCCCTTCCCCATTCCCCCAGGATCAGTCTCAACAACAAGTGTTTATGCCTTTCCCAGGTTCAAGTATCCACGACCTTCGAAGATAGCATTCGGCCTTTCTGCCCAATGTATTCTTGGTTGCCATCTTCGCATGATATCTGAAAGACTCCTGGTGTATGAACGAAAAGAGGCTGTATGTCGTGGCTCTAAGTGAAACAAAGCTGAAGTGGATAAGAGTTTCAGTGGGGAGAAATAAATGGGATTAGATCAGGGGTTTCTAATAGAATTAGAGCTATGGAAGGAGTAGCAATAATGTTGAAGGGTCAGCTATAGCAGGAAAAGAGGGAATATAAATGTATAAATTCAAGGATGATGTGGAGTAAAATAAGGGTGGGATGTCAAAAGCGGGTTATAGTAAATGTTTATGTACCTATAGAAGGGAGGAGTGTGGAGGAGGGAGCTAGATTTTGGGAGATGTTGAGTGAGTGCGTGGGAAGTTTTGAACCAAGTGAGAGAGTACTTGTGGGGAGGGACGTTAACGTGGATAAAACTGTTGTGGGGAGAATAGTAGGTAAGTTTGGGGATGTCACGGTACAATGAAAATTAGGGGCCTTAAACTGAATTATGTATAGAAAGAGGATTGGTAATAAGTAATACATATTTAAAAAAAGACGATAAATAAGTATACAAGATATGATGTAGCACGTAATGAAAGTAAATTGTTAAATTATGCGTTGGTGGATAAAAGGTTGATGGGTAGACATCAAGATGTGCATGTTTATAGAGTTGCAACAGATATATCGGATCATTATTTAGTTCTAGATACAGTTATAGTAAGATGTAGATGGAGAAAAAGGAAAATGACAATAGCAAGTAAGAGGTGAAAGTTTATAAATTAAGGGAGGAGGAGATTTGGGTGAGATAGAAGCAAGTATTGAGAGGAAGGTGGGCCAGTGAGAGTTTAGGTAGTATGAGGGGTTGAAAAGGGTGGCACAGTTTTGAAAAGGCAGTGTTAGAACGTGGAGCAGAAGTTTGCGGAGATAAGAGGGTGGGTGCAGGAGGAATGAGGACTTATTGGTGGAATGATGAAGTAAAGGGTGTGATAAAACAGGAAAAGGTCGTATATGAGTAATTTTTATAGAACAGAAGTTGTATAAGAAGGGTGAAGAATATAGTGAGCAAAAGAAAGTTAGAGAGTGATGAGAGAGTGCAAAAGGAGAGCAAATGATAGAGTGGGTGAGGCGTGGTCAACAAATTTTGCTGAGACTAAGAAAAAAAAATGGAGTGAGATAAACTGGTTAAAAAAACCTAGGGAATGAATGAATTTGACAGTTAAAAACAGAATAGGGGAGTTATTAGATGGGGAGATGGCAGGAATATTCTGAGGAACGGTTATATGTTGATGAAGAAAGGGAAGCAGTAATTTTATGCATTGACCAGGGAGGTATGGCATCTTTCAGGAGTGAAGAGGAGCCAGATGTGAGAGTGGGAGAGGTGCTTGAGACATTATGTAGAATAAAAGGGGGTAAAGCAGTTGGAACTGATGGGATCATGACGTAAATGTTAAAAGCAGGGGGGAATATAGTGTTGGAGTTTTTGGTACTCTTGTTCAGTAAATGTTTCATAGATGAAAAGGTGTCTAGGAACTGGCACAAAAAAAATTATAGAATTATTGGGGAATAAGTTTACTGAGTATATATGGTAAAGTGAATGGTAGGGTTTTTAATGAAAGAATTAGAGGTAAGACAGAAAGCAGGACTGCTGATGAAGAAGAATATTTAGAAAAAGGTAGGGATGTTTTCATTGCATTTATGGATATAGAAAAAGCATATGATAGGGTGGATAGGGAAGCAATGTAGCTTATGTTGCAAGTGTATGGAATAGATAGTAAGCTACAAAATGCTGTTAGCTACTAAATGCTGTAAAGAGTTTTTATGAGGATAGTGAGGCTCGGGTTAGGGTGTGTAGGAGAGAGGAAGATTACTTTCCAGTAAAAGTAGACCTTAGACAGGGATGTGTAATGTCACAATGGTTGGTTAACATATTTATAAATGGAGTTGTAAAAGAAGTAAATGCTGGGGTGCTGGGGAGGGAGGTGGGATTAAATTATGGGGAATCACATACAAAATGGGAGCTGTCACAGTTACTTTTTGCTGATGATACTGTGCTTTTTGGGAGATTCTAATGAGAAGTTGCCAAGGTTAGTGGACAAGTTTGGGAAGGAGTAAAAAAAAGTTGAAAGTGAGCATAGATAAGTGTAAGCTGATGATGGTGTCAAACGAGTTAGTGAAAGAAAAATAGATATCTCATTGGAGGGAGGGAGTATGGAAGAAGCGAATGTGTTCAGGTATTTGGGAGTTGATTTGTCAGCAGATGGGTTTATGAACGATGAGGTTAACCACAGAAGTGATAAAGGGAAAAATGGTGAGTGGTGCATTGAGGTATCTTTGAAGACAAAAAAAAAAACTTTAATCATGGAGGTAAAGAAGGGAATTTACGAGAGTATAGTGGTACCAGCACTATTATGTGAATGTGAAACATGGGTTGTAAATGCTGAAGCGAGGAGGAGGCTGGAGCCGGTGGAGATGTGTGTAAGGGCAATGTGTGATATAAGTATTATGCAAAGAACTGGTAGTGTGGAAATTAGGAAGAGCTGAGGTTTGGTCATTTAGAAAGCATGGAACAAAATAGAATGACTTGGAGGGTGTATAAATCTGTAGTGGAGGGGAGTAGGTGTAGGGGTCGTCCTAGAAAAGGATGGACTAAGAGAGTCAAAGATGTTTTATGTGCAAGGGGCCCGGACATACGGCACGCATGTGTGAGCGTTTTTGGGACCTCAAGAGCTGTTGGAGTGTGAAGGGATTCAAAGAAACCCGTTAGCCGGACTTGAGTTCTGGAGGTGGGAAGTACAATGCCTGCACTTTAAAGGAAGGGTTTGGGAAACTGGCTGTTTGGAGTAATATCTAAATTGTCATACCTGGGCACCTGTGCAAAGACTGATATTGTGTGAAAGATGGTGAGTGTTGAATGATAGCCGTCGTTTTGATATATATAATATATATATAAAAAATATATATATTTTATAAATATATATATATATATATATATATATTATATATATATGTCGTGCGATAGGCAGAACTTGCGATCTTGGCTTAAATAGCAACGCTCATCTTGCCATAATAGGACAAGGAAAATTTGTGTATGCAATAATTTCGCAAAATCATTCTGAACCTAACGAAAAAAAATATATTTCAATGTGTTTGTTTATTATTAAATTATTGTAAACAAATCAAAAATATATTTAGTTGGTTAGGCTAAAAATAAATTGTTTTTGTTTATAATAAGGTTGGGTTTAAGTTTTCTAAGAAATTTTTGGGTGCAAAATTAAAAATTTTTACATTAACATTAATGAAAAAAATATATCTTTAAACGTACAAGAAAAAATTTTAGAAAGGTTTTTAATTTTAAAAATGAGTTCTTGCTAATTGACCAGTTTTACATATTCAGCACGAACATATTATAAATATATATATATAATATTATATATTATATATATATATTATATATAATTTATATATAATATATATATAATGAGAGGAGAGAGAGAGAGAATGAGAGGTAACAATGTTGTCTCAGTTGCGTGAAATTGAGTGATAAAGATTTACACGCACTCTGAATTTTTTTTTATAGTCCGAGCATTGACTTTGAAGCGCACGCTACAATATTTCAAATTATATATTTGCTTTGAAATGAGAATATGGTTTATCAGAAGCATATAAAATCAGATACGGAATTGGTGTCTTAAGACATAATTGGATTGTTCTTGCGAAATTCAGTAAAATGAATTCCTGAATCAAAATTTTCTGATTATTCCATTCAATTTATGAACATAGTACATGACTTGAAGGTTCATGAAGATCATGTAAATTCGTGAAAGTTTGTATTGGTTTGTGAAAACTGCAGGACTGTCTTTGCAATATAGTAGTACGCACAGACGTCCGGAACTCACATCGCAAAGAGAAGTTTATAGACAGTAAAAATGCATCAAGGGCGACCACAATGTTCCCTGGCGCCGAGTCTGACGTTGTTATGGTCGCTGTTGTCTTCTGCTTGTTGACATTATTGTAGCCAGGATAAGTGAGTACTTCCTCAGCTCGTCCTCTGGCCAGACCAACCAAAGATGAGGGGGTGATGGTAGTGGGATGTGGTTGGTGTGATGCTGGAGGTGAAGGTGGTGTTGAAGGTTGTGTGGTGACGGTGAGGTGCTATAACTGCAGTACTGGTGGTGTGCTGGTGTGCATTGGGGGTTTAGTAGTGCTGCTAGTGATGATAAAGATAGTGTTGTGGTTGTGGAGGTGAAGTACTGTTACTGTGGCAGTGTTTGTATAGTTTAGGTCTTGTGGTAGACGCCTATCTCTTATGGGAATATAATGTGTATGTTTTTGAAGTGTTGTGTGTTATTGGAGGTGGTGCGATGTTAGTGATGGTGCTGGTGCTGGTTGTGATGGTAATGATAACAGTAGTGAGTGATGATAAGTGAAGATGGTGAGGTAAGTGTTGTTGCTGGTGTAGTGAGGATAGCGTTGTGTAGTGCAACTTTTCCTAATCTCTATGTTATTTACGTTTGGTTATTATAGATTGTCGTCTATTAATAACATAATCGATTACAAAATACCATAACTTCCGCTTACCATAGCAGAACTGATGGAAGTAGAGTGGAATATATGAAGTGTGAAAAAGAGCTATTGAGGGTAGTTAGGGAGTGTACAAGGAGAGTAAATGAGACAGCGAGAAGTTTTGTCAAACATTTTGCTGAGAATAGGAAAAACAAATTGAGTGAGATTAATTAGTTAAGAAAGGCTAGTGAACGAATTGATTAACAGATAAAATCCAGAGGTATTAATGATAACAGATAAAACCAAAGGTATCAATAATAACAGATAAAACCAAAGGTATTAACTGAAACAGATAAAACCAGAGGCATTAATGATAACAGATAAAACCAGAGGTATTAATGATAACAGATAAAACCAGAGGTATTAATGATAACAGATAAAACCAGAGGTATTAATGATAACAGATAAAACCAGAGGTATTAATGATAACAGATAAAACCAGAGGTATTAATGATAACAGATAAAACCAGAGGTATTAATGATAACAGATAAAACCAGAGGTATTAATGATAACAGATAAAACCAGAGGTATTAACTGAAACAGATAAAACCAGAGGTATTAACTGAAACAGATAAAACCAGAGGTATTAACTGAAACAGATAAAACCAGAGGTATTAACTGAAACAGATAAAACCAGAGGTATTAACTGAAACAGATAAAACCAGAGGTATTAATGATAACAGATAAAACCAGGGGTATTAATGATAACAGATAAAACCGGGAGGTATTAATGATAACAGATAAAACCAGAGGTATTAATGATAACAGTTTAAAACCAGAGGTATTAAGATAAAAGATAAAAACCAGAGGTATTATGATAACAGATAAAACCGAGGTATTAATGATAACAAAATAAAACCAGAGGTATTAATGAAAAAATCAGATAAACCAGAAGGTTTTTAATGATTAACAGTTTAAAACCAGAGGTATTAATGATAACAGTTTAAACCAGAGGTATTAATGATAAAAAATAAAACCAGAGGTATTAATGATAACAGATAAAACCAGAGGTATTAATGATAACAGATAAAACCAGAGGTATTAATGATAACAGATAAAACCAGAGGTATTAATGATAACAGATAAAACCAGAGGTATTAATGATAGATAAAACCAGAGGTATTAATGATAACAGATAAAACCAGAGGTATTAATGATAACAGATAAAACCAGAGGTATTAATGATAACAGATAAAACCAGAGGTATTAATGAATTGTTTCTTATTACAACTACTACTATTACTACTACTCCATCTACTATTTGTACTGATGCTTACTACTTCTGCTATTACCACTACTATGACTATTATTAATATAACCACTACTCCTAGTTTTATTTCTCTTCCTCCACTTATCCCTCCTCTTCTTCTTCCCCTTTCTCCTCTTCCCCTCTTTCTTCTCCCCCTCCCCCGTCTCTCCTTATTTTCTCATCCACCTATTTGTTTTCCTCCTCTCTAACCATCCATCCATCATCTTCATCATTCTCTTCTTATATAACCATCACTAGCCAGTCACAGACTTGTTAATGGTCCGAGATGGACTGAAACGTGGTGAAAAATTAGTCTCCAAAGTGCAGGTTATTTATGTATTGTTTCAGCCATGGTAATGTAACTATATTCCTTTCCGCTTCTACTAATATTTTTAATGCTAGTAGCACTATCACTTACTACTACTATTATTACTAGTTTAATATTACTGTTTCTATTACAACTACTAAAACTACTACATGTACTGCTACTATTACTATAACTATTCTGCCACTTCACGTATTCGTTTTCCTGGTGATGGAACCGTCCTCATCTTAATCGGCACATTACAAGCGAGGCTAAACTCAGACAATATTGTGTCTGAGGAAACTGCAGCAGTGGCAGCATTAATGGAGTAAATTTCAAGTAGGAGCTCAACATTGCTTTAAATACAGGCGTAGCTGCCCCTGAAGAGATTCTTCTTCTTCTTCTCCTTCTTCTTCTTCTTTAATTACAAGAAAGGCGCAAAACCGTCACTGGAACAATACACAAATAACCCGCACATAAAGAGGAGCTTACGACGACGTACCGACTTGGACCATTTACAAAGTCGGACCGATACGTCGTCGTAAGCTCCTCTCTTCTATGTGCGGGTTATTTGTGTATTTTTTTAATTCGTCATCTTCATCCAATTTTTCTTACCTCAGTCATCCAATTCTTTTTCCTTTTACAACTACTTCTGTTATTTCTACCACTATTGCTGCAACTAGTACTACTACCACTACTGCTACTACTACAGTTATTATTACTACTATTACTCCTATTACTCTAATATTTCTGCTACTTCTACGTTTACTCCCTCAGTCTGGAGAGGAGTTCAGTTCCATACTCTGCAACAGTGTGGAGATCAGGCAACAGTGTCGAGACTTATATACTGTCGGTAGGAGAGGTGTAAAGTGGTAGGAAAAATAATATAATCACTGAGAGGTCACGTCCCTCTCAGATCCAACCATTCTCTCTGGAAAAAGTTGTCCAATGTGTCTTCTTCTTCCGTACTAAGATGCCCTTGTGTTGCAGTGTCTGACAGAGTGAATATCAAAATGGTATACAATACCGACAGGTTAGTAAGTAAGACATATAGGCAACATTTAGGCTTCTTTATTCCGAAACTTTTCACCTACAAAGTAGGCTTCTTCAGTCGAGTACACAAAGTAGGCAGGAGCGGTAGAGATGTGAAGACGATGTAATCAGTCCATCACCCTTGAAGTCGTAGATTCGAGGATGTCAGTCCCTCAATATTAGTTTTTTCTTCAATTACTTCTGATTGGATTCAAAATATTGTTGACAATCATAAAGATAAAAACCGTAAGTTTATTCATAATAATAAGTATAGTTAAAATATTCGGAATAGTTTGGAATCAGGTGAATGTAGAATGTTATGTCTGATTGGCTTGAAACTTTTATTTTTGGTGAGCCTTATTAAGACACAGCGTTTCGCTCACTTTAAGATGTGTATATTTCAGTTTGCTAAATTAATTAAATTATTTCCTCTTGTAAAAACTAGTGAATGTCTCTTGTTATCAGTTTTAAATGGTAGTGAATGAATTTTGATATTTTTTGGCCATTTTATCAAACTGGATTTAAAAAAAAAATAATAGAAATCAAGTATTTTTTTGTAAGATTGTATAAAACTTTAAAAAGTAAGGCAGCTGTAAATAGAGAACTGAAAAAAAATAAAAACGCGTTTTCCAAAATGTTTTCAATTTTCCTGAGCTGAGTGGACCCTTAAATACTGGACGACTTGATGCCAGAACCGTCCATCTGACAGCATCAAGTTGCTCAGGTTTCAAATCTTGGTTAATAACTTGAAAACCCCTTATTGAACCGGTTTCAAATTTTGTAGTCATGTCACCAAATACCAGGAGAAGGTTTATAAACCAGATGACTTGCGCTGGTGATTTCTGCTTAATTTTACATAGTAGATCATTACTGAAATTGATAAACCATACCCCCGGCCGGGATTGAACCCGCGGTCATAGAGTCTCAAAACTCCAGCCGCGGGTTCAATCCCGGCCGGGGGTATGGTTTATTTGCAATCGTGTCATTACGATTTCTTAAGTCCTGAAATTGATATCTGTACTAAGCCTCAGCTTCACTGTTGCAGGTGTTATTGATAAATTTCACTAACATTGTTATAATTTATAGACTCGTATGCTTATCCATATGACTGAGGTAGCGGTGGTTATTGTTGTGGTTGTGGTTGTGGTGGTGGTGGTGGTGGTGGTGGTGGTTGTTGTTGTAACAAAAGTGGTGGCAGTGGTGATGATAAACACATACTTTGCATACATATGTATTCAGAAACATGTATATATATACAAAAAAATATACCTCCATAAATACATACAAGAATATATATAACAATATATACACAAATATAAACATACACTCACCTAAATATGCAGAAATTTTCATACACGTAAACATATACACATGCATAGTTAGACCCATGAATACATATACACTTGAATGTATACTCCCAAAAATACATCATGCATACATACACATATGCTTACGCAAGTGTAGAAAGGAACATGCATACATGAATGTGTATTTTCATTACATCTGCACACGCATACAGCACACATACATATGTATACATACATATAAACGCATGTACAAGCATTTATGCATACACGTGCATACATCAGAAAACGTATACATATAAAAGATTACGTATGTAAATACAGAAATTCACATAAGCATACATACTCGCATAAAATACATACACGCATTTACTGTACGTGTATGTATGCATATATGTATGTATGTACGTAAGTGTTCATTTGTAAGATATTTATACACAAAAACACATATGAATATTTATAACCACCCTCCCACTGTTCCTTTGGAATATGGAGGTAGAGGAGGCTGGGCTTGTGGAATACTGGGATACCTCTCTCGTACTCTGCACTGGGGCGAAACACATCTAATTCCAGCAGACGTCAGCCATGATCAAGAGGTGCAACCATGAGCAAAGTTTAGCCATGGCAAACTTAATTAGTAGCGTGAACATATAAGTGGTTATTCATTACTTAAGACTCTATTACTTGAGACTCTATGACCGCGGGTTCAATCCCGGCCGGGGGTATGGTTATTCATTCCTATCATACGCTACCAGAACCTCGTAAAAAAGAGCCTTTTACCACTCCTTTGCCTTTCTCTTCCTCCGTATCGTCATTCCCTTGTTCGTACTTCTTATAAACCATCGATTTATTCTCTCTTCTCCTCTTTCTGCTCCTTCTACTACTGTAATTACTGTTACTACTTCTAGTGTCCCTACTATTACTATTATTAATAGCACTACTAGTTCTTTTTTCTCCCATTACTGCTTCAGTTCCTTTCATCATACTTCTCCTCCTCCCCCTGCTTTTCCTCCTTCTCTACATCCACCTTTTCACCTTTTCTTAATCAATGTCCTTTTTCTCCTGTCACTCCTGGATAGAAATAATATAAATACCGTCACGATGAGCGAGACATAAATGCAGTACAATGTTCCTCGTCACTGACAACGATATGTCCAAACAGTGACTTTTATCGAGTCACAAATACATCTTTACCAGAAAGGAATACAACTAGGTCAAAATCCACAGCCGGGGTATACACACTGCTTTACAACAACCACAGCCGGGGTATACACACTGCTTTACAACAACCACAGCCGGGGTATACACACTGCTTTACAACAACCACAGCCGGGGTATACACACTGCTTTACAACAACCACAGCCGGGGTATACACACTGCTTTACAAAAAAAAACCCCAGCCGGGGTATACACACTGCTTTACAACAACCACAGCCGGGGTATACACACTGCCTTACAACAACCACAGCCGGGGTATACACCATGCTTTACAACAACCACAGCCGGGGTATACACACTGCTTTACAACAACCACAGCCGGGGTATACACAATGTTTTACAACAACCACAGCCGAGGTTTACACAGTGTTGTATAACAACCACAGCCGGGGTATACACACTGCTTTACAACAACCACAGCCGAGGTATACAATGTTTTACAACAACCACAGCCGAGGTATACACAATGTTTTACAACAACCACAGCCGGGGTATACACAATGTTTTACAACAACCACAGCCGAGGTATACACAATGTTTTACAACAACCACAGCCGGGTATACCCAATGTTTACAACAACCACAGCCGGGTATACACAAAAGGTTTACAACAACCACAGCCGGGGTATACACAAGTTTACAACAACCACAGCCGGGGTATACACAATGTTTACAACAACCAACAGCCGGGGTATACACAATGTTTTACAACAACCACAGCCGGGGTATTACACAGGTTTAAAAACCACAGCCGGGGTATACACAATGTTTTACAACAACCACAGCCGGGTATACACAATGTTTTACAACAACCACAGCCGAGGTATACACAATGTTTTACAACAACCACAGCCGGGGTATACACAATGTTTTACAACAACCACAGCCGGGGTATACACAATGTTTTACAACAACCACAGCCGAGGTATACACAATGTTTTACAACAACCACAGCCGGGGTATACACAATGTTTTACAACAACCACAGCCGGGGTATACACAATGTTTTACAACAACCACAGCCGGGGTATACACAATGTTTTACAACAACCACAGCCGAGGTATACACAATGTTTTACAACAACCACAGCCGGGGTATACACAATGTTTTACAACAACCACAGCCGGGGTATACACAATGTTTTACAACAACCACAGCCGGGGTATACACAATGGTTTACAACGAGCGTCATCAATATACCAGCAGAATGGACCACTTAACTACACTTGTGTTTCCTCCTGAACATCACACAACCACTTTATCAATTACTACCTTCAACCATTTTCTGATAATATTATTGATTCTGCTACATCTCTTTCTACTAACATGACTACTACTACTACTATTACTACTACTGCTACTATTATTATTATTATTATATATATTATTATATATATATTATATATTGATGTATATATTATATATATATTATATATTTATATATATATAATATATATTTATATAAAATATTATATTTATATTATATAATATGATATATATATATATGTATTATATATATATATATATAATGATATATATAAAATTTATATATATATATATATATATATATATATATATATATATTTATATATTATATATATATATATATTATAATATATATTATATATAATATTATATTTAATATATATATATCAAATATATACATATTTATATTTATATTATATATATATATAATATAATTATATATATATTATATATATATATATATATAATATATTTATATATATACATATATATAATATATATATGTATATATATATTATATATATATAATTTTCATATATATATATTATATATTATATATATATATATATATATATATAAATACATATATATTTTATATATATATATATATATATATATATATATATATATATTTGTGTTGTATATTATTATAATATATATATATATTATATTTATGATATAAAATATGTATATATATATGTATATATAGATAATATTATATATTATATATAAAATATGTTTTATATATAATGTATATAATATTTATATAATAGTATGATTATCATATATATTTATATATATTGTATATATATATAAATATATCGTATTATATATAGGTATATATATAAAATATATTATATTATATTAATATGATATATATAAGTATTATATATTTATATTATATATATAATATTTATTATTATACATTTATAGTTTATAATTATTATATATGTTATATTTTATTTAATAGTATAATATTATATATTATATATTTTATATATATATATTTAATATATTTATATATATATATAATATATATATAATATACATATATATATATATTATATATTATATATATATACTTATATATATATACTTATATTATATACATTTAATATATATATAATATAATTTAATACATTATATATACATATATATATATATATATACATTTATCATATCACTATTTACACATTATTATAAATAATATATATATATTTATAACATAACTTATAACATGTTATACATAACTATATATACTAATAGTTTAATAAGGGTATATAAATATATACAAAGCTATATAAATTTTAACAAGATATAATTTTATACATATATATATATACAATTTTATAACTATGATATAAAATATATAAACAACATATAAATATGTTATAAACATACTATAAATGTTTAATACACAACTATACAATATTTAATATATAGTAAATATTATTACATATATAATGTTTAAATACAGTATACACAATTATTATATACTAATCGATATAATATTATACAATCTATCGGATACACATATATGTTTATCACATATATAATTATAACTATACATGTATAAAATGTTATATACAATATATATAATATATATTATATATACTATATATAATATGTTATAACATTATACATCATATATGACATATATTATTATAGTTATTTTATATATATCATCATATATATCATATTATATATATATACCTTATATATATATATATATGTATATATTTAATATATATATATATATATATATATATATATATATTATATATACTATATTATATATATATATATTTATAATATTAATTATATATATATATATATAATATATATTATATATATATATAATATATTATAACATATTAATATATATAAATCTACTATTATATATATATAGTTTATATATCTATATATATATAGTTATATTAATAATTATACTATATATATTTATACACATATATAAATATGATATAATATTACTATATATTATATTATATATATATATACATATTATATTAAATACATATATATATATTATATATATATATAATTTTATATTATCATCATAAATTATCAACCAATATATCATATAAAACTATATCAATATATCTCATAATATATACAAAATATTAACTAATATTATAACAATAAATTAAACCCTACAATATCACTTATATACTCATCTATATAACTATACCTAATTCCACTAATCATAATAAATACATTATATCACTCATCACACTATATATTATATAAATATATACTATAATCTATCAATATCACATTCGTAGAATCACACCTAAAAAAATACACTTCCAAACTACCTCTTGAGGAACACGTCAACGTGGTTTAGAGCGCAGCTACGGGACTTACTGTAGTCCGGATTTCCTACTTAAATTGCACTACCTGTCAAGCCACTACAATCTGCCTCAGCCTAGCTAATTAGGTGACGAATTTGTAACTTCGCACACAATTTTTTATATGAAGCAGGGATGATGGTTGGAGTAAGTGCTGACGGACGAGATGGTGTGATCATCTTTTTTTATTCACATCTGGCAGATTCCCACCAGGCAGGGTGCCGAAAATGAAAAACTTCACCATCATTCACTCTATCACTTTCTGCCAGAAGGGTGCTTTGCCTACAGTTTTAAACTGCAACATTAACACCCGTCCTCAGAGTGCAGGCACTGTACTTCCCCCTCCAGGACTCAAGTCCGGCTCTGCCGGTTTCCCTGAACCCCTTCATAAATGTTACTTTGCTCACACTCCAAACAGCACGTCAAGTATTAAAAACCATTTGTCTCCATCACCCTCTTTCAAACACGCTCACGGATGCCTGCTGGAAGTCCAAGCCCCTCGCACACTAAAACCTCCTTTTCCCCCTCCCATCCAACCTTCCTAGGCCGACCCTACCCGCCTTCCTTCCACTACAGACTGAGACACTACTTGAAGTCATTCTTTCTGCTCCATTCTCTCTACATGTCCGAACCCACCTCAACAACCCTTCCTCAGCCCTCTGGAACACAGCTTTGATAATCCCAGCACCTCCTCTAACTTCCAAACTACGAATTCTTGCATTATATTTACACCACACATTGCCTCTAGACATGACATCTCCACTGCCTCCAGCACTTCTCCTGCTTGCAACATTCATCACCCATGCTTCACACACCCATATAAGAGCGTTGGTAAAACTATACTCTCATACATCCCCCTCTTTGCCTCCAAGGCACAAAGTTCTTTGTCTCCACAAGACTTCCTAAGTGCACCACTCACCCTTTTCCCACATCAATTCTATGATCACCTCATTTTCATAGTTGTCCCATCCGCTGACACGTCTACTCCAAATATCTGAATACATTCACCTCTCCATACTCTCTCCTCCATCTGATATCAATCTTCATCACCTAATCTTTTTGTTATCCTCATAACTTATCTTTCCTGTATTACTTTTAATTCTTTCTTTTGATACCCAACCAAATCATCACCATCTCTGCACTTCTCTCAGAATCTCCAGAGCACAGTGTCTTCAGCAAAGTACAAAACTGTGACAACTCCCACTCAAATGGTATTCTTTATCTTTTAACTCCACGCCTCTTTCCAAGACCTCGCATTTGCTTCTCTTACATCCCATCATAAATATATACACCACGGTGACATACACATCCTTGTCTAAGGCCTACTTTACTGGGAAATAATTCCCCTTCCTACTACTCAACTGAGCCTCATATCCTCGTAAAACTCTACAATGCTTGTAATCTACCTCCTCCCATACACTGAATCACTGCACATTGCCCCTATCCACCTTCATCAACGCTTTTCAAAATTCCATAAATTGCCCACAACTAGCCATCCTTAACCTTATTAAAATACTCTTCACTTATGTGTTTCATGTAAACACTGTCCACAACCCCTACTTTCCTAAGCCTCCTATTGTTATCTGCTATCCTATTCTCCGTCTTCTCTTATTTTTCAATAATAACTTTACATAACACTTACCAGTATACTCACGACTTATTCCTTTATAATTTTTCACACTCTCTTTTGTCCCTTTGCCTTTATACAAAGGAACTATGCTGCTCTCTGCCATCCCTAGGTCCTTACCTTCCATACTTTTATTAAATTATTGCACCAGACCACTCTCAAAACTATATCCCACCAATGCTTTTACATTCTTCTTATCCATCAATCCCGCTGCTACCCCCTTTCTTTTACCTAACTGCCTCACGAACTTCCCCACACTCACAATGGTTTACTCACTCCTACAATGTTATTCCTCCTTGCCTATACGAATCACAGTTCCCTATCTTCATCACATTTACAATTCCTCTGTAATATCCTTACCATCTTCCATACCTCTAACTCTCATTTAATAACTTCACCTCTCATTTTAACTGACAAATCTTTTTTCCTTAGCTTCCTTAACTTTTAATCTCACTCCAAATTTTTCTTATTTTCAACAAAATTTGTTGATATAATTCACACTTATTTTCTTTTTTACATTGCTTCACCACTCTCTTAACCTTCCCTTTTTCTCATATACTCTTCCTCCTTGCATCATTTCCTTTGTAATAACTTCTATATGCTAACTTTTTTCCCTTGCTACTCTCTTTATCATCATTCACAATCGTACTCTTCCCTCCGCACCACTTTCCTGTAACCAAAAATTATGCTAACACTTAACACTACATTTTTAAACGTACCCCATACCTTTCCGATCCATGCTATGCTCTATTAGCCATTATCACAATAGTGTTTGATATTTACCCTAACTGCCTCCTCTTGTTTATAAGCTTCACCTCTTCTTCCCTGATGCTCTATTTCATTGTATCCATTACTTTACTCTTAGTGGTGTAATATATATATTATTATCTATTATATATATATATTAATATAATGTATTAATATATAATGCATGACGGTAGGATTGCTGGTGTCTTTTTTCTATCCCATAAACATGCAAGATTTTTTCAGGTACGTCTTGTTACTTCTACTTACACTTAGGTCACACTGTACATGCATGTACAAGCATATATATACACACCTCTATGGGTTTTCTTCTATTTTCTTGCTAATTTTTTTTATTTTATTATTTCCTGTTATCTCCATGGGGAAGAGGAACAGAATTCTTCCTCCGTAAGCCGTGCATGTCAGAAGAGTCGACTAAAATGCCGGGAGCAAGGTGCTAGTAACCCCTTCTCCTGTATACATTACGAAAGTTAAAAAGAGAAACTTTTTTTTCTTTTTTGGGCCACCCTGCCTCGGTGGGAAACGGCCGGTTTGCGAGAAGAGTGTTCCAAAGGTTGGTTGATGGGTTTGGTAGTGTATGTAAAAGAACGAAGTTAATAGTGAATATAAGAAAAAGTAAGGTGATGAGGATAACAAAAAAATTAGGTAACAGAAGATTGGATATCAGATTTGAGGGAGAGAGTATGGAGGAGGTGAATGTATTTAAATATCTGGGAGTGGATGTCAGCAGATGGATCTATGAAAGATGAAGTGAATCATAGAATTGACGAGGGAAAAGGTGAGTGGTGCACTGAGTAGTCTGTGGAGACAAAGAACCTTGTCCGTGGAAGCAAAGAGGGGGAATATATTAGAGTATAGTTATACCAACGCTCTTGTATGGGTGTGAAGTATGGGTTGTGAATGTTGCAATAAGAAGACTGGAAGCAGTGGAGATGTCATGTCTAAGGGCAATGTATGGTGTGAATATAAGGCAGAGTTCATAGTTTGGAGATTAGGAGGTGTGGGATTACCAAAACTATTATCAAGAGGGCTGAGGAGGGATTATTGAGATGGTTTGAATATATAGAGAGGATGGAACTAAAGAGAATGACTTCGAGAATATACAATTCTGTAGTGGAGGGAAGGCGAGGTAGGGGTCGGCCTGGGAAAGGTTGGAGAGAGGTGCTAAAGGAGGTTTGTGTGCGAGGGGCTTGGACTTCCAGCAAGCTTGCGTGAGCGTGTTAGGAGCGAATGGAGACAAATGGTTTTTAGGACTTTACGTGCTGTTGGAGTGTAAGCAAGGTAACATTTATGGAGGGATTCAGGGGAAACCAGCAGGCCGGACTTGAGTCCTGGAGATGGGAAATACAGTGTCTGCACTCTGAAGGAAGTTTGTTAATGTTGCAGTTTTAAAATTGTGGTGTGGGCATGCCTCTGGCAAGACAGTGATGGAGTGAATGATGAAAGCTTATTCTTTTTCGGGCCACCCTGTCTTGGTGGGAAACGGCCGATGTGTTAATAAAATAATAAACAGCACTGCGACTAGCCAAGGATTCGAACCCACGTCATTTTGGCCTACGTCATGGTGAGAGGAAATCACATGCCGCTCTAACCGGCAGGACCACCTAGGTGTTTTACCTTGATCCGAGGACATACGGTCGTGTGGGTACCTCTGAGCTGATTTCATTCTACTCCCCGTTTGGTGTACTAGCCTCCATGAGCAGTATATATATCTTATTGTAACCACGAACAAGTGGTATTCAATTAATAAAACACTGCGACATGCTGAGGATTCGAACCCATGTCGTTTTGGCCCGCCTCATAGTGAGCGAAAACCACCATCATCCCACAGCTGGCGCCCTCCCACGCCCACGATGTCAGCAATGTCACAAGATGTGCCAGGTACCCAGGAGTCTCCACGACAGAGCCAACGCCGTGGAATCCGTGCACGAGGCATCTGCAGGTGTGCCACAGGGAATGTGCACTCAATCCGACAAATGACAGCATCTGTGCACATAATGGATGTCTAGGCTCCCGGAGGGCTCCAAATGGGAATTACCAACAGTCCCTCACAGCAGACAGAGCTGACAGCTTCCCTAACTTCACCTCTACAGAGGACCTAAAATCTGCGATCAAATTACATCCTCCAGGACGCTGACACACATCCTCAAAGCAGCTCACCCTCAAGCTGCTAGCAAATTTGCTGACCTCTTGAAGAAAGTCAACGATGCCCCAGCAATTAACGGACCTGGCACAACCTACTGCTATTTCCTACTTCGCCTTGTGGTGCAGTCTTTTTTTCCTTCAATTATATCACAAGCAAATTCCGAATTTTGACTTCCCATGTCCTTTAGATTCGACGTTGGATTACAAGCAAATTCCGAGGTTTGACTTTCCATGTCCCATGTCCTTTAGATTCGACGTTGGATTACAAGTAAATTCCGAGGTTTGACTTTCCATGTCCCATGTCCTTTAGATTCGACGTTGGATTACAAGTAAATTCCGAGGTTTGACTTTCCATGTCCCATGTCCTTTAGATTCGACGTTGGATTACAAGCAAATTCCGAGTTTTGACTTTCCATGTCCCATGTTCTTTAGATTCGACGTTGGCTGTCACCTCTTCATCAAAGAGGAAGACATCATCTTTTGATGGGTTCCTGGTCCTTCTGGTGTTCAGGGCAGTAAATTTGTCGACTTTTCTGCACGTTCTCCATCCCTCGCCAATCTAATTATATTACTCGTCTGTTTGCCGACATTTAACAAATATTTAAAAATCAATAGAAATTGATTTTCAAAAATGCAAAACAAAATGTGTGCTAGAAAAGGAATTCAAAGAACAACACAAGCGAGAAAAAAATAAGGCAATCTGAATGAAAGAAAATAAAATAAAACCGAGGGACCCTCATGCTGACACGAGAGAAAAATTTATGTTGTGCTGAGTTTGGGGAAAGTCGCCGAGAGTGAGATGTGAGAACAGAGGGAGAGGTACTCCAGCAACTTTGAGAATTTATTCAAATGATGTAGACAGGATAATAAGCAATTTTAACACCAGTAATTTGTTATAAATTTCAAAATATTTTTTCATAGATTAATACAGTATTTCTGCTTGTCGATGATGCATAAAATAATGTCTGTCAAGACGTTGCGAACTTTCCCCTAGCATGATGCTTCTCATTAATGTAGCAAACTAATTAACCTTGGTGTATGTGAACATCAACATTAATGAGAACATGCTTTGAAAGCTTGGCTGCACATCCCTGGAACATACATACTTTGTAAGTGATTTACATAACGAGTAGATTCATTATTTAACAAAAAGTTAGAGTATATTTCTTGTGATTTCAATCGTCTGTTCGATATGATTAAATAAGTGAGATATTTACATGGATCTACAAGCAGTCATTTATATGTTTCTTCATGAAAACGTATATATTTCCTCCTTTAATGAATGTAATAAAGTAGACTATCTTTTTTTTGGTGTTAATTTCATGAAATAACTCCCAGGGCTTGTTCACCATGCAGTTATAACCCAAACATTAGGAAAATAAACTGAATCACAATTTGGTCCATTATCAGATTAAAGATTTGATGATGACTTAATTTAGTCCAAAATCTTATTTAGGTTTAATTTTTATTGATAAGCTAGTTGTAAACTATTCTAGCTATGGTATACTGACTATTGTTTCTGGCTGCACTCTGTGCTTTCCTATGAGACGTCTCACATTAATTAAACATTTATAAATAATAGATAAATATTAATTAGACTCTTATTCAGCGCTGCTGACGTAACAGTGATGACGAAATAGCCGTGACGATGTATGGAATTATATTTTGGCACACAGTGTATAGTGTGGTGTTACACAGTGGGAAGTGTGAAGCAACATTCCCTCCCACTGCTCTCTCTATTAATCACCTTACATTCACCAGCAAAGCCTCAGGATTGCAACATACAAACGTAAACACTTGTTAACAAAAGAATGTCTAACAACAAATGATCCAGATTAATTACCTGAATTAGTTAGTCACTAACATCAACACTCGCAACCCCGCTATCTGACCCATGACAAATACCCCTATTAACGTGTCACCTCCCCACCTGCTGCTCGTTACTGAGTGGATGCAGCAGAAACCAATTATCGGCATTAGCTGGTCAACATCAGCAATCCATCTTCCAGAGAATGGACCTGACAGACCAATTATACCCATTATACACCTACTCCACTCCAATCTCTCGTGAGAGTGAACCCGTTGTCCATTCATTCCAGCATCACGTCCATCTCTACTGAACTCAAAGAAGACAATTTGTACAGTAGTTTGTCTAATCCTATATTGTTCCATGTGTTATAAAGGAACTTTGGCCTAACTGTCAAATTATACACATGAATGTTGTCTGTTTTAGAATATACAAGTGTAGCAGGAACACCAAAATACTGTGCGTACAAATAGATGTTTTCATTATACACGAGTACATCTAAGTGATATCCTGTCACTACACCCTGACAATGTGTAGTTAGTGCCCTCACATTTTGTCTCTTAAGTACACAAAGGTTTTGTCAGTACTTTCACGTATTTTCAGTACACTCGAATGCTTTCCACACACACAAAAATAATCTTATTAATGCAACCGGATGTTGGGACACCTTGGTGTGTCAGTACATGCAGATTTTGTCCTCTTAGTAAACAGAAGTGTTATCTTGTTGTTTTGAAAGTATACCGAGAAGGTATTTAATAAGTAATGCTGAGTGTTACCTTGTTATACTATGTTACAAAATTTTACTTTTGTCGTGTTCCAGGGAAATAAGCATCATTTCCCAATTCCTTATGACTATTGAAAATTTAAAGCAATTTTTATTCCAGAACTTTGCTTTTGTGGTGAGGACACATCTGGAACACTTTCAAGAAAGACTGATGTAAAACTATTATGTTCTAGGATATTGTTTGACAAATATAAAAACAGGGGCTCACAAACCAGCATTCAGTTCAGCTCTGGCTACCCGAGAAGACACAACAAAAGAAGTGAAATGACATCAAGAGGCTGCAGGTGTAGAAGTATGGACCTGATTAGCAGGTATAGGTCAGCAATAGACATAATTAGGAAGATGGGAAGGCGCCTTGTAATATACGTGGCATTTTGCCTAGAAGAGGAGTTGGAAATGAATTGCTGACCAGGGCAATTTCCTTTAATTGCGGGTTGGACAAACATTGTCAAGATAATGAAGAACCATTCATAGACATCTGGGTCAACTATGGCAGACATTACATGTATGCAGGGATGGGAGTACACTTATCTAGGTCTGGGGTGGGGGCACTAGCCTATGCTGTGGAGGGTTGTGTTAGGGATATAAACTAGAAATAGTGGTAGAGGATTTTGTGGAAAAACAATGAAATATGATACAATGGAAATGAGCAGAACAAATTCTCAGTGTAGTGATATTAGTTTTAGGGAAACAAGCTAGAGGCAGAATGAGGTAGAGTTATTAATAAATATTGGAAAGCCGATGGCACTAGATGATAAGGACAGTAAGAAGGACAGGAAAAAGGAAGAGAGGGTTTCAAAACATGTATTACACAAATAGTCATAGTGCTAGAAACAAAATGGACGAGTTTAGTTGCATGGGCGCGAAACATTAACATATTTACCATAACTTAGACGTGGTTTGAGTGGTCTGGGAGGAAATCATTAAGGCCTTAAGTTCAAGATTTTTTTTTTAAGCAGTTTCTGACAGAACAAACGAGGAGAAATAATCTACTTAATATCTGGATACCCTTAATAATATTTTAGATATTTAAGGAATATAACTGATGCCTTTAGCATCGATACCTTTAGTATCGATATATGATAGTAGGGATAATTCATTAACACTCCCAGATTTTTGCTTAGCAGATTACAAAGGGCTTAAGGAACACCTGTCATCTGTGGACTGGAGTGTCAAAGAGAATTATCAATAGAGCAATTTTCCAAATACTATACATGCGTCTCCAAGAACATTTATTTCGTTCAGAGTAATGAGATCGAATAAAAATGATCAGAAATGGTTGAACAAAAAGGTTCGAACATCTCTAGGGCAGAAGAGAAGAATTTATAGGCTTATGAAAAGAGGTGGGGTCATCTCGTGGAGGATAAACACAATTTAAAAGGGGCCCTTAAAAAAAGGGATAAAAAACCAAAATAACTATGAAAAAAAGGCGTCAAATGTTTTAAAACAAACCCCAAAAAGGGTTTTTTTTCCCAAGTAATAGGAGAAAGGCAAGAAAATAAGGCGCATAAAAAACACTCGGGGCACATACGCAATATGATTTTTAAAAAAACTTCCTTTCTTTTTCAAACAAGAAAAACTAATAATCTCCCGGGAATTTAAATTTTTATAGCGGAAAGGGGAAAAAAATAAATTACAAATATCACGGTCACTGGGGGTATATAATGAAACGGGTAGGTGAAAAAGAAAAATAAACCCCGCCCCCGATAACTATTTTAAGGGGTTTCTTAAGGTGAAAAAATGTAAATTTGTGAACTATTAACCAACATTTTTAATATATCTCTTAAACAGTGTATGTCAGATATGTGGAAGAGGGCAAAAGAAATTTCCTTTTTTAAAGCAGGGAACAAATAGTTACCATAAATTTTATGCCCAATAACCTGGCCTAAATTTATGGGTAAATACTAGAACATTTATAATTATCTAGCACCTAGATGACTCAAAAAGTTTAATTAATAATTAAAACCCTTTTAAATATTACATTGCTAGTACTTCATTAATAGAAAAAATGAAGATTTTTGACTTTGTTTTTTTTTCCTATTCATTCATTTGCATGCTAATTGCATTAATTTTACATTATGGGTGGGAATATTTAAGGAAAAACGCTGATTCGTGGTTAGTAAAGATTGTTACAAGTGTTAGCACCATGTATTGACGCTCAAGTTCAGCACCAGTTTTGACGCTCATGTCTTTCAATCACGTACATGACCTTACTTAGGGTACCATCGGTGTTCCATCAGTGTGGTTCTGCTCAGGTCGGGAAAACATAACTCTTTCGTTTCTTTTTTCCCCACAATTTGCCTGTATACGTCTCTGTGTGTAGAACGGAGGTCTTACTATTAGTTAATTTAAGATGGGTTTATTTAGACATCTTATTCTATTGTTCAAGCTTAAGGGGGCTTACCCAAAATTTTTGTGAATTGAATTTATTTTAAATTTAAAGGCACTCTTCTTTTATTTATTTTTATTTTATTATTTTTATTATTTTTTTTATTATGGGGATTTTGTTGTAGAAAATTTAAAAGCCGAAATTGCATTAAAGGCATTTTTTAAGCTCTCTTATTCTTAATAGAAAAGTAAACAGAATTGCCAAAAATACATTTATAATTAGTTAATATAATAGTCAATAAAAATTTTATTATCCTTGTATTAATTAAATGTTCTTCGAAAAAAGAAGACTAAAACCAAACCTATATAGACTTATTTTTTACTTTAAAAAAAGGAAAAGCTTCTCACCTTTGATACTCGGAAAATCCCCTTAACAGCGCCTAAAAAACCCCAAAAGCGAAACCGGTGATGCAAAAAAAAGCCTTCAGATAAGTAAAATTTTGATCTCTGAAACTTAGCATGGATTCACTGGGAGCCATTCAGCTTGACAAATTTTTTTTAAGTAAATTATTGAACGTTGGCATATAAAGAATTCGATATTATTTATTTGGTTTTTAGAAAACCCCTTTGAAAAAGTCCCACAAAAAAGGGCTTTTAAAGAAAGTGACAGCTCACGGTATTGGGGGGAAAAGCGCTGTCTTGGTAGAGTAAGGGTTTCCCCAACAGAAAGCGAAGAGTGTCAATAAATGGGGTAAAATTCAGTGGGAACTGTAAAAAGGGCATTTCAAGGGAACGATGTTACCCAATGTTAAAAATGAGACACTTGTGCAACTTTAGGTACCTTTTTACGGAAACGTTTTGCCACCAGTGGTTCTTCAGCCCTGTGCAAAAATAAGGGGAAGATGAAAGTTTGGGGAAATCAGTCCCCTAGCCGGACCCGATATGTTCATTCCACAATTCTGACAATAGGGGGAAAATTTTCGTGAAGAAGAGCTCTGATAGAGAGGGGGGAGCAGGGGTAGGCATGCAAAAGGGAAAACATAAACATGGAAAAAGGTCATGCCCCTTTAGATTACACAATTTTAAAAAAATTTCCCTTTCATCAAGATCCCAAAATTTGTAACCCCAAAACTGCACAAGTGTCCATTTAAAAACTTTTCAGTTTTGTAACCATTTATTCACAGCTTAGTAGGGTATTAAGCTAAAACCTTGGGGTTTTTAAAATTTTAGGTTGGATAATACATGAGAAAAGGGGGGTTTGGGATTTAAATAGCACTTGCATAGATTAAAAAGGGTTATCAAAGCGGGGTACACTGAAAATGGAAGGAAAAAAATTTTTTAGTGGGTTGGATGTGAAAACCCTACCGAGTATTCCCAATAGCTTTTTGAAATGTTCCCCTTTCTTTTTTTTCTTATAAATTGGATTGGACAGATGGGGATAGGGTAACGCTGTAACATGCTATTTTTGCGCTGAAAATTGCTGCTGGCTTAAAGAAACGTGGTTTGTTGCGGGGTTGCTGTTACGGGGCTTGGCGCAGCGGGGTTTTGTGGTTATGGGGTGTGGCTAGCCTACACGCTTTTTACTCGCCCCAATCTGAACACACGGAAGTAAAAAGTGATCATTTTTCCAAACAAATCAAAATCATCACTCCTCTGCTGTATTTGCAAAGACGTAGGATGCGAAGACACAAGGATAGGGACGATACGGCTATGAGAGGGACATGTACCACTGTCCACCGAGATGATGGCTGACCCCTATGCAATTTTGAGCAAAAATATGGGCGGGAAATTGACTATCAGTAAGATCCTGGGAAGGGATGTGAACGCTGTAAGAGGATGGCATCGATGAAGAAAATGAAAAAGCCCCGTGGACCGAGGGGTAATGGCAGCTGCAACCACTGTTACAGCTCCATCTTGTATAAGGTAGTGATATTCAACATATTGGTTTATTGGCATGTATCACCATACAATGTGTGAGGGAGCGGGAGCCGCCTAAGGAGGATTTTTTCAGATGGGGACTGCGGGTCAGTTGGTCGAGAAGGAAAACGAGAGTGGGGGTCGGGGAAAATTTTAGGGGCTGCCCTCTCCAGGCATTTGCCAGAGCTGGGCCCGTAGATCAAAATTTCCCCCCCAAGAGGAGGTATGTGAAACAAGGGGGGGGAGGCATACTGTATACAAATTACGCAATCACGCAAGTAAACCGTTGCAACAACGGTAGAGGTAGCAAGGGCAGTGAAACCAAAGCAACGTAGCTCTGTCAGTGACTAGCAAGGCAACAGAACTCTTCAACAAAAACCATAGAGACCTCTGCTCGTTACAACCCAATACTTGCTTCTGTCAGGGCCTCGAGAGCTACAGCACAAGGGCATCCTTGAGACAGTATTTCATTGGTAAACACAGCCTTTGCGACTTTTTCATATGCATGACACTGACACAGCACTCAAGGGGCAGCCAAAACAGCACGCTCTCTGAGTTTCGCTCAAAGCAATAAATTTCCGATATGCGACAAAAAAGACGCACTCTGACTAAAAGAAAAAATAAAAAAAATAAAATAAAAAAAGAGAAACAAAAAATAGCTCATTAGTATTAATCATAAAGTCACAGATCTGTCGGGGGCAACCACGCAGAAGCACCTTGTCAGATGCAGCAAGGCCAGACACATTATGCCAAAGGAAAACAGAGCAAAACCCTGCCTTAATGACACAAAGCAGACCCTCCTCACAGAAATAACCAAAAGCAGACCCGCTCATCAGTGAAAACCCAGGCAAACCCTGCTCTTTTAAGGAAAACCCAGACAGACCCGCTCATCATGACAACCAGGGAAAACCCCTGCCTATCAGGGGCAACCAAGCAACTCTGCTCTATCGTAAAAACCAAGAGACTCTGCTGTATCATGGCAACCAAAAGCAGCCCGCTATGTTAGCGTAGCACCCATTTTAAACATAGCTCATCAGAGGCAACAAGCAGATACAGCGGGGCTGGGACAGGGGTGAGTTAAAAACCCCTACCATTTTAAAACCTGGGGTTTTTAAATTTTCCTGAGAGTAATAACTCAAGACAAATAACCTCGCGGGGTTAAAAACGACAGTTGGTTAATTAAAACCCTTTTTGATAATAGGGGATTGCAATAATTTTAATAAATCTATAAAATTTTGTTTTAAAATTAAATTTTTTGGAACTTCGTACAATAATCGACTAATACTTAGGTACCATTTATCGCTAAAAAAAATAGGGGAAGCAAATTAGGGCGACCCCTTTTTAAATTTCGTCTCCCAAACGAAATTTACTCTGTTAAAAAATAAAAACGGGTGTTTTCCTAGATATGGAGATAGCAAATTTTTGGCGGTTTGTCTCAGCAACGGCCGACAAAAGAGAAATAATAGGGAAACATGAGCGAGTAGTGGCAGGGCGAGAGATGGAAGATAAGGGAAAAAAATAATAGATTCAACAATGAAAAAGAACAAAAAGGCTTCGGCAAGGTGTGTGAATGTTGTTGTTTTTTCCGCTTTTTTGAAGTCTCGCAATAAAGGAGGACTCATAGCACCTGACAGTTTGTGTAGATCAGGAGAAGCTGGGGCTCCCGGAAGGGAATCGGGGGCGGCAATAAAGGTGAGCTGGGGGCTGGGGGATCCCATCACACTAAATTCACCTCAAATGTACTTGTATTCTCACCGGGGATGTTCCTATTATCTTTATACCAGGGAACAAGGGACAGACAAACAATCGATTTTTTTGACCTAGTCTCACGGCGAATAGAAAGACAATCTATTTCGCTGTCCCATTTGATGAGAAAAATTGTGCTTGGGGCAGTGCCGAACAAGCGCACTCTAAGGAGAGATTTGGGGTGGCGAAATGAAGAACCAGTGACTGAAACAGGAAGGGTTTATGAACAAAAAGTGTATTAAAATTATGAGATTATTTAGCTTTTCGGGAGAGGGTGAGGGACTATGTCCCTCACCATCCCCTTTTTATCCTCCCAACCAATCTTGTTTTCTGAAGGGCATAGGCCATCGACCCCCCTACGTTCCTCTCAGTCACTTTAGACAGAGTCGTGTTTTAGGGAAATAGAGGCTCGGTCCTGGTTCCCGTTCTTGTGCCCTCCTGTCCCTAAAATTAGAGGCTGTCTAACGAGGTAATATTTTTTTCGGTCATTCCCCATTTAAACAGCTTTCTGACAAACCCAAGCCCTGTCCTTCAGGGGTAACCCCAGTGACGCGCATCTTTGTCCACCCCCCCTTTCCCTTCTTGATTCCTTACAAAAGACCAGAGATCTTTTTTTTCAAATGTTTCCCAAACAAAATCAGTCAGAAGCAGGTCCCCTCACAACCTCATTACTGTATACAATTTGAAACAGAACGGCCGTTTTAAATGAAAACGTTTTTCATTCTTCATACTTTAACTATGTTTGAATCAAATATTATGAAATTTGAGCTTCATCAAACCTGGAACCCAATACGGAAACTTTGTTCAGTGTGGAAAGTATTCGGTTAAAATGATGCATCCCATTCCCCAGGCGAGCTCACATTTAAAATTTGTAAGTAAATGATTGCACCACACCAGATGACAGCGGGTGGGTATAACCATTACTTAAGACAAACACTAAATTAAGAATCCAAAGAACCGGATCGGAACCTTTGCCTTAAAAAATAACTTGTCGCACCCGAGGGCTGCTCAAGGCACATTCCCCTTAAGAAAAGAGAAAAATTTAAACTAAAAAGAAAGAACGCTCCCCAACAGGCAAGGGGAAAAGAAGAATACAGAGCTGCTGAAGGGGGCCCTAAATCTACTGAAATACGGGGGGAGGAAATGGCAAGAAATAGTGAATATCAAACTTAACCTTAAGAATTTTCAGGACAATAGAAAGAATTAAAAAACCCTAAGGAAAATGAAAGAAACCCAAAATACCTTCCTTTTGCCAAATATAAAGGGGAAAAAAAATATCCGTATTGGATTCCTGCTTAAAAGAAGGGCTACACAAAGACACAAAGAAATATAGATACAAAGACCCAATATGGTTCAGCATTCAGCGACCGAGACAAAAGGGCGACAATCAAAATGATTTTTTTTTCAACCGAGACCCAACATCGGTCATTTTAAAACTAAAATACAGACATTTTAAGAGGACTTTTATAAAACCCCTCCATAGGCTTCAACAAAACAATTTTTTTTTTCAATAGTATCATCAGTTATGGGGGTAATCTTCTCTTAAAACGTGAGATAACTGCCCGGTCCTGAAAGAAATTTTTTAGTCAATGGATTCGCAAAACCTACTTACCTCTCGAAAAGTAAGGGCCATCGCTGAACGAATCTTTTTTGTCAGATCACTTTCTAGCAGTCATCTTCCTGAGTAATATTATCCAAAACAGTAGGACAGAGGGATAACTAATTTGGTGCCTTTTTTGCTCGGAAAGGAACAAATTGATGGGGGCGGCCCGCCGCACGACTGTCCTCGCATCTCTTCCAACTTATAGCAAACCCTAGCAGTCCTTTTTTGTTAAATAGGTACATTTTAAATTTTTTCTCTCGATATCAGATTTCTGTCTAACCACAGAGACAGTTTATTGGGTTTTTTTCCTGGTAAAGGGATGAAATTAATAGCAGGTACACAAGCCGGCAAGAGCACTGATTTTAGTTCCAAATTTTTAGGGCAATCTTTGTTTCCTTTTTTGTGTTTTATACATACAAATTTGTGAGAAACTCGTAATTTTCTCTAAAACTGCAGTTTTCCAGAATACCAGGGGATGATCGATCAATATTCTTGTAAGTCCGCAGACATACTTTTAAAACCCTTTGGTATAACAACGAACAAGGCTGTTGTAGTTGTTACACTTGGCAGACCTACAAAAATCTTCAAATGCAACTTTTTTTCACGACAAACCACACAAGTTTGATCTTGTATCGTTTTAACGTACAAATCCTTTTATAACTTTCAGGAACAAGTTATACGTCTCTAAAAATTTGCTTAAGCGTCATAACAATGTACTTGGGAAATGGTAAAGCAGCATACAAGTTTGAGCTCTTCCGTCAAACTGGGCAAAAAAGGTAGCCCCGTCTACTGGCCAGTTCAAGCACTTCTGGTTCTCAAAAACACAAAACAGGTGTCCAAAGTCACTCCAAAAAACAGGAACCTGGATGCACTTTCTGCACATTAAATGGGGCCTGGATCTAAAACGTTTGTCTTCCCCAAAACGAACATTTTCTCTTTGGAAAACTCTTTTTCAAATTTTCCCATGTGCCCTATTTTGCATCTGCAAAAATGAGGGTTCAAACCTCTCAAACTGTTCCTGAAGATAGGACCCTGGGGAATGGGGGTAAGTTCCCTTTGGGCGGGGACCTCGCCAGCCGTCCCCCAGAGAGCAGATCTGGGCTAGGATAATAGATACAGGGTATCATACACTGTACTTCGTAGGCTTTGTCCCCCTACTACCCCTAACTCTGTACAAGTGTCAGGAGGGGAAGAGTGAGCGAGAACTGAGCTACCTGGGTCAGACACTAGGGTTACTCTCCTTAGTGCTCTTTCTTTTATTTATCAATAGTAACTTCCTAATTGTGACACTAGGCTACGAATCTAAACAACATCTCTGTTTACGCAAACAATTACTTTTAAACAAGCTCGACAGTTTTTGCAGTGTAATTTTTGTTATACATACCCGGATATTTGGTACTCGCCAACACCTGAAGTTTTAGTACTCAACTCAGACAAAGTCAACTACAATTTAATTGTTCACTTTTGGGATACATCACGAAAAAAATTGTATACGAAGAGTGATTATGGGGAAAAAAACCAATAGGAATTTTTAAAGTTGGTTGTCTTAGAGTTAAACTCATAAATAGTATTTCCATCCCTTGGATCAGAGACTCAGTCAGGTACATACATCCCCGGTATGTTTTACAAGACAAACCAAAATCTTCAGATTTGGAAAGACTCAAAGGGGTTTACTAAGAGTTACCAGTATGTCAAACTGGGCAATTTTTCCCCCCACCTTAAAAAGAGCATCCCGGACAGGCCCCCATTTGTTACAAAAAACGCGAATCTAAAAGCTTTGAGATCTTCCAATGAATACTAGAAAGGAACTGCCCTCAGCATCCAGCCTGTTTACTTGGTTTGGAGATTTTCCGTAACCATTATCCTTGTCCCAATTATACATTAGAATTCAGTATGATCATAGTTCTCTAGGATTACAACTGGTAGGCTACTAACTTACAGAATTAAAATTTTAATAAATTTATTATTTTACGTTGTCTAGCGTATATCAAATTAAAATTAAATAATAATAATCACAGTAATTCAAAATAATATTAATCACTTCTCTCGAGTACAAATAATTGTGCTGAAAGCACATAACACATTTATAATTCTTAAGTACCGTCTGTACATTAACAGTTACATAAGATATTACAAATAAGAACAAGTAAGGTTTGTATGTATTGTGTGTAAGTGCTCTAATTAGTTCGCTATGTCACACGACACGACTAGACATAAACAAGTGACTACAAGTCCTCCAAAAACTAAGTTCTTGACCAACGGCAATCAGAAAAGTCTGCTTGAACAATAAAAAGAATGCTAAGCCCAATAGCAAATATAACAAGCAACTGAGACACAGAATTCAGGAACAAGGAGATAATAATAAAGACAGCTCTTAGGGACCATCACCAGATCCCTCCACAATAAAGTCACAAAAACCCCATACTCACTGAATCTAAGTTCAGCATAAGAAAATACCGACTGTGATAATACACGATACAGACCAGTTAGGGTCAGAAGCTACAGCTCAGGACCTGAGATGCTCAGAGTGTCTATCGAGACACAACCTCAGTACAACGTCGGAAAATCACTAAGGTCTATACAAATGTTCTGTGAACAGTAGTTTCGAACAGAACTAACAAAAAAATGAACAATCTGCCAACCACCAGAGCGAAGTCTAGACAACTGAATACATCAGGCGAGGTGAGGACACCCCCCTCGATCACGTGCTAGCTCCGTGGACAGCTGCAGCTCAGAAACAGAAGCCGGCAGTCTAACGAGCCACAAAAAGCGATAATTAAACAGTAGTTAGACAGATACAAGACCTTGAACTGAGCACATAATATGTTAATATCCTACCTAACAACATAAGTCAAATAATAATATAAAGCAATATATTCACGATTTAGCTATTATCGCAAATATAAGCAGTTAAAAATTATATGAAAAGGTAATTATATATACACATAATAATCATTGCAACCCATTCAGGGGTTGCAACAGTGCCCCATACACTCCTGCCCAGCCCAGACTCTGGAACTTCCGCGTTCCATTCACAAACTGTAAGAAGCCTCTGTCACGTGCCTTCAGCATTCTATGGAGAAGGAACATGGGCACGGGGGTCATCCCACAATCGCCAAAAACAACAGATATAGCCCCACTCCACAAAGGCTGCCATAAAGCAAAATCGCCAACCACCTAGATACCCATCAGTTTTACACACCCAGGGCAAACTCGGGGTTTAGTGCAGTCACTCCTGCCTATCCCAGCTACCTGGACCACATATAACAAGATCCCCTGATGTTTTTAGAGGATAAAACAAAATGCGGATGTATACACAGGCTTTGTGAAAGCCTTCTACAAGTGCGAATACAGTGTCATAGAGCACAAAATGAGTGATAAAGGAATAACAGGAAAAGTTGGAAGATGGATCTATAACTTACTAATAGAACACAGAGAAATAGCAAACAGAGTAAAGTCTTTGTGGCATGCAAAAAGTATGTTACAATTTATTCTGCGTATATCACACTCCTATTTAGGCTGCTTCGCAACCAGCGAACTGGGTACCCGTAGTTAAATCAGTACCTTGGTTCATTGGCCAATCACAGGCAATCCCGCCAACTCTGAAGCGACGTGGTTCACTTCCGGTAAACATTGGCAGACTTGCCTAGCTGCTGGTTGAGCACAGTGAACTCTATCTGGCTTCTGCTTTGCCATTTGTCATCGTGGTGTACACTTACTGTTCTGTCTGTGTATATAGTACATAGTTTGCATATTTCTATACATTATCTGGTGAAGGCATATGTACATTATAATTTATTGTTGAGTTCTGTTTACTCCATTTCCCATTACGACCAGATCCCACAGGCCATTCTTTACCTGTGTTCGGAATAGTCTGAGGCGCCTACAGCAAAAAAACCCTGTTCCACAAAAACACTGGGACAGTGAAACAAAGGCTGATTAAAAACACACCCTCCAACAAAATTGGTGGGGTTTACAAGGTTCCATGTACTCAGTGTTCTCTCATATATAGGTCAAACAGGTAAAATTCTGGGAACCAGAATAGCCCAGCATAAATAGTCAGGACAGGGCAGGAATCTTAAGCTATCTTTAACCACGTTAGTTCCTGTAATCACCCAGCTGGTTGGAATGCTGCTCAAATTATTGTAACAAACGGTTCTGCCATAGAAACAAACATAATTGAATCATCTCTCTTGAAACATGACAGGAATACCATATATAACTCAGATTTTGGGCTATACAAGCTATCTAATAGTCTGCTATACACAACACTGCTACACAAAACCACAGGATTGCTCATTATGCCAGGTGGTCTCATGATAGATTGGTGACGCTCGACCAGTTTGTCCTTAAGCACCAAACCCAAACACACCAGCTACGTCAGTTGATGTATGGTTATATAACGCGTTTAGCTATGATTGCGCTATACAGTGACAAGATTACTTGATTCCATAGGTAGTGGGTTAAAAGATATTTGAAGTAGAAATCTGGATCATAAAAATATTATTAGAATGATACAGAAGAATCCCAAGTAAAGCATAATAATCGTACTGAGAAGAACAGTAGACAATATAAAGGAAACGTCTCAGTACCCTGAGAACATTTGGGAACAAGACATTTAATCGGGCAAAGAGCACATTCATTTCCTTTCTTTTATTAATTAAATAGGTTACACAGAATAATAGCAATCCATATATATAATAGCCCCTGGGAAACGTATTTTCTCAAGTCACAGGACCTGTTCTAAACGGTTAGAAAAAATCTAGCGTGGGCTGTCATACCTTCTAATTTCATATCTTGACTTCTGAAAACCCTCTTACCCCGTTATGGGGAAGATGGATGGTGGCAGTGGTGGGTGTGACGCTGACCGCTGCCACATTGTAACAGAGCGCAGAGTGTGCCACTCTGCGCTATTCTGAGAAAAAGCTTCCCCTCATTTCTTCAATTGCAACCTTGCAACATTGCATAGCTCCTGATGACGCACTGAGAGGTGGCTTGAATGGCATAGTTAAGATCGCCTGTCTGCGATTGCTTGCATATTATAGAAATATATATTATAATATATTATATATATATATATATATATATATATATATATATTATATATATATATATATATATTTTTATTATTAACACACTGGCCGATTCCCACTGTTTTGCCAGAAGGGTGCTCTACACTACAGTTTTTAAACTGCAACATTAACACCCCTCCTTCAGAGTGCAGGCACTGTACTTCCCATCTCCAGGACTCAAGTCCAGCCTGCCGGTTTCCCTGAACCCCTTCATAAATGTTTCTTTGCTCACACTCCAACAGCACGTCATGTATTAAAAACCATTCGTCTCCATTCACTCCTATCAAACACGCTCACGCACGCCTGCTGGAAGTCCAAGCCCCTCACACACAAAACCTCCTTTACCCCCTCCCTCCAACCTTTCCTAGGCCGACCCCTTCCCCGCCTTCCTTCCACTACAGACTGATACACTCTTGAAGTCATTCTGTCTCGCTCCATTCTCTCTACATGTCCGAACCACCTCAACAACCCTTCCTCAGCCCTCTGGACAACAGTTTTGGTAATCCCGCACCTCCTCCTAACTTCCAAACTACGAATTCTCTGCATTATATTCACACCACACATTGCCCTCAGACATGACATCTCAGCTTCCTCCAGCCTTCTCCTCGCTGCAACATTCATCACCCATGCTTCACACCCATATAAGAGCGTTGGTAAAACTATACTCTCATACATTCCCCTCTTTGCCTCCAAGGACAAAGTTCTTTGTCTCCACAGACTCCTAAGTGCACCACTCACCCTTTTCCCCTCATCAATTCTATGATTCACCTCATCCTTCATAGACCCATCCGCTGACACGTCCACTCCCAAATATCTGAATACATTCACCTCCTCCATACTCTCTCCCTCCAATCTGATATCCAATCTTTCATCACCTAATATTTTTGTTATCCTCATAACCTTACTCTTTCCTGTATTCACTTTTAATTTTCTTCTTTTGCACACCCTACCAAATTCATCCACCAATCTCTGCAACTTCTCTTCAGAATCTCCCAAGAGCACAGTGTCATCAGCAAAGAGCAACTGTCACAACTCCCACTTTATGTGTGATTCTTTATCTTTTAACTCCAGGCCTTTTGCCAAGACCCTCGCATTTACTTCTCTTACAACCCCATCCATAAATATATTAAACAACCACGGTGACATCACACATCCCTGTCTAAGGCCTACTTTTACTGGGAAATAATTTCCCTCTTTCCTACATACTCTAACTTGAGCCTCACTATCCTCGTAAAAACTCTTCACTGCTTTCAGTAACCTACCTCCTACACCATACACCTGCAACATCTGCCACATTGCCCCCCTATCCACCCTGTCATACGCCTTTTCCAAATCCATAAATGCCACAAAGACCTCTTAGGTTTATCTAAATACTGTTCACTTATATGTTTCACTGTAAACACCTGGTCCACACACCCCCTACCTTTCCTAAAGCCTCCTTGTTCATCTGCTATCCTATTCTCTGTCTTACTCTTAATTCTTTCAATAATAACTCTACCATACACTTTACCAGGTATACTCAACAGACTTATCCCCCTATAATTTTTGCACTCTCTTTTGTCCCCTTTGCCTTTATACAAAGGAACTATGCATGCTCTCTGCCAATCCCTAGGTACCTTACCCTCTTCCATACATTTATTAAATAATTGCACCAACCACTCCAAAACTATATCCCCACCTGCTTTTAAACATTTCTATCTTTATCCCATCAATCCCGCTGCCTTACCCCCTTTCATTTTACCTACTGCCTCACGAACTTCCCCCACACTCACAACTGGCTCTTCCTCACTCCTACAAGATGTTATCCCTCCTTGCCCTATACACGAAATCACAGCTTCCCTATCTTCATCAACATTTAACAATTCCTCAAAAATATTCCCTCCATCTTCCCAATACCTCTAACTCTCCATTTAATAACTCTCCTCTCCTATTTTTAACTGACAAATCCATTTGTTCTCTAGGCTTCCTTAACTTGTTAATCTCACTCCAAAACTTTTTCTTATTTTCAACAAAATTTGTTGATAACATCTCACCCACTCTCTTCATTTGCTCTCTTTTTACATTGCTTCACCACTCTCTTAACCTCTCTCTTTTTCTCTATATACTCTACCCTCCTTGCATCACTTCTACTTTGTAAAAACTTCTCATATGCTAACTTTTTCTCTCTTACTACTCTCTTTACATCATCATTCCACCAATCGCTCCTCTTCCCTCCCGCACCCACTTTCCTGTAACCACAAACTTCTGCTGAACACTCTAACACTGCATTTTTAAACCTACCCCATACCTCTTCGACCCCATTGCCTATGCTCTCATTAGCCCCTCTATCCTCCAATAGCTGTTTATATCTTTCCCTAACTGCCTCCTCTTTAGTTTATAAACCTTCACCTCTCTCTTCCCTGATGCTTCTATTCTACTTGTATCCCATCTACCTTTTACTCTCAGTGTAGCTACAACTAGAAAGTGATCTGATATATCTTTGGCCCCTCCATAAACATGTACATCCTGAAATCTGATCAACAGTCTTTAACTACCAATACATAATCCAACAAACTACTGTCATTTCGCCCTACATCATATCTTGTATACTTATTTATCCTCTTTTCTTAAAATATGTATTACCTATAACTAAACCCTTTCTGTACAAAGTTCAATCAAAGGGCTCCCATTATCATTTACACCTGGCACCCCAAACTTACCTACCACACCCTCTCTAAAAGTTTCTCCCACTTTAGCATTCAGGTCCCCTACCACAATTACTCTCTCACTTGGTTCAAAGGCTCCTATACATTCACTTAACATCTCACAAAATCTCTCTCTCTCCTCTGCATTCCTCTCTTCTCCAGGTACATACACGCTTATTTGACCCACTTCTTGCATCCAAACCCTTCAGATACTTTCAGTTTTAATCCCATTTATTTCCCCACACCGAAACCCCCTACACCCTTCAGCTTTGTTTCGCTTAGGGTCAGGACATCCAACTTCTTTTCATTCATAACATCAGCAATCATCTGTTTCTTTTCATCGGCAACTACATCCACGCACATTCAAGCAACCCAGTTTTATAAAGTTTTTTCTTCTCTTTTTTAGTAAATGTCTATAGGAGAAGGGGTTACTAGCCCATTGCTCCCGGCATTTTAGTCGCCTCATACGACACGCATGGCTTACGGAGGAAAAATTCCTTTTCACTTCCCCATGGACAATAGAAGAAATAAAGAAGAACAAGAGCTATGTAGAAAAAGGAGAAAAACCTAGATGTATATATATATGCATGTGCGTGTCTGTGAAGTGTGACCAAAGTGTAAGTAGGAGTAGCAAGATATCCCTGTTATCTAGCGTGTTTATGAGACAGAAAAAGAAACCAGCAATCCTACCATCATGCAAAACAGTTACAGGTTTCTTTTTCACAGTCATCTGGCAGGACGGTAGTACTTCCCTGGGTGGTTGCTGTCTACCAACCTACTACCTATATAATATGTATATATATATATATATGTATATATATATATATATATATATATATATATATATATATATATATAATATATATATATATATATATATATATATATATATATATATATATAATATATATATATATATGTCGTGCCGAATATGTAAAACTGGTCAATTAGCAAGAACTCATTTAAAATTAAATCCCTTGTAAAATTTTCTCTTACACGTTTAAAGATATGGGGTCCACCTCTGGTGTAAATTGTGGGACCCGTAGCCTCGGAGAAGTGGATAAAAAGGTTTCAAGGAAGAATATTTGGATTTCTTCCTGAAGCCATTTGAATATTCCACTTCCCCTACCACCCCATCTTTTAAACTATTTTTTTTTACCAATAGGAATATTTTATTGCATAATATGGCACAGAAGATTTAAGAGATACATTGTTGATATAAAGGTGGCATATACGGTACATGTTGTTACGTGTGTATCACTGATTATAAGGCGAAAATCTCATCCAGCTCCTCAGAGCTGGGGCGTGTGCCCAAAATGCAGCATGCATTACCCCTTTGAACAGCCGCACTGAGCCGCTGGAACAGAAAACTAGCTGCCCTGGGATCCCTAGTTACCCTGATGAGTCTTTTTCCCAGCTCCTTAAGGAAATTAGATGCACTCTTTCCCCATGAGCCAAGGGTCTCTGAGCCTATGGGAACAAACATATAATGATGGGCAAGTTCTCCATATTTTCTAGACTTTTGGGATTCCCTAAAGCTGGCAGCTGCCCCTCCTTCCTCCCTGGTGTATTGGAGATAGTTATCAGCCAAGGTAGATGCACATGTATAGTCCCACACCACCTGCTTCCCATCTGTCCAGGCTTGAAGGGTGATACCATCTGGACGCTTCTGGCTGCCATCAGATCTGCATAGTTGGGGTGGCTCCCTTACTGCTGGGCATCCAGCTGTTGTGAGGCTCCTCTTGATAATGTTATTAACCTCCTCATGTCTTGCAATCTTTCCCTCGGATTTACGGCACACAAGACCATGGTACCCGAATCGGTCCTGCTGCTTCATGCCACAAATACACCTGTGTTCGGCGAGAATAGGGGCGGCAAGTCGAAGGGCAACACCGATGCGGATGGTCTGTGGGTCGAGGCGTGTGCCAAGGCTGGAGTTGGGAACAGCCAACAGAAAGTCCCCAGCATGAGGGGCTCTCACTGCCAGCAGGCGGGCTCTATCCTTCCCTGACACACTCTGAAGCATCGTTGAGGCTATATTTTCCACTATTGGACCATCCCAGTGCGATTGTTTGTAGTTGTTGGGGGGAGCAGGTCTGGTTTCTGAGCCCGTTAGATTATCCCAGATCATTGCTCCGTCAATGAATTTTTGGTCCTGGGCTCCAATCTTGTCCCTAAGATGTTCAGGGAGAATCGCTGCTACAAGCTCTCTGGATGCAATACACGAGGACAGAAAAGCAGGTAACGCAATCTGTGATGACTTGCGGACACCAATGCCTCCTAGTCTGACTGGAAGTGTAGCTTGGTTCCACTGCCCGTCTTCTAGAGTAAGGTTAAGTACTTTCGTAAAAATCTGCCTCAGAATACTGTCATACCCGTGCAGTATAGGGTTATCATATGAAGGTGCACATCTTAGGAAATATGTCAACCTGGGCAGACTCAAGCACTTTGTGAGAAGGTACAAGGCATCGTGGGTGTCCAGATTGCCTATTCGTTGTTCCATTCTCCTTAACTCTTCCAATTTCTTCCTGAGAATTGTGTCAATGGCATTGCTTCCCAGAGGTGCTCCTAGCAAGACACTATTTGTGGGGGCAATGACTGCTGCTCCTGGTAGTTTTGATCTCACTGCATTTATCACTTGTTGACTGACTGAGATGATTTCACATTTGGATGGATTCAGGATGAGACCCATTTACTGTCCCCGTGTCATTACCTGTGTAAGGTCATGTAGGAGGGACTCCTTTGTACCTGCTAGTGTGCCATCATCTAGGAACCAGATGTTTAGCTCGCTGGTCAGTCTGACTGTGATTTCCCTAACTGCAATACAGAAGAGAAATGGTGCAAGAGGATCTCCTTGTTGGACACCCTCCGATGATGTGATTTCATGCTCTCCAAAGAGAAGCATTGATTCCTTGCTATACCCAGCTGAAACAAAAGGGAAGAGACCAGGGAAATGTTCTTGTACTGCTGCTAATACCACGTCTCTTTTCAGGAGATTTAACGCATTCTTGAAATCTAATTTTACCACTGCATTGTCCTCAGGCAGGTTGTTGATATATGCCCTTGTTGCATGAACCACTGCTTCACTTCCTTGAGAGACCCCCAAAGCCAAGCTGGTTTGGTTGAAGCATCATGGCTGCCTGTGCACGAATACTTCGGACAGCAGCTTTGGATACGAGGCGGCGTAACGTGTTGCCTACTGCAATTGGCCGAATTCCTCCATCCTTCTTTTTAAGTGCACAAAGTGTTGCACCAAAAAAGAAAGGTCTAATTTCATCAGGAATCAGACCAGCCAAGGAATTGTTGACGAACCTTGTGATCTCTGAAAGCAGTGTCTCTGCAATTTCCCCAATAACTGGATTAACCATTTCCTTTAAATGCTGTGGCCTTATTCCAGTGTAACCCCCAGCAGAGCCAGATGGGAATGACATTATTGCTTTGTAAATATCTGAGTCTTCCACAATCAATGGTTCCATAGTGGGGACAGAGGTGTTGGAACTGTTGGTGCCACTGGTTTCCCTGGCAGGGTGCTTTCCTCTAAGTGCTTCAGCCGTGTCAGCATCCCTGGGAGCAACTGTATCTTCACTGGTAATAATTCTGATTGCCCCCACTGTGTTGCCCTCTTCAATTTTCTTGCTCACCTGGACTCTGACTTTTTCACTGTCAGTAGAGTGAGTGGGGGTTCTGCCTCTCCCTTTTTTGTGTTGACGGGGAAGGTGAATGAGGTTATCAACTCTAGGAAAATCTCTAAGGATTAATTATCATTGAGGCTAGCCTCTTTCCCCTTCTTTCCGGCACAGCTAAGCAGACATTGCCAAAAAGTAGCAAGTTGTGCCATGCCTTGATGGTTGGTGGAGCATTTAAGATAGTGGAACCATCGTTTACTTTTTTCAGGAGTCTGTAGTTTCCCAGCTGCGTGTGGACGGGCTGCTTTGGGAATATGTGTGAGTGTCCTCGTACCTGTTGCTTTGATTGCTTCCAAGAGATTGTCTGATGAGATAAAATCTGTTGGAGTGGGTTCAGGTGCCTGAGGTGGCTCTGGATCATCACTTTCCACAGGAGGACATCCTGAACCAGGGCAACTACCGTGTTTGCGGAGGAAACCATTAGAGTTGAGACAACGAAGCTGTAAGCATGACCGACACTTGCCTCTCCTAGTATTGCCAGCCGTGCCATTTCCCTGGCTGCTTGCTTCCCCCTGGTTGGCATCCATCTGCTAGACTAGACAATAGGAGTGGAATATGACATGCTGGGTGGGTATGGTGCGTGGAAGGTAGTGAACTTGACCGCGGTGGCCTGGTGGAGTTTGAGGGGCCGGGAGGGGAAGGGGAAAACTTCCCTTGGGAATTAGGTGGGGGAGGCGCAGGTTGAGTGGGGTTATCCCGGGAAGTACAATACACATGGACTTGCACTTTAAAAGATATATTTTTTTCATTAATGTTGAATTAAAAATTTATAATTTTGCACCAAAAGGAACTTAGAAAACTTACCTAACCTTATTATAACAAGCGCAATTTATTTTAGCCTAACCCAACTAAATATATTTTAGATTTGTTTACAATAATTTAATACTAAACAAACACAGTGAAATATATTTTTTTCGTTAGGTTCAGAATGATTTTGGCTAAATTATTGCATACACAAATTTTCACTTGTCCTATATGGCAAGATATATATATATATATATTTTATATATATATATATATATATATAATATATTTATATATATATATATATATATATATATATATATATATGCAATAAGATCACAGTAAACACGTGATTTCAGAATATGCAAAACAACCACTGTGAAAGAATAGAGAAATTCCAAGCGCTTTCGTGACTACTCACATTATCAAGGAACTATGAATGTAAAGCATCCAAGGAAGGTATATAAGGGTCTGGCCAATACTCTCACTATCAGATCCCACAACAGTTAAACACCTGACGCGCGCCGGCCCAACTGGACAGGTCCTTTGCACAACCCACCAACAAACTATTCTACCCAAGAAAATTTAAAAAAATTATTATTTGTTCAGTGTATTATTAAATTCTTCCCAAATTCTATTAATTATAAATGGATCTAATTTATATAAACCAAAGGAAATATTCATATTATTGTCAAAACTGCTTTTTATGAAACAAGATTTAATTATATTCCTGTCGACCATGGACTTGCTTGATACTACTTTCTCAACTTTTTGAAAATCAATTGGATGGTTAAAATCTCTTATATGAATAAATAGAGCATTGGAATCTTGTCCAGTTCTAATGCTATATTTATGTTGTTTTATTCTTAGTTCGAGATTTTTACCAGTTTGGCCGTAATAAGCTTTATCGCAAATTTTACAAGGAATCTTATAGACTCATCCATCAGCATTTTGGGGGGAATTCTTCATCAAAAGTTTTTTTACTGTATCAAGATTTTGAATACAACTTTAATATTAAAAGTCTTAAGAAGAGAAGGCATATCAACCAAGTTTTCATGGTAAGGGAGAACCAACATATTAGTTGAATAAGGCTGGTTGTCCCTTTCTGGATTGTAAAAAGTATTTCCAGCAACTTCAAAAGATTTATCAATTACGTTTCTTGGGTATTTTAAATCATTACCTATTTCATAAATTTTGGATATTTCCTCATCTATGAACTCTGGACTACAAATTCGTAAAGCTCTCAAAAACAGTGATGAGAAAACAGACAGTTTGACTCTATCTTGATGCGAAGAATAATAGTGGACATAGGAACAGTTATTTGTAGGTTTTCTGTAAATTTTAAATTTGAATTCATTATTTCCCTTAATAATTAAAACATCTAGAAAAGACAATGAGTTATTTTCTTCAAACTCAACAGTAAAGTTTATAGAATGGGCTAAGTTATTTAATTTTCCAAGGAAATGGTGTATATCTACATTTTTGGGTATAAGACACAAAATATCGTCAACATATCTGAACCATTTAGCTCTATTAGGGAGGATTGTGTTAAGCAACCTTGTTTCAAAAGATTCCATGTATAGGTTACTAAGAACAGGTGAAAGAGGATTTCCCATTGCCAGAAGTTTGGTATGGCAGTATTCACAGACTTTGCAAAAGCCTTTGACAAGTGCAATCACGGCGTAATAGTGCACAACATAAGTGCTAAAGGAATAATTGGCAAAGTGGGGAGATGGATCTTCAGCTTTCTTACCAATCGAACACAAAGAGTAGTGGTCAACAGAGCTAAATCGGATGCTGCCATAGTGAAGAGCTCTGTTCCACAAGGCGGGGTATTCACCCCATCCTGATCCTCATCCTCATATCAGACATAGACAGAGATGTAATCCACAGCACCATGTCATTCTTCACAGACAATACTAGGATCTGCATGAGACTGTCATCTATTGAGGACACAATTAACCTCCAAGAAGGCATAAACCGAGGTTTACAGTGGAAACCATACCACGGACGGGATTTGAACCCGCGGTCAGAGAGTCTCAAAACTCCAGACCGTCGCGTTAGCCACTGGACCAGCTAGCCACAATAAGATTCGTCCAACTAGCTAGCTGGTCCAGTGGCTAACGCTACGGTCTGGAGTTTTGAGACTCTCTGACCGCGGGTTCAAATCCCGTCCGTGGTATGGTTTTTTGCAATCATGTCATTACGTTTTTACAATGGGCAAAGGAAAACAATATGATGTTCTATGAAGACAATTCCAACTACTCCGTTATAGAAAACTGGAGGAGATAATAACTAGAACTGAGTATACTACAAACTCTGATCATACAATAGAGCGAAAAAATTAATGTGAGTGACCTAGGAGTGATAATGTCTGAGGATCTCGCTTTCAAGGATCACAACAGTGCCACCATCACAGATGCAAAGAAAATGATATAATGGATAATGAGAACGTTCAAAACAAGATGCCAAGCCATGGATGATCCTTTTCAAATCACTGGAATATTGCTCTATATTAATATTTCCGTTCAAAGCAGGTGAAATTGTAGATCTAGAGAGTGTACAGAGAACCTTTACTGCACATATAAGTTCTATCAAGCACCTCAGCTACTGGAACGCTTGGAAGCACTTGACTTGTACTCGCTGGAACGCAGGCGAGATAGGTGTATCATAATGTACACTTGGAAAATCCTAGAAGGAATGGTCCCGAATCTGCACAGAGAAATTACTCCTTACGAAAGTAAAAGACTGGGCAGGCGGTGCAAAATACCCCCAGTGAACAGTAGGTGCGCCATTGGTACACTAACAAAAACCACCATAAGTGTCCTGGGCCCCTATGTAATTCCAAACAGACCCTGGATGTCTTCAAGAGGGAGCTGGACAGATACTTAGTGCCGGATTAGCCGTGCGTTGGACTACGTGCGGCCAGCAGTAACAGCCCTGATCCACCGGGAGGCCTGGACTGGGCCGCGGGGGCGTTGATCCTTGGAATACCCTTCAGGTAGATACTGTGTTATTTTGCGTATATTTGTGTTTGGCTTTGTCTCCTTGCGTATGTCTCTGTGATTGTGCATGCGTGCATTGTTCATGTTTGTAATATGTGTGTGTACTGAGTGTGTTGTTGTGTGTGTGTGTGTGTGTGTGTGTGTGTGTGTGTGTGTGTGTGTGTGTGTGTGTGTGTATGTATTCACCTATTTGAAGTTGGAGAGGTCAAGACATAGCTCCGGGCCCTGCCTCTTCACTGATCGCTACTAGGTCCTATCTCTCCCTGCTCCATAATCTATATCATACCGTGTCTTAAAACTATGTATGGTTCCTGCCTCCACTACGTCACTTGCCAGACTATTCCACTTCCTGATAACTCTATGACTAAAGAAATACTTCCTAACATCTCACTGACTCGCCTGATTCTTCAGTTTCCAACTATGACCCCTTGTTTCATTGTTCCATCTCTGGAACATCCTGTCTCTTTCCATCTTGTTAATTCCTCGCGGTATTTTGTATGTCGTTATCATGTCTTCCCTAACCCTCCTGTCCTCCAGTGTCGTCAGGCCGATTTCCGTTAACTTTTTTTCCTAGGATATTCCACTTAGCTCTTGAATTAGCCTTGTTGCAATCCTTTGCACTTCCTTTAATTTCTTAACGTGCTTGACCAGGTGTGGGTTCCAAACTGGTGTTGCATATTCCAGTATGAGCCTGACGTACACGGTGTGAAGAGTCTTCAAGGATTCCTTACTTAAGTATCGGACCGTTATTCTCAGGTTTGCCAGGTGCCCATATACTGATGCAGTTATCTGTTTGATGTGTGCTTCAGGAGATGTGATCGGTATTATGCTCACCCCAAGATCCTTTTCCTTGAGTGAGGTTTGCAGTCTTTGGCCACCTAGCCTATACCCTGTGGTCTTTGCCCCTCCCCGATCTTCACGACTTTGCATTTGGCGGCGTTAAATTCGAGGAGCCAGTTGCTGGACCAAGCTTCCAGCCTGTCCAGGTCTCTTTGTAGCCCTGCCTGGTCCTTATCTAATTTAATTCTCCTCATTAACTTCACATCATCTGCAAACGGGGACACTTCTGAATCTATCCCTTCCGTCATGTCATTTACATGTACAAAAAAAAGTGGTATAAACCTTGGTAATAAATACCGACGGGCATTTGCTATGAGTAACATCAACGTTTCCACCATAAACACATCCTCTATCAAAGACCTCACTACTAAACGCAGCTCCACACCTCTAACTTCTACAGCAGGCGTCTACACTATCCCCTGTGGGTTCTGTCCCAAGAAATATGTAGGCGAGACAGGCAGAGATCTTGCAGTCCGCCTGAATGAGCATCGAAATGCCTCTAACAGAGACGATGTAAGGTACGCCTGTGTCCTCCACAGAGACTCCACGGGGCATTTGATGAACTGGAACGAGGCACAACTCGTTCTCACCGAACCAGACCTCAGACGCCGACGGTGCCTAGAAGCCTCACTAATCACCGTCACCGACACTATAGAACGCAACACTGGAAACTACAAAATTTCAAAAACATTGGCATACATGATACTTAAGCAGCACCAACCCAACAACACAGGAGTCACATGATTTCATCGTCTTCCCGTCCTCATCATAGGCAGAGGTTTTGATAAGGACCTGCCTCGCATGGGCCAGTAGGCCTTCTACAGTGTTCCTCCATTCTTATGTTCTTATGACATTCCTCAGGTCACGTGCGTCACATCTCACTCTCCGCCTATATATATAATGTCTTTCTACCTCTGTATGTTAGAAGTGATAAAGGTCCCAGGACCGAAACGTTTTCTAATAAATATGTTATAGTGTTTGCTTACGTGTCTTTCTAAACCAACAAAAAAAAGTAGCACTGGTCCTTGGACTGATCCCTGTGGAACCCCGCTCGTCACAGGCGCCCACTGTGATACCTCGTCAAGTACCATGACTACATGTTGCCTCAATGTCAGTTAGTCTCTGGTCCACTGCAGTGCCCTTCCTGTTATACGTGCCTGATCCTTTAACTTTTGCACTAATCTCTTGTGAGGAACTATGTCGAAGGCCTTCTTGTAGTCCAAGAGAATGCAATCAACCCACCCCTCTCTCTCGTGTCTTCCGTTACCCTGTCATAAAACTCCCGTTCCTTTGTGACACAGGATTTGCCTTCCCTGAATCCGTGCTGGTTGTCGTTAATAAGCTTGTTCCGTTCTAAGTGTTCCACCACCTCGACTTTGCATACTATACACGTCAGTGACACTGGTCTATAGTTTAGTACCTCGTTTCTGTCTCCTTTCTTAAAAATGGGGACTACATTTGCCGCCTTCCATACCTCAGGTAGTTACCCAGTTTCGATGTGTGTGTGTGTGTGTGTGTGTGTGTGTGTGTGTGTGTGTGTGTGTGTGTGTGTGTGTGTGTGTACTCACCTAGTTGAGGTTGCGGGGGTCGAGTCCGAGCTCCTGGCCCCTCCTCTTCACTGATCGCTACTAGGTCACTCTCCCTGAGCTGTGAGCTTTATCATACCTCTGCTTAAAGCTATGTATGGATCCTGCCTCCACTACATCGCTTCCCAAACTATTCCACTTACTGACTACTCTGTGGCTGAAGAAATACTTCCTAACATCCCTGTGGTTCATCTGTGTCTTCAGCTTCCAACTGTGTCCCCTTGTTACTGTGTCCAATCTCTGGAACATCCTGTCTTTGTCCACCTTGTCAATTCCTCTCAGTATTTTGTATGTCGTTATCATGTCCCCCCTATCTCTCCTGTCCTCCAGTGTCGTCAGGTTGATTTCCCTTAACCTCTCCTCGTAGGACATACCTCTTAGCTCTGGGACTAGTCTTGTTGCAAACCTTTGCACTTTCTCTAGTTTCTTCACGTGCTTGGCTAGGTGTCATGTCGTTCACAAATACCAGAAACAGCACTGGTCCTAGGACTGACCCCTGCGGGACCCCGCTGGTCACAGGTGCCCACTCTGACACCTCGCCACGTACCATGACTCGCTGCTGTCTTCCTGACAAGTATTCCCTGATCCATTGTAGTGCCTTCCCTGTTATCCCTGTTATCCTTGTGTGTGCGTGTGTGTGTGCGTGTGTGTGTGTGCGTGTGCGTGCGCGCCTGCGTATGTGTGTGTTTGTGTTTGTGAGTGTGTGTGTACTCACCACGTTGTGGTTGCAGGGGTCGAGTCACACCTCCTGGCCCCGCCACTTCACTGGTCGCTACTGGGTCACTCATCCTGCTCCATGAGCTTCATTATATCTCTTCTTAAAGTTATGTATGGATCCTGCCTCCACTACATCACTTCCCAGACTATTCCACTTCCTGACTACTCTGTGACCGAAGAAATATTTCCTAACATCCCTGTTATTCTTCTGAATCTTCAGCTTCCAACTGTGATCCCTTGTAACTGTGTCCTATCTCTGAAACGTTCTGTCTCTGTCCAACTTGTCGATTCTTCTCAGTATTTTATATGTCGTTATCATATCTCCCCCTACCTCTCCTGTCTTCCAGTGTCGTCAATTCTTTTTTCCTTGACCTCTCCTCGTAGGACATGTCTTCCAGTGTTGTCACTTCAATTTCCTTTAACCTCTCCTTGTAGGACATACCCCTTAGCTCCGAGATCAGTCTTGTTGCAAACATTTTCACTTTCTCTAGTTTCCTTGTATGTTTGTCAAGGTGTGGGTTCCAAACTGGTGCTACATACTCCAATATGGACCTAACGTACACAGTGTTTGGGTCCTGAACGATTCCTTATTAAGATGTCGGAATGCTGTTCGTGTGTGTGTGTGTGTGTGTGTGTGTGTGTGTGTGTGTGTGTGTGTGTGTGTGTGTGTGTGTTTGTGTACTCGCCTAATTCACTTAATTGTGGTTGCAGGGGTCGAGACTCAGCTCCTAGCCCCGCCTCTTCACTTTGTGTGTGTGTGTGTGTGTGACTGAATGTGTGGTTATGTGTGAAATGTTGGGCTCTGGATGTGCTTACTTTGTACTTACTTGCTTTGGGTATAAGAATGAATGTATATATGTGTGCATTTGTATTTGCGTGTGTATGTGTGCACATGTGTGCACATTTCATGTTCCAGTGTGCAGGCTCCAATGTGTGACTCTTTGTGTGGTCAAGTATCCCATCTGTGTATGCTTTGTGTTTAAACCTGCAATAAAGGCACACCGGAAACTGTGCTCTTTGTATATATACGATGTATTTACATGTGAGTTACTGTGTGTGTGTACATGCACGCATTTGTGCTTGGTTGTGTGTGTGTGTGTGTGTGTGTGTGTGTGTGTGTGTATGTACTCACCTATTTGTGGTTGCTCCTGACCCCGCCTCTTCACTGGTTGCTGCTGGGTCCTCTCTCTCCCTGCTATGAGCTTTATCAAACCTCGTCTTAAAACTATGTATGGTTCCCGCCTCCACTACCTCACTTGCTAGGCTATTCCACTGCCTGACAAATCTATGACTCAAGAAATACTTCCTAACATCCCTTTTACTCATCTGAGTCTTCAACTTCCAATTGTGACTCCTTGTTTCTGTGTCCCCTTCCTGGACCATCCTGTCTTTGTCCACTTTGTTTATTCCGCGCAGTATTTTATAGGTCGTTATCATGTCTCCCCTGACCCTCCTGTCCTCCAGTGTCGTCAGGTCGATTTCCCTTAACCTTTCTTCATAGGATATTCCCCTTAGCTCTGGAACTAACCTTGTAGCAAACCTTTGCACTTTCTCTAATTTCTTGACGTGCTTGATCAAGTGCGGGTTCCAAACAGGTGCTACATACTCCAGTAAGGGCCTGACGTACACGGTGTACAGTGTCTTGAACGATTCCTCCCTAAGGTATTGAAACGCTGTTCTCAGGTTTGCCAGGCGCCCATATGCTGCAGCAGTTATCTGGTTGATGTGTGCTTCCGGAGGCATGCTCGGTGTTATACTCACCCCAAGATCTTTCTCCTTGAGCAAGGTTTGCAGTCTTTGGCCACCTAGCCTATACTCCGTCTGCTGTCTTCTGTGCCCTTCCCCTATCTTCAAGACTTTGCATTTGGTGGGGTTAAATTCGAGAAGCCAGTTGCTGGACCAGGTGTCCAGTCTGTCCAGGTCTCTTTGAAGTCCTGATTTAATTCTCCTCATTAACTTTACATCATCTGCGAACAGGGACACTTCTGAGTCTAACCCTTCCATCATGTCGTTCACATATACCAAAAATAGCACTGGTCCTAGGACCGACCCCTGTGGGATCCCGCTCGTTACAGGTGCCCACTGTGATACCTCATTACATACCATGACTCGTTGTTGCCTCCCTGTCAGGAATTCTCTGATCCATTGCAGTGCCCTTCCTGTTATATGCACCTGATCCTCTAGCTTCTGCACTAATCTCTTATGAGGAACTGTGTCAAAGGCCCTCTTGCAGTCCAAGAAGATGCAATCAATGCACCCCTCTCTCTCGTGTCTTACTTCTGTTACTTTATCATAAAACTCCAGAAGGTTTGTGACAGAGGATTTGCCTTCCATGAATCCGTGCTGGTGGGCGTCTATACTCTTGTTCCGTTCCAGGTGCTCCACCACTCTCCTCCTAATAATCTTCTCCATAACTTTGCATACTATACACGTCAGTGACACAGGTCCGTAGTTTAGTGCCTCTTTTCTGTCTCCTGTTTTTAAAAATGGGAACTACATTTGCCGTCTTCCATACCTCAGGTAGTTGCCCAGTTTCCAGGAATGTGTTGAAGACTGTGGTCAGTGTCACACATAACATATCCGCTCCCTCTCTAAGGACCCACGGGGAGATGTTGTCCGGTCCCATTGTCTTTGAGGTGTCGATGTCCCTTAGCAGCTTCTTCACCTCTTCATTTGTATGTATATCATCCAACACTTGTTGGTATATTCCTTGCTGGTGTTCCCCTCTGGTCTGTCCCCCCAGAGGCCTTCCTGTCTCCACTGTAAATACTTCCTTAAATCTCATGTTGAGCTCCTCACACACATCTTGATCGTTTCTTGTGAGTTCCCCACCTTCTTTCCTCAGCCTTATCACATGGTCTTTGACTGTTGTCTTCCTCCTAATGTGGCTATACAGCAGTTTCGGGTCAGACTTGATTTCGATGCTATGTCGTTTTCGTACTGTCGCTGGGCCTCCCTACTTATCTGTGCATACTCGTTTCTGGCTCTTCTATTAGTCTCCTTTCCTGGGTCCTATGCCTCCTGTACCTTTTCCATTCTCTGGTGCACTTAGTTTTTGCCTCCCTACACCTTCGGGTAAACAAAGGACTCGCTTTGGTCTTCCTATTATTTCTATTTTCCTTGGAAACAAACCTTTCCTCTGCCTCCTTACACTTTGTTGTTACATACTCCATCATCTCGTTCACTGATTTTTCCACCAGTTCTCTGTCCCACTGAACCTCCTGCAGGAAGTTCTTCATACCTGTGTATGAGGAACTTGGCCTGTCCCCTTCAGTTCCTGTTACCTTCTCCACTTATAACTCTACTATATGATCAAAACTCAGAACCATGTGATCGCTAGCTCCAAGGGGCCTCTCGTAAGTGATGTCCTCAATGTCTGAACTGCTCAGGGTGAACACAAGATCCAGTCTTGTTGGCTCATCCTCCCCCCTCTCTCTCTGGTAGTGTCCCTGACATGTTGATGCATGAGGTTTTCAAGTACCACATCCATCATCTTGGCTCTCCATGTTTCAGGACCTCCATGTGGCTCCAGATTTTCCCAGTCTATTTCCCTGTGGTTGAAATCGCCCATTACCAGTAACTTTGCTCTGCTCGAGTGAGCTCTTCTTGTCACCTCAGCCAGTGTGTCCACCTGTGTGTCTGTTGTTTTCTTCGCACACCTCTCTTGACCTCCTGCAGTTCTGTGGTGGGTTATACATCACTCCAATGACTACTTTATGTTCTCCAGACTGAACTGTACCTACTATGTAGTCCCTTTCTCCAATCACGTCCATGCCTTCCATTTCCTCAGATCTCCATCGGTTTTTTATGAGCAGTGCAACCCCTTCTCCCCCTCTACTCCTTCTATCTTTCCTCAGGATCTGATATCCCGGTGGGAAGATAGGGTATGTTATTGTCTCAGCGAGTTTCGTTTCTGTGACTGCTATGATGTCTGGGGATTTCTTGCTGATTCTTTCGTGCCGCCACTTATATTTATTCGTTATTCTGTCCGCGTTTGTGTACCAAACCTTCAGCTTCTTTTCTTTCACTGTGGTCCTGCAAGAATATTGGGGTTGGGGGAGTGAGAGCCTTGGTGGGGGTCTATGGGGGGCTGTGGTGTGGGTGGAGTTTGTGATGAGGGTGGTGGGGTAAGAATGCCCATAGGGGGCAGCTGTTGAGGTGAGGTTTGTAATGTGGGGGGTTGGTGGCGGAGGGAACAGTGTGTGGGTTTTGGTTTAGATTCCTCAGTTGCGTTGGGATTGTCGTGGTTGAAGTCTTTCTGTGGGAGTTTCTGTGGGGTGTGTTTGCCCTTTCTCCTGTGTCTGGGACCTGCTTATCTTCATCATTGCCTCTCGTTCCTCCTTGCGTCTCTGTACCCTCTCTTTCAGTGAAGTCCTTTCTTCTTGTGTTCTGTCGCGATCGGGGTATATTCTGTGTGTGTGTGTGTGTGTGTGTGTGTGTGTGTGTGTGTGTGTGTGTGTGTGTGTGTGTGTGTGTGTGTGTGTTTTAATGAGTGTTTTGTGTGTGTATATGTGTGGTCTCATGTGTGTGTGTTAGTGTATGTGTGTGAGTGTATGTGTGTGTGTTTATCTACTCACCTATTTGTGGTTGCAGGGATCGATTCAAAGCTCCTGGCCCTGCCTCTTCACTGATTGCTACTAGGTCCTCTCTCTCCCTGCTCCATGAGCTTTATCAAACCTCGCCTTAAAACTATGTATGGTTCCCGCCCCCACTACGTCACGTCACTTTCTAGGCTATTCCACGGCCTGACTACTCTATGACTGAAGAAATACTTCCTAACATCCCTTTGATTCATCTGGTATACAGTGTCTTGAACGATTCCTTACTGAGGTATCGGAACGCTATCCGTAGGTTTGTCAGACGCCCGTATGCTGCAGCAGTTATCTGATTGATGTGCGTCTCAGGAGATATGCTCGGTGTTATATTCACCCTCAGATCTTTTTCCTTGAGTGAGGTTTGCAGTCTTTGGTCATCTAGACTATATTGTGTCTGTGGTCTACTTTGCCCTTCCCCAATCTTCATGACTTTGCATTTGGCTATGTTAAACTCAAGGAGCCAGTTGCTGGACTAGGCTTGTAGCCTGTCCAGGTCTCTTTGTAGTCCTGCCTGATCCTCGTCCGATTTGATTCTTCTCATTAACTTCACGTCATCTGCAAACAAGGACACTTCTGAGTCTATCCCTTAAGTTATGTCATTCACATATGCCAAAAACAGCACAGGTCCTAGGACTGACCCCTGTGGAACCCCGCTTGTCACAGGCGCCGACTTTGACACCTCATCATGTACCATGACTCGTTGTTGCCTCCCTGTCAGGTATTCTCTGATCCATTGCAGTTTCTTTCCTGTTATGTGTGCCTGATCCTCTAGCTTTTGCAGTAACCTCTTGTGAGGAACTGTGTCGAAAGCCTTCTTGCAGTCCGAGAAAATGAAGTCGATCCACCCCTCTCTCTCATGTCTTACTTCTGTCACCTTGTCACAAAACTCCAGTAGGTTTGTGACACAGGATTTTCCTTCCTTGAAACCGTGCTGGTTGTCAATTATACACTTGTTTCTTTCCAGGTGCTCCACCACTCTCCTCCTGATGATCTTCTCAATGACTTTGCATACTATACATGTTAGTGATACAGGTCTGTAGTTTAGTGCCTCATGTCTGTCTCCCTTTTTAAAAATTGGGACTACATTTGCCATCTTCCATAGCTCAGGGAGTTGCCCAGTTTCAATGGATGTGTTGAAGATCTTTGTTAATGGCACACACAGCATCTCTGCTCCCTCTCTAAGGACCCATGGAGAGATGTTGTCTGGTCCCACCGCCTTTCAGGTGTCAAGTTCACATAGCAGCTTCACCTCCTCCTTGATTATGTGTACCTCATTTAGCACTTGTTGGTGTTCCCCCCTGTTCTGATTTCCTGGAGTCCTACTGGTTTCCACTCTAAATATTTCTTTAAATCTCGTGTTGAGCTCCTCACATACCTCTCGGTCGTTTCTTGTGAACTCCCCATCACCTTTCCTCAGTCTGATTACCTGGTCCTTGACTGTTGTTTTCCTCCTGATGTGGCTATACAACAGCTTCGGGTCAGACTTGACTTTCGATGCTATATCATTTTCATATTGTCGCTGAGCCTCCCATCTTATATGTGCATTTTCGTTTCTGGCTCTTCTGCTAATCTCCTTATTTTCCTGAGTTCTCTATCTTCTGTGTGTGTGTGTGTGTGTGTGTGTGTGTGTGTGTTGTGTGTGTGTGTGTGTGTGGAACTGTATGAGTGTGGGTTTATTAAGTGTGTGAAAAGTAGTGGATGGGACTGTGTGTTATGGTGTATGAGTGTATATGTGGATTTTGCTCTACCTGACCTGACCCAAACCCACCTCCCAGTTTATGTCTTCTATGCTACAGCTGACCCCACCTCTTCACTTGTTGCTACTAGGTCCATTCTTTCCCTGCTCTACAAGCTTTATCATGCCTCTTCTTAAAGCTATGTATGGATCCTGCCTCCATTTCATCACTCTCCAGATTGTTCCACTTCCAGACAACCCTATGACCGAAGAAGTTCTTCCTAACATCCCTGTGACTCATCTGACTTTTCAACTTCTGGTTGTAACTCATGTCCACCTAGTCAATTCCTCTCATTATTTTATATATTTTTATCATGTCTCCCCTATCCCTCCTGTCTTCCAGTGTCGCCAGTCCGATTTCCCTTAACGTCTCCTCGTAGGACAATCCCTTTAGCTCTGGGACTTGACTTGCTTGACCAGATGTGAGTTCCATCCTGATGCTGCATACTCCAATACGGGCCTGACGTGCGTGGTGAACAGTCTCGTGAATTTATTCTCCGTTTTTCCAGGCGCCTGTATGATGCAGCAGTTATTTTGTTCATATGGGCCTCAGGTAATGTGTTCGTTATGATACTCACCCCAGCAGCCTCTGACCTCTTAGGCCGTAGTCCACCTGCGGTCTTTTTTGTTCTTCCTCATGATTCATAACTTTGCACTTGCTGAGGTTAAACTCTGGGAGACATTTGTCGGACATTTGTAGGCTTACCAGATCCTCATCTACCTGTATTCTCATTAGTTTCACATCACCTGCAAACAGGGACACCCCTGACTATCCCTTTCGTCATGTCTTTCACATATACAAGAAACAGCAGCAAACCTAGGACTGACCCTTGTGGAATCCCTCTCTACCTCTGCACCCACTCTGGCACTTTGTCTCGTACCGACACAGTTGTTTCCTTCCTGTTAGCTATTCCCTGATCCATTGCAATACTTTCTCTCCTATACCTACCATCTCCTCTAGTTTTCTAACCAGTCTCTTGTTTGCTAATGTATCGAAAGCCTTTTTATAATCCAAGAAGATGCAGTCTACCCATCCATCTTTCTCCTGTTTTACTTCGGTTTGTGATGCAGGATTTCCCTTCCTTGAAGTCGTGGAGGTGGGGAAGGGGTTATCATATATTAGTGCATTCCTTCCTAGGTGCTCCATAACTCTATACGTGATAATCTCCATGACTTTACATACAATGCATGTTAGCGACACTGATCTGTAATTTGGTGCAGCCTGTCTGTCTGTCTCTCTTAAAAATTGGGACTACATTTTATGTCTTCCACATCTCAGGCAGTTGCCTTGTTTCGATGTATTCATTAAAGATATTTGTTAGTGGCACACACGCGTGTGCTCCCTCTCTCAGGACCCAAGAAGAAATATAATCTGGCCCCACCGCCTTCGAGGTATGTAGTTCCCCTAGCAGTTTCTTCAAATCCCCCTCGATTGTGTGCAGTGTGTCCATCACTTGCTGGTGCACCCTACCACCTAAGCTTGCAGGAAGCTTCTCTGCTTCCATTGTGAATACCTTCCTGATTCGCGAGCTCAGCTCTTAACGTACTTCCCAGTCGTTCCATGTGAGCTCCCTCCTTCCTTCCTCAGACAGATTACCTGGTGCTTGACTTTGTTTTCCTCCTGTTTTGGCTGTATAACAACATCTCTGTAAACACCACCACTAACCGACCCTCTACCACCTCCTCCTCTACTATGTTCTGTTTTAGTTCTGAGCACCGCCATCCTACGGCTTGGTAAACAAAGCTGGCTGTCATTGTAAATTGCGTCTGTTGTTTTCCCTGGAGAGACCATCGCCAGTATTGCTTGCACTTTCCAAGCAAATATCTTTTTACGAATCTTGGTAAACCACTTTTTTTACGTGGCTTCCCAAGTAACTTTCGACTCAGCCAAGACTCGCAACCTCCTGGTTATATAGCCAAGGTATAAGACAGTGTGATATCACTACCTCCACACTTAACTTTCCTCCTTGTTCGTCAGTCTGGAAGACTGACCAGCTGCTGAGAGAGAAATAACCCACGTCAGATATTTTTAGGATTATTCAGCGCCAAAAATCTAGAGGATAATATGATAGTTTAGGTTACCCTCAGGGAGTTCTAATTTATCTTTGTATTATTTCACTTTATCAGTATAAAAAACTATCATGAATATCTTATGTTATCGCCCACTTATCTTAGAGGTTAAATCTGACTAGTGAATAAGAAAATCTGACTCATTCATGAAGAAAATAGTGAAATTTCTTTCCGTACACTGGGTTTGCATGTTCCTTACATCAACCTCTCGCTACCTCTCCTTTCCTCTCTGTTTTCCTTTATTTTTCTCCTGTCCTCGTTTACTCTCTATTTTTTTACGTTTCCTAAGAGATGATATTTTGTTCTTTTAATTCCTGTTTTATTGTATTTTTATTCAGCGTTGAAGATTTGGTAAATATAACGAGCACTGTTCATTGTATATGCAATGTACACTGTATATACACCATATATACAATGTACACTGTATATACACGATATATACATGGTGTATGCATTGTTCATACATAAACTGCACATACTCTCTACATTCACTGTACATACTACGTACATTCGCTTTAAATACACTATACATACACAATGTATACACCAATTACACAAAAATATTGCATTCGTGTATTATAATCTATACATTCTAAATATATACACATACTCTATATCTACACTATACATGTACTGTATATACATTATACATGCATCACACATACACAGGGCATACCCTCAACACACTCTACATACACCTGGAGTATACCTGGAGGGTGTTCCAGGGGTCAACGCCCCCGTCACCCGGTCCATGACCAGACTAAAATATTTTCACCATCTTTAACATTAATTCCCTCCATGTACGGGATCCAGGAGCTCCTCCCTGGAGAAGTAGCTCACTTCATGTGTGTCTGAGTTCTCAGCATCGCCCACGGTCTTGTGGAGCACAGAGCACAGGAGACTGGTCTGGGACCCATACAGGCTCCACTTACACCCTCTGCCAGGCCAGGATACCAACATATATCATCCAAAATACCAACATATATTATTCATAAATCAGCCATGCCGGGAGCAAGGGCTGGTAACCCCTTCTCTTATATAAATTGGTAAACATAAGAATAAATGAAAAACAGATGGGATATTTGAATGTTCGTGGATGTAGTGAAGATGATAAAAAAAAGCGAGTTGTCCTGGATATAAGCAAAAAGAAGTAGGGTAGTTTCAGTGGGATTAGGTCAGGTGTATCTAAGATAAGGAAGGCGTCGCAATAATGCTGAAAATTCAGCTATGGCAAGAAAAGAGGGAATATACAGACGATAACCAAATTATTAAAACCACTGTTTTTAGCATTTTACATTGACTTTCCTTTGAAAATGTTGGATGAAATGGTACATTTATGGTGGAACAGTTTATTTGAGTGTATTCCACATATGTACACACGTAATATATATTAACACTGAGGTAGTCTGTGAGAGAGAGATTAACAAGCAGTATAGTGATGCCAAGACCAAATCAGTGTCCTCCTGAAACTGAGAGTGGAAGGTTGTGCAGTTTTTTAATCGTCCTGTGAACATCAAACACCTTAAAACACTGTATTTAAATATTAATTTGTGTTTACGTTTGTTTAAATGTGTGTGGCAAGTAATTGTCATTACTTTTAATTCGTAGACTTTCCTTTACAAAAACTGTACTAAAAATCGTACTTTCATAAAAATAGATAAAGCAAAAGACATATCATCGAGAAAGAAGGGTCAAATTAATGTGCTACTGAGATGGGTTTTTTTTTTTTTAATGTTTTTGGAAGTTGTGCAGGTAAAGATAACTCTCATAAAAAAGATGCTGAAAAAGTAAAAGTTTCTAGGTGCCCTTAACACCCAACTGGATTCATGGATAAATAAGGTATCCTCTGACCGGATTCATAAGCTGACGGGGTTTTTAGGCGCCCTTATCATACACCCAAACAGTAACTGCTAGCAATTGTAAGATTATCTCATACATATACACGTACTAATACAAATCGATACATATGCCAATAGACAGATTTACATTTTAAGGAGGTTATTAGTAGATTACACAGTATAAAAAAAATATATGATACTCTGAGGTCCGCAACCACAGTAACAAACGGGCTTCTGCATGGGTTATGTGCAACTTCTGTGGGAAATGGCCCACACATCTTGTGTAGATATTCAGGAATTATCTACAAGAGTTATTAAACCAGGGAAGCGTTTTTGGGTATGACCAAATGAGAACCAATTGTGAAAAATAATCACATTGGTATTAAAAGACGGAAACCTCAAAACAGCCTTCATAGAAAGCTTGACAGCACTCTGTAACACATGGGAAAATAAAAGGACTGAGCCAGATAGTGCTATTGTCCCTGGTGCAGGTGCTGTCTTGGAAGACAGTAACTGTAAGAATACGGAAATGAGAGTTGGTAGCCTGGAGGGAGAGATGAGATCTAGTGAGGAAACAGGTGTAGACAAGGACATGCAAAACCCAATGTTACAAACTAGCAATACCACTGGAGATAGTAAACAAGGGGATGACCCAAGGAATAGTGAAGATAAAATACCAAAAAAAAAAACTGCTGAAGACACCATTGTTAGGACAAGTGCTTAGGACAGTAAAAAGACAGAAAAATATGCACAGTAGGGAATGCAGTCACGAAAAACCAAGGCAAACAGAAATCAGACCTATGCAGATTCTATGCATTAAATATTTGCAGGCATGGAATATCTGGATAAACGAATGTGACGTGCAACTTTGATCATCCCATGAAATGTGCCCATATAACAACAGAAAAATGCAACCTTCCTTCAGTTCAGGAAAGACAATGCTTCAACACATATTTAGGTACACCATTTAAAGGGGACAAGAAGATACAGAACATCGAAATCATGGGAAAACCTGAGTAGCCACAACCACTCCGGAGAGAGAGGTTTATATTTAGCCCCAATAAAGACAAAAGCTGGAAGGAAGTGACAGAAATTGTACACCAACTCCGATCATTTCTTGAGTGGAATCAGTCAATGGCCTCCACTCCAAAACAACAGATATTAGTGCAAAGAAAAAAATACCCCCTCCCCCATACCACCAATACCGCGACATTCATCTTTGGCAATACAAAGCGTCTACAGCCAGCAACGACCAACAAAATACCTTTCATCCATGGATTCCTTACAGAGTCAAACGCAATGTTCACGGTTTTCACAGAGACCCACATAAAGGATCACTTGGACAGTGAAAGATGGATTCTGGGTTATAGCCTATACAGATGCGACAGAGTGAACATCACAGAACTTCTAAACGCCGCAAACGATGTAGTTGAAATTATGGGAGTAAAGATCGAGAACCAAAACTTGGTCATTGTGGTTGTATACAAGCCTCCCGATCCAACTTCTCAACAATTCCAGGAACAGCTTTTGAAAATAGACCACTGTCTGGAAAATCTTTCAGTTCCTGCCCCAAGCATCTTGCTCCTGGGGGATTTCAACCTAAGGCACCTAAAATGGAGGAATGTAGCAAATAATGCTGTAACAGAGATAACCCCAGGAGGCAGCTCAGATGAAAATTCACACACACACGAGCTTTTAAATCTCTGCACCAAATTCACTTTAAACCAGCAAATAATAGAGCCATCAAGACTGGAGAATACACTGGGCCTCATCTTCACTAACAATGATGATATGATACGAAATATTATCAAATGAAAAACAATTTACTCAGATCACAACATAATAGAGGTTCAGACATGTATGCACGGGACTACAGACCAATAAAGATAGCCTAAGCAATACGGACCCAAACCTATGTCAACAAATTAACTCTGTGGCACTTGAGGTACGCTCAAGGCATATTCCTTTAAAGAAAAGGAGAATATGAAAACTAGAATGAGAAAGGCCCTCCCTATACAGGGGAAGACAAAGAATAACAGAGTGGATAAAAGAGACTAACATATCTGTAATACAAAGGGAGGCACTGGTCAGAGGAATAGCAAACATCGAAATGAAGCAAAAGGAATCTTACAAGAATTAAGAAATGTGGGAAGACCTTAAAGCCATAAATGAAGTTGAAAGAAATCCAAAATATTTTGTTCTTATGCCAAATCAAAGTCGAGAACAACATCCAATATTGGGCCCTTACTTAGACAAGATGGGTCCTACACAGATGCCAGCAAGAAAATGAGTGAGCTACTTAAGTCCTAATATGACTCAGTTTTTAGGGAGCCGCTAACCAGACTGAGAGTCTGAACCCTAAATATTTTTTTCGTGAGCAGAGCACAGAATTTGGCAGACTCAAACCTATCTAATATTATCCTGACGCCAAATGACTTCGAAAAGGCGATAAATAACATATGCACTCTGCCCCAGGCCCAAACTCATGGAACTTCGTGTTCATCCAGAACTGCAAGAAGCCCCTATCATGTGCTTTTAACAACCTATGGAGAGGAAGCATGGACACAGGGGTCTTCCCACAGTTGCTAAACAACGTAGTCCCACTCCACAACGGGAAAAGTAAAGTAATAACAACTACAGACCGATAGCGCTAACATTCCATATCATAAAAAATCTTTGAAAGGGTTCCAAGAAGCAAGATCGCCACCCATCTAGATACTCATCAGTTACACAACCCAGGGCAACATGGGTTTAGAGCAGGTCTCTTCTGCCTATCCGAACTACTGTATAGTATACACAGAGTTTGTAAAAGCCTTTGCCAAGTGTGGCCATGGTGTAATAGCGCACAAAATGCTTGATAAAGGAATAACAGGAAAAGTTGGTAGATGGATCTATAATTTCCTAACAAATAGAAGACAAAGAGTAGTAGTAAACAGAGTAAAGTCTGAGGCGGCTATGGTGGAAACAGGTAAGAAAAGAATAACATCTCCAGGAACAGACCAGATATTGAAAAGAAGCTACTTATCAATAGAAGATGGCAAGTGTAGCAACTTAAACACTTGTCGCGTACCCAAGAGTACTACAGCGCCTCAAAAGCGTTTAAAATGGGCAAAGAAGTACTCTACCTTCACAGCATATGACTGGTAATCGGTAATTAAGCTAAAGTCTCATAATACTGTTCTTATGTGCGCCATTATAATTCAAATGAGAATTAAGTTAAACTTTCTGTATTCTCATCCATGTTGAGATCTCTGCCTATTTGTAGTCCAGATTTCAAAGATGAAAAAAGATTGAAGATTAATGAAATAACGAATGATCTAAAGCACCCTGAAAATATGATTGTAAAAATTCTAAATTTGCCAGAAAATATTTCTCAATTAGGAAAAAATACAAATACATTCAACCACGAATATACTGGTGTTCCCTTACCATAGAACCCTTGATATACTTTCTTTACTTAAAAATTTAAAAGTCAAAGTTATATTTGAAAATCGTGATACAGTAAAAAAATATGATTAAGAATTTCCTCAACAATGCTGATAGCTGTGTCTATAAGATTCCCTGTAAAATTGCATTGACGTTTATTATCGTCAACTTAGATTACACAAAATAAACAGCATTGAAACTGTACAAGAGTCTAATGCTCTCTTTACTCATGCGAGCTATGCATGACTTGTCAGTCATAAATTAAACTTAATATGTGACCTGTCAAAATCTTCACTGTCAATCTCAGCTTGCTGGGTCAGGTGTTAGGTCATATCTAAGATGACATCCCATCCACATTAGCCTTCTGCAGACCTTTAATTTTTAAAATTCCTTAATAATGTGAGAAATAACGAAAATGCTTGAAAGTTTATTTTGTTTTCAGAGGTTATCATGCAACTAGCTGCATGGTGAGCGAAAATCACACATGACGCTCTAACCCACAGGACCATCCAATCCTACAAGAACCACGCACCCAGTAGAGACGGGTGCTTTACCGTGACCCGAGGACATACGGTAGTGTGAGTGCATCTGAGCTGATTTCATTTTGCTCCCCGTTTGGTGTACTAGCCTCCACGAGCAGTACTTTATATTATTGTAACCATGAACGAGTGGCATTAAATCAATAACTTTGCGACCACCCGAGGATTCGAACTCGTGTCCTTTTGGCCCGCCCCATGGTGAGTGAAAATCACACATGACGCTCCAACCCACAGGACCACGCAATCCTACAAGAATCACGCACCCAGCAGAGCTAGGTCTGGTATCGTCATCCGAGGTCATTCGATGTTGTGGGTGTCTCAGAGCTTATTACATTCTACTACCCGTTTGGTGTACTAGCCTCCTCAAGCAGTATATATGGTATTGTAACCACGAAAGAGTGGTATTTAATCGCTTCGGCTAGCTGGGGGATCAAACTCGTGTTTTAGCCCCCCTCATGGTGAGCGAAAATTCACGACACTCTAACCCAATGGACCATGCAATCCTTTCGTCACCTAATTCTTTTGTTATCCTCATCACCTTACGCTTTCCTATATTTACTTTCAA